>CM024574.1:32505581-33250581 GCA_014182395.1 Eucalyptus sp. ANBG9806169
CTTCAGTTGGTGGTGTCGGCAATCAGATTCCAGCAGGAAAGAGGCAGAGGTTCCAATGACAGGAGGCTTTTCTTTCTTTTGTTTAGGCAAATCCTGGTATAAGGTGTAAATGCATAGCGCTGTTTTTTTGTCCCGGTGTGAATGGTATGTAGTTTCCTACGAGTTAGTTTGTGCATATGGAGGTGTCCTTAGTATATCAAACTCTCACGCATCTGATTCTGGCTGACATAGTTCTGAATTTAGACCAGAAAGCTGCTCCGATTTCTTGGTCTTTTACTTGACATTGCTTAAATGAATACTTGTCAAGATAGAACAGATGACGATGATTGGATGTTAAAGTTTGCCATTTCTTCCTAGAACTTCCTTGTCTCATGAGTTTGTTTGGTACGTGTCACTCTCCGAAGATCTCGTGGTCACTCTTCGCTTCTAGAAATAAGAAGTCAAGCGGTGAGTGTGCACCGTTCATGTCTAAACGATGACAGGCAATATGGCCAATACAAATGTCTGATGTTTGTTGATGTTCACCTGAACTGATAAAAGGTATGATTTACATTATTTTGGATTGTTATAAATTGTATCTTGATATCATCTACACCAAAGACAAACAAATGCATGCACCGATTTTCATAATCATGACTCGAACTGCATTGTTGTTACCTCGGCGCAATCGACTCATCGTGAGTTCACTCTTGGCCAACAATGAAAACCTTCATTGCTTCAGAGAATGTTCCACGGCATACAGAACTTGGGACAAATAATTCCGACGCAATGAAGGCGAGCCAGGAAGATGACCATCCGTAAGCCATCTGAGCATGATAATGCAGCAATTGACACAATTGATTCAAACTTCACCAGCAGAAGATGCCTTCAAGTCCTGGTTCAATCTCACCCACGGCACTTGATGGCAGCTACCCTCCTCACAGGAATCCTCTGGTGATCTTCCCGGTTGTGTTCTTATGCACCGTCTTCCTCCTCTTCAGCTACTCCCCGATCTTGCAAACGCTTCGTCTCCCCACCTTCTCAAGAAACCGGGCCCCAAGGCAGCAGCTCCTGAATGACGCCAACCCGGACGATCCATCCCTTCAGTGCCACAGCCACGGCTTGGACTCCTTCACCTTGCACAACCTGCCGACCGCTCAGTCCTGCAAGAAGGAAGTGGAGATGACGAAGCCAAGCACCGGCACTGAGTGCGCGGTTTGCTTGGGTGAGTTCGAGGAAGGGGACTGGTTGAAGCATTTGCCGAACTGTGCTCACAAGTTCCATGTTGCTAGCATCGACACTTGGTTTCGGCTCCACTCTAATTGTCCGCTGTGCAGGGCTCAAGTTGTGTGCCACTTCAACGTCCAGAGCGAGAGCGTCGTGTCTGTGCGGAGTCTGATGGAGACGCTCGCTAGAGAAGACTTCATCGATGAGAGGGCAAGTAGCCAAAGCCACTACCAGAGCCTGTGGTCTCAGATCCTGGAGAACTCGGCAACGGCGAGACGCGCTAGGGAACCCAACTCCTGAAAATGTATAGAATGTGATCAGAGAGGCACGCCTTCAAGCTGTAGAAGCAGAGAACGGCGGGACTTGATCGGAGAGATGAAGGACGGGACGGCTTTTGAGATTGAGGCAGAAAATTTACTTCCTAATTGCGAGACATTGTGCCGGTAGGGAAGGACTCGTGCGCTGTACATTGTGCAATTGACACAACCGCGAAGAATTTGTGTTTCAGATTTTCTCTTTCCCCTTCATCAATCAAATTATCATGCTGGCCCCCATAGTCGCGTCGAGTATGCACCAGAAAAAAAGGTTGAGAAGGGAGGACGGATCAGCAATACACTTAGGATACGAAAATTAAGGAATACATGAGAAAGTTATCCAAAAAGTCATAAATTTATTACACTTTTACCAATTTAGTTCTAACCATTTAATTATGTCAATTGAGTTCAAAATCTTTTCACATTTTATCAATTGAGTTTATCCGATCAATTTTTGCCGTGGATGCTCACCGTCCTATATCGCATCACTAGTGCTAATGTGAATAGATCTTTTTATTAATTTTTAATGATTTTTTTTTCGAATTTTTTGTATTTTCTTTTCTTTTTCTTTAACTTTACCAGTTGCTAGGTCTCGACAATGGCCAGCGATTGGTCACAAGTGACGATCGGTGAGGGGTGACCTCGCCATGATCTAGAGAAGGGTGACCTCGCTGGGACTTGCTGAGGTCGCCCCTCACTAACTTTAAGCGAGGCTCGACCTCGTTGGATATGCCAAGGATGAGCCTTACACAAGTCCAGCGAGGTCGCCACTTATTGACCCTTAGCCTCTAGTGAGGTCGCTTTCATTGCTTGTTCACTGTGGCCAGTTGCCACCCATCGGCTAGTCCCGAAGGCCAACAGAGAAAGAAGGGAAGACAAAAAGAAAGAAAATAAAATAAAATAAAATACAAAAATTAATTAAAAATATAAAAAATATTATGAAAAATTAATAAAATTAGTCTATGTCATCATCGATGGTGCCATGTAAAATAGTCAATATCAACGCCGCTATTTCCGAAAAAAAAAAAATCGACCATAAGATTATAATGATAAAATATGAAAATGTTTAGAACTCAATTAGCACAATTAAAATAGTAATCCTATCTTAAACATGACTCATTGATAAATCAAGACCATTGTCTAATCTATATTAAATAGAACTGACTACAACCTAAAACATTTTCTTACTGAAACAAATAAATAAATAAAAATGTGTAAAAAGTCTAGTCAGTATTTCTCTTCCTATTATTTAGAAGACACCATTTCTTGAATTTCTCTGATCCTGGGATATATTCACCGCCAGATCGGACTCACTGGCCACCGTGATTCAATGGGCCCTGGCCGAGCTAATCAACAATCCGAGGATGCTTGAAAAGGCGAGGGGCGAGATAAGTCCCGTCGCCGGTGACGACAGGCTAGCGGATGAATCCGACGCGGAATTGCTACCGTACGTCCAACCCGTCACAAAAGGAGGCGCTCTGTCTCCGCCCTACGATCCCGATCTGGTCGCGCGAAAAGTTGGTCCGGGATCGCCGCATCAGAGGGTACTGTGATCCCCAAAGACACCTTGCCGTTTGTGAACATTTGGGCCGCAGCTAGAGAACCAAAAGTGTGGGCCAACTCTGTAGTTCAGCCCAGAGAGGTTTCTCGAGCACACGAACGGGGGGTCATCGGCGTGAAGGGCCGACATCGTGACCCTGTTGTCATTCGGGTGTCCAGGGATTTCGTTCGCGATGCGGGAGTCGCCAACGACGCCGGTGGCGATGATCCAATGCTTCGATTGGCCACCGTGCAGTCAGGACGGAGGGACGGCCCAGATTGACTGATCCCAGGGCTAAATGCGCTATTCCGTTTGCCTGTGTCGTCGCGTTTGGGTTCTCTAGACTTCTTGAGCCGCCGCCAGCTAGAAAATCCATAAGTTTAGCAATTGGGTCCAAAATGACATGGTTGGGCTTTCTCGACACAAATGAATGTTGGGCTTGTCCAATTTCTTTGGATCTGAAGTTCGATTAGATTAAGTTTCGCATTTTGTGTAATCCTTGCATTTTTGGATGTCAATTGAACATTCTGAGTTCCACCAAATGAATAATTTTCGCTCTTCAGGGAGTACACAAGGTATAATTGCTCGGGCAAAAACAGGATATTTATAGGATAAATAGGTCGACAGAAAGCTGGAAATATTAAGAATGGTTATGAGAATGTATGTGAAAATGGTCGACGGATCAAATATAACAATAGCTAGTTCGACTGATTTCGCACGCTAACAGGCGAAATCCTACTTTACCCTTAGTATGGTGCAATTTCATCCGGGCGAACTCAATACTCTTTTTTTCTTTTCTTTCCTTATCAAGTTAGTAAATTGAACGTATTAATAAATGAGCAAGAGAGAGCTTCTCAATTAACCCGGGTGAAAAAAAGAAGGTAAGAGGAGTAGATTTTTTGAAATACTTTTCTACAGTATTTCATGTCGCTGATTGTTCGTGATTTTAGATGCTTCGTGATGTTGCTCTTAAATGGCCAGGACATGCTAGCTATTAAGAACTAGCAGCATTTCTTAGAGGACTTTTCGTTTTCTCGATATTTATAAGCCAAGAAGGATTGGACTTTGATATGCTCCATTTCAAACAATTAAGAAAGGAAAGGGGTTGGGATGAAGCCATCCAATTCAAAGCACAAATCTTCCTGGGAATCTAATTGGCAGATTTATTACACATGCGCGAACAAGACTATAGCCCGTTTGATATAGCCATAAGCTCTATTGTTGCGAAATATGAACCTTGTACCGTGGTTGTGAAGTATGTTCATCTTGCTTCAACCTATATACCCACTTGTTCTTCAAAGCTCTTTTACCTTTAGGTAATTTCACCAACTCAAAAGTATGATTATCATAAAGTGACTGCATCTCATTTCGCATAGCATCAAATCAATTGCTTTTGTACTCATCTTCTATTGCTTCTGCATAGCACTCTGGTTCACCTGCATCAGTCAATAATACATACTCATCTTCAGAATACCCGGTGGAAGATTGTCGGTCTCTAATGGATGTCCAAACTGGAACATCCAGCGGAACATCTAATTGAGCCTCTGGTTCAGGAATAGTATTATTTGTTTCAACATGTTAAGGAACATGTGCGTTATTTGGAACATTGACTTCCTGCTGCTCTTCATCAACCTGTGTAGGAATATTTGTAAAAGGAACTGGATCCAAATCAACCAAATTATCACTAACCTGTGGTGCTGAAATCATCTATGCTTTCTCAATATCCTCTATTGTTTGATCTTCCATAAACACAACGTCTCTGCTTCTTACAATTTTCTTTTCAACTGGATCATAACATTTGTAGCCAAGCATATCCTGCCCATAACCAATAAATATGCACTGTCGTGTCTTCACATCAAGTTTAGACCTCTCATCTTTGGGAATATGCACAAATGCTTTGCACCCAAAGACACGCAAATAATCATAAGAAACATCTTTGCATGTCCAAACTCTATTAGGAACATCAAACTCTAAAGGAACGCATGGAGTAAGATTTAATACGTGCACAACTGTACTTAAAGCCTCACCCAAAAGGATCCAAGTAGCTTTGACTATGAAAGTAAGCATCTTACCCTTTCAACCAATGTTCTATTCGTTCTCTCAGCTAAGCCATTTAACTAAGGCGTCTTGGGAGATGTCTTTTGATGTCGAATACCTTGTTGTCTGCAATATTCATCAAAATGTCCAACATACTCTCCCCCGTTATCAGTTCTGATGCATTTCAATTTCTTTCCAGTCTGTCTCTCAACTGAAGCCTGAAATTGCTTAAAAGCATCTAACACTTGATCTTTAGTTTTCAAGGTATGAATCCAAATTTTCCTTGAAAAATCATCTATGAAGGTAACAAAATAAACAGAGCCACCAAGTGATTTTGTTTTCATAGGACCGCAAACATCAGAATGCACTAAATCCAATATACCTGACTTTCTTAAAGGAGGGGAGCTTTTAAATGCAACTCTGTTATGTTTTCTTGCTAAACAGTGAGCACACTTCTTTAGCGCCGAACTTTTCAATCCTGAAAGGAGCTTCTTCTTGGCCAATATTGACAAACCCTTCTCATTGATGTGACTGAGCCTCTTATGCCATAACTCAGCTGCATCTTCACTGTTTACTGCATTAATTTTGTCTGTGGACAACTTTGACTGCATAATGTACAACGAAGAATATTTTTCACCTCTAGCCACAACAAGAGAACCTTTGGTGAGCTTCCATTGACCATTACTGAAGGTGCTGCAATACCCCTCATCATCCAACTTGCCTGTAGAAATCAAATTCAAGCGGATATCATGTATATGTTTAACATTATTCAATACTAACCTTGTGCCATTGCTGGTTTGTAGGCACACATCACCGATACCTACAGCTTGAGCTAGCCCATTGTTTCCCATCTTCACAGATCCGAAGTCACCTGACCTGTATGATGTAAAGAAATCCCTATGAGACGTAGCATGAACAGATGCACCACTATCAATTACCCAACTGGTCTCATGAGATACAAAATTCACCACATCACCATATAAAATAATGAGAAAGTCTTCTTTAAGTGCAGCAACACGATTGTCATTACTGTCATTATCACTTTTCTTCTCTTTACCTTTCTCCTTTTGTTTCTCCCTTTTTAACTGACGACAAAACCTTTGAATATGTCCCTTCTGATGACAATAATGGCACTCAACATTAGCAAATTTATTATACTTACCTCTGCTTTTATCTCGACTTTTATCTCTATTTCTTGGACCTCGAGACTCACTTCTTCCCCTTTTCTCAACAACCAAGGCATCAGAATGTGAAGATGACGAGCCTTGTGTCTTCCTTCTCATCTCTTCATTCAAAATACTACTCTTGGCCAAATCCATAGTAATCGTACCATCCGGGGCATAATTAGACAAAGATGTTTGGAACGTCTCCCATGAGTCCAGCAAAGTACCAAGCAACCATAGTGCTTGTATCTCATCATCAAACTTGATTCCCATCGCAGCCAACTGATTTATAATTCCTTGAAAAGAATTTAAATGATCAGTCAAACGAGTACCATCTTGATATCTTAGAGCCATCATCTGTTTTATCATAAATAACTTATTATTCCCAGTCTTTCGAGCATATAACTGTTCAAGCTTATCCCATAAATTGCGTGCACGTGTTTCCTCAATAATATGGTTCAAAACATTATCATCCACCCACTGCTTGATATAACCACACACTTGA
Organism: Eucalyptus sp. ANBG9806169; assembly: GCA_014182395.1. Lineage (NCBI taxonomy): Eukaryota > Viridiplantae > Streptophyta > Magnoliopsida > Myrtales > Myrtaceae > Eucalyptus > Eucalyptus sp. ANBG9806169. The sequence continues at coordinate 32,512,347 of CM024574.1, forward strand.
TGATGAAATATAGACCATTCAGCATTAGTTTTATTCTTCGGTTTCTCCTCGACAAATATAGGCAAATAAAAATCTTTCACATATAAAAGGTCTTCCATCTTCCCTTTCCAAATATGATAATTCGAACCATTCAGTGTAACCATTCTACTCATATTTGTTTCCATTGTTTAACATAAGGCAAAAAAATCAAGCAATAACCAGATGCTCTGATACCACTCTGATGGGAGAACGATAACAATTCAAATAATATCGAATTAACGCAGTGGAATAAAATAATCTCCCCTCTTGTGTAAACCTAATAGGAATCAATATAGTAGAGTAAAATAAATACCAAGCACGCGAACACAAGACGATTTTTTTTTACGTGGAAAACCTCCTCGATGTGAGGAGATCAAAAACCACGGGATCGGAGTCCACCCAAAAATCTTCACTATCAACAAAATTGGGTGAACAATGTTCTTCTCTAGCAAATACTAGACGTACATAGCAGCAAAGATCTCAAGAATATAATTCTTGGCAATACACATGAATTTCACAAGAGATCAAGGATAAATCTGACCAAAAATGCAGGTTTCGATCAATCCATGAAAAACCTGATGTAGGGAGCTTTAGACGAAAATCAAACCGTTCAGATTCGAGAAAATTGCGCCACGAACATGCTGACAAAATTTCAGCTCAATCGGACCACGAATTGACTTCCGATGCCAGCTTGATGTAAATCAGATATTACCCCAAACCCCAGATTTTCTGTTTTCTCTTTTTCTTTTGTTACTATTTCCTTTTGTGGCTACCACTTTATATATATATATATATTGAGAAACCCTATTTCCCCATATAACTTATTGTTGACACCTAAATTTTACCCAATCATTTAGTAATTAGTTGCATAAAAAAAAAAGAGCAAAAAAAAAAAAAAAAAAAAGAAAGTAAAATTGCATTTCATGAAGTCGCATTTTTTCGCATCAGTACTAAAAGCCAACAAGATGCGGTGGCTCGCGGTCGATAATATTCACAAAAGGCGGTCTCTTTCTTCGTTGGTTTGAACACGCACAAAAAATGAGGAAAGAAGAAGTTCTTGCACGTCCGTTGTCTCTCCCTCATTAATGCATGCGCATGCGTGCACAAATTCGGCGGACGTGAAGACTCTAGGGGAACCCTCAGAGAAGCTATATTATATAATATGCTCTCTCTCTCTCTCTCTCTCTCAAGCGTGGGTTGTCAGGAGAGGCGTGGAACTTGCTGAAGATTGAAGTGAGCAACAAGCAAAGAAAAAATCAGCAGAGTGTCAGGCGTGGCGTCCGTATTTGAAGAAGCACGACGTGAAATAGTGAGGAAATTATGGCGTCTCCTGTTCACACTACAGTAGGTTGAACTTCAAGCCTATAAATACACAAAGGAACGAAGGAAGTCAGGGGGGAGGCGATTAAAAAAAAGAGAGCCTGTGAAGGAGCGATTAAAAAAAGAGAGCCCGTTGAGAGACACACGAGTGGAGAGAAAGGAAAAGATTAAAAAAAGGAAGGGGATGCTCGTTAGAGAGAAGCAAAGAAAAGTGAAGTCATGGGGAGGATATTAAAATAAAGAGAGGAATAGTGAGTTTGTCAGAGAAAAGAAACAAAAAAAGAAGGGGAAGTGTGAGAGGCGACGTAAGAGGAGAGGGGGAGAGATAAAAAATAATAAACAAAAAAAAACTCCTGTTCATCATCTTCTCCGAACTTCCCCGCCGTTTGACTGTGGGCCTTCGCTGCACTTTGGTTGTCACCGCTTTGCTCCCTTGACGCCCGAGACGCTTGCTGCTGCTCCGCTCCGCACGACCCAACGCACGACCCACGACGCCTTGCCTCCGTCTCCGAACGTGGTTGCTGAAGCCGCGACGATCCCGACGCCGGAGCCGCTCCTGCCCTGCTCGGCCACACCCGTCGCTGACGGTCGCCTCTTCCGCCGCGCCAGCAGCTCGCCAGCAGCACCCCCGAGCTAGCGCCACTGCGCCACGAAGCCTTGAGCAACACCTGCAACTCCACTTCTGCAACTGCCCCTGCACAGCTCTATTCCGCCCGTCCGACGCTTGGGCTGCCGTCCCTCCGCCCGTCCGACGCGCCGGAGCCGCCCGCGCCTCCGACGCCCGGGCGCTGAAGCCAGCCCCGCGCGGAGCCCCAATCGCGTCGCCTCGAGCGACGCCCAGCCCCGCCTCGCGCCACTCGGCCTCAGCCATCGCACGGACGCTCCGCCCGCATCGCCGAGTTGCCTCCGGCTCATCTCCGCCTCAGCCGCGACACCGGACACCACCGCCCCGCAGCCACCGCAACCCGCGCGGTCCGCGAAGCCACCGCTCCCTCGCCGGTCTCGTTCGCCGTCCGTGATTACCCCGCACCCGAGTTCCGCCTGTCCGCGCTCCGCCCGCACGCGACACCGCCGAGCCCCCTTGCCGTCACCGCACCGGCCGTCCGGATCTCGCCGGAGTCCCAACGCACCGCCGGCCTTCCTCCGCCCGACGCACCCCCTTTGTCCCCGTTCGTTTACGTTATAGGTAGACTTTATTTTTATTTTTTACTTTTGCTTTTTACTTTCTTTACATTTCAGTTTATTTTATTCTTTTTATTTGTCATTTTATCTTTCTATTTGTTCGATAGCTTTTTTTTAGTTAAATATTTAATTTGTAATGTTGGATGTTAATATTTTGTGATTTTAGTATGCATTTTCCGTAGGGATTTTGTCCGAAATTAATGTAATTATTAATTTGATCCGAGAGACATCGGGTCATTTTTTAATTATATTAATTTTTGGGCTTTTTGGTAGAATTTCAATTGTTAAATCACGATAATTATTTAATTTGGTCCTTAAGACTTCGGATCGGATTTGTAATTATTTTGATCTCTTTGTCGTGATAATTAGGGTTAGAATAATCGTTAATTTAACCTTTGTGAGACAACAGGTTATTTTTCCGATTATTTTAATCCTTCCTTGGTTGATTTTGTTGATAGTTTAGATTTAATACTTATTTAATAATTACTTGTCTTTAAAAAAAAAAAAAAAACTAAAAATCAAAAATCAAAATCTTGCATGAGCATATAGGACGTGTAGGTTTAGTACTTTTTTTGGATTATATTTTTAGAATTGCATTGTTAGATATCTTTTTAAGATAGGTTAAGGTCATTCTTAAACAACCTTTCTTTTATAGAGTCTTGCATAAAATTGGCATGTTTTTATATTCTCATTAAAAAATAATAAAAAAAATAAAAATAGTTTTCTAAGACATAATAGGGTTTAAGTCAAAAATTAATCCCAAAAATGAATTAGAAAATTATTTTTAGATAACTTAATTAGGGTTTTTATTAATCTTGAATTTCAATAAAAGCTACAAAAATACTAGGTGCATATTAACTAGTTTGCATAATAGGATTATTCAATTAGAATATGTTCATTAGTAAATTAGGTCATGAGGTGCATGTTAACTAGATTGCATATTAGGCCCATTTAATTTGAATTTGCATGTCAGTAAAATCAGGTCATTTAGCTAAAAAAAAAAAATGCTTTTTTTTTTTAACTCTTAAGAAAACCCAAAAAAATGCTTGCTTTGTGTGATGCAATTTATTTATTTTCTTATTTGAATATTCAATGATGGTTGAGCACCCGTGTGATCACCTTTTGACATAGTAGAAGTCTAAGTTAAAATAAATCCAAGCTGCCTGCAAAAACATTTTAAAAAAATGAAAAAAAAAGAAAAAAAAAGAAATGGTACCGAAAGGGCATTAGAAAATTCTAGTGTAACCAAGTCCCCGTACCCTTAGTCTCTGGTTCGTAGAAGTAAAATAAATCTCCCTTTATTTTACTTAGGTGTCTAATCGATCTACCGTAAACTGATTAGTGGCGACTCCTAGATAATGTTTTGCATGTTAAAAAAAATTAGGCGATTTGGTATGGGCTTGGGAGAGCCCGAGCTAAGCCATTAAGCTTAGTAGTCCATCAACCTAGTTTTAGGTGGCAAACCCGAAAAATTAGGTCGCGACAGCTTGGCGACTCCGCTGGAGACTTGTGTTAAAACACTTAGTGGACTTAGGCCTATTTTTCTTTTCCTTTGAAAAATGTTTTTGTTTGGCAGCGAGGACCAGGTACGTCCCTAACATTTTTAAGGTGTTAAATGTTCTTGCAGATGGGAGGTATAAGGGGAGTAGTCTTTGCTAACATTTATTTCGCAGGTTGAGGTGTGGGATGAATGATTTATTTTTCCAATTAGAAGTGTTGTTTGCATCTAAATTGTTGTGCATGCTTTATTGCTTTAGCACCACACTATTTGCACACACAACCTGATGTCCGACCTGGGCTGCGATAGGATTTCTAGGATGGTGTTGAGAAGTATACTTCCTCTAAAGTGAGATTGCTATGTAGAGGTTGACCTTCTCTTCCCGAAAGTTTTTCATGGTGTCGAAATGTGTTTTGTCCATATCCGCGAGACTGCGTGACTATTGGACATTCCATTCGGCCCGAGCCCGAGATTAAGAGGACCTGACGTTAATGCGAGACTGCAACGGTCAGATCACCCTCTTAGCTCCACTTTGTTAAGCCTTTTAGATAGAAATCGAGCCTCACGTCTCATGCGATGTGTCTATGTGATTGTCATCTTCCCGGTGAAAGTAAGTTGTCTAAATTTTTGCAATTTACTTACTTTATTGTAATTTTTGTCGGCCCATGACAATAGGTTTCGTCGTCAGTTTTGTTTTATATGCAATGGGGAAAACCGACGTACAATTCATTTCCACTCCCAAAAAAGAGCTCAAGATGTGGTTGGACCGGTTAGATCGGGATGGCCGAGAGATATGTGAAAGCCAGGGATCCCCGACTTCTCCCACCGTTAGAGATCAACGTCCACTCGGTGTAATACAAGCACTCCCTCACTTCGGTGTCCACAAACTTCCACCTTCATATTTGGTGAGTTCGAGCTGACTCCAACGCTTGAAGAATATAGTGTTGCCATTGGAATGCCCCTGGAAAAGGAACTTGTTAGACCGCCTATCGGTATAGATTCTATTTCTGAATTATCACAATTTTTAGAAATCGAAACCGAAAGAGTAAGGAAGGTTGTCAAAGCCAATTGTTTTGCATGCCCATTTTCATTTTTGGAAGAGTGTTTTGCAAGTCAATCAATGATTTCAAAAGCTAGGATCTTCATATTAGCATTTTCGGACTAATCGTTTTCCTTATCGAAGAAATGCTATTAATCCTTCAATTTCCGGGGTGGTTAATCGTGTTTGCAATGGGTTAAATTATGTTAATATGGTTTTAGCCGAAACATTCTTGTCATTGAACCGTTTCAAGCAAAATGAAGAAAAGACCATGCGCGCCCTCCCTAAACTTTTGCAAATATGGTTTTTCTCGCACATAAAAGGTTTTGGGCACCTAATGAAACAATTTAAAATCGATGATTTAAGGCACCCCATACAAAAATTTGCGGTTTTGGAACGTTTTCCCCAAATAAACAATATGCCCGTTGGGTTAATTTTTTGAGAAATCCTAGGCCCAAGGCATTCCTATGGCATACTAAATGGCTTTATGTTGAGGAAGCTCGTTTCTCTCACAAGTATGATGAGCCAATCCGATTCTTTGGGCCTTTACGGTGCTACCTCCTACTACCCATATAGGGTGGCCCGTCGATCTGAGCTCTTCAAGAAGTTCCTCCGCCCCTCAAGACGGAATTGTTCCAAGTTCGTTTTGTTCATACGGACTATGATTATTTCAACGAGGTCCAGATGATCGTTGATGCATGGAATGAATGCCATTTAGAAAAGATTTTGGTGCCCAAGAGACTGAAAGGCAAGGAGGAGGTCCACCATGCATCGGCATTCTACATCCAACAACACCGGATTCCTGCTGCATTACGACCGGTGGTCCACCGATGTGACCGAGAAGCCTACTCGCAAGCACAAATTGAGCATCTTAAGCGGAAAGTGGAAATGCTTGAAGCTGAAAATAAGAAACTTCGCAAGACGTTGGGATCCCGAAAGCATATAAAATGAAATGTTTTGAGTTTTTGATGTTTAGAGATCTTGATTTCAATTTTCAATTCAATGCTTTCAATTTTTAGTTCAATGTTTAGGAAGTTGAATTTCAATTCTTAGTTTATTGTTAGGAAGTTTGACTTTATATTTCAAGTAAATTTTTAATAAAATCAGGCGTTTAGACCATTGTCATGGGCCATTTTCCTATTTTGTCATTGGTTCTTACATTACCCCTTTTTCTTATAGGTGATAACAGACCCGCCACGTTCGCCTATTATTACACGATCAAGAGCTAAAATGGCTGACCAAACCGAGATGCGTGATCGTATTACCGGTGTGGAAGATCGCTCAAACGATTGCTTACATCTATGCAACTTATGACTGCCCAAATCGAATCCCTCCGGGTGAATCCCGTTCCTGCACCTGCTCTACCTGAGTTAATAATCCCAAAACAGGCAAGGAAGGTCCACATGGTTGATGATGACATGCCTGAATTGGAGGATGACATACCTCCAATCACCGCCGAGAAAGCCAAGTCTGACGGCACTCCTAAGACGGAGCAAGGTGAACGCCTTGCGAAACTTGAAGAGAAAGTGAAACAATTGCAAGGATCGCGAACTCACTTCCAATTGACCTGTCTGTTTATGAGAAGGTTAAGACGCCAAACAAGTTTAAAATGCCGGAGTTCGAGAAGTATGATGGTACTTCTTGCCCGAAAGCTCACCTGCAGATGTACCATGTAAGAATGGCTCAACATGTAAAAAATGAGCCCCTTATGATCCAATCATTCCAAATGAGTTTGGTTGGGCCTACACTGAACTGGTATATTATGAAAAACATAAACCTCCTCGACACTTGGAATGAGGTGGCCGATGCATTTCTCAAGCAATACAAGTTCAACATGGACATTGCACCTTCACGAGAGGATCTCGAGCGAATGGAGAAAAAGAGGAGTGAGTCGTTTAAAGAATATGCCATAAGGTGGCGAAATTTGGCCGCCCAAATCACTCCTGAACCCACGGACAAAGAACTGATGAAGTTATTCGTCAAAACCCTCCCATTCGAGTTTCGTAATCGGATGGCCAGCACGTATGTTGAAAACTTCAATCAACTCATCCCAGTGGGTGAACAAATCGAGACAGGGCTAAGAGATGGATGGTTTAATGAACCAACCCCTATAGGCAAAAGATTTATTGCAAGGAAAGACAAAGAACCTACCACTTTGAAGTTAATGTTGCATATGCGCAACCAGCCCCTAGTAAGCCTCCGATTGTTCGTGTCCACGGGAATCAGCAAGATGGAGGCCGAGTGCTTGCACCACGGCAATTCACCAAAAGGCAATTCTCTCCTCTTCCCGGCCCCTATCTCAAGTCCCGCCGATACTCCAAAAGAAGGGATTGATCTCCAACGAACCAAAGCGGCCCAATGCTGAAAAATTCTCCAATTATGATCCCTCCAAAAATGTGAATATCATATGGGAGAGGTGGGCCATTCAACTGATGAATGCATGACTTTGAAGCACAAGATCCAAAATTTATTGGATACTAAGGCATTTTCTTTCCGTGCCACCCAACCAAATGTCAAGAAGAATCCGTTGCGAAACATGAGGGAAACGTGAATGCAATCTTTAAGTTCAATGCTGGCAAAAAGATGAACTTGAAGATGTCTGTCAAAGATATCTACAGCGGATTAGTTAGAGTTGGTTACTATCCGACGGATGAGAATCCTCCCTTCCCTACCATGAAGGAAAGGGTTCAAGAAATGGTTAAGGCTGGCATGATCGGGTATGCTGATCAAACTGGAGTAGTGTCAACTATCTCTCAAGTCATCATTGATTGGGAGAAAGAATTTGCCGAGCTAAGTACTGAAAAGAGTGAACCAGATCCGTTGATCGAGGACATGCCCCCACTTGAGGACGCCTCCGACCACGAAGGACTTGTTAGTGGAAGTGCCTTCAAGCGATGAGGAGATAATAATTGAGGTGCCCCGGTTGTATCGGTACAACAATAACAAAGCCGTCCCCTGGTCATACGAGCTAGATGTTGACCTGATTACAAGGTCTAGTCGAACCTATGCTCAAGCTAATACCCAACCCGCAAAGCCAGTTACTGATGAGGAGGCTAAAGAATTTCTGGCTATAATCAAAGCGAGTGAGTATAACGTGGTCGACCAGTTGCGAAAATTGCCTGCTCAAATCTCTTTACTTGAACTCTTGCAAACGTCTCCTACACATCAAAAGTCTCTAATGAAGGTCTTGAGTGAAGTTCATGTACCGGAGACGATCGAGGTAAACAGGTTGGAGGAATTTGTAGGGTCGATTCTTCTCAAAGATTTAATAGCCTTTTCTGATGAAGAATTCCCTCTTGAGGGGAGGGGACATACTAAAGCGTTATATATATATCTGTCAAGTGCAAGGCTTCTCATGTGGCTCGAGTACTCATTGACAATGGGTCTGCCTTGAATATTTGTCCATTGGCAACTCTTCACCGCCTTAAAATAGATCCTTCAAAAATAAATGCTGCAAAGACCTCCGTCCGAGCTTTTGATGGTACAAGAAAGGAGGTGATAGGGGGAGACCCACCTTGACCTGCAAATAGGTCCGGTGATGTTCAACGTCCTTTTCCGGGTAATGGACATCCCTACCGGATTCAATTTCCTGTTAGGTCGTCCTTGGATTCATATCTTCTGGAGCTGTGCCATCAAGTCTTCACCAAAGCGTGAAATTTGTTGTCAAAGGAAAGCTAGTCATTGTTCATGGCGAGGAGGATCATCGGATTTATCATGAGACAGCCATCCCCTATGTCGAGCCGGAACCTAGGGAGGAGTCAAGTTACCAATCGTTCGAGCTCGTGTCCACTATTCATGCATCTCGAGGATCGACACCACCCATCCCGATGTGTCAAATGCAGCAGTTATGGTAGCAAGAGTGATGGTTGGAAATGGCTTTATTCCTGGTCGTGGACTTGGTAAAAAAGAGCATGGCATCCGGAATCCGATTGAAACCCCTCGAAGGTCTCGCTCTGCCGGATTAGGATACCATGGAAGAGGAGGAAGACATGAACAAGAGAGGAAAAACTCATTATTCCTCGATATTCGCAAGACATTCCCCGGCCCTGCTAGAATGATGCATGATGAAGGAGGAGTGATCGACACCCGAGGAATCGCGCCCGATGGATGGAGTAGCTTGGATGACCCGACAACTTCAAAGACAGAGGATCCAGATAATGAGATGGAAGGGATCACGACCTTATTCGATGATCTCCTTATAGGTGCCATTAACGAAGAACCATCGGAGGAAATGGGTGCTAGCCCACAAGAGAGCAACCTTACAGTAGGCAAGGGGGTGAAATTGGTTCAGTCCAATACCATGAGCGATGACAGTGAAGACCCTGAGGAGCCGAATGGTGACTCCATTGAAGTACAGCATAGTTGGGAGCAGCATGAAAAACTCAAAGTTCTCACCCCGAGCAAACAAATCACTATCAATTTGAGTGATACCGAGGATCCCAAAGAGATAAAAATCGGGGCAAATCTTCCCAAAGGTGAGGCCGAGCACCTGACTCAGTTGCTAAAAGAATATTAGGATATCTTTGCCTGGACGTATGCTGATATGCCAGGTTTAGATCCATCCATTGTGGAACATTGTTTGCCCACTAATCCAGACGTGCACCCTAAGAAGCAGAAGCTTCGGAGGACTAAACCGGAGCTCTCAAAGAAGATAGAAGAGGAGGTAATGAAACTCCTCAAAGTGGGATTCATCGAAGTCTCGCAGTATCCTGAATGGGTAGCCAACATAGTACCAGTCATGAAGAAAGATGGTCGAGTCCGAGTGTGTGTTGATTATCGGGATTTGAACAAGGCCAGCCCAAAAGACGATTTCCCATTGCCACATATCGATGTTCTCGTGGATAGTACTTTTGCCGGATTTGAATTATTCTCTTTCATGGATGGTTTTTCTGGGTACAATCGGATAAGAATGAAGGTTGAAGAAAAAGAGAAGACAGCATTTATCACCCCGTGGGAACCTTTCATTATAAGGTCATGCCCTTCGACTCAAAAATGCAGGGGCAACTTACCAACGAGCCATGGTTACGTTGTTCCATGACATGATGCATGAAGAAATTGAGGTATATGTCGATGATATGATTGCAAAAACCCGACCCGGGAGAGGTCATGTCAAAACCCTCAAGAAGTTATTTGATCGGCTTCGTGAATTCAAGCTCCGTTTAAATCCTGCCAAGTGCATGTTCGGGGCAGCGTCAGGTAAATTACTTGGGTTCATTGTGAGTAGAAATGGATTGAATGAGATGAAAAGTAGGCCATGTTCCATACACATATCGAACTCATTTGATTCGGAATATCGGCGGGTTGACCCAAAGTCGGTTCAATTAAATGAAAAAGAAATGCCACGAGGACACCACCGGCGCCTCGGCACGGTGGCACGGGGAATGAAAGGGTCCGAGAACGACCGGGTTCGATCCTCGAAAACGGCAACAAGTTTGCCAAACAAAAAAAAAAAAAAAAAAAAAAAAAAACAAAACAAATTTTTTTATCAATCCTTTTCTTTATTTTTTGAGCTGCAAACTCTTTGTGTTCAAAGCTGATGAGTTCATGAAGTAATTGTGACCTTTCAAAGGAAATTTTTTGCAATATAGTCTTACCTGTTTAAATTACCAATTCCACTGAAGATTATCATCGCAGATCAAGATAATGAATGATGTGGAATGGATTGAACATTCTAAATGAGACATGTCAGAATGATGAAAGGCGAGTCATATCCTATACACAGTCCCTTGCTCATACACCGGTGAGACGAGTGTAGGAAGTTCCATGTCTATGAGGTAAAGAGTTCTCTCGCGAAAAGTACGATGATCGAAATGATGAGAGACGGTTCATTCTCTATCCCAAACACTACATGATCATCCATTGTTTAAACCCTTTTGAGCCCACACATGTGGATAGTTACCCCTGTCAAGAACCACCCCACATTGGGGCATCTTTGGAGGTAAGACGACATCATGAGGTGAGGAAATTGATAGGAATATTCTTGCTCTCACTTGCATCAATCTTCAGGTATTGCTATTACATTGAATTCATACGGTAATTTAAGTGCCTTAGGATGATGAAGAGCAGTTCTTTCTCTATCTTACACACTTTATCCATTGCGTAGCCCCTTGAGCCTGTAAATTCGTTTCATTTAAACCCAATTGGTGATCATCCCCCACCTTTGGGGCAAGGCAAAAGGCAAATATTCAAGCAGCGAGCCCGTGCCGACAAAAAATGAAAACTCCTCAAGAACCCAAATGTTGAAACATTACATGGTGATTCAATACATGTAGTATGTCAAAAGTCATAAAAAAAAAAACAGAAGGGGCATGAAAAAGCAGTGTGCCTAGTAAAAGCAAGGCCAATGCCCGTAAAAAATAAAAGAGAGAGAGTGAATTCTCAATGGAGTGGTACTCAAAGAACTCAAAAGCCAAGTTTTTATAGTACCTATAAAGAAAATCCCAATGGTGGAGAAGAAGACCCGTGACAATGCCAAGATGAGCACCAATTCTCATCCCCCTTATACACATTTTGAGCCTAATGATCCATTCATTTCTTAACCCATGAACTTGACCTACGTTACGTCCCTTACAAAGTCTCTTCAGATTAGGGCACTGAAATTAATGTAGGAATTCATATGTTTATAAGCATTGCTCGAAGAAGTGTGAGCAAGACCATTTCTATCTCATTTCGCGGGTTACTTGACTTGTAAACCCGGAGATGATTGTAAAGTATTGTTCTTTCATTAGCCTTGACTCGAAAAGTCCCTCTTTGTTGAGCCATTAACCAAGCCCACATTATAGTCTTGATAAAGGCCTCTCGGATTGACAAGGTCGTACCGCTTGCGAGAATACTTGAACCCTTGTTGACATGATGAAAGTAAGATTGAGTGATTCTGTGATCCCACATTAATGGTTGGGACAAAATAGCCTTCTTAATGAGAGTGAGTGAAAGTCCTTTCTAACTGAAAGTCTCTCATTTGGTATTCTTGAAAATCCATGTCATGAGTGAAAATTGTCTTAAGCGATGATTCTCCCCAATGGAAATTTGGTGGTGCAAATATGGTAAAACCATCATGCACAAATCTTGATTGAAAAAAAAAAAAAAAAAAAACTTCAGTGGACTTTGGAGTGTGCTGAATTGCTTACTTCTTTGGTAAATGCATGTATTCTTTGCTCTAATCATGTCTGACAGGTAATGTTTCCTTGAAGACCCAAGAGCTCTTGACATTCATGTTGCTTTCAGAAGCCTCGAGGTGAGAAACCTTCATGAATATTTGAAGTACTTCCTTGATGTCCCAAAACTTCTTTCTACCAAGAGGTAAGCGACCTTCACGAATATCCCAGGTTTGTCCTAGGTATTCCCAAATTCTTGATATATGTCTCAAAACTCTTCGCTAAGCATTTCATTATGGATATGAATGCTTTCTGATCTTTTTCGTTATACCTCAGTCTGGATCTAGGTATTTCGAATCCTTTTAATCCAATATTCATCTCACCTAACATTGAGTGTCTATTGGTTAAGTTCCCAATCCTCTTAATTCAATATTCATCTCACCTAACATTGAGTGTCTATTGGTTAAGTTTCGAGTCCTCTTAATCCAATATTCATCTCACCTAACATTGAGTGTTTATTGGTTAAAGTTCACAATTTCTTGACATCTTAGTCTGGATCTGGATGTCTCAAACCCTTTATTAAGCATTTCATTCTGGATATGAATGCTTTCCGATCCTTTTCGTCATACCTTAGTCTGGATCTAGGTATTTCGAATCCTCTTAATCCAATATTCATCTCACCTAACATTGAGTGTCTATTGGTTAAGTCCCCAATCCTCTTAATTCAATATTCATCTCACCTAACATTGAGTGTCTATTGATTAAGTCCCCCAAAGTCTTGACATCTCAGTCTGGATCTGGATGTCTCAAAACTTTTTTGTTAAGCATTTCATTATGGATATGAATGCTTTCTGATCTTTTTCGTTATACCTTAGTCTCGAATCTAGGTATTTCGAATCCTCTTAATCAATATTCATCTCACCTAACATTGAGTGTCTATTGGTTAAGTCCCCAATTTCTTGACATCTCGATCGGATCTGGATGTCTCAAATCTCATCTATCTTACTCGCTATACCTTAGTGTGAATCTAGGTATTTCGAGTCATCTGAATTCAACAAGGCATCTCACCTAACATTGAGTGTATGTTGGATAGATTCATGTGGACTCTTCAGGAAACCTGGACACTTGCCGAGCAGATGAAAATTCATCCGGTACTTCACGATGCTCTGACTGGTAAGTAATTACAGGTATGCTCTCCTCTTCAATATCTCACATTTGCATTACCATTTTCATGACATTGCATTTATAAAATATATAAAAAAAAAAAAAAAAAACAGTCCCGCCAAAGTATCATCCATTGCATGTTCATGGTCAAAATTTAGGTATCATATTGTCTTTGAATGCAACCTCTGCGAACTCACCTTCAAAGAGGGGCAGCTGTTGACACCTAAATTTTACCCAATCATTTAGTAATTAGTTGCATAAAAAAAAAGAGCAAAAAAAAAAAAAAAAGTAAAATTGCATTTCATGAAGTCGCATTTTTTCGCATCAGTACTAAAAGCTATATTATATAATATGCTCTCTCTCTCTCTCTCTCTCTCTCTCTCAAGCGTGGGTTGTCAGGAGAGGCGTGGAACCTGCTGAAGATTGAAGTGAGCAACAAGCAAAGAAAAAATCAGCGAGTGTCGGGCGTGGCGTCCGTATTTGAAGAAGCACGACGTGAAATAGTGAGGAAATTATGGCATCTCCTGTTCACACTACATAGGTTGAACTTCAAGCCTATAAATACACAAAGGAACGAAGGAAGTCGGGGGAGCGATTAAAAAAAGAGAGCCCGTGAAGGAGCGATTAAAAAAAGAGAGCCCGTTGAGAGACACACGAGTGGAGAGAAAGGAAAAGATTAAAAAAAAGGGAAGGGGATGCTCGTTAGAGAGAAGCAAAGAAAAGTGAAGTCATGGGGAGGATATTAAAATAAAGAGAGGAATAGTGAGTTTGTCAGAGAAAAGAAACAAAAAAAGAAGGGGAAGTGTGAGAGGCGACGTAAGAGGAGAGGGGAGAGATAAAAAATAATAAACAAAAAAAAAAAAACTCATGTTCATCATCTTCTCCGAACTTCCCCGCCGTTTGACACTGTGGGCCTTCGCCGCACTTGGTTGTCACCGCTGCTCCCTTGACGCCCGAGACGCTGCTGCTGCTCCCGCTCCGCACGACCCAACGCACGACCCACGACGCCTTGCCTCCGTCTCCGAACGTGGTTGCTGAAGCCGCGACGATCCCGACGCCGGAGCCGCTCCTGCCCTGCTCGGCCACACCGTCGGCGACGGTCGCCTCTTCCGCCGCGCCCGGCAGCCAAAGGCACCCCGAGCTAGCGCCACTGCGCCACGAAGCCTTGAGCAACACCCGCAACTCCACTTCGCAGCGCCCCGCACAGGCTCTATTCCGCCCGTCCGACGCTTGGAACCGCCGTCCCTCCGCCCGTCCGATGCCCGGAGCCGCCGCGCTCCGCCCGCAGTCCGACGCCTGAAGCCAGCCCGCGCCGGAGCCCCAATCGCGTCGCCCCGAGCGACGCCCGCCCCGCCTCGCGCCGCTCGGCCTCGGCCATCGCACGGACGCTCCGCCCGCATCGCCGAGTTGCCTCCGGCTCATCTCCGCCTCCCGCGACACCGAGACACCACCGCCCCGCAGCCACACCGCAACCCGCGCCGGTCCGCGAAGCCACCGCTCCCTCGCCGGTCTCGTTCGCCGTCCGTGATTACCCCGCACCCGAGTTCCGCCTGTCCGCGCTCCGCCCCTGCACGCGACACCGCCGAGCCCCTTGCCGTCACTGCACCGGCCGTCCAGATCTCGCCGGAGTCCCAACGCAGACCGCCGGCCTTCCTCCGCCCGACGCACCCCCTTTGTCCCCATTCGTTTTACGTTATAGGTAGACTTTATTTTTATTTTTTACTTTTGCTTTTTACTTTCTTTACATTTCAGTTTATTTTATTCTTTTTATTTGTCATTTTATCTTTCTGTTTGTTCGATAGCTTTTTTTAGTTTAAGTATTTAATTTGTAATGTTGGATGTTAATATTTTGTGATTTTAGTATGCATTTTCCGTAGGGATTTTGTCCGAAATTAATGTAATTATTAATTTGATCCGAGAGACATCGGGTCATTTTTTTAATTATATTAATTTTTGGGCTTTTGGTAGAATTTCAATTGTTAAATCACGATAATTATTTAATTTGGTCCTTAAGACTTCGGATCGGATTTGTAATTATTTTGATCTCTTTGTCGTGATAATTAGGGTTAGAATAATCGTTAATTTAACCTGTGAGACAACAGGTTATTTTTTCGATTATTTTAATCCTTCCTTGGTTGATTTTGTTGATAGTTTAGATTTAATACTTATTTAATAATTACTTGTCTTTAAAAAAAAACTAAAAAATCAAAACTCAAAATCTTGCATGAGCATATAGGACGTGTAGGTTTAGTACTTTTTTTTGGATTATATTTTTAGAATTGCATTGTTAGATATCTTTTTAAGATAGGTTAAGGTCATTCTTAAACAACCTTTCTTTTATAGAGTCTTGCATAAAATTGGCATGTTTTTATATTCTCATTAAAAAAATAATAAAAAATAAAAATAGTTTTCTAAGACATAATAGGGTTTAAGTCAAAAATTAATCCCAAAAATGAATTAGAAAATTATTTTTAGATAACTTAATTAGGGTTTTTATTAATCTTGAATTTCAATAAAAGCTACAAAAATACTAGGTGCATATTAACTAGTTTGCATAATAGGATTATTCAATTAGAATATGTTCATTAGTAAATTAGGTCATGAGGTGCATGTTAACTAGATTGCATATTAGGCCCATTTAATTTGAATTTGCATGTCAAAAATCAGGTCATTTAGCTAAAAAAAAAAAATGCTTTTTTTTTTTAACTCTTAAGAAAACCCAAAAAAATGCTTGCTTTGTGTGATGCAATTTATTTATTTTCTTATTTGAATATTCAATGATGGTTGAGCACCCGTGTGATCACCTTTTGACATAGTAGAAGTCTAAGTTAAAATAAATCCAAGTCACTCGCAAAAACATTTTAAAAAATGAAAAAAAAAGAAAAAAAAAGAAATGGTACCGAAAGGGCATTAGAAAATTCTAGTGTAACCAAGTCCCCTACCCTTAGTCTCTTGTTCGTAGAAGTAAAATAAATCTCCCTTTATTTTACTTAGGTGTCTAATCGACCTACCGTAAACTGATTAGTGGCGACTCCTAGATAATGTTTTGCATGTTAAAAAAAATTAGACTTAAGTTGCGATTTGGTATGGGCTTGGGAGAGCCCGAGCTAAGCCATTAAGCTTAGTAGTCCATCAACCTAGTTTTAGGTGGCAAACCCGAAAAATTAGGTCGCGACACTTATCATATGGGCTCAAACCCCTTTTTGGGCTTGCAAGTCATTGGGCTTCCTCCACATAGGAGTGAACCCAGCTAACATATTCTTCCATGATTCTTCCAGAATCTTTAAATGAACCATTTCATTATGCATTTCAATATTTATCTTCGCAAGAATCCTTGTCTGTCTTGTCTTATGCGCTACTCTAGCATGCTGAAAACTCACGATTGATGAGTTCATCAAATATTCCATGGACGAGTCTCGAGGGAATACCGTATTATCATGGCCTTCAAGATTAATAAGCTTGTCAAACATTCCATTGGTTAGGTAAGTGTATTGTCATGTCATAACAATTCGATTAGCTCTGTAGATAGTCTCGCCCACTTATATTCATCACTTTTAATTAGGAACTTAACCTGAATTGAATTTCAAATTCAAACTTTCGCAAGAATCCTTAACTGTCTTGTCTTGTGTGCTGTTCCAGCATGCTGAAAACTTTCATCAAATATTCCATGGACGCGCATGCTGAAAACTCATGATTGATGAGTTCATCAAATATTCCACGGACGAGTCTCGAGGGTATATTGTATTATTGTGGCCTTCAAGATTGATAAACTTGTCAAACATTCCATTGGTTAGGTAAGTGTATTATCATGTAATAACAACTCAGTTAGCTTTGTAGATAGTCTTGCCCACTTCTATTCATCACTTTTAATTAGGAACTTAACCTGAATTGAATTTCAAATTCCAACTTTAGGCAAAGTCTAATATAATCTAAACCAATTTTTTTTATGAATGATCTTCTTATCTTCATGTCTAATGTGTTGTGATTTTGTGATGTCTTGATTGTTGATGATTGTTTTTCCATGATTCTTCCTGAATCTTTAAATGGACCATTTCATTATGCATTTCAATATTTATCTTCGCAAGAATCCTTGTTGCAAATCCTTGATTGTCTTGTCTTGTGCGCTATTCCAGCATGCTGAAAACTCATGATTGATGAGTTTATCAAATATTCCATGGACGAGTCTCGAGGGTATACTGTATTATCGTGGCCTTCAAGATTGATAAGCTTGTCAAACATTCCATTGGTTAGGTAAGTGTATTATCATGACCTAATTTTAGCCATTTACTCTTAAATGTTTTGGCCCAAATTTTGGACTGCGGTCAAGAGGAACAAAAAGGTTTTGGATATTGTCTTTAGTGCATTTGGCAATTTACTTATTTGGGATAAGTGTAATAGAAGTCCTAAAACTTGTTACCAAAATGCAATTGAGTCCTAAAACTTGCAAAAGTGCAATCAAATCCTAAAATTTGTCAAATTGTTTCAATCAAATCCTAAAGTTAATACCGTCAACATTTTTAATGGAAAATGCTGACGTAGAGTGGACGTAGCATTTTAAAAAATTTTCATTTTCACATGGCTTTTTTAATTATTTTTCATTCAATTTTTTTTTTAAAAATAGATTTAAAAACTAAAAAGAAAAGCTAAAAATTATTTTTAAATATTGTTAAAAAAAAGAAGACAAAATGGCAGCTCCTCCCCCGTCGCCGCCGCCGCCGCCCATCACCGGAAGGCCCGGCGACGGTCGCCGGCCTTGGGCGAGGGTGGCCGGCCCTAGTCTGCCCCGGTGAGGGCTAGTGACCCTCGCCAAGCTCGGGTGAGGGTGCCCCGGATCTGGGCCCACCGGCCCTCATGGAGGGCCGACGATCGTCGCCCGCCCTAGGAGAGTCGTCGTCGGCCCTAGCCTCGCCCGATTTGGCAAGCCTCCCGGCCCTAAGTGAGGGCCGACGGCCTCCCGGCCCCGAGCGAGGGCCGGCTTGCCCAAATCTGGACACCCTCGCTTGAGCTTGGCGAGGGTCGCCAGCCCTCGCTTGGGGCCGGCGAGGCCTCGCCCGAGCTTGGTGAGGGTCACCGGCCCTCACCCGGGGCCGCCGAGGCCTCACCCCGGCCAAGCGAGGGCTAGCCACCCCCGCCCAAGGCCGGCGATGGGCGGCGGCGAAGGAAGCATTGGCCATTTTTTTTTTTTTAAACTGTTTTGTTTTTTAAATAAATTTTAGCTTTTCTTTTCTAGTTTTTAAATCCAATTTAAATAAAAAAACAATTTTAAAAAATCAACATGGAAATAAAAATTCATTTTAAATGTCACGTCCACGCCACATCAGCATTTTCCGTTAAAAAGGTTGACGGTGTTAACTTTAAAACTCGATTGAAACAATTTGACATGTTTTAGGATTTGATTGCACTTTTTACAAATTTTAAGGCTCAATTGCATTTTCGTGACAAGTTTTAGGACTTTTATTGCACTTATCCCTACTTATTTTCTTCTTTTCAAACTTAAGACGAGTGTGATTTGAAAATGAGATAGCTTAGCTATTGGGTTTCTGTTTATTGGAGCTTTCGGAGGATTCATCCGATAGCTCTGAGAAAAGACCCTTTCAATAGATTCTCTTAAGTTGTTGTTATGTGCATGTATAAGATTTGAATATAGCATCTCTTTCTTGCTAGCTACCGCTAATCCTTACTTTTGAGAAGTTTAAAGGAGAATGTAATAACCATATGGGGTAATAATTTTAGATGTGTCAATGTCTTATTAGCTAGATATATTATTCAAAACTTTCATCCAAAAGAAGTTTCATAATTGCACTTCTTTAATTTACATAATCAAGATCGAATTTAAGATAGCAAATCAAAATTTAAACGGATATAATAATGCAACATTGTCAACTCTGTTTCACATGGCCGCTCCATCACAACAAAGTTGATTAATGCTAACAACCAGTAACTTCAACCTCGAAATCGATGATTCTTTCTAAATATCTTCCTATCTACATTTGTCCGGCCCTATCCCAGTTGATGAAGGGCTGCCGATTAGTTTAGGGGCAGGCGGAATTTCACATTAAATTGTTAGTTGTACTTTGTACTTCAGGATCGATCAATTAAACTTCACAGACTGGATCCATCATCGAAAGGTATAGTGTTGATTCTCAGATGTCATCAGAAATTGCAACCGGGAGATTGGTTGGAAGAAGAGTTCTCCCACCCGGAGATGGAGGAAAACGCCGATGTCAGCCGCTTTGAAAACTTGTCGAATTTGTATATGGAGGATGTCAAAACATAAATCAATGATTAGGAGGATGACTATGGCAACGGACCCAAAGAGAATCGGAGTTAGGCATATTCAGGAGAACATGCTCTGGGTTGTTGCATAAGATGATTTGTTGTTCCACAGATCTGAAGCCGTCAAACTCCAAAGCCCTTCTTTTACGTACGGCCTAACCGAAGGACAATGCATAGTTTAACCGAAAGACCGGTAAGAGTAAGTTGGCAGCTCCCCCAATTACGTTTCTGCCCTTTACCCATTGAAGCGCAGTGCGAAAGTCTCAACTACCAAATGTCCAACTTTTTTTTTGGTCAAAAAGAAACTAATATATTAAGCTGTAGAAATTACATCATGCATATAGTCAGCATACCAAGGTACTGCATGATAACATTTCTCTTCCTCAAAATTTCTGTTCTTTTGTTCCCCTAACAAAAAAAGAACAGAAACCCGTTTGATAACGCCACATTATTTTTCTGTTCTCGGGAATAAAAACCTAGCTCATAAATGGTTTGGGAAGAGAAATGAGAAACAAAAAAAAATCACTTCTCTTCCTGGGAATAAAAATGAGGAACTAAAATCTTTTAACCCTTTTAACCCTAATTCCTCTTTTCCCCCCTCAACTCACGCCCTTCTCGGCTCACCTCTTCCTTCGCCCGCGACCTCTGTCCGGTCTCATCACCTCCCGTCGCCGCCCGTCCCGTTGTCACCGTCGGTCCCGTCGTCGCCGCTAGTGGTCCCGTCGCCGCTGGTCCGTCGCCGCCGGAGCTCACCTCTTCCTTCGCCCGCAACCTCTGTCCGAGAGAAATCACCTCCCATCGCTGCCCGTCCCATCGCCGCCGCCGGTTCGGTCGCGCCGGAGCTCACCTCTTCCTTCGCCCGCGACCTCTGTCCGAGAGAAATCACCTCCCGTCACCGCCCGTCCCATCGTCGCCGCCGGTCCCGTCGCCGCGGTCCGGTCGCCGCCGGTCCGGTCGCCCGGCTCCGGGCCGCCTGTCCGTCGCCGTTGGTCGATCGCTCCCCTTCTCCTCCTCTTCCCGACCGCCGTGTCGTGGTCCGTCCTCTTCCCTTGTGAACTTGCGCCAACAAGTCTCGCTTCGCTATTTGTTTCGATGAGATTTGTGGCGATAGAAGAGTGATGCCGCTCTCTCGTGAAAAAAACTTGCAGCTAGAGTTGCGGATTGGTGTGCGTGGATTTCTTGGCGGTGGTGGCCTCTTACCCAGAGCCCGACGACAAGAGTTGGAGCACCAGCTTGGAGGTTTTGCTCGTTCCCCCCCCTCGGATCGACTCCCTCTTCCTTATCCTCGTTCTCTACTTTTCCATAATGCCGTTGCTTTTGTTAGGTTGTGAATTTAAAATCTGGTCGGTACATCTTGTTTAGGTTCAAGGCGGTGGGAATGCTTGTGGTAACGCTTTGATTTGCGCTGCACGTCTGGGCTTGAATCCGAGGCTGATTTCGAAGGTTGCGAGAACATCTCTTTGCAGATTTTGTGTGGCTTTTGTGTTGTGGAGTTACTATATGTGACGATCATTAGATTTTGGGCTGATGATGCCCAAGGCAGTAGTATATTGGTAGAGCTGGAGGCTGATGGTGTTGATACTTCCTTTTTGGTGGTGATCTTTAATTGACTAGTGTTTAAAAAATAGTCTAGTCCTGCCCATATTTGAGAGATCCACGGAGAATTTGCATTGATGACACTAGGTGGATTTATCAATCTATTTGATGATGATCGTAAACAACGAATAGGACTACACTTTTTTGCCTTCAACACAGAATTGGGTGAATAAAATCAGGACATAGTTGAAGTGAGTTAAGTCCATGATGCAAAGGTGTTGTGTCATTGGTGTGGTTTGGTGAAAGGCATGATCTTACACTAAGAAAAGTGGCAGCGATCAAAATTCGACCTTGAAGTTTTTAGAAATGTGTTTCTCTAAAACATTTTACTTTTGACCATTATAGATACTACTGGAGTTTCATTGTTTGGGAATTTTAGTCCATATTTTAGAGTGTCTTTTCCTTTTACCTTTTAACCTTTCCTTTTCCTTTATTGTTTGAAATTTGATTTTTATAGACATTGTGCATCTCAAATCTTCTACGAAATATAGACTTTGGCATTTATTGGTGTTTAAGATCATGTAGAAGTTCTTTCATTGTTTAAACCTAAGTAATATTTTTCCATTTATTGGTGTTTAAGATCTGTTACTCTTGGCTTTCTATTTTGCAGCTGAAGGCGTGGGTTATGTGAAGCTGGAGCTATTCTAGTGGTGATTCTCACTTTTTCTAAAGTTGAATCCGCCGCCTGTAATGCCGTCGCCTCCAATCGCCTCTGTCCGATCCTATTGCCTCTAGTCCCGTCGCCTCTGGTCATTTGGGGCATTAAAAAATCGCTTCTGCATTTTGAGACACATGCCTCCATTTTCAATTCGAAAGCAAGCATATATTGTAATCGCATGTTGTACTCTTCATAATTATATTCGCGACCAAGACAAGATGGACAGGAACTTTGCCCTATATGGAGATCCGGAGCATCCCTTTGAACCTACACAAGACGAGGTTGTAGATGATACACCAGGTGATGAGGCGGCTGAGATAAACATGATAAGGAAAAATATTGCAAATATGATGGCAAGGGATCACAATATGCAAGAGATTCCATGACTTTTTATTTCCGACTTTTGCGATGTGTTTTTGTTTTTGGTGAAAACACTTTTGCGATGTGTATGTAAACTATTATGAATACATTTCTATTAATCGTATTAAGGTCATCAAATTCTATCTTCGTGAGCACAAATGCCATTGAATGTATCATAAATGTGGACAAACGAGAGGAGAGGAAAAACACCTCCCTTCATCAAAATTAGCCAAAACTTTATAAGCTTATGTGAAACACGAAAATGAAATAGTTTGTAATTCGGAAGAAGCAAGGTAAAAAGTAGCATCAAGATGGGATGCATCGACGGCTCAAAATACAAGAGACCGAGGTCTTTACTAAGTGTTTTAGGAGCATATTATGAACTAAATACATAATGACAGTAAAGCCACGCCATGCATGAACCATTCCAATAGTTGGAAATTTCCAACCCCAACCCGACATCCATGTCAAGATTAGAAGACTAAAATCTCCAAGCCACGCATGCACTAGAATTACAATTTTTTTTAAAGAGTAAAAACTTAGTTCCAAGGAAATCACTACAAATTAATTTGGCTAACAATATCCAATGTGCTTTTTCCGCAATATTTGCTATACCAAACAATAAAATTCGCAAAAAGAAAATATATTATTGAGAATTATAGTTCAAAACGCTACCTAAATTCAATAGGCTATAAACTACGTGAGTAAAGATACTCACACACATATATAAGATAATAGTTCACGTTCCATTACAATACCACTTCATCTTTGACTAGAATTCTTACCCCTAAGTAAATGTATTATTATTCTAATAATATTTTGATCTTGTCAATTTTATGTAATATCTAATCTATTCCTTTTTCTTATTTTTAATTTTTTTAAAAAAATTAAAATTTGGAATAGAAATTTTGTGCGATTACCAAACAGTTTCTGTTCTTTTTTTTTCTAGAAATAGAAATTTTGTGCAGTTACCAAACAGGTTTTTTCCTCGAGAAATTGTTCCCCCGTAACAGAAATAGAAAAGAACTACTTCTGAAAAAAACTCTTCCCAGCCAAGAAATTTTACCATGCGCAACCCAAATGTCCAACTTGACCACTGGGGGTTTGGAGTACGAACTTCTATGTATAAATGTAATTTTAGACGTTTGTGAAAATGTGTAATGTACCTAAACATGTCATGTTGATGTGGCTAATAAATTAAAATGCATCATTAAACGTGTTCAAGTGTGCTGTGAATGAGTTCAAAGGATCAATTCAAGTTGATATAGTCAATATTAAGATTTAAACAGGACAACCAGTGTATGAAACAAAATCGTTTTAAGCTTGATGCTAGCGCATTTAGTTAATTAAGATTTCAATAGATTTATAGACAAAAAAAAAAAACTGTGTTTATCTCCGAAAACGCGATCATTCCGATGTCAATGGTGTGGGTTCGTTAGAAGTAAGAGGGAGGTAACTAGCGATACTCCATGACATCATCGGTGGTTGGAAATAAATATGAGGGTAGAAAAGTGATTGAGCATGTAGCCAGTTTTTCTAAGAAAAATAATTTTAAATCATTCATTTTTTATAAAATAAATGGAGTCAAAAGATACATTAAATTCTCAAGACACTAGCAAAAAATGATTGCAATTTTCTTTGTAAATTTTCTGAATTTTTTTTTTTTTTTTTACTTTTCTTTTCTTTCGTTTCCTTTATTCCTTTCCTTTTCCTTTTTCGCTTATGGCTGACCACTGAAAAAATAAAATAAAATATAAAAGAATAAAAATCAGAAAAATCATATTACTTAAAAAAAATTGCAAATATCGTCTATTTAAGTGTCGGCCATGTCATGTAAGTTAGTCGGCGTCTACATTAGTAAATTTTAAACAAAAAGGCTAATGAAATATATTGCCAAGTCATCAAAAAAGTTGAGGACTAAAATGACTAGATTAAAATGTTGGGAAAATGTCACAAATGGTCCCTATACTTTTATTTAATGTGCAATCTTGTCCCTGAACTTTTGATTTGCTCAATTTGATCCATGAATTATTGATAAATGTCCGATCTAGTCCTTCGTTACTGTTTTTCCCTTTTTTTTTTTTTTTGCTTCTTCTCTCTTCCCTCTCGGCGGAGGGAAGCCGATGTCCGGCGAGGGCAACCTTCATTGGCGTCGGGCAAGGGGCTCCCTCGCAGATCTGGTGAGGGTCGCCCTCACCGACGTTGGCGACCCTCGCCGGCGTCGGGCGAGGAGCACCCCAGGCGTCAAGCGAGGGCTCCCTCGCTTGCCGGATCTACGAGGGAGCCCCTCACCCGACGCCGGGGTGCTCCCTCGCCGGATCTGTGAGGGAGCCCCTTGCTCGATGCCAACGAGGGCTGCCCTCACCTGCATCCGGCGAGGATGGCCCTCGCCCAACGCCAGCAAGGGCGACCCTCGCCGGACGCCGGCTTCCCTCCATCGGAGCCGGCGGAGGGAAGAGAGAATAAGCAAAAAAAAAAAAAAAAAAAAAAAGGAAAAATAGTAACGAATGACTAGATCGGACATTATCAATAGTTCATGGATCAAATTGAGCAGATCGAAAGTTCAGGGACTAGATCGGACATTTATCAATAGTTCATAGACCAAATTGAGCAAATCAAAAGTTCATGGGCGAGATTGCATATTAAATAAAAGTATAGGGACCATTTGTGACATTTTCCCTAAAATGTTTATGATTGAATTTAACGCCATACAATATATTTAGAACTTGCTGGACAATTTTCCCAGGTTATAATCGTTCAAACTATCGAGTGCTTCTCAACCCTTCCCCGCATCACATTACTTGATCGATGAATAAGTCACTGTGTATTACCTCCTGACCCGAAACATTCACGTTTCCACGAAAAAACCACGCTTCAATCCGAGCCTTTAACCACTAGGGTTTACTCCAGTAGCCACCCTTCCAACATGGAAGGGAGAGGTGGGGGATTTGAATCCTCACCTTCTCAAGGGGTTGGGGTGGGGACGACTTAGTTTCAGGAGTGGGTTTCGACTCCCACGCCTTGTAAGGAGGCATGGCAAAAGTTTGAGAGTGAGAGTTAGAATAGAAGTAGAGTAAGACCGATAAAAAAAAAAAAAAAATCCAAGCCTTTACGCACTATAAAAGGACTCCGGGGTCAGAGCTCACCGTAGAAGTCTTCTCTCAACTTAATATTTCCTTCGAATATCTCGCTTTAGAAAGGCATGACGACATCCTTCGAGGCAACTTCCCCGTTCTATTTCATCGCCCCCGTCTTCGTTGCCACCGCCCTCCTCTTCGTGATCGCCCTCAAGCGGAGGCCCAATCTCCCTCCCAGCCCCAAGGCATTGCCGGTCCTCGGCCACCTCCACCTCCTCAGCCCCCTCATCCACCGCTCCTTCCGCGACTTCGCAGCCTGCCTCGGCCCGCTGTTCAGCCTCCGCCTCGGGTCGGTGCTGTGCGTTGTGGCCTCTACCCCCGACCTAGCGCGGGAGCTCCTCAAGACGCACGAGTTGACGTTCTTGGCACGCAAGCACAACGCGGCCATCGACCACCTGACCTACCAGTCGGCTTTCGCGTTCGCGCCCTACGGGCCGTACTGGAAGTTCATCAAGAAGCTGAGCCAGACCGAGCTCCTTGGGGCTCGCACCCTCAACCAGTTCCTCCCCATCCGCACCAGCGAGCTCCAGCACTTCATCAGAGTCTTGCACGATAAATCTCTACGCTGCGAGAACGTCAACATCACGCAAGAGCTGGTGAAGTATGCGAACAACATCATCTCTCAGATGATGCTGAGCATTCGGAGCTCGGGCGTGGACAGCCAGGCCGACGAGGCGAGGACCCTCATAAGGGAGGTCACTCAGATCTTCGGCGAATTTAACGTGTCCGACTTCATCTGGTTTTGCAAGAACGTTGATTTCCAGGGCTATAAGAAGCGGTTCGAGGACATTCACAGGAGGTACGATGACGCGCTGTTCGACTTAAATTTATCATATCGACAAATACTCGTACATGCCTACACATGTATAATTTTGTATGCGTATCTTGCGATCGATGAGCAGATACGATGCGCTGTTGGAGAAGATCATCAGAGATAGGGAGGAGCTGAGAAGGAAGAAGAGGATGCAAAGAGCGGAGGAAGGAGGAGGGAAAGATGAAGTGAAGGATTTTCTGGACGTGATGCTTGACATCTACGAGGATGAGAACTCGGAGATGAAGTTGACCAGAGAGCACATCAAGGCACTAGTTTTGGTAAGGGCAAACTCATTCCTTAATTAGCTCGTAATTAACTCTCTTGGATTCGAAAAGCCGAGAGTTACTTGAACTCGTCTTTTTTTTTTTTTTTAATTACTAACGCAATTATATGACGAGCTCAAAATTTTTTTTTACAAATCAGTTTTCATGGGGATATGATACTGCAGATGTTGAACTCGTGAGATAGTCAATGCAATGTCTTTACATGACATACTATGGCGATGTTCTTTGATTTATCAATTATATCATCTTTTGGGTTTTTTTAAGAATGCTCAATTAGATGAGTGATATCACGTCAGCATGCTCGCTTCATGAGAAAAAAATGTTTAGACTATCTTTACATAAAACTTATAGAATTATTGATGTCCTTTTCCCCATATTTCTCGAGCTTTGAGATGGAAGGAAGGTGTCCTAGACGATTCGGTCTAGATAGTTTAGGGTTTTGGGCATAAAATGAGCAACAACATGAAAGAGAAAGCCTTACTAGAAATCTAAACTTAGGATGGCGAAAGTAAAGTAGTTTCAGGAAATGACTTTTTCTAGTGAGAAAGCAGACGGCATGCGTCATTTGCTGAGTCCCTAGGACGGCCTTAGATATGCCGATAAGTAGCGAAGCTTCTTTTGCGTTTTGAGCTAACTTCGCATGTATTGCGGGGAGCATTTTGCGAAGCACGGAATGCATGTAGCATATTCAGAACTGGGTGGCCATCTTGATTTCATGCGTAGCTGAGTTTAATGCTACAGATGGAAGCCATCAGACTGTTCTAGGAAAACCGAAACTGATTAGAAAAATCATGTACTTGCTTGAACCATACAGTTTATCTATACGAAGAAATCATTTTGAACTAACAAAAAGTGAAATATTTTTGCAGCTTTAGAAAATTTTTGACATGTTTGACATTAAAGAAAAATCACATTATATAGTGTCTAAACGTCTATTCGAGACAAAGAATCATTCCAGCTGCCAATTTGGCCTTGTAGCGTTAAGTCAACAGATAGAAAAATGTATTTGTATGAACATAAATTTTGGAAAAATAGAAATAGCTCACAAAGATACAAATATAATTATGAGGCAATTTAACATCGCTCAATTTGATAAAGGGAATTATCAATGAAAATTATGTAGTAACCTCGTTTCATGCTTGACTTGACGATAAATTGAGACTATCATCTGAACCATATTAGATAGAGTTTCCTAGAATCTAGGTCATTTTCTTGGTATGACCCGTAAAAGAATAAAAAAGATATCTAAAACATAGTCACTGATTAAAGTCTAGTCACTTTTCTTCCCCTTTTTAGGAAACACTATTTCATGAATGTTGCTCTCATCCTAGGATATATTCACCGCTGGCACGGACACATTGGCCACCTCAGTCGAATGGGCACTGGCCAAGCTCATCAACAATCCGATGGTGCTCAAGAAAGCAAGGGAAGAAATAAGTTCTGTCGTGAGCGATCAAAGGTTAATAAATGAATCCGACGTGAAATCGCTGCCGTACATCCAAGCCATCATAAAGGAGGCGCTCCGTCTCCACCCTCCGATTCCGATGGTCGCCCGGAAGTCCGTCCAAGAATGCCACATCAGAGGGTACGCCATCCCCAGAGACACCTTGCTGTTTGTGAACATTTGGGCCATAGCTAGAGACCCGAAGGTGTGGGCCAATCCCCTGCAGTTCAGCCCGGAGAGGTTTCTCGAGCCCGCTGGCGGGAACGTGACGGGGGTCGTCGACGTGAAGGGCCAGCATTTTGAGTTGTTGCCCTTCGGGTCCGGTCGGAGGGGCTGTCCGGGGATTGCGCTCGCGATGCTGGAGTTGCCGACGGTGCTGGCGGCGATGATCCAGTGCTTCGATTGGAAGCCGTGCGGTCAGGACGGAGGGGAAGTCAAAGCAGTCGACATGGACGAACGGCCCGGATTGACCTGTCCTAGGGCCAATGAACTGTTTTGTGTGCCCGTGTCGCGTTTGGGCTCTCTACAGTACTTGGGCGGCAGCCAGTAATCCAAAGGGCCAGCAATCGGGCCCAAAATGCCATGATCGGGCTTACTTGAATCAAATAAATATAAGGTTGTCCATTTTCTTTTTATTTGAAGTAAAAACCGGAATTAGTTTCACATTTTGTCTAGAATTCTTCGATTTTCATGTTGTAAATTAATCCAAGTTACCATATTGAATGAATCATTTCCAGCCTTTCTGAGATTGTAGAAGATAGAATGACAATGTCCTTCGAGATTCAACTGACCTTCCAATTGGAGTCCACATCACTAAATAGAAAGGACAAGAAATGCAAGACCATTAGAGAGAGAGTGAGACAGGAGAAATTGTAAGGAAATTAAATCAGAGAATTTGAGAAACTTTAATTCTCTCGATCGTATTTTAAACCTGCGGTCCGCCTAGGGTTATGTTGGACCGCCCTCATATTGGCTATGCTTTCTGTATGCTCAAAACTTTGTAAGAGGAGAATCTATGCACCTAAAATAAATCCAATCCCATCTTTCTTCTCTTATAGAGTTAAAAGCCATGCTCAAATGCTTGCTTTTTTTTTTTTTTTTTTTTTCCTTAAACCATTTGAGGTGAGTGGAATGTGATATGTAGTCCTAGGTGAACAGGTCAATCTGCGCTATATCCACAAGGAACAGTGCAGGTTGTAAAGGATAAATATGCAAGTTTGGTAATATATGAAGGCTTATATACCACACAAGAAAATAATGGCCTAATCATGTGGTATATATATATATATATATATCATGACTGACCTGACTCCTGAGAAAATATATGCTATGAATCTTTTCAATCATGATAATTAATTTCGTCAAATACGTTATGCCCGAAAATCAGTCTATTTGGTGTTTCCCTTCAACTGGTTCTCCTGAAACAGGCTTTGTGCTTGTGAACGTATGGGCCATGGCAAGAGGCCCAATTCCCAAGGTGTGGGACAATACCTGGAGTTCGGCCCAGGTAGGTTTCTTCGGCCCATCGATGATGGGGATTCAGTGGGCCCAACAAGCCTTGAATGGGGCAGCACTTTCCGTTGTTGCCGTTCTGGTCTGGTTGCGGGGGCCACCGGCCAAGCTTGAGTTGCTAGTGCCGGCGGCGATGGCTACAGTCAAATGCTTCCACCAAGGTGTACAGTCGAGATGGACTGGAGTGGACCTCAGAGTGGTCAAGCTCAACACAGATGAACGGGTGGGATTGACTGCTCCTGAGCCCCTGCTCAAGTTTAGCAATTGGGTCTCATCGCGGGCCCAATTCCTTTTAACTTGTTTACATTTGGGAAAATCTCACAAATAATCCCTACACTTCCACTTAATGTGCAATATCGTCCCTAGACTTTTAATTTGTTTAATTTGGTCCCTGAATTATTGATAAATATCCAATCTAGTCCCCGACTATTTAAAAATTGACCATTTTCGTCATTCCGTTAGTTAAAGTTAATGGAATTGGCTTACATGGCTTTTATTCTCTTAAATATAAAATAAAAAAGGACATATGAAATATCCACATGGAAATTACCTTTAAAACAAGTCAAATTGTGACCACTGTCCAGAAAAGATATACATAACCATTTTTTCTCTCTGCTTTTATGATCAATGCTCTCATCTTCAGTTAACCCCTAATTTGTTTTCCTTTCTTAAGATATATATTGACTCATAATTCCAGTAATCCAACTTAATTCCACGTCATCAATTAATGCTTCACATCATCACTTCACGGTTTGAACAAACTGAAGGATTAGATGGAACATTTGTTAATAGTTTATGGACCAAATTGAGTAAATCAAAAGTTCAGGGATGAAATTAAATATTAGATGAAAGTTCATGGACCATTTGTGACATTTTCCTTTTACATTTTCAAGTTGTCTGCTATTCGTTTGGAATTCGGTCCAAACTTTGCTAATTTTGACCTTAGTATGTTTACAGGATATAGATCAACAGAAAGCCTGTTCCTCTCAACTAGTGGTATATAGAGCTAAGGATCGCCATGAATTAGAGAAAGCTTCAAGCGATCTGGCTCTGTTTGTGGCATGGACGAATGAATGCATTGAACAAACTAGTTTGCTTGTCCGTAGAAGCAAAGAGATAACAATAGTTTGTAAAAAGTGTTTTTCCCCTCTGGTGGTAAACCAATAATTGAGTAATTATTGGAGTATTAAATAATGCAAATAATAGTTTTTAGGATTCTCTCCCGTCGTTACCTCGAGACAAGACAATTCACGTGATCAATATGCCAATTGACCCCTAAATTATCCCCCAGTCCTAGACTTGACATATATCACAATCTTTCCCTAAGGAAAAAGAAGAAGAAGAGAAAATAGATGAGCAATAGCGGTCATAATTAATGTTGAGAAGGGGATGAGTCTGTGTTTCAATAGCACTGTCAATCTATTCAATCAACCTACAATGTCATGTCAATAATAGGGAATGGTCATGGAAAGTCGAGATTGAATTAAGCCCTCTTTACATATCAATCGGCATACGAAAAGTCCTACTTACATTGCTTAAATATGAAGTTTCATTATGTATTCTCTTTTCTAGTTAAGTGGCTTAAAGTTTTAGGTTGAACTATCCAAGACGAGATGATCAGCTTGTATTACCGCTTGTTACAATATTCTTTTGGAGCCACATTTTATAAGTATAAGCAGAAACATAGGGATGCGAATCTTCGAAGTGTCGCATATGTTCAAGAAGGTCCATCCATGGTGGGCGACCATAGTGGGTGGACTGTCGCAAATACTATGCTCATCTTCATGGCTCCGGTTGTTATGTAGAGTTCCTTTTTTTTTTCAAAAAGGTTTCCAATCATAATGAGATTAATTCACATCGTCCTCAACATCAACGGTAATTAGTAAAGCGCATGATGGGATGGGCGTGTTTCTTATTTGTCCTCAAAAGCGGAGGAACCCGACAAAAAGCTTTTTCAATCATATTTCGTTGTCTTATCTTGAAATTGAAACCCTCGGGAAGAAGTTTTTGCTTTGGACCCTCGCGTTCGCCTTTCCCTTTCGATTTTTACTTTATTTGGCTGGTTTGGACGTCGCATACCTGTGGTTTCTTTTTGAAACACCCCCCAAAAAAAAAAAAAAAAAATATGGATAGATGCAATTTCAGGGTGCAACAATGGCCGTTCTTCAATTAAGATGTAATTTCACAGATTCATTTCATTGATCCGCACGAGGAGCGCTATCCAGAAGGCTTCGTTTGAGCTTTGAAGCTTGTGATTTGGTTCTAAACATGGCCGGTTTGTTGTTCTTAAGGCGATTGTGTAAGGATTCTCTAATCAATTTCATTCTTTTTGTCAAACACCGGTTAACTTTTTCTTCCATGTCATTTCCAACACAATCAAACGCAAGAAAATCACTAGGTTGACTCGTGCGATATGTGTAATCATAGCAAAAATTTTTTTTATCATAGCACCGACATATTTATTATGCCAAATCGTAACTCAGCACAAGCAAGGGAAATATCCCTCGAATTTTGAAAAGAAGAAACAGATTAGCTACCTATAACTTTGAAATAATCCTTTTTGGCCAAAGGGCAAAAAAAGAGAAAAATTGAAGATGTCCAAATTGGGTCACTCACCCACAAAGCATCAGCTCCAGACCAAATCACCATCCATAGTGCGCCGACCAAAAAAACAAAAAAACAAGAAATCAAAAGAAACCCTAATTTTCTGATCCGGCCAGTATTATCAATAAGATCAATTGAGGGGTGGATCTCTCCCCCCTTTCCTGGTTCTTTCCCTCTTTTCTTCCAGCCGCCAACGTCATAGTCAAAGAAATAAAGGGTAGGCAAGTGAGAAATAAAACAAAACCAAAGAAGGCAGAAAAAAAACCTTGAAAAAAACCCTCGAAACTCATCAATGAGTTGAGAGAGAAAGAGAGAGATACTCAATTGCTGCCTTTTTGTTCTTTACCGACCGACTCAGGGGTTTCGTGTCTCATTTGAATCCTGAATTTGGTGACCCAAGTTTCAAAAAGCAGGAAGTAAAAGAAGAAACAGAAAGATGGCAAGAAAGATGATGATGATGATGATGATGATAAAAGAAAGGAAGGGAGAAACAGAACGACATGCATGTAGCCCCCACCATCCCCTCCATTATTTAGAATTGAGTCGCACCCAAAACGCATTTGATGTTCGTGGAAAAAATTAGCATATGGTCCCAGAAGATTACCTGTTAACATTGAGTCAAGCAAGCGTGAATCAACTCAAGATATTTTTCCCAAGCTAAAAACTAACTTCCTATTGACTTTGCACATTCTTTTATGGTTGCACAATATACCCTTCAAGGAAATAATAAATCTTATGTTGGACTTGCAATCTCTTACCACGAGATTGGGTCAATCAAGTTGTGGTCAGGGCTTCGATAAATGTTGTTTCGCGCGCTGATTCTTCATCAATAATAATCACTCAAGGCAAAAATCAAACAAATTAACCTGCGTTTTCCTAATTAATTGCTATTTCAATGGGGGAAGCTTGATGGGGAAGCTCCTTAATCTAGGGTCTTATTTTGTAGACTGTCCTTAGTAAATTCAAATTGTATTGATGCACGCGTGCATTGGAATTTAAGGATATATACTTTACATTCCATATCCACACGCACGTTCTTTGTGGAAATTAAGAACTATTGCGACTTGGAGTGGATACGAGAAAACTCCTTCATTAATCTCCACGCTGCGCTCAATGTTAGGCGTATGATATAAGTTGGTGATTTTTTTTTTTTTTTTTATCTCTTTCTCCCAAACGTAGGAACTACTCATATCATTGAAGGGCACGCCCAACAGATTTGCAGACAGGAAAAAGTGTTCTTGTCTACGGATACACATGTGACCGCCTCAGTCATGATCAGTGACCCCCTCCATCGTCCACATCATGATCATACATGGCTCATGTACGCTCTACAGATCCGCATGGAGAGATTCAGGCTCTGGCTCATCAACAAAATGATGGAGAGCCTCAGGCTTTGCCATTAGGCAAAATTTTAGAACCAATTAAATCCATCTTTTCCATCCTATTCAACTGATTAAGCCAGGAATTTTAATGATTTAGTTGGAATTATTTCATTAAATCGCTTAACTGTAGCTCAGTGGGTTTATTCGAGACCGGATTAAGAATGACGAAGTGTGCAGACAATTGCTGGTGGAGGTGGCGTTCACAAGTTTCTAATTCCGTTGGGTCCGTGCCGAGGGTTTTCGATCACGCGATCATCTTGCAAAAAAGCGACGGATCGGAATTATGTGCGTAATAAAATTCTGACAAGTATTCTTTAGCCATCGACAAGACTGAACACGAGAATACATGTTCGGAATCACCAGCTGAGCAGGGACTTTAAAATTCGAGTAAGGAAAAGGAAATGAAAAATAAGATGCTGCAGGGAAAGGACATCATTGTTCGTTTCGAGAAAAATAAGATATCGGATCACGCCAATACCCAACAGAACACTCCCGTCTTTTTAACTATCTTTAATTCAAACATGTACATAGATCAAGATTCTGCTCATGTGGACGCAAAACGTTCCTTTCAAATATAATTTACAAAGCACAGCCATACATGTTTGCGATTATGAAAGATACACACACGGGGCTCTTGGAACTCTAACCTGGGAATCCATTCAGACAGAAAGGGAAATATCATTATAGACTACAGCAGTCGATTGACTAAGTCAGGTAGACCATGAAGGCGAAGAAGAGGCTGTTGAAGATGGCCAAAGCTCAGCATTCTTCACCCGAGAAACGCTGGTCAGAACACCCGAAGGTGTCACGTCTCCTTTCACCGTCACTTTCTTCGTCTCCATGTCGATGCTGAACGACGTCACTCCTGCACAGAAACCGGCCAACGCCAGCGCATGAACCCATTAGAATTTGTGGACTTCACTGATGAAATGAGATGGATTACATTTTTATACTCGGCCCACTGTTCGACATGCGTTGGGAAAACCCACCTTCCATTTTTGACAAGTGTCTCCTCACTTTGCTCTCACATCCTTTGCAGTGCAGTGACACTCTCAAAACCACAACCTGCA
Source organism: Eucalyptus sp. ANBG9806169 (assembly GCA_014182395.1). NCBI lineage: Eukaryota > Viridiplantae > Streptophyta > Magnoliopsida > Myrtales > Myrtaceae > Eucalyptus > Eucalyptus sp. ANBG9806169. The sequence goes on from CM024574.1 coordinate 32,546,799, forward strand.
AACCAATAATACTTCCAAAATGAGCAACACTTTACACAATTCACTGAGTAGTTCTTTCTATGAGCAATTGCCCAGGAGATTTTGAATTAAATCCTTCCACCACAACAAGATTACGCAAGAACAGAAGGGAGACTATAAGACGAACCAAAATGGCATACGAACCTGGTCGGAAGAGCGAGCCGAATAAGAGGCTTTGAGCGATGGAGAATTATTGGACCCGACCTGGCACTTTGTTTTGTTATCGACTTGTGGAACGGGTACCAACGCGGACGAGACCCGACCCGACTCGGAAACCCAGTCGACGAAGGGTTTGTCGCTCAGTAAATACCTGGCCGAACCATAAGGGGTGCCACTCGCAAGGTCATAAACGTCAGCTGAGCTTCTCCTGCGGAAGTAATCGTGGTGATCGCTACTGGTGATTAGCTTCGTGGACGACGAGCAAGTGCTCTTCCTAGGCTTTTCGGAGTAAGGCCTGGGAGTGAAGGGCAGTTGGTGGGAGGAACAAGGGACGTGTCCGGTGATCAGGTGGTGTTTCCGGCGATCTCGAAGCTGGTGGTGGTGGTGGTGATGGTGGCTGTGGCGGTCGATGGGCCTAGTGGTTCCGTGTCGGACCATCGAACGTTGTTCCAAGCTCGTGCATATCGCAGTGGACGCTGGCGATGCACAGAAGAGATCCATTTTCTTCATTTTTTCTCTCTTGGGTGTGTATATGAGCTTTTGGTGGAGAAGAAGATGATGAAATGTGGCTTCAGATAAGCATGTGAGATAAGTGATACTAGGATGAGAGAAAGAACTTCTTGGTGAGGGCAGCCACTCCTGCTTTTAAAGTTGGTGGATGCGTGAGAAAGAGAGAGAGAGAGAGAGAGAGTTTCAACCTTTTCTTTTTTTAAATCGTAGTCCCTCTCCCTCACGGTAAAAGAGTAAAACGAGGCCGTACTGATTTTTATAAGATCGAAATCTTACACAATATATGTGAATTAAGAGATTTATGTGCATTCGCAAGTTAAATCTCATCAAAAAATTCTGATATTACATAATGATTTGCGTTAAAAGGATTGTCAATGTAAAATGCTTTTTTTTTCTTCTGGTAAATGGAAGAAACTTCTATCTAACTAAATCAAACTGATTACAATAGTTATATTTAATCCTGTTCGTGGATAAACTTTTTACACCATCAATCTAACATGTAAAATTCAGGTCATGAAATGAAAAGAAAGGGTAAAGTAAAAGAAAGAAAGAGATGGAGAGAGAATAGACCCACCTGGGTGTGGAAAAAAGATCACCTTGGAAGATCGTAGGATCAATCTCGACCTTCAAAGTTGTGACGATTCCCGGGGAAAAAAAGGAGAGAAGTTCCTTTTTTGTTATTTTAAATGAAAGGGATATGACAAGTTGGGTTGGGCCATCGACTTTTTGGGTGTGGAATGATTACAGGCACTAGCAAGAGCCGCATCGAGCACAAGCAGTTCAAACTTCACAAGGTCAAAGAAGGAGGACCCGTTGTAGCGCTGTACCTATCTTATTATTGGCGCATCATTGTCTTACCAAACGGCGAGACGATTATTTCATAGGTCGCAGTGACCCCATGGCCTAGCTCCTAATTCTCAGCAGATCACCCAGTAAATATCTACTCGATCGTACAGTCTGCGTGAGATTAATATTGCACGACCCATGCGAATCTGTACAGAGAACCGAAACGTTTCGTGTCTTGACTGTCCTGCGGATGGAAACCCTAGAAATGCCTTGGAAGGAGATCGACATTGGCTGAGCGGTGGAAGCCGCGATGCGATTTGGAGATGAGACAAAGCAACGGGCAAGAAGATCAGAGGCACAACTCACGAACTTGGTCGCATTCATTACATTTACGGAAATAATTAAATTGATCGGGCCTCGAATCAGGACAAAAACCCGTGTAGGAATGACCCGAGTGGGGGGCTGATTGCGAGCACATGCAGGCGGTTTTAATAGAAGCGAGAACTGCAAGAGCAATGATCCAAGACGGTGGAACGAGGCCATGTGCTCCTGCAGCTGACGACTCCGTTTTTAGATCTGTTTACTGTCATTAGCAAGCTGCTGACTTTAGCAGATCTTCAAGATTTTCATGTCAAAGTTTGAGATATTTCAGATTCACGAATTGATTATTATGTCGTGTGCTTCCCTACAATTAAGCTTCCCATGCACTGATATGGAGAACACGATGTATAATTTCACCATGATATATTACGTACTGATCATTTAGTTATTTGTAGATACAAGCACCATATATTTGATAAATTTGGAGTTGCATAGAGATTAAAACAAACTTGAAATTCTGCAGATGGATTGAAAAATGCTGCTTACTCTTGCTCACTAGGGGTGTGCAAAAAGGACCACCAGAACCGGAAACCATCTAGACCCGATTGAACTGGCCGGGTTGGTTCGATTCCTGAGAGTGTCGATCCAAAAAAGATGGAAATTATGTTTGGATGATCCGGTTCCTGATTTTAAGGGAGAGTAGGACTGATTACATATGTATATTTTAAATTTTCTTCAAAAAAATAAAAGTGACAAATTTTTTCTAAAAGTTCTTCATAACAGGAAACATCAAGTAATAGGAAAAAAAAAAAAAAAGAGAGAGAGAGTGATTGGTTCCATTGGACTAGACTAGGAACCGATCACCCCTATTGCTTACCATTAGATGGGCAAGTGATTTTGCACCGCCCATTATGAGACTAATATTATAGTAAAATCCGATTGATCAATAAACTTGGTTAGATATTGAGCTAAAAAATTTCTAAAAAAAGGAAGCAACTTCCACAACTCTGTACATTTAGACATCAATATACTCACGATGAGTCATACTTATAATACTCGAAGAAGTGATATGAATGTGATCCTCGTAATTCATCTTAAACTTTAAATATATTGAAAAACGCTTAATAACGCCTTTGCTATTGAAAAACAAAATTAGAATAGGGGTCAAGATGTAAGTTGATCTAAATTATTGTATATGCAATTTACATTAGGGGCCAGTGATTTTAGGGCCAATCTAGATTCCACCTAGAACTTATTTGTTAGATCTGGTTCCTAATTTTTTGGAATTTAGAACCTACCTTACATGGTTTGGAATTTGAAACCTATCCTATCACGAATCCCAGAGTCTACCTAAGTTCTACCTGTATTCTTAATTGAACGATTGTAGTAAATCATCATTTCTAATGATTACTATTTGCTACTACAATTCACTAACCACGATTTATATTTAGACACACCAAGAATATGAAATATTAACAAAGTAAAAGTCTAAGTCATGGATATGTCAAAAATGGAGGCTTAGACTATTGATTCAAGAGTACACATTCATAATTGGATGCCATAAAATACCGTGAGATTATGCGAACACATAGAACAAGAAAAAACACGAAAACTTTTTTCAAGTTCCTCAATTTTTGGTACTTGATATCTATCTTGCATATTCTAATACTTGAAATCGGTCTAGTTCTCATATGTATGGTTCTTGGGTTCTTAGTTTTACCCTAGAACCATGCTCACCCTAATTTTTATCTATAAGGGTTAAAATCAATTTTCTCATTTTATATTTAAATGTGCGTTAACTATTCATTCGTTTGTTTTTTCCCAGGTCCATGAGATAGCAAAGACACAACTCATTCGATTGCTCACTCATTACTGGTGACTCATTGCGCCAGGCTTTTTGACAGTAATTAAAGCGTGATAAAAGCCAACTAATCTCAACTGCCCTCAACAGTCACTAGTAATTAATCTCCTTTCACTAGCTTACTCGACATGAAAATGTCCTCTTAATGATCACTCTCGCTCATTGACCATAGTTGTTGTCTTGCTCAGCAATCGACATACCTCCATTGCTATCAACAAGGTATCTTTGCCTAAATTACCCGGAACACCATTAATCGTGTTTGTTTTTCTCATCAAATGCATATTTTTAAAACAAGGATAATCTCTTCTTTTTGAATTGGATGCTAAATTTGAGGCGAGACAAATATGATACGGATTCCAATTCAGTTTGGAATTCCCTAACATGGTGGTGTGCTATGTAGAGTGGGCTGCTGATGACTGGACCGCATCATTAGAGATTTCTATGGAAAATTGATCAAAAGAGTTGCATTGGAATTTCTAGAGAGATTTAAAATTGAATTGATAAAATTAAAATATTTAGGATTGAATTGACATATGTTAGGACCGAATAGGTAATTTTTTCCTAAATAAGGATACAGCATGAGGCACATATAAATATGACCGATTGGACATGTATGGCCCCTTTAAAAAGTATCCTCTTTTTTTTTTTTTTTTTTTCCTTATATCATATAAAATTTAAATTATTCCGGCAATAACATAATGACACGAAATGGATTACCTTCCTTACATCTAGGCTTTGTTTGCTTAACGAGAAATAAATAATTTAAAAGATATTTTCATTAAAATGACTTTGTGCTTAGAATAATTAGCTAATGGAAAATATTTTTATTACTGACAATAATTTATGTACAAACATTTTCATGAAGATGAAATTTTTTTTCATTCATCATTTTAGTGAGCAATAGAAGAGATTATTTTTCGAAAAAAAATATTCATTTTTTGCGAGACAAACGGAGCCTTAGTAAAAAGTATTAAATTCTGCAGAAATAGCCATTAGCCCTTTTATTTTTATTTTTTTTCTAAAGCTTTGGTTGAATTATTGATGAATTCACATAATCAATCACCTTGGAAAACTTCCTTAAATCCTCTTATCTATCTTTCTCTAACTACCAACTCTATAGCAACTTTTATCCAGTCTTTAAATTAAAATACATTAAAGAAAGTTGTGGGTCTGTTTGCAATAATTTGTTTTATGATCACGCGTTTAAAGATGTGGGGCTTTCATTAGCCAAAGGATTCTCAACCTTACTCCTTTTTTCTAAAGGCGTTTATATCCCCTTTTTTTGAAGTTATTAATTCTTTGATTAGGTGGAACTAATTCTCTTTAAGTTTTTCCACATAAACAATTCTCTCTCTCTCTCTCTCTCACGCAACCTTAAAGCAGATCATCGACATATGTCAACTTCTCCTCTGACATTCTTTATCTTAATCTTAATTTGGCATTAGTAAATTGGCAATTTAACATCTAGAGAAGCGAGTCACTAAAGACAAGAGTCTTCAAAATTTAGATGGAAAACCGGTACTATATGGATGCATTGCACCATCTTGATCAAGTCATTTCCTTTCATAAAGCTGTTCAGACAAAAGGCATTCCTAAGCTTATCCTTTATAGAACTTTAAATTGTACTTTGTCCACTTTATCTTTATGGTCTACTAATGTCTTGCACCTTGTATCTCCATTCTCTGGAAGCAATGATACAGAAATGATGAATGCAAAAATAGAACATCGGTTGAATATAATCTTTCTCGCGAAACCTGTTGGCTGTTGTCCATATTTGCTCACATATCTGCAATCATCAAGTAAAATCCCCTTAATTTATTTTTATTTAATGCATTGACAGTGTGAAAAATCCTTATTTATTTGTGTTGGGTTGGACTTTACTATTCTCCAACTTGAAAGATCCGAGAGCCCACTGTTGACTCGGGGCCAGATGTTATGCACTCGTGATCTTGTTGGATGATCTCGAGCCCATCATGTCACTTCTAATTCAAAGGGCTGTCTTTTATATGCTACTAGCCCAAAGATCGATATTAACTTGGGATCGAATAAAAAAAGTGAGTGGGCAGTAATCAAATTCAACCATTTGATTATTCTTTTAAATTGAGATATGTATCCAGTAATCTCAATCCGTGTGGAGTAGAAGAGTTGGATAATAATATAAAAGTCGTGAATATGGTGAAACTGTTTTTTTTTTTTTTCGTGTCTTAAGGCAAGTGATAGATATGTTGCATGGTTACTTTAAATGAACTTATGATGTTACGAATAGTAAGATTGATTTATAGTATCGAGATACCATATGGCGCTGCAAACTTCTATTAGGTTCCCAATATTTCCCATTTGTTAGATGCCCATTTGTTACTTTGACATATAGCTTTGACATATTAATTATGTTAACCGGTCTTAATGTACATAGCGCTAGCATCGCTCTAGTATTATGATCATCATTCGACTAGTTACGCGGTGTGAAGAATCGCAGAATAATCTTGCGTGGAATTGTAGACCTCTTTTTCTTTTCGCCTATGAGAGAAATTTCTTCTTGCTTTTTTTTTGACGAGTTGTTGAATTGTCTTCTAATTATGCCATGCTATATCTGTGTGGGAAAATTAGGAAAGTCAAGACTTTCAGGCGGTATCGGTCCCAAACGCGGCGATCACTTTCAGTTACCAGCGGATGCTTCCGAGCCACACGAAAATCAATCATAGTGAAAGTGACGTGGAACGAAGACGCACTTTTGCTTTGCTTTGCTTGTCCGAATTGTCATTCTAACATCTCCTCTAACGTTGAAAGGTCCAACATGCGAGCAAACGGAAGAATCGGATCGTCTTCTAAGTTTTCATGCCTCAAGTCAACCCACTGAATTTGCATGCATCGGGAGGAACCTCGGGTGTCTTATGGTTGACTTGAATGCATGCATCTGCACGGTGAGCATATGTGGTCTTTTTCAAGTGAAATTTAAATTGCATGCCGTCACACCAAAAGTAGCACCTGTTGAATGCAAATTACGCAATCCCAAGATCTCCATAACCAGAACAAGAGCATAGATGATCGAGTGGAAAGATTAACGCACCTGTTTTGGAATTCATCGTTTTTGAAGCAAAAGTGGAAAACCAATGTTCCACGCGCAAGTCCTTATCCTTTATTGCCCTATGTATCACTGGCTCAATGAGACGGCCACCTCACCCTTTAGTGCTAAGTTAATGTTCCTTATGTGAAGATACATATGAGAATTAGGGTTAGAGGAGAGACTTGAGCACTATTTATAGATTTTCCAACCAGGCCCTCTCATTACAAGTCAGGCTCAACTCAGCCTACACTAGCTAGCCCCCATATTAGACTAATTAAGAAACCTTCTATCTCACCTTAAACCAACTCCCTAAAACGGTAAATTACAATATCAATTAATGTAGCCCACATAAGAAAAACTCTTATATTCTCTTACTTGGGCTAAAATTGTACTGTATGTGCGCACATTGGTCTAGAGATAATTCTTAATAGTCAATCCTATCTCATAAAGTCTCAAACACCGAATCATGGCATTAACTGCATGTATACACACAGAGCTTTCCATGATCACGAATGTTCTCAACTTTATTTATATAGATTCAATATGGTAGTGTGGCAAATGAATAACATCTCTCATAGATAAATCTCATTTGTCAGTCACCATTCTCTTGCCTTAAGCGTCACAAAAATACATTAAAGAAAGTTGTGGGTCTGTTTGCAATAATTTGTTTTATGATCACTCGTTTAAAGATACGGGGCTTTCATTAGCCAAAGGATTCTCAACCTTGCTCCTTTTTTTCCTTTTTTTCTAAAGGCATTTATATCCCCTTTTTTTGAAGTTATTAATTCTTTGATTAGGTGGAACTAATTCTCTTTAAGTTTTTCCACATAAACAGTGCTCTCTCTCTCTCTCTCACACACACACGCAACCTTGAAGCAGATCATCGACATATGTCAACTTCTCCTCTGACATTCTTTATCCTAATCTTAATTTGGCATTAGTAAATTGGCAATTTAGGGGCTGTTTGTTTGTATTCATGGTTCGTGTTTATGAATACAATTTTTGTTTTTTTTGTTCCAGGGAACAAAAAAAGAACAGAAACGTGTTTGTTTGCGTTTTTGTTCCAAATCTATTTTTTGTCCTTGGGAACAAATTTGGAACAAAAACAAGAAATAAAAAAAAAAACTTGTTTCTTGTTTCCGGAACACTTTCGAGAAACAAATTTTCTCTCTCCTATTTTTTCCTTCTCTTTTTTTTTTTCTTTTTTCTTTGGCCTGTCGCCGGCCTCGGCCATGGTTGGCGACCGGCCGTCGAGGGCTAGTGACGCCGTCGAGGGCCGACAACCTCGCTGGAGCGTCGCCGGCCCCGAGTAAGGCTCGGCCTCGCCGTGGCTGGGCGAGGCTGCCAACCCTCGTGGGCGGAGTCGCCGGCCATGGCCGAGGCCGGCGACAGCCAAAAGGAAGGAAAAATAAAAAATAAAAAAGGAAAAATAAAAAAAAATTTAAAAATTAAAAAATTAAAAGAAACAAAAAAATCATACAAGTTTACCAAACGTGTTCCTGTTATTTTTCTATTCCAGGAACAAATTTACCAAATATGTTCTTCTATTAAAAAATTGTTCCCCGGAGCAAAAATAGTTTTTTCTATTTCTGTTCACTAGAACAATTTTTGAACAAAAACGTTACCAAACGCACCCTTAACATTTAGAAAAGCGAGTCACTAAAGACAAGAGTCTTCAAAATTTAAATGGAAAACCGGTACTATATGGATGCATTGCACCATCTTGATCAAGTCATGTAATACTTCCTTCCTTTCATAAAGCTGTTCAGACAAAAGGCATTCTTAAGCTTATTCTTTATAGAACTTTAAATTGTACTTTGTCCACTTTATCTTTATGGTCTACTAATGTCTTGCACCTTGTATCTCCATTCTTTGGAAGCAATGATACAGAAATGATGAATGCAAAAATAGAACATCGGTTGAATATAATCTTTCTCGCGAAACCTGTTGGCTGTTGTCCATCTTTGCTCACATATCTGCAATCATAAAGTAAAACCCCCTTAATTTATTTTTATTTAATGCATTGACAGTGTGAAAAATCCTTATTTATTTGTGTTGGGTTGGACTTTGCTATTCTCCAACTTGAAAGATCCGAGAGCCCACTGTTGACTCGGGGCCAGATGTTATGCACTCGTGATCTTGTTGGATGATCTCGAGCCCATCATGTTACTTCTAATTCAAAGGGCTGTCTTTTTTATGCTACTAGCCCAAAGATCGATATTAACTTGGGATCGAAAAAACAAGTGAGCGAGCAGTCATCAAATTCAACCATTTGATTATTCTTTTAAATTGAGATATGTATCCAGTAATCTCAATTCCTGTGGTGTAGAAGAGTTGGATAACAAATTAACAATATAGAAGTCGCGAATATGGTGAAACTGTTTTTTTTTTTTTTTTCGTGTCTTAAGGCAAGTGAGAGATATGTCATTGTTGCATGGTTACTTTAAATGAACTTATGATGTTACGAATAGTAAGATTGATTTATAGTATCGAGATACCATATGGTGCTGCAAACTTCTATTAGGTTCCCAATATTTCCCATTTGTTAGATGCCCATTTGCTACTTTGACACATCGCTTTAACATAATAATTATGTGAACCGGTCTTAATGTACATAGCGCTAGCATCGCTCTAGTATTATGATCATCATTCGTTGACTAGTTACGCGGTGTGAAGAATCGCAGAATAATCTTGCGTGGAATTGTAGACCTCTTTTTCTTTTCGCCTATGAGAGAAATTTCTTCTTGCTTTTTTTTTTCGACAAATTGTTGAATTGTCTTCTAATTATGCCATGCTATATCTGTGTGGGAAAATTAGGAAAGTCAAGACTTTCAGGCGGTATCGGTCCCAAACGCGGCGATCACTTTCAGTTACCAGCGGATGCTTCCGAGCCACACGAAAATCAATCAGAGTGAAAGTGACGTGGAACGAAGACGCACTTTTGCTTGGCTTTGCTTGTCCGAATTGTCATTCTAACATCTCCTCTAACGTTGAAAGGTCCAACATGCGAGCTAACGGAAGAATCGGATCGTCTTCTAAGTTTTCATGCCATCAAGTCAACCCACTGAATTTGCATGCATCGGGAGGAACCTCGGGGGTCTTATGGTTGACTTGAATGCATGCATCTGCACGGTGAGCATGTGTGGTCTAATTCAAGTGAAGTCTAAATTGCATGCGGTCACACCAAAAGTAGTACCAATGATGCAGTGTGATCCCATGCGTTAGATTTTCCAGATGGGGCAGCAGAGCGTGTTCATATTGATCCGCGTAATCGTAGTCCGGATCAGTGTGCCCTCCCATCGATTGTCGGCCTTTATGTTTTCATGGTCTTTGTGCTTCGAGTTGATTTTGTGTGTGAAAGAGAGAGTTCACGGTCGCTTAGGTTCGACCTATGTAGATTCTGCATTCGATCTGCCATTTTAGGTTAGGTTGGGTTGGGAATTGGGATAATCAGAACTCCTTAACCCAAGTTGGGCCTACAGAGGCTTCCCACCGGACTTATAAGTGGTATCATTATTCTAAATTAGAGCATTTCTCTATACATGATACTAAGTTCCGTGCAGTTGCCTAAGGAAATGCATCCCGCCTTTCCGATAATATGTCCAGAGTGTCACCACAAAAGTGAATCAAACTACGTTGGGATAATAATACAAATAATTCATGAACTTTGTTTAATTCATAATGTGGTCTTCAAACTATTAATTTGTTCAATATAATTTATGAACGTTAATCCAATGTGCAATGTGATCCCTGAATTATCAATTTGTTCAATATGATTCATAAACTTTTGGTACAAGTTCAAATTTAGGGACATCAATAAATATTTTATACAGCTCAAGGACTAGATTGGATATGTAACAAAAAATGAGGGACTACATTGAACAAATTGAAAGTTTAGATATCACATTGCACATTGCACATTGCATTAAAGTTCAAAGAACACATTGAATAGATTAAAAGTTCAATGAATATATTGTACAATAAATCAAAGTTCATGGGCTATTTGTGTCATTTTCCCAATCATATTTAAACTAAATTAACCTATCATATCTGGAAAGAGATTATGATAATCCTATTTGAAAGGAATCTCTTTCTTTTGTTTCCCCCTCAAAATGGACAAAGAGAAACGAATAATTGCTCAAAACCCACTTAGGACATTGGCAGCACAAGTACCCTCTAACTTTGAAAAATTACAAATTATCCCCCTCTACATTGGCATCATCACATAGTAGCTCCCGAACTTTTAAAAATTACAATTACCCCTGAATTTTGATATTTGTTGCAGTCGCTAGTTTTTCTATTTATATAGCCATTAAGTTTAACCTGACAATTAGACTTATTAATTTGTTTTACCAAAATTATCTCTATTACTTGGTTAATGAAGCAACAAAAGAAAAAAGAAGAGAGAGAGAGAGAGGACGGAATGATTGATGAAGCTAAGAAAACCTAGTTGAGATTATTTAGATTAATAAAAATGAGTTAGATCATTTTCAGGCAACACCTGTACAGGTTAAAAAACTAGCACCTACAAAAATCAAAGTTCACGAATGCATAATTTTTGACTTTACAAAGTTAGGGATCAATTGTGCAATGTTGGCAAAGTTCAAGGGGTTCCGAGCAACCTATCCTTTAAAAAAAAAAAAAAACATTTGAGATATGGTCTAATGGGGAGAAAAAGAGCAAAGCACGAAATAGATAAGTCAATGTAAACGTGAGATAATTCAACAACAATGCCGTGGCCGGTGGATTTGCCCCCTAGTCGCTGGCGGATCAAAATGTAAGTGTCCAACAGAACCAACATGGACTAGAGTTCTCTCTTCTAGATTAAAAAAGAGAACACTTCGGGTGCGTTTGGGAAGGCTTTTGGGGAAAGTCTTTAGAAAAATGCAATTAAAGGTGTTTTCCGAAATGCAAACTGTGTTTAGTAAATTATAATTTGATAACCCTTTGTGAAGTACTTTTAAGTAAAATTGTATTTGGGGGAATTACATTTACAAAGGACTTTTGTGATAAAAAAATTTATCAAAAGAAAGATAAAAAAAATTGACCGACAAGGGTAGACGGCCACCGGCGATAAAAAATCTGTCGCCGGCGGCCCGGGGTTTAGTGACCCCCAAAGATCACCGGCGAGGGCTGCCCGGGTCGGGCGACCTTGCTACGACCCGATTTGGGTCATGGCGGGTCGCGCGACCTCGCCGCCCTCGAGATTTGGGTCGCGGTGAGGTCGCGCGACCTCCGACAACCGCCACAACCTAGATCCGGGCAGCAAGGTCGCGAGATGACCTCGTCGCCCTCGGATCTGGGTTGCGGCGGGGTCGCGCGACCTCGCCGCCCTACATTGGGTTGCGGCGAGGTTAGCAACCCAAACCTCACCGTGACCCAGATAGGGCAACGGTTGCACCACTCCCTAGCGATAGTCGCCTGGGCCACTACGACCATGTCGAGCCATCGACGGCTGCTCACAGTTTCGAGCAACACGTCGGCCAATCTCAACAGAGAAGAAGATGAACAGTACAATGAAGAGGGAAAAACTGGAAAAATCGAGAGTAAGTGAGGATAGTTTTGGAAGAAAATAAAAAAATGAACAATGCCTCTTGTATGCCAAGAAAGCCGAAAGTCCAAGGCACCCTCATATCTGCTTTGGGCTTTCAACCTTGAGAATGCCAGCTCTGGCTTAATGGAAATTTCAAAGTTGTTCCCAAACATCCAATATTTAGCCCAAATATTCTTGGAAGCCCAAAGCCCTCTGCAAAGCTAATTCCAAACGCTCCTAGGCTAGCCCAAAAAAGAAAAAAGAAAAATAAACCATTACATTCTCGGAGGTTGGACGGTACTCCCATCCTAGTGCTCACGGAACTTACCAAAAAAACCCTGGAGAACATCCCGTGTGGAACCCACGAATTAATTGCTTCATTGCACAAGAAGAATGAGACTCTACTAGGTAACGATCACACATCACAAAGTACAAACTATAGTAACATTCCAACCCTGTATTTTTATGAAAAACTACAAAAACATCCATGTACTGAACTTAGCATCACATGTTCACTTTTTACTTATTTTATTTTAAATTTGTGTGAATGTAAATCAAATATGAGTGGCAAACGCAATTGCACAATGTTTAAAAGTATAGAAACTAGAACCCCAACTCTTAGGGCTTGCAACTTGCAAGATGCAACAATCGCATTATTTAACCAATCAACTTGCTAAGGACTACTAAGATACTGGTTATGTACGAGCATCTTTTTTTTTTTCATCTAACAACAATAGTCTTGCTAATTCCATATTTCAACCCCACCATAAATATCGGCCTTTAATCAGTGGTTGTTCAAAATGTCCTAAAGCTATTACAATATTTTTGCCAATTTAGTTATAAATTTTAAAATTATGTTACTTAAGTACTAAGCATTTTCACATTTTATCAATTGAGTCAATCTGGTCAATTTTGGTTTAAAATCGCTAACGTAGATATCGACAATCCCATATGGTATGACCCGATCTTGACGTGGATAATTTTTAATAATTTTAAATATTTTTTGAATTTATTTATTTGTTTTATTTAATTATTTCCGTTTCTTTTCTTTTCTCTTTTTTTTTTTCACGACCCTCATTGGCCAAGCGAGCGCCTCCTCGCCTAGATTTGACACCCTCACCTATTGGCCGGTGAGGTAGACCATCACCGGCTAGAGTTGTACAAAAAAAAACAAAAAAGAAAAACAAAGTGCGAAAACCTAGAGAACATCCCGTGTGGAGCCCATTGAATTGATTGCTTCATTGCACAAGAAGAACAAGACTACTAGGGGTGCATGATAAAAAAATTTATGTTCCGAAATGATTTTTCCGTTTCGGACCAATTTCTCGAACGTAAACTTGTTTGATAACACTTATCAAATTTTCTATTTCGGAATAGGTTTCTATTCCGTAAATAGAAATGGAGGAGAAATCAATTTTTATTTCTTCAACCCTAATTTCACCCTTCTCTCCCGATTACGCCTCTTCTCTGCCTCCTCCTCCGCCTCTTCTCTGCGTCTTCCTGAGACGAGATCGTCTCCTCCGCCTCTCCTCCGCCTCTACTCTACGTCCTCCTCCGCCTCTCCTCCGCCTCATCCTCCGCCTCATCCTCTGCATCTGCTCTGCCTCATCCTCCGCCTCTCCTCCGCCTTTGCTCTGCCTCATCCTCCGCCTCTCCTCCGCCTCTCTCGCGAATCCACCCCCTCCGCCTCTGCTCGTCTCCTCCGCCTGTCCCCGACGAACTAGGAGGATGACAGCGAGACGACCGCGAGCAACCAACCGGCGTGCGACCTTCCTCTCTCTGCCCTTCCTCTTTCCGACCGACCGACGTGCAACTCCCTCTCTCTCTGCCCTCCCTCTTTCCGACCGGCCCGCGAGCAACCGACGAACCAGGAGAATATCGGCGAGACGACCGGCGTGCGACCTCCCCTTCTCTCTCTGCCCTCTTGAGTTTGAGTTCATGGATAAACTGTCTACTGATTTGTTCTTTTCTCTGCAACATTCTTTCGAGCGAATGCTCCCAAAATCCAGACACTTTCTTAGTTCTTGTTAAACTCTACAAGCAACATTCTTTCAGCGAGTGAACACCCCCAAAATTCCGACACTTTCTCAGTTCTTGTCAAACTCTACAAAAGAAAAGAAAAATTATGTCCACGCAAAAGAGAGCTTCGGATTCCACTTTTTGGGTGAACCAAGTGGATCCAAGAGGCCATGCTTGGATCAAAACATGTAGGCTCACTCTTTCCGTCTTAATGTTTCAATGCTTGATTAATTGTTTGATGATCGTGCTGGTTTCAGCTTTGCTCGAGCTCTTGAGTTGAAGATGCGAAGCCTGAAGTTCTTTTTTTTTTGGTCAGATCGAAGCCTGCATCGAAGTATAGCATTTTGTTAGCATTTGTTTGTGGGGTTGTGCTGCGGCTTTAATGTGAAAACTTACATTTATCAAATGTTGTCGTCTTGAATCTGCCATGCGATTTACAATGTTTGCTTTTGTATTGTGATAATGTATTTGATGATTCCTATCTCAATTCTTGTAATGTGATGTTCTACTTGATGATTTCCCTTATTTGTAATGGTCCTTGTTACACTTCGTAAAATTCGCCGATTTTGTAAAATTTGCCGCAAATTACCCAATACACTTCTTAGTGTTTCTTTCTAAAACGATCGCTCGATATTGTAAACCGTGGCGGCGATCAACGTGACACACTAGCATGAAGGGGATTAGAATATGGTTGCCCGCCTTCATTCTAGTAGAATTTTGGGAACCTTCTATTATGCTCAAGAGTAATGCATATTGATCTCTTTTTTCTATTGTATGGAGACTATTGATAAGTATATTGTTTGACCGTAATTACCTATCTACGTGGATGCTAAAGAATTTTGTGTGAAAATTTAGAAAATTTGATATAACATCTCTTACTTTGTATTTTTTTTTTTTTTTTTTGCAAAAGGGAGACTTTACTTTTTAAAAAAATAAAATCATACTTTGTATTTGGGTCAATGATTTCATAAGCATATGAAATTTGTAAGAATGTACATCTCATTTGCTCCAAAAAAGAAAAATTTCTTTTAAGAAATAGAAATTTTATTCAGTTATCAAACGAATTTCTATTTCCTCAAACAGAAATTTTGTATCGTTATCAAACAGATTTTTCTCAGAAACTCATCCAGAAATAGAAATAGAAAAATTCATTTCTGTTCCGAAACTATTTCTCGGAACAGAAATGTTGTCATGCGCCCTAGGTAACGATCACACGCCACAAAGTACAAACTATAGTAACATTCCGACCCTGTATTTTATGGAAAACTCAAAAACATCCATGTACTGAACTTAGCATCACATGTTCAATTTTCATTTCATTTTATTTTAAATTTACGTGAATATAAATCAATGATGAGTGGAAAACGCAATTTCACAACGTTTAAAAGTGTACAAACTAGAACCCCAACTCCTAGGGCTTGCAACTTGCAAGATACAAAAATCGCATTTTGTATCCAATCAACTTGCTAATTCCATATTTCAACCCCATCGTAAATATCAACCTTTAATCAGTGGTTATTCAAAATGTCCTAAGCCTATTAAATAATTTTTGCCAGTTAAGTCATGAATATTTTAATTATGTCAATTGAGTCCTAAGCCATTGTTTTGTCAATTAAGTCATTCTGGTCAATTTTGGCTAAACATTATTGATGTAGATGTTGGTAGTCCCACGTGACACCAGCACTGACATTGACGATTTTTAAAAAATATTTTAATATTTTATGAATTTATTTATTTAATATTTTTTTAGTTCTTTTCTTTTCTTTTCTTTATTTTTTTTTTTTTTTTCCGACCCTCGCTGGCCACGGGTGAGGGCCTCCGCACCTAGATTTGACACCCTCACCTATTGGCCGGCTAGGTGGACCATTGCCGGCTAGAGTTGTAAAGAAAAATGAAAAACAAAGTGAGAAACATTCATTTTGCTTCTTTTACTGATTTATGTTTTACAATCGTTCTTTTAATCAATTCATGAAAGAACTGAACAATTTTTAGTTTAGATATAATGCTAAAACAAACACCGATATTACCCATTTGCTAAATGTCCATTTACAACCTGTCACGTGGCTTGACATATTAATCATGTAAACGTTCTTATTGTATATAGACAGCATTGTCCTAGCTTCCGTGGAATTTTAGACCTTTGTTTGTCTTTTGCCTATGGAGAAAAATTCTTCTTTTTTGATAAGTTGTTGAATTCTCTTTTCATTAGACCATGATAAATCTATGTGGGAAAATTAGGAAAGTCCCAGATCTTTAGATAGCATCGGTGCCAAACGCGGCCATTATTCATAAGCGGCTGCTTCCAAGTCAAGGAGACAATTCTTCAGAGTGAAAGTGACATGGAACAACCAACCCAAAATAGAAGAAGAAAGTGACATGAAACCAAGATGCACGTTTACTCAACAGCTACATGACGTCCTCACTGTGGTTGGTAAGGGCATTGGGCGAGGGCCGTCAAGCCCTCGCTATCCCTCAATCCAAAAAAAATATTAGAAAGTCAAAAAAGGAAGAAAAGAAAAAAAAAAAAAAAAAAAAAAAACAACATTAGCGCTATCCATGACATGTAGGATCACGTTGTTCACGTTAATAATTTCCAAATAAAATTGACCGGATAAACTTAATTGACAAATTATCAAAATGTTTAGAACTCAGTTGATAAATTTGAAATGTTTAAAACTTTTTTGGATACTTTTCGTGTCTAACATTCGAATAAATCGAAGAGTTGAAGCGTGCTTTCAGTTTTCATACCTCAAGCCAACCTACTGAATTGCATGCATCGGGTCAAACCTCGGATTCATAGGGTTGATAGCATGCATTTGCACGGTGAGTATGCGTGGTCTGACTTTTGAACTGAAGTCCAAAATGGCATGTGCTCCACAAAAAGCAGCGACGCGGGATGATTCGAGGAGAACTGAGCATCCAGATGGGGTCCGAGCTTATTAATCCGCGTAATCCCGGTCCAGATCAGCGTGCCCTTTTATCGATTATCGGCCTTTATGTGACGTTGATCTCTGAGCTTCGAGTTGTTTTGAGAGAGAGAGAGAGTCTCACAAGAGTCCGCGGTCGCTTAGGTTCGACCTATGTAGATTGTATTCTAGGTTAGGTTGGGATGGGACTTTGGGATAATAAGAACTTCTTAATCCCATTGACCATCGGACTTTATTAGGACAACCATTATTATTAGAGAAACTAAAACTTTTTTTTTTAATAAATAATGTGAATATTTGTGGGACCACTGACTTAAATATTCTAACATTCTCTTACGTGTAAAGTGGACTTTGAACTAAACTTTAAGCGTCCTAACTGTCTTGAAAGATCGAGGATTTGGAAAGCTTTCAACACATAATACTAAGTTTTGCGTAGTTGCTTAAAGGAAATGTATCCCACCTTTCCAATAATATTTTGGGAGCATCACCGTGAAAGTGGATCAGATTATGTTGAAATTGAATTAATCTATCATATTATGGAAGAGATATGGATCGCCCTTTTTTAGAGGAGTCTCTTTCTTTTATTTTCCCCTCAAAATGCCATCGACAACTTTTTCCTTCGAAATACATATAATTGCTCAAAATCCTTCTGAACCTTGGCAGCACAAATGCCCTGCAAATTTTGAAAAGTTACAAACTGTCTCCCTCGACATTAGCATCAGTGTACAGTAGCTCCCGAACTTTTGAAAGTTACAAATTGCCTCTTAATTTTTATGTTTGTTGCAGTCCCTAGTTTTTTGTCTGCATAACCGTCAAGTCTTACCCAAAAGATAGACTGATTCACCTTTTTTTTTTTCAGAATAATTTCTATTGCATGGTTAATGAAGCCACATAAATTAAAAAGAAAACAAAAGGATGCAATGGTTGGAAATCTAGTGGAGATTATTTGGCTCAAGAAATATGAGTCGAATCATTTTCAGGTAACACCTAATGACTATGCAAACCGAAAGAACTAGCAAATGCAAAATCAAAGTTCAAGACCGCATAATTGTAACTTTTCAAATTTTGGAATAAATTATGCAACGTTGCCGAAGTTCAAGGGGTTTTGAACAATTTATCCTAACAAAAAAAGCACTTGAGAAATGGTCTAATGGACCGACCAAAAAAAAGAAATGGTCTAATGGGGAGAAGCAAAGCACGAAATAGATAAAGTCAAAGGCCCTGTTTGGTTCAGCATTTGGAATGCTCATTTGGGCTCTAAAGTCCCTTGGCCAAATGCAAAGGTGTTTGGTTCGTTTTTCTACACAACCTTGGCGAGATGCAATTGCATCTCCAAGTGGCTCTAAAGGCCTTTAGCCCAATGGAGCTCTTGAGATCCTTTGAAAAGTTGCATCTTCGGAATGCAACTTCCAAGATTGTTCATCTCTCCTATGGAGAAGCAAATCGGCCGCCTAAATAAAAATAAATATAAAAATAAATATGTTTATATAAAAATATATATTTTATATTTTATAAAAAATATAAGAATATCTATTTTTTTTTATATTTTATGTTTAATAAATATATATTTATAAAAATATATATAATATAAAAATATAAACATAAAATATATTTTTATTTTTATATAAAAAATATAAACATATCTATTTTTTTTATATTTTATGTTTAATAAATATATATATTTTTTATATAGATATAGACATATCTATATTTTTATATAAATATATTTTATGTTTAATAAATATATATTTATAAATATAAAAATATTTTTATATAAACATATTTTTTTTTCTCCGATATAAACATATCTATTTTATATATATATTTTATGTTTATATTTTTATATTTTTTTTTTTATAAACATGTTTATATAAAAATATAAACATATTTTTTTTTGCGTTTTTAATTTAATAAAAGTTAATTACAAATGCAAATTTTACCAAACGTATTTTGGCCAAAGTTGTTTCTCAATGCAAATTTTAACAAACATTTGCATTTCGGAAAATCCCCTTCACCTAAAAGTATCTCGCATTTCGCAAATGCATTCCCTAAAAGCCGAACCAAACGGGCCCAAAGTAAGCGTGAGAAAGGTTATCAACAATACGGTGGCCGGTGGATTTGCCTCCAGTTGCCGGCGGATCAAAACGTAAATGTCTAACAGAACCAACAAAAATTACAATATTTATTTGTCTCTATACTGAGGGCATTAAAATTGTATCTTTTAATAAATAAAAAATAGAGCATTCCATCCTCTATTAGCAAAGGAAGAAAAAATAAATTATTGCATTCTCCAAGGTTGGACGGTACTCCCTATAACAGTGCTCAAGGAACTTTTCAAAAACCCTGGGGAATATACCATGGGAACTCCATCGAATTGACTGCTCCATTGCACAAGATAAACAAGACCATAACTAGGTAATGATCGCCCATCACAAACCATTGTAACGATTCCAACCTTGGATGTCTTGGGAAACTACGTACCTATCCTTGTAGTTTAGTCAGCATCATATGATGTTTCCATTTGCTTGTAGATACATCCAATATGAGAGGCAAATGCAATTGCACGATGTTTCAAAAGTGTACAAATCTCAACTTAACTTTTAGGACTTGTGTCTTGTAAGATACGATAATTACATCTTATGTGCGATGAACTTGTCAGAAGTAATTATTAAGACATGGGTAGCATGCAAGTAGTTCTCTTTTTATCAAATAATAATATTCTTGCTTAACCCACCATAAATCCCAGCCTTTGATTAGTACTAGTACAAATGCAAGCAATCATGGAAACAATGTCCTCAATCCGTGTTACTTTTCAAGAGTTCAGTTTTGAAAACTGGGTCATACGTTGACTTTGTATTGATTGACATCGAAAGAAAAAAAAAACCGCATGCGGATCTCTGGTTTTTACCCAGAAGAGTCCACGCACTATTAACTCTTGTCGAAGTCGAAGCATCCTCTGTTCTACGTCAATGTCAAATGGCGGGCGCCGTGATTTGGAGACACGGAAGCCTTTGCGCAAACAAATTTCACGTGGTGACGCATGAAATTCGTGAACCTCATTATAGACAATTGACTTTTCACCGGTTTGCACACCGGAAGCTAAACATTATCATTAGCTCATGATTAAGAGGCCAGATTTAGGCCGTACATCTCAAGTGATCTTTCGGGCCATAGTTGGACGGCGATGATAGGTTTGGAAGTTAAACGGCTTTTTCACTAATTAAAAACTTGGAACTCGTGCGTCCCCTCTTTTGCAGATAGTCTCCATGAATAAATTAAGAAAAAAAGACCATAACAATGGCAGCTCGGGATAAAGAGGTCGCTTGGGTTCCACGGAGCGGCAAATTCAAGCTATGCCATGAGTAAACTAAGGGCTTAACTATATCTTTAGAATTTGTTATCTTTTTTTTTTTTTGTTTTTTTTTTTCTGGAAATAAGTATAAAAAAAGTCATAAATCTATCGTAGTGGTGTCAATTCAATTTTAAACATTTCAATTGAACCGATTTAATCATCAACCTTTAGTATTAGTGCCAATTTACTTCATTCGACTAATTTTGGCCGGAAATCGCCAATGTGGATTATAGCTATTTTACGTGGCAATGTCAGCGTTGATGAGAATAATTTTTTTAAAAAATTGAATTTTTTTTTCTTTTTTTCCTTTCATTTTAGTTGAGAGGGTCAGTAAGCCCTAGCTAGCTGTTGGGAGGGTTAGGCCCTCATCGAATCTGGGCGAGGGCCACCTTGCCTACAACTGTGAGAGCCATGAAGGCCCTAGGCAAGGGCCACGACCCTTGCCGGCCAAAATCAAGGAAAAAAGAAAATAAAGAAAAGAAAGGAACAAACAAATTATTAAAATATTATTAAAAATATTAATGTCAACATAGGTCATGCCACATTTGATGGTTGATGTTCTTGTCAGCGATTTCTAGCTGAAATTGGGTGATGAATTCAATTGTCACAAATGTAAAAGATTTAACACTAAATTGGTCCAATTAAAAAATTTATGATTGAATTTGATACAAATACAATAGCTTAAAACTTTTTTAAAGGTACTTTTCTCCCTTTTCTGTGGAGGTAGTGGCTCATTAATGCCCCGTAATTTTAAATCAAGAACATGTCCATTTGGAAAGAAACTGAATCAGAACCACCGGCACCCTTGCTGTGGCGGTGGCAGTACACCGACCTCCTAGTCTCAAACATTGGAGTAATAAATGCGGTGGCTAGTTATAATCTTTGTCAAATATTTCATAACGAGTGTTATATCATGATGATGCCTAGAGAGAGTAACCATGGTAGTTTACCCATTTAATGTTCTACCCGTTTTTTCTTATAAAAAAAATCAAGAAATAAACAAACATCAAATGTATAATTATGGAGGATATTAAAAAAATTCTGCATACTTATCTTCTCTATATTTGGTCAAAGTTCATACCGTAGGCTGAAGAATGAGTCGGCAGTATACCTTAGCAACCAAAAAGAATACGGAACAAGTGTAACTCGACAAAGACGCTTGTCCAACTTCTAAAGTTGACATTTCCTTTTTCCCTTCTTTTGCTGAATAAATATTTCCAATCAGTAACGGTATACGATTCCCCATACCAATAAAAAAATCAGTATATATGGTTTAGAAGCATGCTTCTTCATTCCTCATTTTTTATGGTGATTCGCTCCATCATTTGAGGTAACCGCAGGTCCACACGAGTGTTGGATTAGGGCACACGGCAAGAGGGATTTTGTCATTAGTGCACGAACGGTTCTTGATGGTCTAGCCCAGCACGAAACGATCATGTTTTATATTGCACGTTCCTAGTTCAAACTTCATTCGAAGATAACGTTCTCCCCTTTGACTATTAGGCTAGAGCTAATTAATCTTCACGATCCAAGAATCTCTAATAGATAAATAAGACAAATATGCGTTGAGAGAGCTAATATAGGGGCATAGATGTCATTGAAGATATAATATCATGTAACGGGACTTGATGTCATTGATGATATAATATAATTTAATGGACTTGATCAACTCAATAAAAAATTCCTAGACCGGCTTTTTGACATGTAAGTTAGGCGAAACAAGTCACGAATGCTTCAAGTCATGAATGCTCATTGACATTGATTCCTGAAACGGTCCTCATGCATGGAAATCATAATCTATCCCATATTGAATTATTATAAGGTGCGAGAGTCCTTGGTGCATTAACGTAATTCGAGAGCCGGACATAAATTTTTTTTATATCGTTCTTGCTCTCGACCGTTTGCTCAGTCGCAATATTAGCCAAATCCGTAGTCTTGACCTGGAGATAAATAATCAAATTGCAGAGATCTCAATACATTCCCAGGGCGGTCAACAACTAACGCGCCATGATATGTTTTACTTGTTCACAAAGTAAGTTCTACATTTGTTTATGGAATATGGAATTTGTCACCGTCCCTTGCGGTGGTTTTAGCTAAGAAGCGACGGGGATTGAGATGGAAGCAGACGAAAACTTTTCCTTTTCTAATTATCTAGAAGACCAGATGTTGAGATGGTCAAGCTATCTCATATATGATGCTAATGGAGTAAAATAATTCCAGACGATGATGTGGTGGATCGAATCGGCCGTGATGTATTTGGTCGGATGCTCAAATTCTATCTAGACGGTCGGGGCCAAATACTATGACGGGCATGCTCTTCAATGTTGCACGGAAAAATCTTCATTTCGAGCCAAGCAGTTCGATTCTAGTAACCTTCGACCAGAAAAGGGCAGTTTCCTAGGGTGCTTCCTAGATGCGTACAAAATTCATTTCATTGTCCGCCCGCAAAAACCTTGTTCGCTCCGACTTCCTGATTTTCACAAACCGGGACCGGGGGTGTCGTCAGCCCAGCCACAAGCTGAACAACGCGTTCCTTTGTTGTCGTGCGACTCCTGCAGTCCCACACGTTCAGACGGACTTAGTCAACCTTTTCGGAGAGAAGGCTTGCAATAACGATAACTCTCTCACGCGCTCACGTGACTACGTCATCTCCTCCTCCCCATTATAAAACCCGCCCCATCTCATCACCATTCTTCCCCACAGTCGACACCCCCAAGCCCCTCTCTCTCTCTCTCTCTCTCTCTCTCTCTCTCTCTCTCTCCGGCGAGAGAAGATTCAGATTTGCTGGAGATCACTGACCTGCCCTAATAACATCGTTTGCTCAGAAACGAAAATCGGAAGCTCAGCTCGACGCAATCGCCTTACGACAGCGAGGAGGACAAGGACAGAAACCATGAGGAGTCCCTTCTTCAATTCCTCACCTTCGCCTTCCCCCTCTCCTCTCAGATTCACCCCAGCCTCCTCCCCCATGCGACACACCTTGTCCGAGTCCCTCGTCGAGGAGAACATCGACAGCGCCGAGGCCCTCATCGCCAAGTGGGACCTTTCCCGCCACTCCCCCTCCTCCTCCTCCTCCTCCCTCTACCGCGACTGCCGCCCAGAGGCCAAGCAGTTCCTCAAGTCCGTCAGGGACTTGCAGGCCGCCATGCACTTCTTCGTCAAGCAGGACTCCGCCTCCGACAAGCTCGTCCGCCCCCAGTCCCTCATGCAGACCGCCATGAAGCGGCTCGAGAAGGAGTTCTACCTCATCCTCTCCACCAACCGCCAGTACCTGGACCACGAGTCGGTCTCGGCCCACTCCTCGAGTGTCTCCGAGGGCTACGAAGATGATTCGGAAGACGACCTGAACTTCGCCGGCGACGGCTCGGAGTCGGCGGGGACGCCGGAGATGACGTCGTCGTCGGCGACGGTGATGGCGGACTTGAGGGCCATCGCCGATTGCATGATCTCTTCGGGCTACGGCAAAGAGTGCGTCAAGGTGTACAAGATCGTTCGGAAGTCGGTGGTGGACGAGACTCTGTACCGCCTCGGGCTAGACCGGACGCTGACTCACTCGCAGATACAGAAGATGGACTGGGAGGCTCTGGAGACGAAGATCAAGTGCTGGCTGCGATCGGTCAAATTCGCGGTGACCACGGTGTTCTACGGCGAGCGAATCCTGTGCGACCACGTGTTCGCTTCCTCGCTCCCCATCCGAGAGTCCTGCTTCGGCGAGATCACGCGCGAGAACGCGATCGCCCTGTTTGGTTTCGCGGAGAGCGTGGGCAAGTGCAAGAAATCCCCGGAGAAGATGTTCCGCGCGCTCGACTTGTACGAGGCCATCGCCAACATCTGGCCCGTGATCGAGTCCATCTTCTCGTACGACTCGTCCTCCGCCATCCGATCCCATGCCGTCAACGCCCTCGTGACGCTCAGCGACGCCGCGCGCCTGATGCTCGCCGACTTCGAGGTGGCCATCCAGAAGGACGCCTCCAAGGCCGCCGTCCCCGGCGGCGGGGTCCACCCTCACGCGCTACGTCATGAACTACCTCAACCTCCTGGCCGACTACAGCGAGATCCTCAGCGACATAGTCGCCGACTGGCCAGTCGAGGCGGCCGTCCCCGACCTCGGCAGCGACACGTCGCCGATCTCGGCGCGGTTCGCGTGGCTGGTGCTCGTGGTGCTGTGCAAGGTCAACGCGAAGGCCGAGCTGTACAAGGACGTGGCTCTATCGTACCTGTTCTTGGCCAACAACCTCCAGTACGTCGTCGCCAAGGTCCGGCAGTCGAGGCTCCGGTACCTGCTCGGGGAGGAATGGGTGGCGAAGCAAGAGGCGAAGGTGAAGCAGTACGCTGCGAACTACGAGAAGATGGGTTGGAGCAAGGTGCTGGCCTCGCTGCCGGAGGCGGCGGCGGCGGAGATGCCGGTGGACCACGCGAAGGACACGCTCCGCAGGTTCAACGTGGCCTTCGAGGAGGCGTACAAGAAGCAGGTCGGGTGGGTCGTGGCCGACCCGAAACTGAGGGACGAGATGAAGGTGTCCCTCGCGAAGAAGCTGCTGCCGAGATATCGCGAGTTCTACGAGACGCACGCGGCGCCGCTGAGGAGGGACACGTTCAGGGAGGGGATTGTCAGGTTTGCCCCTGACGATTTGGGGAATTACCTCTCGGACCTATTTCACGGGGGCGAGGGCTCGGGGAGCTTTTCGTCCGGGCACTCCTCCTCGTCCTCAACGGGCTCGTCGAAGAAAGGGCGGAGTCATTGATCCATTGTTCTGACATGTACACAAAAGTTTGAGATGTATAGAGACGGAATAGTTTGTGAAGTTGAAAAATTGTTATTCTTCGATTCATCGATCACTCGGATTTCCTATTTTCCCAATTTCCTTTTTTTCAATAAGTCGGTTTTATTAACAAAATACCCAAAAAAGAAGAGAGCAATTCAAGCTACATACTAACGATTCAATCTCCATTTCCAACATGAAGTTTATATATCAATCGATGCACACTTCCTTGTTGATATCACAGCTAATGAATGAGCAACTACTGGGCAAGAGAGGCCAGTTTGGTTCTTTTGTCGAAGATATAGGGAGCCGTTGCTTGAGGTAGGTCTAAGGTTTCTAATTCTAAAAAAAGGTTAAGTTGGAATTTTAATAAAATTTTGAGGGCAATAAAGACAATTAACAATACTTCATTAACTTGTCGAAGTTGTGTGCCAAGAAAGCATACAAACTCAAAGCACCTTAGGACTTGTTTTGGATTTGCAGCTTTTTCAAAGTTCACTTTTGTCCGAGATGAGAACACTCAAATTTTGGTCCTAAGGGGCTTTTGATGGGAACTCCTTTCCCAAACGGACCCTATAACTCATGTAACTTGAGCATTCTAATCTCTGAGTGTATGATCAGTCTGGTGAAGCTTCAAAACAGCAGTTGGGGAAACCTGGATTTTCCACTTGAGCATTCTGTACTTTCGTCGCAAACCCGTTATGCAGTGCCAAGGAAGATAAGAAAAATGCCGGAGGACACAAGGGCTGTCACAGCCTTGTCTCTAAGCTCATCCCAAGCACTTGCACCAGAGAACGCTCCAATGGGTGTCAAAAGTCAAGAGCACTCTGTCAGGAACAGAGGAATAGGCTGCTGAACATGACAAAGGCTAGCCATCTCAGTGATTGAGAAGAGGCCCTAAGGGATGCAATTATCATGCCAAAGAAAGGAACATTTAGCTCCCCCGATTACATGCTTTATAAGTTTCGTAAGGATCTCTAAGCATCAAGATTTTCCTCCAAATGAAGGCTGATGAGTCAGCTGAAATTGGCAGTCTAAAATGATTTTGCCCTGCTGTCTGTAGATTTCCAACCAAGCAACCCATATACACCCACCAGCTCAAGCAAAAATTAGCCAATATAAAACAAGTTTCATTCCACCAAATGATCCTTTGAAGACCCAGTCCTCCTTTCTTTAGGAAGATAGATGGTGGTAAGACACACCTTAACTCCTTCGGCAGATGTACTATCACCTGTAAAGGCTTGTATTTTCTACTCAATTATCTTGATGAATTTTTCCAGGCAAATTGAAGACATTGCACTAGAAATTCGCAATGCTTCGGTAACGGAAGTCTAGCAGCAAAAGACAATTTCCTAGTAATCCAGGTTTTAAACATGTTACTAGTCTGTCTATCATAGGCCTACATTCCTTTTCAGTCAATTTTTCAGTCACTAAAGGGACTTCCGAGTATCTCACAGGGAGTTGGCCAGCTTTAAAACGTGAAGCATCCAAACATTTCCATAGGTAACTCATCAAAAACACTAGAGAAATGGATCTCGGTCATGGCAGGATTCAGAATTTGAAACCAGAAAGAGATCTGAACTTGTCAAATACGAATCATAAAGAAAGCATCGACTGCTTGTCACCATTAGGAAGCATCAGCAAATCATCCGCAGAATAGTACCGAGTCAAATGAGCCTTCCGGCATAAAGGATCAGCAAGCGGACAATCTTTTTTTCTCCCACTTTCGTTAAACTGTTCTAGATATTAGGCCTAATCTTCGAAGAAAGTCCGCCCATCTAATCAAATTCATGTGGGAAATTTGTGGAAGGATCCGTTAAGAGGTCCCGAACTCGAAGATCTCTTTCCAATCAGTAGGTAAATATTCTACTGAAAGTTGTATCGATTCCACGAACTCGGTGTTAGATTACCTGACGTCCGTAAAGAGTCTGTCATCTTTTGCAGTGGCGGTGGATTTGATCAGCGCAGAGTATGATCCAGGCGAGTATGTAAGGGCACATCATACAGTCCCTTCAGGTTTCCGGAATCATGAGGCTGAAGAAAACAAGAGAATCTATCATTTATCTGGGCCAAGGAGCTTGTGGTTTTGTCATTTTTGTGGGTCTTGTGCATTTTTGAGTGATGGATGGGCTCCCAAGGAAAACCAGGCCCAACATGCTCAGATAATATTTGTTAATCTCAACACCTATCCATATTCTTCCTTGTCGTTGAAAACTATTCTCAATTTTTATCACCATAATATCTAAATTCTCAGCTAGATCACTTCCATTATATTTCTACATTAGTTCAGTCGAGTTTTGTGCATCGACCCATTTGTTGGGATAGTAACATTGGTTATTTGATTTGCCATACAATTCATCTTGCGTCTCTCTCACGTGAAAGAAGAAATGCTTTTGATATAAGAATCTCTGATATTTGTGAAGGACAATTCAAAAATCGAACAATGTCATAGTCATTTTCCTTTTATCTTATTATAGTTGTGATAGAGCATACAATCATTTCTCTATTAAGAAGACTGAAATTTGTTATTCAAGTTTATGATGTCTAGTCTAGATATTCAAATGAGATGACTCCATTGCGCTGTTTCCCAAAGAAGAAAGGTTGCTTTCTGTGTTGGTATATTATGAAAGAGTTATTAAGTATCAAAAACTGTCGATTAAAAAAATTAACAATTGACTTTTCCAGTAATTTGTCGATAACTCACTAACACATTTAGCAAATTACCAGCTCTTTTTTATAGTTTTTTTTTTTTTTGGTCGAAAGTACGTTTACTATTCATTTACTTAGACAAGTTTAGAGAAATTACATCAAAAGCATTGGCGCAAAATAAATCAAACAAGGCCGTCGAGGGATTAGTTACCCAATTACTAGGAAGATAATTCTCTCTTTGGGCTTTTGCAAGCCAGTTCGTGGGTCTATTGGCTTCTCTGCTGCAGTGGGCCAAGGAAAGGCCCTGGAATTCTTTTATTTTTGCCTTGATATGGTCCATAATCAACGCCAACTCCTAGCTGAACTCTGTCGTGAACAGAACCCCTTGCACGAGCAGCATACAATCAGAAAGTACTTGAAGACTTCGGTTGGATCTGGTGGAGACGAAGTCTAGGGTTTCCAAGAGAGCGAGTGCCTCCGCCTGTTTCGTCGAGGATGCCGCCACTAGCTTGGAGAATCCATTGACCAAGCGACCCCAAGAATCTCGGCAAATGCAGGCGATGGCTACCTTGTGTTCATCCTCTCCTTTGTTCTCCACAAGATTTGCTGTCGCGCCTTCGTTCCAGACAAAAGAGGCATCGATGTTTATTTTCAGTAAGCCCGAAATCAAAGGTTGCCATCTAGGGTTGTGAGCCTCGCTTTGCTTCTCTTTTGTTGCAAATTTATTCCAGATTGCAAAGTTTTCAAGTAAGGCTATTGATTTGGATAGGGTCTGTTGTGGATGCAGGGGTTCTTGTCCGAAGATGGACCGGTTCCGGTCTTTCTAGATGCACCACAAGGTAGTAGCGATTTTGTTAAACTTTGGTGTGCTTTGTGGGTCTTCTTTCCTCATGTACAGCCATTCATTGAGTCGTGTTAACCCAATTTTTTCTTTTTTGATTTGCAGAGGGCTAGCTCTCCATATCTGAGTTGTCCAAGGGCAGAGCAGCAAAGTATGTTCGATAGTTTCGACTTCCTGTTTGCAGATGGGGCATAATGGATTATGTACTATTTTCCTCCGATGCAAGTTGTCCAATGTAGGTAGTGCGTTTTGGCATGCATTCTAGAAAAATTGTTTAACTTTGGGTAGAGTTCAAAAGTGCCAAATATATTTCCAGAGATATGGCTTTGTTTGGTGAGAGGAAGTTGCTATTGTGGTTTGTGGGTTGGCTGCTTAGTTTCTAGTGGTGAAATAACCGCTTTTCACTGTATAGGACCCTGATTTGTTGTTCATCCATACCATTTTATCTTCTGTTGTGGGTAGTCTAATAGAGTTAGTAAGGATTTCCTTCACCCTTTGATCATCAAACAACAACTTAACCATTGTCTCATTCCATTTGCCATTCTCCTGTTCTATTAATGCACCCACTTTTTCTGGCTCATTTCTTGTTGCTGGGCCTCTAATGAGTCCACTTTTCAACCATCTATCTTCTCTTATCAAAATTTTATGACCAGTGCCAACGGACCACATAATTTGCGGAGATATGGAGTCTCTTCCCAAAACAATGCTTCGCCATCCCCATGAAGGTCGGGAACCTTTTCTAGCTTTCCAGAACTCGCAATATGGGTACTAGTGGCCCTTCATCAATTGACTTAAAAGGGATTGAGGTTGCTGTAAAATTCGCCATGATTGCTTTCCTAGCATAGCCTTGTTGAATTCTAGTAAATCTTTGAGGCCAAGACCTCCTTCATCTTTTCTAAGTTTCAAAGTTTCATATTTTTTCCAATGAACCCCAGCAGTTTTGTTACCATTTCTCCACCAGAAATTGGCAATTTTCTTCTCAATTGCTTTGCAAATTAACACATGGATTTTAAAAATGGACATTGCGTATTGCGGAATGGCCTGCACCACTGATTTAATCAATATCTCCTTGCCTGTTTTTGACAACAAGTTGTCCTTCCAACTCTCCAACTTCATGTTAACTCTGGCTAGAATCCAAGTGAAGATATCTTTCTTCGAACCTCCCCAATCCCAGAGCATTCCTAAGCACTTCCCTGTTTTCTCCATTTTTGGAACTCTCAACTCTGCAACCATATTCCCTCTTAGATTCATTGGGCAGTTCTTGCTAAAGTAAATTCCTGATTTATTTAGATTAATAGCCTGTCCTAATGCAAAACAAAATTGATGTAGAATGGCCACCAAATTCCAACATTCCAGTATAGTACCATTAAGGAAGAAAATGGAGTCGTCCACAAATGGCAAGTGTGATAAAGTAGGGCAACTACTATTAAGCTTTATTCCTCGAAGTGTACCATTAGCTACTGCTTTTTTTCATCAAGTGAGATAGGACATTTGCCATTAAGATGAATAGATAAGGGGATAGCAGGTTACCTTGTCGAATCCTTCGTGTAGGCTTGAAGAAAGGTTGAGGTTCTCCATTGAAATTGATGCTAAAAGAAACCGTTGAAATGCATTGCATCACCCATTGCAACCACTTCTCACAGAATCCCATCTTGATCAAACATTCTCAAAAGAAGTCCCACTCGATTCAATTATATACCTTTTGCATGTCAAGTTTTAAAACAGCTTGAAACTTACTCTTCCTCTCCCGAGTGCGCAACTTGTGAAGTACTTCCTGCACAATCAAGATATTATCTTGAATTTGTCTGCCCCCAACAAAGGTGCTTTGTTCTTCAGCAATAATGCTTAGTAGCATAGGTTTAAGTCTATTTGTTATTACTTTGGAAATTATTTTATAGACAAAATTGTGCAGGCTGATAGGTCAGAATTGTTCGAACTTTTCGGGATTTGGGATTTTGGGAATAAGGGTGATTTGGGTTCTATTCAAAGCAGGGTTTAGGTAGCCAGTCTCAAAAAAATTCCGCACTTCTCTGAAAATGTCCTGGCTTATATCTGGCCAATGATTTCGATAAAACAACCCATTTAGCCCATCCAGTCTTGGAGCTTTAGTAGCCCCTAATTGTTGCATTGCAACAGTTATCTCCTCCATTGTGGCAGGTTCTACTAACCTTTGGTTCATCCTTTCATCGACTGAGGTAGATATTTGTTGTATGATAGGCTGGAAGTTGCGAGACCCCACTGAATTATATGAGTTTTTAAAGTATAGCCCTGTCATTTCCTTCAAAACATGTTCCTTTTTCACCCAATTATCTTCTGCATTCTTCATCAAGGTAATTATGTTCCTGGTTCTTCTCTGAATGGTTGTTGCATGGAAATATTTTGTATTTATGTCTCCCCATTTTAACTAGTTAATTCTAGAACGCATTCCCCAATACATCTCATCTTGTCGCCATAGCTTATCAATTTCCTTGGTTATCTTCCTTGCTGTCTCACTTTCTTTATCTACTTCAGAGCCATTTGTCAGCCTTTGTAGTTCATTTCTCAGCCAATCTATTCTGATTTTTGCATTGGAGAATATATTTTTGCTCCATTTTTCCAGCTGTTGTGCCACAATCTACAACTTTTCCACCATATTTAGATTTTGGGATTCGATTTCATCCCAAGTATTCTTGACTAGTTGCACACATTCCTCATTCTCTGACCATAATGCTTCATATCGAAATACCCTCTTCCTTCGTTTTTCTTCAAATAGAATGTTAATATAAGAGGGCTGGATCCAACCCAATGGCTGGTAATGATATACATTCAGCAGTAGGATGTGCTATCCTCCATTCTAAATTACATAATGCTCTATCAAGGCGTTTCTTGATAAATTGTTCTCCTGCTCATTTGTTTGTCCAGGTGAACGCACATCCCTTACACTTCAAGTCCATTAGGGAGCATTGGAGAAGGAAGTCCCCGAATGCTGTAAGTCGGTAATTTTCTGCCTTTTTTTTACCCACTTTTTCCCAGTGATACAAAATTTCATTGAAGTCCCCCAAGCAAAGCCAAGGTAGATGATAATTTGCTATTTTTTTTTTTTTATAGTTTGTAGAGTATCAACTTGTCTTACATTCTATCAATTTTTATTTACTTTTCTCATTACAACTTAAAATTAGCAACTATTATATGAATTTACCGATCTTTATTTAAATGATTTACCAACAAGTTTTCTATTAACTTACCATCTAACTTAATATTGTTATCAATAGAGGAAAAAGACGCTCGGTTTTTTCCCGGGTTCCCGTGAAACTGTTTCATCGGTTTGGTGCGAAGCTCATCCCTGAAGTTCTAGCCGTTGGATTGGATTGAATTTTGGAGGGAAGGTACCCTACTATCCCCTCTACATTCCCACCGGAGGGATTTGCAAAAGGAGGACAACAGCTCGAGATATCCGCTTCCCTAAGGCTCGGAATCTGCAGAACAGTTTCTGAATTTCTCCGCCTGGTTTCTACTTCGTTAACGGATTAGCTTCGCTTGGTTTGGGCTGACTATTTCTAAGGAAGCTTCCTCCTACCTATTTCATCACTCCTATCGAAGGATTTTAGCTAAAGATCTCTAGTTCGTTTGTGCACACGAACTGTTCGACAATTTTCCTGTAAGGCCTTGGACTGATCTGAGCGAGTTTTGGAATTCTGGTTGTTCAGTGCCTCATCTGCAAGGCTGTGCTTTGCGTTAGTACCACTGTCTTACCATCCTACAGCATTCGCCAAGGCTTCGACTCCCATGTACGCACCTCCCAGGTTATGTCTTCGTTTGCTCTGGCTCGGTAATTTCTAGTGCGTGTGACTCGATCTCTTCTACTGTTCCTTGCTGCCGTACTCCGGTTCTGTTGGCTCTCCACGCTCTGTGGACAATTGCTGCTGTGTTATTTCCGAACTTGCATCTTCCCTACTGGTTTTCGTGGAGTCGCTATGAAGCCGTCCAGGTGTTTGTTGTAATGCCCTTCTGCTGTTGAGGGGCAGAGCACTGATTTTGCAGCTCGGCCTCATCCTGCCTCCTCCATGGACATACCCGACCATTCCCTTGGTGCGGGTGCCAGCCTGGGACGCATTTTGCTCCCTCTTCTGAGCCCGCTACTCAGTTTCCTAATCATCAGATCCACCAGA
This sequence comes from Eucalyptus sp. ANBG9806169, assembly GCA_014182395.1. NCBI lineage: Eukaryota > Viridiplantae > Streptophyta > Magnoliopsida > Myrtales > Myrtaceae > Eucalyptus > Eucalyptus sp. ANBG9806169. The sequence continues at coordinate 32,579,750 of CM024574.1, forward strand.
TTCATGATGGGCTGAAGAATAAGCAACCTCAACAAGTCATTTCTTCCAGACCGAATCGGTCAAGGGGCCAAAGCAGGAGACGGTAAGCATCCAAGAGACCTATGCTTAACTCCGACGGACAAACGAGAGCCGGCTCCTCCCGTTTGCGTAATGATCATCCCTCCGCTGGTTTGCAAGACAGAACTAGATCCGGCTCTAAGCGTCCTCGAATGGTGCCGGGGAAGTCCAACCTACAGTCGTGGGCTAGTGTTGCGGTGGCTAAGGTGGCCACAAAGGGCTATGACCTCGATTTTTGCCCCCCTTCTTATGTTGATAATAGAGCCGTTCTTCAAATGACCGTGGAGGATGTTGATGTTGTAGATCCGGTTCTCCAGGAATGCTTAGTGAGCTGTTATATAGGCCGTCGCGTACCCTTCAAGGTAACCGAAGCTGCTTTCAAGCGGGCTTGGGGGTCGAATCTATCTAGAGTGATGGCCAACGGAAAGGGGCTCTTCTTCTTTCACCTCCCGGATAGAGAGTTTAGACGAAAGGTCCTTGAGGGGCCGCCGTTGTCCGTTTCCGGATGCCCATCGTGCCGCAACAATGGCGTCCTTTTTGGAGCTCCAAAAGAGTCTCTCCTCTCGGTCCCGATTTGGGTGAAACCGAGGAACCTCCCGTTGCATTTTGGTCTTCCCGGCGATCGCAAGGTTGCAAGCTATGTTGGGAAGCCTCTCTATGTAGACCTAAGGACTGACAACTAGAAATGCTCGCCTATGCGAGAGTTTGTGTCGAGATTACAGCAAGGCAGCAAGCTTGTGACTCCATTGAGATAGTTCTGCAAGGCGAATCCTGCATTGTTGAAGTTGAATATGAGTGGAAGCCACTAACTTGTGATGCCTGCGGGGTCTTCGGTCATAAATGCAGCTTACCAGAGGTTGCCTCTTCGGCCACGAGTCCTCGGGTAGCGGAGAATGCGAACCCCCTCCCTCAGGGTCAATCCTCGACCCCGATCCCTTGCTCTCTTCTTGCTATCCAGCAGTAGCTTTAGCAAGGAGAACGAACGCGAGACAACCCACTTTTTTCAAACAAGCCCGCTGCGATAGAGCGGACTGAGGAGCGTCCAGCTCCGGTGCAAGTCGCTGCTGCTTCCATGCCTGGCACCTCCGCGGCTCCTACTCCTGTTCAAAGCCGAGAGAAGGTCTTGCAGCCACATTCTCTCACACCGTCCCCTGCTGTGGATTCCTCTTGGCAGTAGGTGAAGCCTAAGAAAAAGAAAACCGCGAAAGAGACTGCATCCTTTAGCCTTGCCCAACCTGGTGAAGATGGGATTTCTCTGAAAATGCAAGCTGCTGGGCAAAAGGCAGGCCTGCCTCTTGTCCCCCGGAAGCCAGGAGGTAGCTCCCATGCCTCTTCTCTTCCTTTGGCTGAATCGTCTTCACAAGTTAGGCTGAAGCATGGTGCCCGGCCGCCTATACAGCCTGTCAGTTCTGATGATATCTCTAGTGTGCATGCTGGATTAGAAGATGATGATCTCCTATCGATTGGGTGCCCATCCCCATCTTCTTCTCCTGTTGTTATATCGGCTAATATAATACAAGACAAGCTTTTATTACTTCGTCTTGACCCGGCTCCCTCCTTGGCCCCGGTGGAGGCTCCGAAGAAAAAGGCCTCCAAAAGAGGTAAATGACCGACCCTCTCTTCTTTATGTATATATGTATATAGGCGTTTGGAATATTAGAGGCCTGCATGACCCGCTAAGGCGGGTGGAAGTTAGGAAGTTAGTTTCTAAATATAAGCTTTACTTTATTGGCCTTGTGGAGATGAAAGTCTCACAAGCGAAGTTCGATTCCTTATCCTCGTTCCTTACTGGCTGGAGATGGATTGCGAACTATGAATTCTCTCCCAAGGGAAGGATATGGGTTGGGTGGAACCCGGATTTTATAACCTTTGATACTTTAAATATAACTGACCAGGTCATTCACGGTCGGGCGACTTTCAACCCTTCTGATAAGTTCTGTTGCATTTATGTTGTATATGGAGAGCACTCCTTCACACGCCGTCGGCCTCTTTGGGAGAACCTCCTACACATGAGCAACCTTCTGCAGGATTCGCCTTGTCTAGTGGCTGGAGATTTTAATGCCTTGAAGGATCCTTCCGATAGGGTCGGTGGCACCAACTCCTGGATCCCTTGTTTTGATGAATTTGCCGATTGCTTAGTGCGGTCAGAACTGGAGGATCTAAGGTATGTCAGCCTGCGGTATACTTGGTCAACGTCATCTGGCCTGACAAGGAAGATGAGAAAGATTGATCGAGTTTTGGTCAATTCCACTTGAACCTCGAGTTCTCCTTTTACGAAGCTACATTCCTCAACCCGGGTATCTCGGACCACTCCCCATGATTGTCGAATTCTTGACCCGGTGGCTAAGCGAAAACCCTTCAAATTCTTTGACTTTTGGTCGGATCATCCCGACTTTTCCGCCATTGTCCATCAAATTTGGGGGCTACAACTATAGGGGTTTCTATGTACGAGACTTGTCTCCAGATTGAAATTGCTCAAAGGCAGACTTAAGCAACTTAACAATGAGGCGTTCTCCAATATTTCAGTCAGAGCAGAGGAAGCGAGGGAGAGCCTTCGGCAGGTGCAGACTGACCTGATTCTTGATCCGCAAAACCTTGACCTGGCTGAGATGGAACGGATGCGTCGTCGTGTCTTCGTGGACTTGCGTCGTGACGAAGAATCCCTTTTTAGGCAAAAATCCAGAATTCGTTGGCTCAAAGAAGACGATAGTAATACAAGATTTTTCCACCTCTCCGTGAAGAAAAGAGAGGCTCGGAATAGAATACTATCGGTCACAGCCACGTCAGGGGAATCCATCACAGACCCAAACTTGGTTCCGCAGGTGTTTGTATCCTTCTTCAAGGACTTGCTTACTTCTCACATAGCACTATCCAAGCGCTCTTTACAAGAGGTTAAAGACTATATCCGAACGCCTTTGTCTCTGGACCATGTCAGTTCTCTTTCTTCCCCGGTTGTAGACATGGAAATCCGAGACACTCTATTCTCTCTTCCGAGAGGTAAAGCACCGGGTCCAGATGGGTTTACGGCGGAATTCTTCAAAAATAACTGGGACATCGTGGGGCCTTCAGTTCTGGAGGCGGTCCACGAGTTCTTTTCTTCAGGGCAGCTCCTTAGAGAGATAAATAATACCATCCTCACTTTAGTTCCAAAAGTATCTAATGCATGTGCTATTACAAACTTCCGGCTGATCGCATGTTGCAATACCATCTATAAAGTTATTACAAAGATCTTATCCAATCGCCTGGCTTCGGTGTTGGGTGATCTGGTCGATCCGTCGCAGAATGCCTTTGTTAAAGGTAGGAGGATTAGGGATAATATTCTTATTGCCCAAGAACTTTTTACTGGTTTCCATTTGGACCCGTATCTCCCCAAATGTGCTGTCAAAGTGGACTTCCAAAAAGCTTATGATACCGTCGATTGGGATTTCCTTCAGCTAACACTTTCTGCCTTTGGATTCCCTGATTTTATGATCCGGCTGATAATGGTGTGTGTTCGGACTCCGAAGTATTCAATCTCAATAAATGGAGAGCTTCACAGTTTTTTCTCTGGAGGAAGGGGCCTTCGCCAAGGCGACCCCATGTCCCCATACCTATTTACCCTGGTGATGGAGGTTTTCTCGGGGATTTTGAGTGTTCGCACATCCCATAAAGACTTCAACTATTTCTGGCAATGTAAATCGGTTAGGCTCTCTCATCTTTTCTTCGCTGATGATGTATTCCTGTTTAGCTAGGCTGATTGGCCATCCATCACCTTACTTAAGAAAGGACTGGATTTATTCTCCTCCTGGAGTGGCTTATTTCCAAACAAGAACAAGAGTGAAGTCTTCTTATCAGGCGGTACTCCAACTATCCGAAATTACATATTACTAGCCTTTGGATTTCATGAGGGTTCTCTTCCTGTGCGGTACCTTGGAATGCCTATTATATCCTCCAAGCTAGGGAAGACTGACTGCCTTGCCTTGATTGAGTGGATCACTTCTAGAGCCAGATCTTGGGCGCATCGCCTCCTCTCTTTCGCTGGTAGGCTTCAACTAATCAGGTCAGTCCTGCATTCTATTCAGGCCTTCTGGTCGAGTGTTTTTACCTTATCGATCTCCGTCATTAATAATATTGAACAAGTGCTGCGTCAATTTTTATGGAAAGGAGTCGCCCTCGGAAAGGAGGGGCTAAGGTGTCTTGGGACGATGTTTGCCTGCCTAAAAGTGAAGGAGGTCTCGGTATCCGAAAATTAAGAGATTGTAATATTGCAGCCATAATGAAGTACATTTGGATCCTTTTCACAGATAAGGAGTCCCTTTGGTGCCGTTGGATCCATTCCAACTTCTTAAAGCGCCACAATTTTTGGATTGCCTCCACCCCCACAGTATGCTCCTGGGCCTGGAAGAAGATTCTGCAATTAAGAAAAGACTCACGCCTGTCCTTCATTTGGAAAATTGGGAATGGCCTTCCTTTGGTTTGACCACTTTGGCACCATGAAGGCCCACTGCATCTTATTCTACCGAAACTCGACATTCTGAGCTCGGGCCTCCCAAAAAATGCAATCATGGCGGATCTCCTCTCGCCTTTCGGATCTTCGGCGCGCCACCTCCTTTCTACCGAGGGTCTTTCCTTACCGACAACCAACCATCTTCCGGACTGCCTCTCCTAGCGTTGGCAACCGTCGGGAACCTTCTCGGTAGGATCTGAGCGTCGCCCGCCCTCTGGCGAGCCTCGCATGGGACCGTCTCGGGGCCGGCGAACCCCGCCGGGGCCGGCGACCGTTAAAAAAACGGCGTTGATTTTAGGACCTCATGTTCTTTGGGCAAGTTTTAGGATTAAAATGCATTTTCGCTACAAGTTTTAGCTTCGCCCTTAAAAACCTCATGTCTTTGGGGACAGGACAGCGACATCACCCCTAGGTACCAGTTCATTCTCTGGTTGATTGTCAAAAATCGCCTACCTACCCAACAGCTTCTTCTATCCTATGGTAGAATCGCTTTTGCTACTTGTGCTTTTTGCGAAGAGGTCCCCGACTCTATAGACCACCTATTTTTTTATTGCCGCTTCACGACTTCTGTTGCTTATTTCTGGGCCACGCGGTGCAACCTTCCTTGGCGTCCAAGGCCTTGGAAAGACAACCTCTCTAGGGCTATGCGCTTCCTCAAAGGCAAGGATTTCGATCATATCATAGCTCGTCATTCCTATGCTGCTATGTGCTATGTGATTTGGAAGAAACGGAATGCCATTATCTTTCGTGGAGAACCGGTCGTCCTATCTTCTATCAAAAACCATATTATCAAGAGTGTGAAGGACAAAGCCGCAAGCTTCTCTAATGTCCCCGATATCCCAAGGAATAGAAGACTCCAGCGGAGTTGGGGCTTCCACCCCGCCATCTTTGGCGACAGACAGGACACTACTTGATCGGCTTCTTCCCAGTCTCTCCTTGGTGATCCGGTCGGTGGCCTCCCTCCTAATGGCATTGGGTCTGAGTTAGTCTTAGCTCATTGTTGTTGTTTTTGTGACCTCTTTGGTCCTTGTTCCGTTTGAGCTTGTTGCTCTGTTGTGTTTTCTTGTTATGGCTCCCTTCCACTCTCCTTCTTGTTCCGAGAGTGTAAGATTAGGAGCCAGTCTTGTTTCCCTGTAAATTTGTTCAAAGCTATAATACCATTTACCCTTACCAAAAAAAAAAACTTACCATCTAACTTTTCGGTTATCAATTTTTGTGTAAGTTGCTTCAATCTTTATAAGATACTTCTGTTTATCAATTTTCTTATCGCTTACCAAAGTTAATCTATCATTTCTTATAAGAGATAATAAAATTGATGTAGTAGTAAGTCATGCAAATAAAAGCTGGTAAGTTAGTAAAAAAGTTGATAATTTGCAAACTACAAGGAAAATGTCTAACTCATCAAACATTTTGTTTTTTTATTAATAGTTATCTAATACTTATCAACATCGGTTGAAATTTAACAGCGTAAAAAAAGTACTTTTTGGACACGGAACAATAAAATTCAGTTGATCCGGTGACATCATCTAAGATTGCGTTCTTAGAATATTAATGCCGTTGGTGACATGTCATTGATCTTTCGGAGGAAAGTGAAAAAACAACGGAAGGATGGAGAAGAGGAGAAAGCTTACCAAGAAAGAGAAAACTGTGAGAAGATAAAATAAATAGACATGTATGACAATGAGGTGACCATATTAATTCATCATTTAATAACCATGTCATAAGGAAATTAAACTAAGGTGACCACGTTATTCCATCCATTTTAATTAACCGTTTGGGTGGTTGAACACTATTTTTGAGTGCACATTTATTTCCATCCCTTTACGTGATGATTCGATGGACAAAGCTTCAACAAGTAGCTCGTGCCCTAGCGTGCATATGTCCCAAACGATGGTTGCCGTCCCTTAATCAACTTTACTATAATTGTGCAGATGAATCCGTCCTGCTCGAATTGTCGGTGTTCATAATCCAATGCGTTGAAGTCGCTCTTACTAGTCAAGGATCAGTATCGTTTTGAATGTTATTGGGTATGTATAGGTATTATAGGGAATTCATCTCCTCTAAACTTAGTCTGATGAACCAACCGGAATTGTACGAAAATTAAGTTGGAATTTAAGCTTAAGTACACAAACCCTAGTTGATGTAACACAACGTGTCAAATAAGTTTCCCTCCCATGAACGGAGTATCCAATTCATTCAAAAAATTGGTGTAGAAAATAAGGGTGCAAATGATAACCATTTTATTTTCAAGTTCTATTTATGGCCAAAAATAGTTTTTTCTATTTTTATTCAATGGATGGGTTTTTGAGCAAAAATATGCATTTGATAACGACATTAAATTTCTATTTTTGAATAGAAATTCATTTGATAAACCTTTTTAATATCTCCCTCTTGGGTGCATGGTGGATGGCGGGCAATGGGCGGGCGGCTGACTAGCAGTAATGAGAACAAACAATGAGAAGAATTTTTATCTTTTATTTTTGATCCATAAATAGAAAAGTAGAAAATTTCTACTTCTCTATTCTATTACAAAACTATTTCTAAGCTAAAAATTTGTCTCAAAAATAGAAAAATGAAATTGTGTGCATTAACAAACAGATTTATGTTCCAAAGATATTTTTCAAAAAAAAAAAAAAAAAAATAGAATGATTATCATTCGCGTCCTAAATGTGCAAGAATATTTCCTTCCTCGAAGTTAAGTTTGTTATGTAACTTCAAAATTATTTCATCCGTCTATAATTTCAAAAAAGTCATAAACCTATTACATTAGTACCAATTTAGTCCTAAACATTTCAATTGAACTAATTTAGTCTTAATTTTTTTTATATTGGCATCTATTAAGTCCATTCGGCCAATTTATGCTGGAAATTACTGATATGGACGCTAGCCATTTTACATGGCATAACCGGCGCCGATGTAGACATTTTTATTTAATATTTAACTTTTTAAAAGTTTTCAATTAATTTTTCTTTCCCTTTTTTTTTTTTTTTCCTTATTTCCTTATTTTCTTTCATTTCATTTATTTTCTTTCTTCCTTATTGTCCCTTGCCAACCTCCAGGATAGTTGGCGAGGGCTGGGCAAGGCTGCCTCTCGCCAGACTCGGCAAGGGTTGGCGAGCATGGGAACACCCTCGCCGGTCTCGCTTGGACAAGGCCCCTTGCCAGATTGACGAGGGCGGCCTTGATTTCTTCATCGAGCAACTTTTCCAGCTACTTGCTCCCTATAAGTTTTGCAGCTCTTGTTATGCTTTGAAAGCTGGCCAGCTCATTGATTATTGTCTTCTTTGGAAGCCAAACGGGTAGATTTAAAGCTGTAGCTCGATTGTTGCTTGACGAGGAGAAAAGAGGCTCAAACTACACTAAAGGAGCAGGAGGCTAAGAAAATTGATGTCCATAGAAAATTATTACACGGACTTGTTATTTGGATGATACGGTGAATAGAGCCAATCGCACAGTAAAGAACTTTAATCTTTCTGGTACATCTAGAGTCTCACTATCTTTTATCACATGATTAATCTGGTTAGAAGCCTTATTCTAAACAACATAATACCTCCGCTCATATCTTGGCAAAGCGTTCTCTGATCAAAGGCGATCTCTTGACTTTGCTTGGCCATCGTTCGGGTTGTGTGATTGGCATTGGCATGCACCTTTATTGCTGTTAGTTGACACAACCTCTTTCGCGCATCATCAATAGCCCTCACGCATTCTTTTTCCTGATACAGAGACGATGATACGTCTACCAATAAGGAATGAAATAAAGGTTCTTTTGTTTTGCCGGCCAGCGGAAGAGACATAATGATATATAAAGCCCGGCAACTTTGACTCCACGCTCGTGAACCTTCAAGTTACTTGACGATTTGACAGGAGATTTTCACGCCATATCCACCAAGATCCATCTTAATCATGCCCACCCACCCAACTCAACGTTTCTGCGGGCGATCCTCCCTCATTCAATGCATTCACACGTTTAATGGAGAAACAACTGGACTCGAGAAGCGTAGAATCCACTTGCAGAAGAAGCTCAGATTTCGTGACTCTCATCAAGAACAGCTTATGATTTGATGGGATGTCATTAGAGACATAATTCTGTGTAGATAGAGTCGAAGAACATGCATGAATCGCGTCGAAGACGGAGACATGTTCTTCTACGTAGGGTTTGGCCAAGTGGGTCAATTCCCCAAGAGTTATCAAGTGCCTTGTTCCGATCACAATCTTTTTTCCAAAAAATATAGGATGGAGAAATAGCTGCATATTCCATGCGTGCATGAACAGGTATTGAGCACGAGAGAACCGGGATAGGCACAATGCACACAATTGTTAAGAAGCATCTGAACACGAAGTCACCTGAGACTTTACTTATTATATAGATTATATATCTTGGCGCGCCTTCTTTTCATAAAATATATCTAGTTGAATGCCCGGTTGATATAGTGAAGGTGTTTTTAGAGTGAGAGAAGACACTTGTTCAGCGTCTAATTTGTTAAACCAGTGACATTCGGAAATTTTATCTAGCATAACTTCACTAGCTGATTATGCTCGTACATGGAATTATTCCATCCTACATATGTGTAGACCAACCCGTTTCGTTAACGAGGAGATAGCAAAGCAGTGGGGTTGATTATGCTTCCATGAGTTTATTTATAGCATTAATGGTATCATGTGATTGGCTCGGCTTGTTCGGTTCCATCTAGAATAATTCAATGGAGTCAACCATACTTCCAACATTGATTGAGGTCCCGCTTATCATTCTATGGCCAGCAGCAGCCTACCATTTCCTGTGGAGGGAAGAGCTTCAGTAATTTGTGCGTGCAACAACTACCCAAACCACGGGGGACCTTCGGCGGGGGTGAAATTACTCGCTGGTCATCTGTACTTGACAACATTAAATAGTGCAGCTTCTTCTTTAGTCTTAGTTCATAGTTTGTCACATTATTTTTCACTTTTTATTTTGCCAGAGGATATAGCATGTCATTGATTGTAGGGATGTGCAAAAGAGTCAGGAATCGCCCAGATCGCTTGGAACCGAACCGAACCCTGCCCAAAAATGATTGTTCCCATAAGGACTGGTCCAATTTCCTATTTTAGGTGTGGAACCACCCATCCACCCGAACTGAACCGGTATATATATATTTTTCTCATTTTAAAGTTTTAATTTTTCATAACAAAATTCTAGTTTTCCTCTTCATCTCTCTCCACCTCTTGCTTCACTCATCTCGTGCCCTCGCCTCCCTTTGTCACTCTTGCTCTCGGTGGCCTTCGGCCTCATCAATCCCTTCCTCACCCTTGCTCTAGATCACCTTTGGCCTGGTTGATCCCTTGATCACCCTTGCTCTCAGTTGTCTTCGGCCTCCAATCTCATTGCTTGCTCTCAAATCTCATGCTTCTTTCGAAGTGGGGACATTTTGATTGGTTTCATGGACCCACCTGGGAACCAAATCGCCAATGGGCGATGCCCAATTCTAGAGTGGGAACTATCCACCTTAGAACCGATTACTCCTAGTTAGTTGAACCGAGATGACTTCTTTACTTGATGAGCAAAGATAGGAATACTATGTTTGATTTCCTGAATTTACATATTAAGTGATGTCATAACTGATACTTTGATACTTAAATAAGTAAATCATATCCAACGTCTAATAAATGACTGTCATATATAGTTTATTATTATATTAATTTAAATCCGCCTTACTAACGTAAGCATGATTAGTTTTTGATAGTGTTGAGCCAGTTAGTTTTCAATAGTGTTGAGTTGGTTGACACATTTGTGACACAAACATGATCTATAACGTAGATTGAAATGATTTGAGTCGGAGTTATTTAATCCTTGACTTGTGTCATGTGGTGTTGTGATCAATTTAAAATCGTGTCTTCACACACCTTATAATAATGCATGTTGAGTATATGTAAGAGATTATTCATGCTTTGTCAAGAACTTTTTATAAATTTGGCTGTTGAACTTTTTATTAGGCGATGGCATTGGCATGAAGGAGATGGCATTTCTAATCCAAACCAACCAATAAATGCGAGTTCTGATGATCAACTTCTAATTGGTTTCCATGTTGATAATTTGAAATAAATTAACGGTAATTTTTGGACGTGTAGACAGATTTGAGATAAGAGTGAAAGTTAAGAATTTTTTGTGACATAAAAAAATAATTCAAGACTTGGAATTGAATCCAGAGTTTGGAGTTTCATAGGTTGGACCAAAGAAGTCGGTTATAAAGAGGAGAAATTTCTATGATTCAATTTCAGTGTATTGAAATATTATATTCGTCGACAAGATAAGTCAAGCCGTGGACTCGGCCAGTCAGCACTCTGTCATAATCCGACTGATTCTCCAATTTGATAGCGAGTCTATGTCAATCCATTTTGCCTGCGGAAATCTGCTTTTGTCAACGTAAACCCCACTGAGCCAGGACAAAGACTCCGTCCAAAAAAAAAAAAAAAAAAAAAAACGTAGGAAAAAGACAAATGAAAGAACTGAAACCCGAAGCTGATAATAGAACAAGTAACGCACAATCCAGATTCAAGCGACTCACACTTACGTGATCAGATCAATATGAGTTCCGTTTGAAAGCTAGGGATTACTCAAATTTCATGAATAAATCCGGTCTTGAGCGGCTAAGAGTACAAAGCAACGTCATAAGCTATTTAGACAAAGTGAGTCGCATGTTCAGAAATCCGATAATAATATTTGCTCTGGTAGGTAAGTAGGTTTCGCAAAACCAACCTCAGCATCAGCTAGCATCATTCAAGAAAGTTTTTGTGCTCGTTGCAGCTCCTCGATCACTTCAGTACGTTAACATGAGTATTTGATCGTGGATATTATCAAACTAAGTTCCTACTTGAATTGACCTAATGAAGCAAGTAGCAGGAAGACTCAGTTTGTAGAATTCGCAGGTCTCTTCAATACTAAATTCAATCGAAGTGAAACCCAGTCCCACATTCAACTGTGCATTTGCAGCAGTCCGACCAAGTTGCGTATTTTTCTGAAGGGTACCGTTGCTATTTAGCCTTTCCCCTAGATATAAACTGCAAACTTTAATAACCTCAAATAGAGATATTTACTGTAAATTCTCAATGACAAATCTGCAGTAATTAACTTTTGCAATATGGTACAATCAGTGAGCATTATGATCAAAAGAAAAGTTGGCGTATGTCCACATACAGAACCTAATTTCCAGAGCGTTTGGGTACTCTGGGCAACATGCAAATCGCAGCGGCAGCTGCTTTTGCCCAACTTTATGTCCTCCTAAATGATGCGTACATGGGAGCTAACTTTGCGATTGCAACACCTACCTCCATCTTCCAATAAATGAGGATACCACTTCTGGATAAGGCGCTAACTGTGAACCATAATGACTTGCTATTTAAGTTATAATTGGCTTCGAACTGTCTATTGTGTGGAAAGCTGACCCGCACTGTTTTCCGGCCCCCCAATGAAAAAGAAGTATCATAAGGAAGTCATCAGTGAATTCAGATTATGTTCTTTTTGTGAAGGCTCCAATTATGCACAATAGTGTTCTGTTCTTCAAGTTGAGAAGAGGGTGTCTTAGGCTTGCGCTCTATATATATGGGCAAGCTTTCTTGCTTATCTTGCCCAAAAATTAGTCCGCATCGTGATTTCTCTTGAAGCGCTCGAGAAAGCTTGTGTGACCTTTGATGGGGTTAATGTGAAGTGCACTGGCTCGTTGACCACTGTGCTCTCACACGCACTTTGATTTCTCGCCATTCTGACAAAAGTCGCGATGTTTTTCCACTTTCATCTTCCTCATTAAGTGCTTCCTTTAAATTCTCACCTGACAATTCGTACTTCTTCTCTCTCCTTTGGCCTTCTGCATCTCTCTCTCTCTCTCTCTCTCTCTCTCTCTCTCTCTCTCTCCCTCTGGTTGTGTGAGTGAAGATGGAGCTTCTCTTGCTGCTTTACCTTGTCCCTATTTTCTTCTCCTTGGTCATCTTATGGAGAAAGACTGATGAGAGGAGGGACAGAGAGTGCTACATACTAGATTACCAATGCTACAAGCCAACCAACGACCGGATGCTAGACACCGAGTTCTGTGGCGAGATTATCAAGAGGACCAAAAACCTTGGCCTCCTCGAGTACCAATTCCTCTTGAAAGCCATTGTGAGCGCGGGCATTGGCGAACAGACCTATGCCCCGAGGATCATGTTCTCGGGCCGCGAAGACAACCCAACGCTGGACGACGGCATCTCCGAGATGGAAGAGTTCTTCCACGATAGCATCGGCAAGCTCTTGGAGAGGTCAGGCCTATCTCCCACCCAAATTGATGTGCTTGTGGTCAATGTGTCCATGCTCTCTACAGTCCCTTCTTTATCTGCTAGGATTGTGAATCACTACAAAATGAGGGAGGACATTAAAGTGTTTAATCTCACTGGTATGGGGTGTAGCGCCAGCCTTATATCGGTTGATATCGTTAGAAACGTCTTTAAGTCCCAAAAGAATAGGTATGCTCTAGTCGTCGCATCGGAGTCATTGAGCCCCAACTGGTACTCGGGCAACGACCGGTCAATGATCCTAGCCAATTGCTTGTTCCGGTCTGGTGGGTGCGCGATCCTGTTATCGAACAATAGGGCCTTGGCAGATCAGGCCATGTTCAAGCTCAAGTGCTTGGTGAGGACCCACCACGGGGCGAGGGACGAGTCGTACGAGTGTTGCATCCAGCAGGAGGACGCGCAAGGACGCATAGGGTTCCACCTCGGGAAGACCCTCCCGAAGGCGGCAACCCGGGCACTCATTGACAATCTCAAGGCGATCTCCCCCAAGATACTGCCGATCAGGGAGCTTGTCCGCTTCGCGGCAGTCTCTATGTACCGAAAAATGATGAACCAGAACCCGACCAAAGGATCAGGGCCAAGGCCAGTGTTGAACTTCAAGACGGGGGTGGACCACTTTTGCATACACACAGGTGGGAAGGCCGTGATCGACGGCATCGGGGTAAACCTCAATCTGAGCGAGTACGATCTTGAGCCGGCTAGGATGACGCTCCATAGGTTTGGGAACACATCGGCGAGTAGCTTGTGGTATGTCCTTGGATACATGGAAGCAAAGAAGAGGCTGAAAAAGGGTGATAAGGTGTTCATGATAAGCTTTGGTGCTGGATTTAAATGCAACAGTTGCCTATGGGAAGTGGTGAGAGATTTAGGAGATGGTAACGCGTGGAGTGATTGCATCGATAGTTACCCACCGGAGTCCATTGTCAATCCTTTCCTGGAGAAGTTCGGCTGGATCAGGGACGAAGACCCAAGCACCTTCAAGATGCTTTAGTGATGTCGAAGTCCTATGGTCGTCCTAAAACTTTCCATATGTTCTTTCTTCAATGTCGCTTTGCTCTAATTCTATTCCTGGTATAACGTTCCATTCTTCTCGGACGTTTTTTATTTTTCCATATGGACAATCAAATTTGAAAGAGTTGTTTGTAATACCAAAACTATGAAAGAGAATTTTAGAGAACAAATAAACGTAATGTTCATTCAATAAATAAGTTCATACACGCCAGATCGGGACATGTTGTATCGATAAGTTACCATACATGTCAGATCGGAATATGTTGTGTCGAGTGGCCGATACTAGAAAACATGTTCAAGTGTTTTCTTTTTCTTTGCTCGTGTTTGCTATAATACAGGTTCTTTTTGCGTTTCAAGAAAAAGAAGTCCCTCCATGAGCAGGCGGGCTTGAGCGAGCCGGACTGCGTACTGCCTATTGGGCCTCAAAGTCCCTGATCAAGTCCCATCCAGTCTCGCCCAATTTTACAGCAACACTTTAATCTTTTTCACGAAATTATCGGGTTCGAGGCTGCCCGAGCAAGCGGACTTTCCGGTGCTTAAAGAAAGAAATTATTTGCATAGACTCGTACAATTTGTGTCACCAATAGGCACTTGGGCCCGTTGGTTGAGGTTCAGTTTTAGAAGCGGTGTCTCGGATCTACCGACGAAAGGGACCAAAAAAAAAAAGAAAACGAGCCCGTACATGAGTTGATGGGCCGACTCTGTTCGGTCGCCGTCAAAGGAAAACGACCGGGACGAACGAGCATTTGGCCGGCTGGTCGGAGCACTCGCTCCTTAATTTGCGTCTCGTGTTGATCCATAGTATTGCCTCTTATTATCGTTCAACTACCCGAATCTTTTAATGTGTAGGGAGGGACAGATGTACCGTGTCAGAGACGGGGACCGGAATTTAATTGGCGGAAGGTTCCGAACCCGGTGAAATGAAGAGAAACGAAGACAAGTCGACTTGCCTTCTTTTATTGCGATGGAGACTCATGGGCGTGGGCGTAATCGGACATGACCACGTAAGGATACTCAAACCGGTCTGTGATATCATGGTAATGTGACATGTTTTAGACACTATGTAACCGAACTAATTAACTTTGTTTTCCTGAAATTTCTCCTACGACGAGATATCCTTCGTCAAAAGTCGTTCTTCGATTATTTTAATTGAGGGGAACGGGTTCTATGGCAACTCCGAGAAAAAAAAAATTGCAAGTGAAGAAGGATACCGACTTGAATTCGAATGGGATTGTACAAACGACAAGACTTGGAAAATACAAACTCTATAACCACGCAACACCCGGGATAAAGTACACTTCCGAAATTAATTGACAAAGTGAGTATGGACAATAAAAGTATAGTGCAAGAACGTAAAAATAACTGAAAAATAATAAATTTGTTTGATTTGTGTAGAGGGTTTTAGTAGATAGGCCGTATTTATAGTGGTGGTGCCCTAACTGCTCTCAGGCTATTATTCAGTGGTTATGCCCGTGTTCTTCTATCTCAAAAATCTCATGCCCATATTCCTATGATGTCACCATCTTGTTTTCAAGCAGTTGTTCCTATAAAAACACATGCTATTTGATCCATGATCATAGTTGCTCCATTCTCCGATGGTTTCAAACTTACAACCATATCTCAATGCATTCTTTCCAATATTTTGATAGCTCATTGATCTTTGTCAATCGGTATTTTTATCGATTATCCTTATCCGTTCGTCATTCTATATTGACAACAGATTTGTGACAATTATTTATATGCACTAGCATCGATATCAATTGGTCATGTGTCTAACAACACTTGCTGCTTTATTTAAGTGTCGACAACCCAGCCACTTTTTTGGTGCAAACAAACTTACATGGACTTGCCACACAATAGTCGAAAACTCTAATAATTGAAGTACAACAAACGTGCATGTTCAGTTCGTTCTAAGCTAAAAGTTAGCGACTTGGTAAGTTGTGGTTAAAACGATGTCGTCTCTCGAGTGGAAGGACACTTAATCATTAACTCAGAAATAAATAAAGTTAATGTAAATTGCGTGGAAGAAACGTATGACCACAGTCCGACCAACATGATTTTCAGTTGATTCTCTATTATCGTGTCCAAAGCGTGAGATATATCTTTACAGGTCATTGTCTCGGCAATAAATATAGTTGGTGTAAATTGCGACGAAGAAACGCATGAGCTACAACCAGATATGATCATCACCTTTCGGTAATCGCTTTCGTCTCGAAAACTACATCCTAACGATCCCTGACAATAATGGAGATTATGTACGCAATGCTGCTACTCCTGTTGAATAGAATGAGGTTTGTTTAGTCCATGATCGTGACCCATCGCAAGTCCGTGGAGGGAACTGAATTAGCGTTGTTGTTTATGGTTGACCATGGCCTCGTGATGATCTCTACTAGTTTTAGGTTCCCTAGTCACTTAGTGTGCTGCCGTGGACAGTGAATTCTCAGCATAAAAATAGATCAAAGCGCGAAAGAAATAACTCTCGGGATCGCAAAGCGAATCAGTTTTAGGAAAGCACGCTCTAAAACCCAATGATGAAGAGCAAAATATCGTTCGGATATTGATTAACGTGTTAGAATTAACTTGTTTCTAAGAAGGAGAACAAACGTTCCCTCGCTTTCATTCCAGCTGATTTCCATTGACCATCACGAGGACATCAGTGGAGTTTTATCTTTCTTGGGAAGATAAAACAACATTATCCCCGCGAAGAACCACATTTCAATCTTGGTGATCTAGCTAAGGTCATTAAAATTGTTATATGGCTAGTGAATTCATGTGATGACCCTAGCATGTCACGGTTACTGTAGAACTACTATTGCCAATATCTTCTTCGTTTTCATTTCTTATTTATTTATACATATACATCATACGACAGCTGGGGTGCTATGAGGAAGTACAAAAGGTTAGTACTAAATTGATTATACTGGACTTTAGGTCGGTCACCCCTTTCTACCTAACTGTACAAGTGTTGCCTAACAGTGTGATTCATGATGTCATCAAAATCTTCCCAGCTCCAAAAATCTTGTTTCCCTCCCACCTCCTTCCTATGTAGCAGGGTTGTCTCTACCTCCTGACCCTTTAGAGGACAATGGGAGTGGACCCACCGTACGCCCATTGACACAAACATACATACATCCCGACAAACTCAAGGATATCTTGCCCCGTCGAGGGCTTTACGTCAACAACCATGTTCGACTTGATTCGAATGAAGACAATATTTAGAAAATCGAGGTCCATGAACCTATCCTCCTCCCAAGTGAAGTCCACCGGCACCTCGTAGCGAATCATCGAGGAGGCAAGTGGAGTGGATATTCCAATGATCTGAAAAGATGAAGTCAACAACTAGTGAGTCATAATCTAGCAAGTAGAAGGTCCACCGGTCTATACCATACAAATCAATCATTGTATGACAAAGAAAGTGTCAATAGAAAGTCTCATAAATCACATACACAACAGCTTACCCAAGAACCTTTTCAAAATACACGATTGATCAATATAAGTAATAATTTTTCCCAGCAAATGACCAATAGTTTGATTTAGGAATACCAAAGTCATAATCAATATAATTTCATACTGCCATCATCTTCTGGGAAACCTGTTACCCCTCGGGCATCTTGCACCCATCCGGCATCGCGAGGCATCTGGGGGAACCGCGTTACACCCCCCAGACATCTGGAGGAACCCAATTATCCCTCCAGGCATCCCTACTACAACCCGGGGCATTGTCGTCCCGAGGACTGACGACATTCTTGGTCACACATTCACACCATGATGCAACAATTCCATAATTCAATTAAAAGTACATTAACACCACTACCATTTAGGGATTTAGCATCTAATGAATGATCAGTCGTTTTCGTTCCTTAGACTAATACAAACTCATCCATATAGATATTAAGTGAACTGTGGGGGAAGGTCCCACATTCTAGGCCTAAACTAGCATCATAAGGTGTCCTACATGCCTTTAGAGTAGATGGTTATTGTATAGGCAATCGGTCTTCAAAAAGTATGAAACTTTAGTATGAGGTGGATAAGACCTAAAAGAACATCTTTTGTGAAGAACTTGAAATCCAGTTTAGTGCATACAGTTCTAAATAATATTTTGCAAGCTGGGCTCAAAACAGTCAAAATTTCTAGAACGAAATTGAGTAGAAAAATAAATATTTCACTAACCAAATGATATCGAAAAATTATGAAAATTTAGTATGTGGTAGTTTGGATGTGCTTTGCAACTTTTGTGAAGAACATATTTTAGAATTCTGGACTGACAAATCTTTAGAAAATGAAAAGCAAAAAGAGGTTGGTCTAGCGAACCCAAAAATAGATTTTGAATCCCAAAGTTTTTCAAATATATTGTTGTCATATGAAATCCAAAAATTCTGAAATTAAAGTATGTCGTAGAATAGTCAATAAGAGACAACTTTGTGAAGAACGCCCCATGAGATTTGCACCACATGAGTTGATACAAAATTAGCAAAGTTCTGGGTCGAGCTAGAGCCGAACCCGCCCTCAGCCCAATCATGAATTTCCTTGAAAGTTTCTGCTGTTCCAGCCTTCACATGTGCCAAATATCAACTATCCATGCCTATACAACCTAACTATGAGCTCGACTATTTTGAACTCGACAATGTAGCTAAGTAACGTAGTCAAAACTTCCGATTAAACAAGTAACGTAGTTGAAACTTCGATTAAACGAAAATCTCAACAACGTTCTTGGATTTCTATGAAACTATTCTTGTCGCATGGCAAATGATCAATATATGATAGAATAGAGGATATCCACTTGTCTCGGGTCCTCGTGAGTTGTGGTGGTAGCTTGGCGGAACAAAGATGAGGTCAATGGCGATGACACAAGTAGCTACAATAGAGAGAGAGACGGTCTTTGCTGCTTCCGCTTGTTGAGTTCTCTGATTCACAGTTGCAATAGAAATGGGGAAAAGAAGCCGGAGGAGCTGAAGAGGGCATGCGGATAGGGGACTAATGGTTCCCTCTTTTATCTCTCCTTGCATCCCCCTTTTTTTCTTCTTTTTTTTCTTCCATCAATGCTGCCCCTTCCATCGCCATAGTCTCTATCTTGTGCAGCAATTTGTTGACTAAGCTGCCTCAGTTCATGTTAGCTGGATTCTTATCCCTTTGTAGCAAATGTGGTGGTGAAGGGATGGTTCAAAAATCCTAAAATGATGGAGGATAATCTAAAAGTATTTATGAGCAATAATGGGGAAAAATTCAAGACTCCTATGTTGATGTAAAGCATGCGGCAGCTTGGTGATGTAGACACGTCCTCAGATGAAGTGGAAATGGTGTCCCTCGAGGATGATGCCGCGAGGACGCAAACTGCATAGACCGACAGTGAGCTCGCTAACATAGCGTGGACCGTCAAACATTCGAGGCTCGCTATTTTGTCGAGCGAAAGTCCAAATGTCACAATTCAACAAAAGAGAGTTGTTAATTTTTTACTGCATTTAATCGAAAGGTGCATTTAATGAGTACAAAAAGATACAAATTGATTACAATAACATATATTTGATAGCTTGTATAATCATTGGGAAAATTACCCAAAAAAGTCATAAACCTATTGTAATTATGCTGATTTAGTCATAAATTTATTCTTTTGTCATTTCAGTCCTAAATTTTTAGCAATGGTTTCAATTTAGTCCATCCAGTTAAATTTGACTGACTAGCGCTGACGTGGACACCGGTGGACAATTTTTAATCTTTTTTTTTTTTTTGAATTAATTTTTTTTCTTATCCTATCCTCTCTCTCTCTCTCTCTCTCTCTCTCTCTCTCTCTCTCTCTCTCTCTCTCTCTCTCTCTCTCTCTCTCTCTCTCTCTCTCTCTCTCTCTCTCGACCACTAACTAGTGGGGGGGGTTGGTCGCTGGACTTTGATGGCTGGGGTGAGCTTGCCTCATTGTAGTTGGCAAGGGCGAGCTCGCCCTCACCGAATCTAGCGAGGGCTCGCCCAACCACCCTTGCTTCGATCCAGTAAGGGCGAGCCTCTCCATTGTAGAGAGAGAGAGAGAGAGAGAGAGAGAGAGAGAGAGAGAGATAGATGGGGAGTCTGAAGAAGAATCAGAACAAGGGCTTCTTCATTGTCATGAGCTCAAGGCTATCCATGTTCGGCAATGCTGTCCACAAATCCATCAATGGGTACTCCTCACTCCTTTGTCTTCTTCTTCGTGTCCCGCCCAATGATAGCAAGGCTCACCCTCGTTGGATTTGGCCAGGGGCAAGCTCACCCAACCACTGGCAAAGCGAGCCCCCGCTAAATTTGACAAGGATGAGCCTCGACAGTGGCTAGGCAAGCTCACTCTCACTCAGATCTCTTGCCCAACCACTGGCGAGGTTGAGCTCACCCTTGCCTAGTGACGATGAGCCAACCTTGCCATTGGTTGGATGCTTAAATCCGACGACCAGCCCTCCCCTTTGGCCAATTGCCGGAAGAAGAAGGGGGGAGGAAGGAGGAGAGAGGGGGGAGAGAGAGAAAAAAAAAAGAAGAAAAGAAAAAAAATTAATTAAAAAATCTTTAAAAATTATTAAAAAATTATTTAAAAATTGTCCATTTGCATTGGCCGGCATCCATGTCAGTAGACTAGCTAAATTTGGCCGGATGGACTAAATTGGTACAATTACAAAAGATTTAGGACTCTATTGACTAAAAAAATAAGTTTATGATTGAATTGACATAATTGCAATAATTTTAAGATTTTTTTGGTAATTTTCTCAATAATCATCAATGGACACCAGAAGTTTACTCTACATTTTTCGATAAATGCAGCGAACAATGCATCTTAAATATAGTGATTAGTTAACCAAAAATTAAGACGCAAGATTAGTCAGCTACTTTCGAGAGCTGGGATTGAGTTCCTCCGGAGAGATATCCGCTGACTTGGGTTGCAGGATTAGGAAGCATTTCGCATTTTTTCGTCAAAATTTTGTGGCCTTGACTATTGACAACCATTACGGTCATTATCTAATTAATATCTAGATAAGCGTTGGAGAATATTTTTAAACTAAGAATTAAGGCTAACGATTGTCTCCTTGTGAAGACAAGGAACTGTTTAGCAGCTTTGTCCATGTCGGGGTAGGTTTGGACCTTTCATGTGCACCACGTGGGGAGATTTGTTTTAAAGAATAACCTAAGCTTAATCCTTCTTAGATTCTTGATTATCCTTAGGCGACAAAAATAGACCAAGTGGTCATTCTTAACCATTCTTCCACTAAAATGTTAGGATAAATCAAGGAAATTACCAAGAAAGTCCTATACCTATTGTGCTAATTTAGTCTTCAATATTTTAATTTTGCCAATTTAGTCGTAATTTTTTTACAGTTTGACAATGTAGTTCATTCGGCCAATTTTAGCTGAAAATTGCTTATGTAAATGTTAGCTATCTTACGGAACACAATCAATATTAACGTGGATAATTTTCTTATATTTTTTTATAATTTTTCAAAATTTTCTTCTTTTTTATCTTTGTTTTTCCTTTTTCTTTTCACCAAGGCAGATCACCTGTTGTCGGCCACAATCAATGGCTAGCCTCACTTGGTTGAGAGTAAGCACCAGCAAGGGCCCCACCTCGCGCCTCCAAATGGAAGGGGGAGGTAGGGTTCTCCCCACCTGCTATGGGGTGGGGACTAAGTTTCCTGGGTGAGAGCCCAAAGTGTAGAATAGGAATAGAGTAGAGAGACTCTCCAAATCTTGCTAGGCTAACCCTTGAGAGCCCAAACAAGGCTTTGTTGGCCATTGCCTATGATCAACGCCCACGATCAACCAGTGGAAAAAAGAAGAGAGAGAGAGAGAGGCAAAACAATGAAAAGAAAGGAAAAAGAAAAAGAAAAATTCAAAAATTAAAAATTGTCAAAGTCAACACCGATCAGGTCACATAAGATGCCTTATGTCCATGTTAGTGATTTTTGGCTAAAATTAGTTAGATTGACTATATTGCTAATTGGTCAAAAGGATTAAGATTAAATTAGCTAAATTAGAAGGTTTAAAGACTAAATTGGTGTAAGTATAATATATTTAAGACTTTCTTAGTATTTTTCTTGTGGTAAATCTGTGCTTACTTATATTGATATTCTCATTAATCTTGGTTTTAGCCAGGTATGCCTAAACTAGAGTATACATTACTTTTAGGCTCTATTTATATCGAGGAAAATGAATGTTATGGAGAACAATTTTTCCTAAAAATAATTACTCACATCACTTAAAAGAATTAATGAAATATATTTTTATTATAGATAATAGTGTACGTCTAAACATTTTCATGGACAATTAAAACAAATTTCATCATTCATTTCTATAAGTGTTACAAGTGATCATTTTTAGAGAAATATTTTTCAAATTATTCATTTTTTATGAAACAAACACAACCTTTAAAGTTGTATGTTTCTTCTTGGAGACTGTCGATTGTAGCTCGAATTCTTGAATGACAAGTTGTGCCCCCATTAACTAAGACTTCGAATTAAGTAATTTTTGATGTCCTCTGAAATTCGTGTGCTATGGTTGATGAATTCTATTGATTTGTGTCGAAAATACGGAGCTTGTCTACTCTAGTGAATTTCAATAAACATTGTCAAGTATAAAAAAAAATTAGTAAGAAAGGCAAATCAAAATTAATAAAAGAGAAGACAAGATGATAATTTTTTACTATTAAAAAAAATTGTTATTCTAAAAGACTGACGGTGGTTACTAATAAAGTTACGGGGAAATCTAGTGGTCTATAAGTTTTACCGATGGTTTTTTCTTTTATATTTACCAATTCTTTTAGAAATTTACCAATTCTTAAAAATATTTACCTGCATTGAAAAAGAAAATATTAAAATGGAATAGGAGCGTTGTCCTCGGTGGATAATATGTCAGTGAGAAAAAGCTGTATTAAAGTTATGTCAACCAAAATTTCCGGTTCATGATCGTGACCGAAACCTTTATACTATTGGGGGCTTCTCTTTCCTCGATTCTGTAGATCGTCATATGGACACTTGGTCCTTTTTTTTTTTTTTTAATCCTTCGGTCAGCAAAAGCTGCATATAATTCGCTTGAACGACTGGTCAATTTTGACTCCATACTCAAGAAGTAAATTGACACTAGTCTTTGTTACATTGTCTACTCCTCATTGAAACCATATAAATTACATCACACTTGAGGAAGTAATTGTGTGAGGGACATTAGAGGCCTTACAATATGCGGAGCAGCATGTGCGATGGAGATTCCCACCTCTATATAACACCATAAATTCCTTTCTTTGCCCTTTTTAAATCACATAAAAACTGATTTGGCACAAAAAAAAAAAAGAAAAAAACAACGAGCATGTCTATATAAATTGTCAAAAAAAGAAAAATCTCACGTTGAGTTAACCCATTCGAGTTTTAGCATTCTCCTTACCTAACCCATGTTTTAGTGCAGCATTTTAAGAGCTTGGAACTTTTCATCTACTTAGGTTAGTGTCTTCGTCTTACTTACCACGGCATGTTTTTGTCAAGTTAAATTGTCTGCATGTGACCTTTATGGCCAGTGCTGGCATCTTCAATTGGACTTTGTAAAAGGAGATTTGAAGAGGCAATGAGAATCCCGAAGACTGCGACCGCAACTTTGCAGGAGAAAGTGAATATGTGAAAGTTGGATCTACGGCTTCTTTAGACCCCCAGCTTTAGTTTTCCTCATATAAATAAGCTTCCTTCAACGCTAAGTACCTCCTTTTTCTTGTAAAGTAGAATCCAAACTTTCTTCATGGCATCATCATTCATTCGATTAAATCTTAGGGCTATCTAATCCATGCCTGCCTGTCTGCCTTAGCCCTCTTGATCTTCTCCCAATAATATCTGTTCTCGAGGGGTATCATTGATCTCCAATCACAAACGGGAGTTTGCTTAAATCAAGGGGGACAAACCGAGTGCGTCTGCATGTTCCTAGCTATATTAAACTGCACCAACACGCATATTATAGGTAAAAGCAGACCACTGAAGGACTAATTTCAATTGGTTAACTACATGCCATGAGAGATTAGCATTCCATTTATTTAGTGGACAATGAATGATTTGAAAAATATTTTCTAGAAAATGATCTCTTGTGTTGCTCGACATAACTAGCCAATAAAAAATGTTTTCGCATCTATTTCGCTAGAATTGCTCTCACCATGAAATATTTTTCACTGAAAGTCGTTCTTCGGTTTTATTAAAGTAGACAAGGGTTTTGCGCCAATTTCGGATGGAGGATATCTCATGAAATAAGGAATCAAACTTCTTTAATCCAAAGAGCACTATACAATCTTGGACCAAGTTGGAATTTAATCAACGACAAGACCCAAAAATTACAATTTCAGTCTTGAACTATGTTGGAATTTAATCAATGACACAAGTTGAGATAGTAAGATACAATGCTGAAAATCAACGACGAGGTATTAGAAACATGTCGGAATTAATTGAAGATGAGAATCTGAAAGTTATAACTAAATTAACGTGTAGTACAGGAAAAGTAAAGATAAAAAATAATATTTGAGTGATTTGTCAAGCTTGTCAGGTGATTGTGAAGATGTGATAATCACTCAGCAGTTGCATCTTCTCCGGTATCCACTATTGGCTTTGCCCATATTCCTCTATTCTTGTAAACCCATTTCGCTCATGCTTTGCTTATTCGTCCTCATCGTGTTTCGAGAATTGCGCAATTATTGATGACCATTCCATAGCTAGGTCTTCGAATAGCAATTGTTCTTTTTACGACATGCTTCTTCGATGCCAACTCTCCTGGTGCTTGGAGTAATATCTAAAGCGCCTCTAATCAAGAAATTCCCATTAGTGTTCATACAAGTGGCTACCAATCGTTTGTCATCGTATTTCAAAAACTAGACATATGGCATTTCTTTAATTTATCGTCGATCACCGTGCATTTGCTTTGATGGTCCAATATATATAAGATGGCATCCATATGTTATGCATGTGGTTCTAACTTATTTCTACCCAAATGTTGTATATTTCTTTCCCTTGTTCCAAACACGTATCAACCAGATCAATTATGGGTGTAGACAGCATCGACAGAAATTTATGTCTAAACAACTCCATGGGCAACAAAGTATTCTTTGTACATTAAATTTTTTATAAGCGACGTAAGTGATCGATTTAATTTATTTTTCGCAAAACAAATTGACCTTAGACATAATTATTTTGCCCCCCACGAAAGTTGTATAATGGCCAATCTGTAGATGAAGCATGGCCAACCTTTGTATCAAGCACACTAAGAATGACTTGTCGAGGTCCTATAAGTTAATCCAATTCTTAAACCACAATCAATTTAGTCTGACGCATTGGCAAACATAATTCTAAGAATATAAGAAGTTGTCAATCAAGCACGGTTTAGACGATGCGTGCGGTTGTGTCTGAGGATTGTGAATAATTCCAGATAAAGACATATAAGTATGGTGTGCATGCACCATGGGAAATTGGCACATAATCTCATCCAAATTATCTACATAAGTCAATGGTCTCCGTCGGCTAGCTTTCCATATCTTATTCAGAATCCTCCATCAGCATGATGCATCACGAGACCCCAATTATACCAGGCAGGTCCTCTAGCTTTGGTCTCTCCTATTGATGCCAAGGACAAATATATTTTAGGGAATCCTGATTAGTAAATAAACCTAATTTGCTTAAAATTCGAAGTGGGTTTTGTCAGTTTGATGCATCATAGCACTTGTCAAATCCCGTTTGATTTATTTTGAAGATGTAATGATGTGTTCACTAATCACATTTGGCTCCTTTCTAAAATCTTACAAGGGAATACCTTTTTTTTTTTTTTTTTTTTTTTTTTTGGTGATACTGTGGTCACTAAACGTTGCAAGAGTTACTAATGCAAGCAATTGTACTAAAGCTGCAGTTATCGGTTCTTTCGAGAGGCCACGATCATCGCCGACGACGGTATTTCCGATTAAAGAAAAAAGGGTTTCCAGGCCCGGGGATTCAGGCAATCCCGTTAGTTTTTCGGGTCGTTTATTTTGTTGGATCTCTGCGGAGTCCTCTCCTTGTCATCAGTTGCCGGATGAAAACGGCATTCATCCACGCGCGCGGGATCGGCGCTTGTCTTTTCGGCCAGCTCGTCCCGCCCGAGCCATCATCACATCACCTGGACGTGGACCCAGCCGCGAGCGCGTGGAGCGCACTCTCCGGGTCAGGAGCCGCTCGATTACCGGCGAATGGGAAGGATTCGCGTGGGGCCCGGCCCGGACCGTCCCGGCTTTTGTCCGGACGTGGAGATCAACGTGGGGGCGTCGCCGTGTCCGTCCAAAAAAGCCACTCGCGGTCCACTTGCGTGGACGCGGGGCCCTTAGAAGCTTGCAAACACATTTCATTTCTGTTTATATTTATTATTTTCTATATTTTTAGTATTTTCCTCCTCTCCTTCTTCTAATATAATTTACAGAATTAATATTCTAAAATATCCTAAACTGGTACACATATGATAAATTTATCATAAATTAATTTTTCGACCTCCAAAAATTCCAAATTGATATGCTTTTGATAAATTTATCTTATATATTTGTGACGAATTTACTCTCTATTAATTTTCATTAAATTTTACTGTTAAATTACTAAGTTGAACGGCACGTGATAATAAACTAACATATTAGTTTGGGATTTTACTATCTGCTTGTCATAGTTGTATCATTTTTATGATTTTTTGTGTTATTAATCTAATTTAACAGACATTATATTTGTCACAAATATATCAGTTTTGTGATTTGTGGCAATCAAACAAATTAGTTTAGGATAAATTTATCACATATGTACTAGTTTAGGATTTTTTGTAATATTTATGGTAAATTTATCATAAGTGTACCGGTTTAGGATTTTTCATAATTAAAAAATTATTTTAGAGTGAATTTATTACAAGCGTACCTGTTTGGTGTTTTTTCGGAATATTAATCCTAAAACAAAGGATTCGAAAAACGAAACTCGATATACTTGACTTTAAAATTACCAAAGTAATTTTGCTGGTCGGTAAAATGCTTCGTTAGGGTTGAAGAGTAAAATCTATTAAGTTCCACCGATCCCATCATTGCACCCACCACGACCAAACCTCTCTTTGTCACAAAAATGGCGCACTAATAAAGATCCTAATCAATACCCTTTTTCTTCTATCTTTATTCGACTTCGAGGCCAATCTCTTTATAAACCTTATATATAAAAGATATAGCATGTAAGAATGAAAATCGCTTTTCAATTATCCATCAAAGCGGACGAATCGATGGGACGGGCCTTGCTTTTGCGTAGGTGAATTGTGGTAGTTGAACTTAGGGTTTTTTTTTTTTTTTTCCTTTGGCGTTGTGCATACATGGTGTCATAGCTGTGACCCACTAAAAGTATCGACGTGGTGCTTTCTGGCCGTCCTCAATTTCATCTCCGTCCACTATTATTAACTCTCCATCATTCTCTTTTGGCTTTTCTCTTCCCCTAGCTTTCTCACTTTAAGGTGGGAGAGTTGAAAAGCGGGCAATAATTTGCGATTATGAAACCTTTTGGTGCCCTCCCTCCCGCGATCACTCCCGATTGGCTCTTTGGTGGTGGGACGTACCATGAATTCTTCAATTTTTCAACTCGGCTGATTCAAAGCGTTCACACCATCTAGATGCATCCAGAATTCTTCGTCTAGTTGATTGAAAAGGTAAATGGTGCCTTGGATAAAGACAGGGCGAAAGCTAACCCTAAATAGTTATCGTCACCGTCCTAGGAGTGACCATATTTCAACGTTTTTGTAAAGTGGGGAGGGTCTGTCGTGACACCACTCGAGACTTGAAAAACTTGTACATGTTGATCCACGGCAACGGAGGTGGGAGAGAACAGTGCTCCTTTTTGGAACCACATAATTTTGGTAATACTATTCAATCGCTAAGAATCATGACCAAAGTAAATTATGTGATTGGTTCTCCCTTCACTCGATAAGGAGCATGCAGAGATTATCTTTTCAACGTCATGTCATGGATCTAATAAAAATGTTCTAAGTAAGGTAGTTATGCATATACATATTCAAAGGATAATGGTTAACTAATCCTTATAGAAATTTCTATATAATCTTATGCTCTCGCATATAAAGTATGGAGATTCGATGAATATGTGTAAGATCGACTTTCAACACCGTATGAACATATCGACAAAGAAAGAGAAAGGGGATTTGGATTTTCGTGTCTGTCATGTTACATCAACACACGTTGAGAACGGGGTCCGTATTTCCGCGGACGAATTCGAGGCCTTGAATTTCCGCATGCTTGCTCTCACGTCAAGCCAAGGTTAAACCAGAGCCGTTGACCCGCACGCGCCCGCCAGTTAAGAAGGCGCGTGGTTCTGTTATTTCTGTTGGTTTTTCTTTAACCTCACACCCACCTCTGGTTTTTTTTTTTTTTTTTTTTTTTACCTCTCTTCTTGCTGTTTCCTCTGCAAATCATCTTTTTTTTTTTTTTTTTTCTCCCTCGTTTTCATTTCCTGATTTTCCTTTTTTTTCCCATTTGGCCCGTGAATTCATTCCTGTGGCAATCGTGGCCATCATCACTCACACATTTGAACAGAGGCCTCGCCTTCTTCTCATTGGCTCCTGGAGGTGCGATCCATATAAAACCCCAAGCGATCCACAACAAAAGCCGTTGGGAGCATGTGTTGCACATACGTAGTTTATTCTCTCTATTCCGTCTTTTGAATCCGTAGGAAAGGACGCTTGAAAAGGTTTTCTTTCTGGCGGTGTGGTTCTTCCTTCTCCCGAGAAATCCCTTTTGCGCAGGGGGCTGTGTTTTGATGATCCTCCCCTGAGCCGTGTGGGTTTCTCTCGGCGTCAGCTGCAAGGGGAAACGAGAAGCTGGGAGCTCGCTTGTGTCTGACCCAGGTATGAAAAAGGAAGACCCTTTTTTTCTTTTTCATGGTTCTTTTTTTCTGAATTCATGTTCTTGATCAAGAATGAAGAGGACTGCAGGTTTTTTCAGCTCTTCCGGTTTCTGGGTTCTTCTTTGTCTCTCCCCTTTTTTTTTTTTTTTTTTTTTTTTTTTTTAATGAGCATTAAGATAAGCGTAAATGGTTCTTTTCATGCGAGTTTGGTCGTGTTCGATGGAGAAAAATGGATCAATGAGAGCTTTGGTTATGATGTTGTGGGGGCCAATCTAATCTGGGGGTGTTTGTGGATGAACAGGATGTTGATGAGGATGCGAGATATGCCAGAACCAAGATGTTGTGAGATCAAGAAGTGAGAGAAAAAGGGAAGGTTTCTTGTGTCGTCACGGTGCTTCTTAGAAGTTCTCATTACCCATTCTGAGCTCGGACTGCTGGATGCGGATTACCCTGCTTTGCGGGTTGAAAGCGCGATTGTCGTCGTGTTTGATGGAAGGAGAGGGAAATCCATATTGCTGAGCAGAACCAACTGAGGACAGGGATTTTTGCGCAATTAAATAGGCATGGAGTCACCAGCTGGGCAGCCAAGCCAGCCGAGGAAGAAGATGACCAAGCAGTTAACGGGGAAGCGGGATGATACGGCCCTGCATTCCGCGGCGAGAGCAGGTCATCTGGCTGTGATAATGGAAATCATTTCTAAAGCCGGTGAGGTAGAGGCAGAGTTGAAGGAATTGCTGGAGAAGCAAAATCAAGCAGGCGAAACTGCCCTTTATGTTGCCGCGGAATATGGCTATGTTGATGTTGTGAGGGAAATGATCAAGCACTATGATCTAGCCGATGCAGGAATCAAGGCAAGAAATGGTTTTGATGCGCTACACATTGCTGCCAAACAAGGGGATTTGGGTATGTATCTGCTTTGTAATGAACTTTTAGCTATCTGGGGCATTTGGTTTGTCATTGTAAGGCATATTGGAATTGATTGATTTTTACCCTCTCTCAGAAATACTAAAGGTACTCTTGGAGGTGCATCCGGAATTGGCAATGACGGTGGACACGTCAAATACAACGGCACTTCACACGGCCGCAACACAAGGCCATATTGATGTGGTGAATGTGTTGTTGGAGGCCGGAAGTGGGTTGGCAACAATAGCGAAAAGTAATGGGAAAACAGCATTGCATTCAGCCGCAAGAAATGGGCATTTGGAGGTGATAAAGTCACTTCTTGATAGAGAGCCTAGTATTGTGACTCGTGTTGATAAAAAGGGGCAGACGGCATTGCACATGGCTGTTAAGGGTCAGAGTGTCGTAGTTGTGGATGAGTTGATAAGAGCAGATCCATCCTCAATCAACATGGTAGATACTAAGGGCAACACCTCACTGCATATAGCAAGCAGGAAGGGCAGAGATCAGGTAAATTTTACTGCTTCTACTACGTTTTGCTGATCCAAACATCACAACTGGTCGTGACAAAGTATGTTTCTGCTTTAAAGTAAGAAGGCATGGTGAGCTAAAGCAGGATGAATTGTCTAAGCTCTAACAGCACAACTTCAAATTTTTTGAGCTGCTGCATTTATGATCCAGTTTGCTCTTGAAGTCTTGATACAGAAAAAGAATGTAACTTACAAATTGCAAGTAAATACATGGATTTTGGAAGATGTCATCCAGTCGTTTCAGATATACATGTTAGGCAAGACTAGATTAGGCGGTTCATCTATTATTAGGATTGACTTGAGATTATACCATAAAGCCTTTCATTGATCCAAAGAGCCAACTTTGACGCTCCCTCTGTTAATGACAATGGAAATGCTAGCTGTAAACACTTGTTACTAGTCCCCCAATATAGGGACTAAAGCCCCCCAATTGCAATGGTTTGCTAATAGCACTTTAATTTCATTGATTGATGATACTTATGTGGGTTGGTTCAGGGTTTAACTGCTCATTACTTCTGCCAAAAACATTTGATTGAATCTTCTAAATTACCAACTCATCTAATAAGCAGACAGGTTGATTGTCTCGGTGGCAAATCAAAGCTAGATAATGGAAACAAACCCATTTTTTATCTTGATTCGGTAGATGTTTTATTTTTTCATGCTGCATTGCTTTTGGACAAGTATCTGCAATATTGTCAGATGAAGGAAAAACCAAGCCTGCCTTTCATGGTGATAGAAAATTAGAATATATGACCATCCTACTTGTGGAATTAAGTTGTTGGGCTAGCATTTTGACAAATCTTTCAATCCTTAAACTATCGCTTGCACATCTCCATCTTTAACTGCCAGATGGTATCCTTTCCATGTCTGAGCATATAGAAAGACAAGCATCCTAACACCTTAAATCTTACATACCTGCAGATTGTTCAGTTGCTGCTCAGTTGCAGTGAAACTAACACTGAACTCATTAACCGGTCTGGCGAGACTGCCCTTGATACAGCAGAAAAAATGGGTCACGCCAATGTTGCGATCATCCTCCAGGAGAATGGCGTGCAGAGTGCCAAGGCCATCCAGCCAAAAGCAACCAGTGCTGCTCGTGAGCTGAAACAAACCGTGAGCGACATAAAACACGAAGTCCACTACCAGCTTGAGCACACCCGTCAAACAAGAAAACGTGTCCAGGGCATCGCCAAGCGCCTCAACAAAATGCACTCTGAAGGCCTCAACAATGCCATCAACTCCACCACCGTGGTGGCTGTCCTCATCGCCACTGTCGCTTTTGCAGCCATCTTCACTGTCCCAGGTCAATACGTGGATGAGCCTACTGAGATCCCCCAGGTCAATCTCTCGGGGAAGCGAACATTGCTCCGCAAGTTCCGTTTGTAATTTTCTTTATTTTTGACTCGGTTGCTCTCTTCATATCCCTGGCTGTGGTGGTGGTCCAAACATCCGTCGTGGTCATCGAGAGCAAGGCCAAGAAGCAGATGATGGCGATTATCAACAAGTTAATGTGGCTGGCCTGCGTGCTGGTCTCGGTTGCATATTTGGCACTCTCATTTATCGTGGTTGGTCAGAAAGAAAGGTGGCTAGCAATAGGGGTGACCATCATAGGGACAACCATTATGGCCACTACTCTCGGCACGATGATTTATTGGGTCATTATGCATCGTATCGAGGCCTCCAACATGAGGAACATAAGGAGGTCCTCGTTGGGAAGTAGGTCAAGGTCTTGGTCTGTTTCAGCGATGTCGGATTCGGAGATCCTCACCAACGAATACAAGAAGATGTACGCGATATAAATAAATTGATCGGGCAGATAAAAAAGCCCTGAGATCTTCTCAGCTCGGGAAGATAGCATGTCTCTTTCCTTTGGAAATACCACGAATGAACATGTGCTGGAGGCTGAGAGCTTTTGCTCCGATTCGCTCCAGAAAGTTTTGGCTGTCGACATAAAAATTTACTAAATGCAAGTGTTCAGCTTAATGGGATCCTGGAGGCATCCTCTTTTCTTGAGATGTAAAGTTGTCTATTTCAGTGTACATACTTGCTGTGGCACAACTCTCTGGATTCAGCATCAATGGCTTTAAATTGATCTTGCATTTAGAAAAGAACTTTTTCTATGCAATTACTGCTTATTTACTATTACTCATGCCCATAATGTGCCAATGATACTGGCATGATTTGATCATACACACAGTTGACCATAGAAATGGACCCCTTTCACTGAACAACCTCTTCCTGGAAAAAAAATTCAATTGAAGATGTTTTCTTTTGTTCCCTCGATGGACATGACAATGTAACTGAAGCCATGAATTTTTCCTTTGATGCAGAATTGCATCTTCTTGCATATTCTTAAAAAGAAGCTTGGCATTGTGAATGAAAAAAATAGACAGAATTGGGCGAGGAGGCCAATGTTAGAAGTAAACTGAGGACTATGTTTTCCTGCATTATAAAATGAGCATTCATCCCAAATCCTGCATACAGGTTGCATTTTGGCTTTGTCCATTTGAAGTCTCGAACAATCTTGTCGTCTCAATTTGTTAACAAATCATTCCCTGCTTTGCTATGCATGAGACACAGTCTCAAAGGAAGCCCGAATTCCTTCAATTTGATAGGAGCAATGACAGGGCTAAGGAGGCGATCATTGTTTGAGAGTTGGGAGTGACGAAACAGAAAATTTTTCAAAGGAAATGTATCAGGTGACCATACTGGTAAAAGAGAAGCCTCAAATCTTCTTTGGAATCAACTAAACTGAAGCATCCGCCAGAGTGACTTCAGATGGACCGAATTTTCTTTTCTTTTAGCTGTCTATTACTCTATAAAAGCCTGCTCCCGAACCACAATAATCTGATGGACTAGAACAAGAGGAGCTCAAATGGAGATTGGAGTGTTGTTCTTCCTGGTTTTCTTCAGGCCGTCTCAAGGTACTTTGTTTTCATTCATGGTTGACTTTCAACATATCTGTGTTTGTCGAGGGCTAATCTCACTATCGTAGCTGAATGAATGCATTTAGGAAAGAGATTTTTTTTTTTTTTTTTTTTTTTTTTTTTCATTTTCCCTAAAACTCACCCTAACAACAAATAGACCCACATTGGACCCTGCTACATTTGCTGAACTACCATAATTGACTCTGTTTACCATATCGGAGATAGAACGAGTTGTTGGCGAGACCTGGGGACAATAATTTACCATGAACCAAGCACAATTTAGGATCAATTTCTCTCTTGAAACTCAATCAATTGAAATTTTCTTTACCCCTAACAACAATCAGCAATATATAGCCTCACAATATACAAATATAATGCAGAAATTATAAGTAGACAAAGCAAATTAGGATACCAAAGATTTAATGTGGAAAACTCAATGAGAGAAAAACTACAAACTGCCCAAAAACATCAACTAATCACCAAGAATAGAAAAATACACAAAATGCTTTTCTCTAGTCACACACTAGAGGCTCAACATTAACATTACAATCTCATTTCATTATCATGTAGGTAGACAAACAAATTCGGAGCAAAAAAATCCTAACCATAATGAGAGAATTCGGAGGCGGTTTTCGATGAACGAAAACCATCAACTTATGGCCCTTGGTTTCACGAACAACATACTCGAATTTGAGCCAATTATGTCAATGTTTGGCCTTCGAATCAGGACCACAAAATTGCAGCCCTTTTCTTTTCCTTTCTTCTCCCTTGTTTTGGTAGTTACTATTTCTTTCTCTCTCCTCACTTTGGGCGTACACCATTGCACGACCACCACTTCCATTTCTTTTGTCCTTTTCTTTTCTTTTCCTTTTCTTTTATTTAATGCTAGCTGGGCCCCACACGAAGATGGACCTAGCCAACAAATCTCCACCTCCATCTGACGTGGAAAGATCTATCATGCCCGCTTTTCTTCTACAAGCGCCAAACCTCACCATGGGCAATGTTCGACATCTATTGTTGTCGGTGTGAATTTTTTCAAGTAGGAAAAGCTTATTTTCTAACTTCTGTTGGATATAATGATACTTCACATCAACATGCTTTCATCTTGAATGCACCACTGGATTCCTACTAAGATAGATAGCACTCATGCTATCGCAATATATAACAAACTTCTATCCCTTCAAGCCTAACTCTTATAAGAATTTTTGCATCCATAAGCGTTATTCACCTCCTTCAATAATAGCAATATACTCCACTTCAGTTCTAGACAAAGCAATACATTTTTGCAATCTCAATTGCCATGAAACAGCTCCCTTGCAAAGATCGTTATGTAATATGATGTGGATTTTCGAGAATCAACATCACTGGCATAGCTTGGCGTATGATTCTTCAACTTACGCCATGTGAATGCATCCAACCTTGGCACACTGGCTAAAGGTCTAACTGATCAACTTTGCCAAAAAAAAAAAAAGTTCCAATAGCTGAAATATTTTCTGTTTTATAATCAAGTATCAAATTTTCTTTTCATTCAGCCAAATATATCAATAGGTCAAATATGGGTCAATTTAAGGCATTTATCAAAATTGCGAGAGGAAAGTATTAACTTAGATATTGATGTAACCTCTTAAAATGATGTGAAAATAATATCAGACCGATTCAAACAATTTATTTTTATTATCAAATATTGCAAGAACCAGTTACAATTATTATCGATTTATATATGAAGGTCGCTTCCTTTGGATTTAAGTTAGGATAGGCTAAACAGATTTACAGACACTTCTTTATCCATGGGGTCACAGTTCTTGCTGTGGACGATTGTTCTTTCCATGCTCGGAAAAGCTCTTTCTCAGTTCGGTAACAACCTGTGATCCATCATCGTTCTTATCTTGTGTGGCATCACTATATATGCTTCATTTTCAGAATGATCATGAGCGATTCTATGATTTTTCGAAAGCTTACTCACCAAATGGACCCTTCGAAACAGAGAATGAATATGAGGGGAGATCTCAGATTTTCTGTCCGAGTCATTTGATAATCTGTGAAAGATGCCTTGAGCATTTTATAGATACCCGATGCAAGAGAAACGCATTTCCCATTCGGCTTCTGTAGCATCTTCTCAAATGTTGCCTTTCGTCTCTGATTTTGTGACCAGCAGGTGTAAGCATAGACTGCGGATCACAAAGTAACTATGATGACTTGTATCGTCATTGGCATGCCGATAATGGATACACCGAAACAGGCGACAACAAAGCCGTCCAACTTCACAGCTCCCTTAATTCGACCCAGCTCAACACGCTTCGAGTCTTCACAAAGCATAAGAGGAACTGCTACGCACTGCCCGCACAGGCTTCTTCTACTTCTTTTGAAGAAGTTACATATTTGATCAGAGCGTCCTTTTACTATGGAAATTACGATGGCCGCTTAGATCCGCCTACTTTTGACTTGGAGTTGAAGGGGATGAAATGGGCTACTGTCATGACCTCCAACACCGAACCGCAGTTCCATGAACTTGCTATACTATTCCAAAAGGGATAACATCAGCGCTTGCTTGGTCCAGACAAAGCACACGCAGTTCTCCTTCATCAATGCCTTGGAGTTGTGGTCGCCATTGTATCCGTTTCCCAGCCCCTACAATTTTGTAGACGAGGAAAACACTACATGGCTCACAAGTTACCGTTACCGTTATGGTGCAGATGGAGATGATTGGATCCTTGGGTGAGAAGCCTTCATCATCTTCATCATGAATCCGACGCATCCGTAAGTGATTGCTCATACTCTTAGTCATTTTCACGAGTACTCTTCTGTTCTAATAGTTATCATGATGATGAGGAAGATAGAATACGGAACCGAATACTCGGGCCGGTCTGAAAGCGGTGAGCATCCCTCCTGACTTTATTCATTGCGACTATAACATATGCCCGCCCGACTCTGTTTTCTACCAACCAGTCGAAGCGCCAAATCCGGTGGACATGATCAACTTGCCCTTCACGTTTAACGGGAGCCACGATCTCCAACACTACTTGAGGGCCTATTTCTCCAGCGCTATCAACGAGTCCGAGACGAGGACATTTGACTTCTACGTTAACGATGATTACGTATCCAACATTACCACATGGTACGAGTTCGGTACGCTCGCAGAGGCGCGTGTACACTCGAATGGCACCTTGAATGTCCAGTTGCGACCGGACGGTAATTCCACATCGCCGCCATTCATCAGCGGCATCGAGATTTACACGGTCTTGTCGGGGAACGCAACGAAGGAGAAGAAGAATCTGGGGTTGCTCATTGGGCTTCCTGTTGGGCTGGTATTGGGCCTGGCTCTACTGGGCTTGATTCTGCTTCTCTCATTGTTAGCAGGCCCACAGAAGGACAGGCCCCGACCGCTGGTCAACGACAAGAAGCAGATCCTCAGCAAAATGGAGAATTCCCAGTAAGCAGTAACGGTAATGGTGATCAAACGTTGATGATCCATGGGGTTGACATGAGTGAGCTCGAAGAGCTCCTTGAGCTTCATATCACTTTGATGAGAGCTTGAGCTTGCCCAAAGTCATAAGGAATTGATAGCGATATCTCCTCTATACATCTTGATTGGTACTCTTTTTATGTTATGCAAGCGAGAAAAAAAGAATGCACTTTACTTTATGACCTTAGAGTTCCAATGCAACTTCTTTAAACAGGTCCTAATATCGTTCTATGTAGGGATCGATGCTCATGAATCATTTTCCAAGTCTAAAAACTAGCCAGGCATCATTGTTTACGTTTCATGGTCAACAAAGGAAATACAGGGGCACAGATATAGGAAGTAGGAGCAGCAACGCTGACCAAAGATAAAAAGATGGATAAGCTGCTTGAGCTACATCAGGGCAACAAGAGCATGAAACTACTGCTCCAAGTTTGTGGAAAATGATCTGTACTGTATCTTATGTGAGTCGAAGAAAGTAAGCTGTCTAATGATGATTGGACGAAATTAGATATCGTCCTAGACACAAATCCATGTTCATCTCTTTCCATCCCCGTTAGATAGGTAACGAGGTCAAAAGGGAGATTACAAAATAGCTGTCAACAATTGGCCTATCAAAATGTGAAAAATCTGCATTATCAACCTTGTGGCCAAACCTGTGCACCGCATCTTAGTCCTCCATTTTTGCATCATTATCCTTATGATTACTTGCTGCAACACACAAGTAAATTCAGTGTAAAGTTAACAGTACCTTCATTTTGCATTAGCCACGGTATGCTTTCGAATTTGATAAAACATATTAACAGAACAAGTTGATGGTTTGGAAAAATAAAAACAGTAAGCACAGGCATCATTTGTTGTCGCCGGATTAGTGACTAATGACCACAACAGTTAGTTTATTGCACACATAGAATTTGATTTTCAATCTTTTTGTGAAAACTTTGTGTATTTATGTAGCATTACTCAAAATGAAAAAAAGAAGTCAAACGGGTGGCTTTTAGTGTAATGTCCTTTCCCTACAGCCCCAGAATACTTAATTAGCGAGGAAGTTCCCCCACAATTTCTCATTGTATCTCCAACTTGTGAATTCCATTAAAGTTCAACTGATCGTGGAGCAATTCATTAAAATGCATTCGTTTCCTGTGAAATCATGGAGCAACATCAAAACAGACAAACATAAAACTACAAAACGACTTTGTTTGATAGTTGTTCTCATCTAGGCATGTGGAAGTAAGACCATTTGTGGAAGAAACCATGCACTAAAGCAACTTCCAAACAGCAACACGCTTAATATTCTATAAAAGCATATCACCTCACTCTTTGGACTTCAGCTGATTAAGAAGACAAGGAAGATGTCAATGGATACATGTACATTGTTGCTCTTGCTTCTCTTTGCTGTAAAAGCACTTTCTCAAGGTATAATCCATCGATTCACTAGTAAAACTTTTCCTGGGCGACAAAAAGTGTGCATTGTGCAACTTTTTGCTGTCCTTCAATATGTGTTTGATGGCTCACTAAATTCTCTGGTAATCTGTTGGTCTGGAAATTAAGATAATGTCTATCTAGTTTTTCTCTAGTCATTTGGCAGGTTCATTCATTTTTCCGGCGGTTCTATACTATATCAGGTAAACTGAACCTCCTGAGAATCGATTGCGGAGCTGATTCAAGCTATAAAGATGATGCTGATGGAAGCTACTGGCAAGCCGATGAAAATTACTTCCAGACTGGCACTAATGAACAGGTCTCAAACAACAGCCTCATCATACTAAAGCAGTTTAACAATCTCCATGCCTTCACGTGACAGAACAAGAACTGCTACACATTACCGTACCGACCCCAATGCGGACAAAGTATTTCATAAGAGCCATTCTACTATGGCAACTACGACCACCTCTCAAGACCACTGACTTTTGACTTGGGGTTTGATGGGAACAAATGGGCAACCGTCGCAGTCACTTTGGCCAACCCGCTCCAATATAATGAGTTGATCTACATTGCCAAAAGAGACAATGTAACTGTATGCCTAGCTCGAATGCTCGACAAGCAATTTCCATTCATTTCCACATTGGAGATATGGCCTTTGGATGAGGGCATCTATGACGGAATGACTGAAGATGTAGCTTGGCTTAGCAGCTATCAGTACGATTATGGTGTGGGCTCAGATCAAGATCTGGAAAATTGGATCGTTGGGTAAGAAACATAAAAATCATCCTTCAAAACTCTTAGAAGAAGGATGGTCCATTCAAGTTGGATTTACTTTTCATGTTCAATTTGATTCTTGCTTTCTAAGGTTTAACTTTTATTATTGAACTTTTAAAGGTTCCCCATCGATGAGTACAATAGAGTGGCAACCATACAATCCCCGGGCACGAATGCTGTGAAGAGCGATGTCTTTGGTATTGACTACGCCAGTGTCAACCTCCCTCTAGACATTGCAATAATCCTGGTGATCGAAGCAAACAATCCACTGGATGTGATCGATTTGTCATTCCCATTAAACAAGGCCTCTAACTGCAACTACGTAGCTGCATACTTCACCAAAATAAGTGCTTCAGTTAATGATTCGAGATTCATCAACCTCTACCATGATGATACGCACATGGGAACGTTAACTCCAGAGTACGGGAATTGCACATGGGTATGGGCCATTATTCAATCAACTGACACCCTGAACATTCAACTGCGCCAAAATGCTATTCTGCCTCCTGTTTGCCGTCAAAGTGTACACAGCCAGTGATCCTCTCGTGACCAGCACTACTTCTCAAGATGACAGTAAGTAAATGCTCGCTCACATTTGCATGTACGCAGATGGGCGTTTGTAATGGTTTTGTTCTGCTTTATCTGCTGTGGTTTATTTCTTTTTACATTCCCCCCTTGGAGGACTAGTGAAGGGTCTTCAGGTCTTAATCGATGGCTTCAAGCAGCTGAAGGGATGGAGTGGAGATCCCTGTTTTCCAAATGATATAAGGGCCTCTTTCTTCCCAGGCTGGTTGGGGAGCCTGTTGTGGGAAGGCAGGGTGGGGTCTGCGTTCCTTATTTTAATGTACCGGTGCCCGCATGCCCTACACCCTCTAATTATATGTATATATTATTTTTCCCCACCATACAGGGAATATTAATGATTTTACACTAAAGAAGGGCTTTACTTTGGCAACCCTTCACTTCAAATCATTCCCACACTAGGTTCTCCCGGGAGGGTCATTGAATGTGTTCATTTCCCCCTTGGCAGACTAGTGAAGGGTCTTCAGGTCTTAATCAATGGCTTCAAGCAGCTGAAGGGATGGAGAGGAGATCCGTGTTTTCCAAATAATACCGTATGGCAATGGTTGGGTTGCAACGGTAGGGACCCGCCAAGAGTCAGCAAAATGTAAGTGCATCAAACAAGGTATTCAGGACAGTGTAACCAGATGCAGCACTATCTCGTAATTTACTAACCTGAAACGGGCATTGTCACAGAGATCTCTCTGGGTACAGCATAGTTGGTCCTCTTCCAGATTTTAGCCAAATGCAAGCCCTTGAGACTATGTAAATTAGCTACTTCTCCGATTAGCTCAGAACATTCTTTATCTTTTGCTTTGATCTTTTCTGATATGCTTCTATTATTGTATTGCATCAGAAGTCTCAGCAACAACAGTCTCAATGGTCAAATACTGAGTTTCCTAGGGACACTTCCAATTTGAAGCAACTGTAAGTCATTATATGCAGATTGAAGTCCTGCTCTTTTTGCCTCCAATCTGCTTTTTCTAACGTCTCTCTTCTGCCACAGCGACCTCCAAAACATTAACTTCTCTGTCAAAATCTTAAAGAGCATCACCAAAAGCAAGAAAATAACTTACAAGTAGGAAGGCTATTTTGTAAGTTCTAACTTAGGCCTGTTTCCTTTTATGGCTCTACGGGTGTTAATGACACATGTTGGCCCTTTCATTGTATGACTCTCTGTGCAGCGTTACAGGTAACCCATATCTTCATCATCCAAAGAAGAAAACCTGGCTCTCATAGTTGGTCTCTGTGTGGGATTGCCGTTAGGCCTAATCTTTGTGATTGCCTTTGTTTTTGTCTTGGCACGTACGAAAACCGCTGCCACCCACCCAAGGACAAGTCACGCTGGCTGATCGCAGTGGGCTTCAAAATGGGAGACTTAAAGCTAATCATCCAGAATAAAGCGCTTCTTTATTCACTCAGACACTGATCAGGCCGTCACAAAATTATCAGTAAACTGAGCCAGCCGCAAACAAAGATAACACACCGTCGTCTGTGCTCTCCTTGAGCACAAGTCAATGGAACCAAGGAAGTGGCCGCGCAATAGCCCCTGTGTCCATCAATTCAATGAGCAATACCAATAATTCTTCATTTTTTGGGGACTTGACAGAGATGAGATTGACCAGCTGCTTGATCTTCATATCAGATCACAAAGAGGATAACAGTTCTGAAGCTTCAGTAAACCTCAAAGTCCGAGGATGGGACCTTTGGAATGTCTGTTGTATCTTTCGAATCAACATAATGTTAATTGGTAGTGCTTGCCTTTTCATAGCATCCATCCAATCGAGATGTGTAACCGGGCTTTTACAATGTAATGATTAGAATAAGCAAAATTTACCCATTTCATAGTGTTATATTATAGGGGAAAAGTACCAAAAAAGTCATAAACCTATTGCATTGGTACCAATTCAGTCCTAAACTTTTTAATTTGACCAATTCAATCCTAAATCTTTTAATATTGATACCAATTCAATCCATCCGACCAATTTTTGGCTTTGAAATGATATCGACGTGGCAATTTTTATAATTTTTTTTATGATATTTTCGATTTTTTATTATTATAATAAAAAATTCGAAAATATCATAAAAATCATAAAAATTGTCACGTCAACGCCTGTCACCGGCCGACGTCCACGTCAGCGTCAGCCGGCCAAAATTGGCCGGATGGACTGAATTGGTATCGATATTAAAAGGTTTATGACTGAATTGCTCCAATTAAAAAGTTTAGGACTGAATTGATACCAATACAATATATTTATGACTTTTTTGGTATTTTTCCCTATATTACAGTGGTATGGCCATGATGGAATGCGTTTAAAAAGCATTAGTTCGTCTTGATATGATGTGATCAAAAGGCACCTTTTGAAGGGTTATGAGTAGTTATCTTTTAAAAAAAATATAAAATGAATAACTTCTAAAGATAACCAACTAATGAACAAAAAGAAAGAAGTTTTAGAAAGAGAATGGTTCTTTCCTCCTCTCTCCATCAATTATAGAACAACACACACACAAAAGGACTTTCATTATTATTTTGAGAAGACATTCGGCATTAACGCTATTAAACAAGAATGTCTTATTCGTGATTGTATTCAGACCAACATTAAGTCATACCATCCATCTTTCGCTGGTAATTAAATGTACATTCCTGAGGAATCGCTTTTGTTGTGCAACGAGAGGTTAGTTGTTTACTTCCACTGATTATTACCAAACACATACAGAACTGAATTTGCATATTCATCAAAATTGAAGTTTTAGTTTGTTCCTTTTATAGATGCAAAATTTCCCTAATTATTATTGCATAAACGTTGTCTCTGCTCATCAAAATTGAAACTCGGCACACCTGCTGGCTCCAGTTACCTGATCTAGCTACATATTTATTTGGGACGATCCTCCCCATTTTTCTCATCCATCAGTATATTCTCACATATTCCTCTACAAAGTTATTTCTACTTTGCTCTCATGAGATGGAGGTTTTATCTCAGTTCAAGCACAGGACATGTCTTCTCAATATGTCACACGATCATCATAATCCTTCGCTCACCCATTCTGTTATAATATCTCTGCTTCTAAGTGACGCGCAGAGTAAAAATTTCGCCATCAAGTTAATGATAATTGTTTCCCGTCAGACGCTGCATCAGTATGAATGCACATCAGTCAAATCATATGTTCATGCCCTGGCAAACGGAAAGAGAACAAATGAATAAATAGGTGGTCTTGGTGTAGTGTCCCCTATGCAGCACCGCGAGAGTACTTAATCTGAGAAAAGGTACCTGACGATTTCGCATCGCTTCCATGAATTGTTACTAGTTAATGCATTGGCCATTGAACTGATTGTGAAGGCAATGATCATGATGCTACTGTTTTATGTGAACGATAGGATTGTGATAACGTCGGGGAAGATTGAAAGAGACAAACATTAAACTGCAAAAGATTTTTACTCGTTAGTCTTTTTCAGCTAAGCGCGTGAGACCCATATATGAAAGACACACCATATTATATGCACACGCGCAATTTCTGAGACAACTACAAACTGGACCTATAAAAAGCATGTCAGGTTAAATCTTAAACGGTATTAAGATCTATCTTCCACTGATAAAGTAGACGACACAAGATGTCACTGGGTACGCGTATGTTGGTGTTTCTGCTTTTGTTGGCGTCAAAATTGGTCTATTGGGTTTCGGAAGTAAACAAGAGTAAAATAGGCCCAGCTTGTGAGAACCCGTAAACAATGGGCCGAAAGGACTGCAATCAACAACAAAAATGTTGGAGGTTGCAACATTAGAAAACCTATCGCAAAAGACGAGAGAAGAGCTCACAGGAATCGGCACCAACGAGGACATAGATAAGGCAGAGCAATTATCGATATGGAGCCAAAGCTTCCGGAATAATTTGAAATCAAAGTGGTAACCACCAAAGAGCAGTTACACATAGAATATAATTATAAATTGCCAAAGAAGCAATAATGTAAAAGACCTTTTTGTCAAAATCAACAACATATTTGACTAGTTATCTTTTCCTTTATTGCATTTTTATATTCAATTGCACATTTACTTTTCTCCTTTTTTCTTGTATTTCGTTTATCCGTAATTTAGAAGCAAGTCGTTTCCTTTCCAAAATATCACATAATCCATTTCAAACAATAAAGTTGAAGCTTTTGTCCCTTCAATAAAAGATATTTGTTGAGGGAACCTTTTCCCCGGCGAACGGCTTCCTTTCGTTGTAAAAGCTCTATCTCAAGGTAATCAGGTCGCTGGTACAAAGTCGAACAATGCTTTCTAGTCCTTGTCTAATTATCTGACAGGCTCATCTGTTTACTCTGCACTTTAACATAACAGATGAAACGACCCTATTGAGAGTCGATTGTGGAACCGATTCGAGCTATATAGACACCGCGGTTGGAAGCTGTTGGCAAGCTGACAAGAATTACGTCAAAACGGGCCCCAACAGAAGCTACCACTATAACTATATCTCGCGTGTGTTTAGCCAGAATGCAGGACAAGCAATTTCCTTTCATTTCCATATTGGAGATCTCGCCTTCGGACGACAATATGTACGAGCGTATGAGCGGAGATCTTGCATGGCTCAGAAGCTACCGCTATAACTATGGCGGCGGTTCAAATGGTTTGAAAAGTTGGATCCTCAGGTATGAAACTCGAACTCCTTTGCAATAAATAAAGAAGAAGCTTAAGGTTTAGTTCTGATGGCTGTTCTTATGTTGATGTAAACGTTTCCGACGGATGACTACAACGGAGTATGGCAACTATATGATCCCCCGGGCACCAATGTTGTCACGGCCCCCCTGTTGACCCAAAACAACGTCAATGATCCACCTGAAGACACAATCCTCGCAGTAATTGAAGCAGCAGATCCAGCAGACGCAATCAACTTGCTCACGCTCGCCACAACCACCAACCTCAACTACTTAGTGGCTTATTTCATCGAGCCTCGTAATTTTTTGGATAACGAGACAAGATTGATGGATATCTTTGTGGAAAATAATTCCATGTTAACAGCTGAGCCTGAGATTGGGATCTG
Organism: Eucalyptus sp. ANBG9806169; assembly: GCA_014182395.1. NCBI lineage: Eukaryota > Viridiplantae > Streptophyta > Magnoliopsida > Myrtales > Myrtaceae > Eucalyptus > Eucalyptus sp. ANBG9806169. The sequence goes on from CM024574.1 coordinate 32,624,068, forward strand.
TACTGGGGCATGGGTCAGGAAACAGTCAGATGGTCCCCTAAACGTTCAACTGTGCCAAAATGATAGTTCTACATTACCTCCAGTGATCAGCGCAATCAAAGTGTGCACAGCTGGCGAGCCGCTTGTCACTAGCACAACTTTGCAAGATGATTGGTTCAGCTCTAGCAGTACATATGCTTGAACACATATCATTAGTGGTCTCGTACATGATGCAGTTCTAATTTACCTTTTTGGAGCGGTGGATGGGCTTCAGGTCCTGATCAACGCCTTTGAGTAGCTAAGCGGATGGAGTGGAGATCCCTGTCTTCCAAACAACACCGTATGGGAATGGTTGGATTGCAACGGCAATGACACGCCAAGAGTAAGCAAAATGTAAGATCCTCAAGAGTCGGTGAAGATGGTGAAAGTAGAAGCAAACAATTTATTCACAATACTGACAAGTCTGGCAATGTTGCAGAGATCTCTCAGGATACAATCTAAATGGTCCTCTACCAGAATTCAGCCAAATGCAAGCTCTCGAGACTATGTAAATCAACCTTAGCTTCATTTAGCCCTGAAAAATTCTTCTCTCTGCCTTGTTGTTAATGATTTCCACGTGCTCGCTTCTTCAGAAATCTCAGAAACAACAGCCTCAATGGACAAATCCCAAGGTTCCTCGGGACATTTCCCAATTTAAAGCAACTGTAAGTATAGTCAGCATATATTGCAGACCCATATCTTATCTCTTATGCTTTTCCTGATATTGCTTCTCCACAGTGATCTCCAAAACAATAACTTTTCTGGCAAAATCCCAAAGACCATAACTCAGAACAATGAAATCACCTACAAGTAAGTAGGCAATTTTGTGATTTCATACTCTGGATCTTTTTCTGGTAATATTGATGTTATGACATAGTTCGCTTCTCCATACAACTGCTTGGGCAATGTCGAAGGGAATCCCGACTTGCATCATCCAAAGAAGAAAAACCTGGCTCTGATCATTGGTCTCCGTGTGAGCTTATCTGTCAGCCTTAGTGATTGCCCTTGTTTCTTTCGTAACGCGAAGACATCCATCGCCACCCACCCAAGGACAACTCACACTGGCTGAGCTGAATAGGCTTCAGAAAATGAAATTTCAGGGGAATCATCCAGGACAAAGCCCTACTTGAAGTACAGACGCCTATCACACCATCTCAGAACAATCAGCACACTGAGCCAATTTTGAACCAAGGAAATGTTGCATGAATTCTGTTCTCCTCAAGCATGAGTCAAGCAAACAAAGGAAACGGCCATTTGATGCCATTGTCAACCAATACCGTAGGATATGGCAACCGGTTTCAGGGATTTGACAGGAATGAGCTTGATGAACTACTTGATCTTTATATTAGAACAAGATCATGATAACTTTGCTGAAGCTTTTGTAACCATCAGAATCATCTGCTGTCTCAGACCTCAGGAGTTGGACATCTCCTGGATCTCCCCACTCCAAATAACGTCATGCATACCTTAAGGTTAATGCTTTTCTATAGTATGGATGTACGAATATGATAATTTCTAATAATATCAAGTGTTATTCCTTTTTTGGCATTTCTAATTTTCCCGTCATCAGGTCACCAACTTCCTTGACCTTCCAGCATTGGGCAGGCATCAGCCCCCATACATGGTCTTACGACTTTGCGGAGACCCGTGTTTTTGGTAAACAATTGCCCAGGCCTGATCACTGCGACCCCCTTTGTGAGGAGGCATACTTGAGGTATCTGGATACAACAAATATTGTACAGTGCTGAAAAAGTTATAAATGTTATAATGGGCAATCTGAACTCCAATAAGAGGGATAATAATCTTCGACAAGAAGCTCTCTAGAATTTCGATTCACATATCCAAGGTTAAGCCATTTTTACAAATTCAGGTTACTGTCCACAAGAGTAAGGATCGACCATTGCTCTCATAGTGCACATATCAACCAGCAATAATAAATAGCAAATGTAGGAAAACAGAGGAATGCCGATGCATCCAGAGCTGCAGTAGCAACTAATTATTTATGAGTACATATAGGAAGAAATAGCAAGTAAAAAAAAGAAAAAAACGGAGAGGAAGGCCTTCAGGCATACAGCTTTGCTGTATGCTCGAGAGAGCTTAACATAACTACAAACTTAAATACATTCTTTGGTTGGAACGATGACAAAAAATGGAACAAGTACTACAAATGAAACTGGTAAAGGAAAGTGGATTTAAATTCAGTCGTTTCTGACGCCACGGTTGTCATCGTCTTGAAGTTGTTCATGGATCAACTCACTGATTTCGTTGTTCATTTGTTGTTCCATGTTGACTCTGAACTCATTCATTGCTACTTGCCCTAATTTCCCTCCCATCTGGCCATTGTTTGCCATTGCCTGCGCTCCACCATTACTTGTGTTCGCTCCTCCTGTTTGCCCTAAGTTTGAACAAGAGATACCAGCATGAGCTGATGAGGATCAATATGCACTAAAAAAATGGTTCTATCTACATATTAAAATTGTGCTAATTATCATCATCATGCTCTAACTGTGAATTATTCGATATGCAGTGTCCTTATAAATGAAGGTTTATTTATAGGTGTTGATTCTTCAAGTGCCATGTACTTGAACGATAGTGAGGATATGAATCGGCAGTGTACAGTACATACTCATTAGACATGTGATTCAACTATTGAGAACTCATTAAAGGTTCAAGATAATGAATGAGTGTCAATAAAATTGATGTGTCTGGTCTTAAATATAAAGTTTCAACTCGTGATTATACCTGCAGTCATTGCAGTGATAGCTGCTCTTTTGCGATTCTGGTGTAGGACAAGCGCGACCCCAGCAATAATCCAGATGACGACGAAAGCAGGAATAGTGCCACCAAGAATTGCGGGGAGCTTGCTAGTCTTCTTGCCTGAGGATGTCGATGGCGTGCCCAACGATCCACCGCTGGTAGTTGTCACATCCGTTTTGCAAGAATTGCCCGAGACACAGAGCTCCGGATTACCCGATACACTAATAATTAAGATAGCAAACAGAAGAAGTGATCAGTTTTTTATCTAACGAAAACTCAGTAAGTTTCCACCAAAAACGTTTTGCTTGCTCTGATGTAGCAATTGCCCGTTCAAAATGACAAACGTATAGATAGAGTTGACTTACGTTAATTTAATTTTGTTGTTTTTGGACAGCGAGGAAGGGATCTGCCCAGTCATCTTATTATCGGCCAAGTTCCTAGAAAGAAATACGTCAATGTTCAGTTGATATTACCTCAAACAAATCAAATAAACATGTGAAAAATTGCATAGTTTTTCTTGAGTCTCACAATTCTTTGAGATTCGGTAATGTGCCGAGAAAATCTGGAATGGATCCACTCAAGCTATTATTGTGCAGATCTCTGGAAACACAATCAGCAAAATAGCACAGGCTGTTAGTGATACTCTATGGAAAAAGATAACGACAGCATGTTATATTAGAATTCTCGGCTTGACTCACATCGTCACAAGTGCATCCATGGAACTGAAATCTGGAAGCTGTCCCGATAGATCATATCCGCTCAGATACCTGAGAATCCAGGAATATTCACTGAATCATTGCTTTACCTTGTTTATATATCTTAGAAATCCTTTTATAGCACAAAGTTAGGGAAGAACAAAAAGCGCTCCATAAGTAACTACAATTAAAAGAAACTTTAAGAAGAATTACAATGCTGTCACACGTGGCGTGGCATCGCTGCTGCAGTTGAGCCAATCCCAGGTGTATGGAGAAGGGAGGCAAGGATCACCAGACCAGTCTTGTAAGTTGGTAAATTCAGTTTGAAGAGAAGATAATCCATCCACTGATGCAGCCACGAGAAGAACACATGAGATTAGATATTCAAGGCAAAAGGTAATAATGTGAACTGACTCATCCTAGGGGTGATTTGGTTATTAGCAGCAGGTAAATTGATTATGGCCCAAGCTTCTAACATTCAATGAACTGAAATTTCTAGAGTATAATAGCTCATACAATGCTTAACCAGTTGAAGAATACAGACCGTCTTTGCTGTTCGTTCCATCAGTGAGAGCATCAACATAGAACACTTCCATGGCATTTATGAGCGGAGGAAGAGTAGAATCCGAGGTCGCCACCAAGGAAAATGAAGTGCTGGAAGACGCGCTAATGTTCGTGAGCCACATCTCGGTGACAGTCCCATAAGGTGGGACGATAACTTCCGGGTTCGGGAGAGGCTTGCCGTCAGCATAAAGCTCAAACGATCTCTTTTGAGTCGTGCCGAGCTGAGTGACCTCAGAGAAGTACAAGTTCATGTAGATGGGGACTGCTTTTGCCGGAAAACCAATGGTCAATTGAATGGACTCCGATGCTTTAGAGGTGGTGACTGCATTCTGCATCACTGCTTGTGGAGGATCATCATCGATGCTTGTTATGTCTATGAATAATGCATCGCTGGTGACCACAGTCAATCCGGTCCCTGTGGCCGCGGGTTGCCAGATCCGGTCATAAGCATCAGCTGAGTACCTACGAGCCCATGTGTATACCATCATTGTCAATTAAAATGGATAAAATATAATTAGCACAAATTGTTCAATGTGATGTGATCGCATGGGGACAATTACACAAAAAAGTTGTAAACGTATTGTAATTGTGTCAATTCAATTCTAAACTTTTCAATTATACCAATTTAATCCTAACTATTTTAACATTTTGCCAATTAACTTCATCCGGTCAATTTTAGCTGTAAATCGCTAAAATAGATGCCGAACATTTTATGTGATACATTAAGGCCTTCGTAGCCCCACTAGCCATGGCAAGGCAACCCTCACCCAAATCCAACGAGGGCTTACTGATCCTCACCTTGTGGCCTGAGAGATTCATTGGCCAAAATGAAAGGCAAAAGGAAAAAAAGAAAAACAATTAAGAAATCTTTTTTTAAAATAACTATCCAATGTAAACGCTATGCCACCTAGGATTACTAGCATTTATATCAGTGATTTCTGACCAAAATTGGCTGGATGGACTTAATTGGCAAAATATGAAAAAGTTTTGAACTAAATTGACTCAATTGAAATATTTATGATTGAATGAACACTTTTGGTAATTTCCTTGATTGCATGCATGCAAGAGACTACACAAAATCTAATAACAAGAACCAGTTCATCATACTTAGGGTCATAACCCTCCCTAAAATGAGATCGAGTTAAAAGCGATGCATGACCAAGGGAGCTGCAAAAATTTTTCTACTCGATTCGTTTGTGCATAATTGAAAAATCTCTCATCGATCTTCTGGATAGATCTCAACTATAGTACTTATTTTGAAATTTCATTATATTCACCGTCAAAGTGTAAAACTACTGTCAGTAAATTTAGATGAATTCGAATATTGAACGGGCAATCCATTCCATCGCAATAGCTGTAATTTCTTTTTCGGGTCATATAGAAAGTTTGAATGCAAAGGGAAGTGTAGATTATGTACCTAACATCTTTAGTTGTTCCGTAAGCAACCCTAGCTTTCAAGTACAAAGCGTAGTTGGAATCGACGTGCTTGTACATGTTGGCGCCCAAGCTGCGCACTTCGAGAGCCGACATGAAGGGGTACTGGTTAGGCTGCGTCTGCGCAACACAGACGCTCATGTAGTCTCCCTTGACAACGTAGGTGGTCTCGTAGTAAACGACTTGGTCGTTCGAGGTCTCGACCGTGTTCCAGTAATTCCCGTCGTAGTGCAAATCGAAGGTCGGGGGAGCCGATTTCTGGTCGTAGTTCCCGTAGTAGAAGCTTGCCCGGGCGTATATCTGGCCTCCCTTCTCGACCTTGAGAGAGTAGCAGTTCTTCTTCCTGGTCGTGAACACTCTCAACGTGCTCATCACATGGTCGACCGAGTTGCTGGACTGGACTACCTCGGATTGCCCGTTCTGTATGAGGTAGTTGTCCCCTATCCACCCGATGAAGTTACCATCGATGTAGGTGTCGGATGACCCACAGTCGATGTTCCAAAGCACTGCCGCGAACAGAAGAAAAAGAAACGATTGAAATAACGAAATGAATAGCACCAAATTAAAGAATAGAAAGATCAATCGGAGCTAAGCACGATAATGGTGATTAAGTGTAAGTTATGGAAAAGAGAGGGAAAATGCTCATACCATCAGCAGAAGCAGAAATGGCAGAGAGAGCGACTAGAAAGAGAGAGAGATGGCGAGTTGCCATGGTGTGGCCGAGCACTAGAGGAGGTGGTGGGCAAAGAGACGTGCCTTTGGGTATTTCATTTATAAGGATGAAGTTTGACTTTCCTACGTGCTTTGTACATTTAGATTTTCTAATTTGTCCCTTTCCTTGTCATTTCCAGTGCATGAATAGGTAACAATGTCAACGTGGAAATGAGGTCTCCATTCGAAGGGTCTGACTAGAAAGTTTAATGTTAGTATTTGCTTAGATGAAACTGCATAAACTACGAGTTGGTGAGTGGTCGAGATGATGTTTAGGCCATATAAATGGATTTCGGTTTGCGTCGTATCCAATTCTGCATCTTATGATTGATCATATAATTCACAAACGTAGGACTTACTTACATAGGTCAGAAGCTCCTCATCATGAGGAAATGTAAATGGAACTCAACAAAATGGGGATTTCATATTCGACTTTCTCTCTCTCTTGATGACTTGCTTAATGGTTGAAGTGAGATTGAATCTCGATCCCCTAATTTCCCTACTTGAACTTCAATTTAAATTGGGTTCTCCTTTAATTGAATGGTAATTTTTCAAATTATACTCCTAATCATATGCAATTTATCCGCCTATTTGCATCTTTATAGGAGAGTACGTTTTCTTTTATTTATCGGTTGATCAAATGTTGCAATAGTTCACTTCTTCATCACCTCTTCGAAAAATGTACGACTTTTGTACGAGGGTCCAATTGGTCTGGGATTGGCTATTCGCTGTAAAATGCCACTTGAGCTTAGGCAGTTGACTTTGACTTCGGGGCCTCTACCGTCAAGCCCTGATTTTGCGGATCGAATTAGCAAGGAAATTGCTCGCACAACTCCAATTAGAAAGTCAGAATTCGAGAATCCCACGGCCAACAACTTGAGTATGCGAGAGTTATGGTTGACCCGGTTGAGCTAAATTAGTCAATCAATGGTCAATGAAAAACTCGAAATACAGATGAGAATATTTTGAAGTAGACGCTTTCATACTTAACTTTATTTTGCCCCATTATCAATCGTCAACAAATGCTGTTTAGATGGCATTACGCGATTAAATACACATGCCAGCGTGGGAGAACAAAATTTACTTATTTAATTTGATCATCATACATATTTACTTTTATTATAATCTGAAATGTGGAGGCTCAACTATTCAGAGGCCATTAAAAAAACTGCAAACTCCATGATCCTGAACAATTTATATGCAACTAGTGGGATTTGAACAAGTAATTTCTACTTTTTAAGCTTGAAATCATACCCCAATCAACTATTTGATCCTAGGGGGCTATTGATCACAATATCATTGTGAATAATCTACGATTTCCATTAGATCAGGTTAATAGAGGAAAATTAATCATGATCATTACATAATGAAAAAACCCAAGAAATTTATCATAAACGGTCAATTTACTTTTAAACTTTCCAATTTAACCAATGTAATTCTAAATATTTTCATCATTTTTTAATGTAGTATATCCAATAAAAGTTGGAGTAAAACTCATTGACATGACGATCCAATCAACCTAACTATCCTATATGACATAGTTGACAATCCGACATATTCAACTCCACTCAAAATTACATCGTTTTGAGTAATTCTATAATTTTTTTTTTCCTTTTCCTCAATATTTATCTTCCCATATGTCATCAGGGCCTTGGCAATGGTTAGTGATCCATGTCAGCCATAAGGGAGCAACAATCCCAGATTTGGCCATAGGCAAAACAGGATCCCACGGGCCTTGTTGCACGCCCTTGCCTTGTGAGTGATGATCATGTATCCGACCCACAGGTCTTCACCAGCAACCCTTGCCTGTGGTTATTGCTTAAAGTCCTTGCCGCCATCAGCTGGCCGTTGCCTAGATATGTGACCAACCATCGTCAAGGCCTCAGCAAAAGGAAGAAGATGAATAGTAAAGAAGGAAAGAATAGGGGGAAAAAAAGAAAATTGAAAAAATAAACTTAAAACTACGTCATTTCATTTAAGATCATCCTTTGACAAAAAAAAATGTAAGATCGTCCACATCCAATGTGGGTTGTGCCACATAGACTACCATGTAAGCCATTTTCTGACCTAAATTGACCATGTGAATTACATTAGAAAATTGTCAAAATGTTTAAGATTATATTGGTCAATTTGTAAAATTTAAGATTGAATTGGCAGTCATACAATAAATTTAAGATTTTTTTTTGGACAATTTTCTCGAAAAGTGCTTTTAAACAGGTAAATGTTGACCTCATAAAGTATTTCAAATCTTATAGATCAAATAAAATGCGGGTTACACTATATTTTCCCTCAAGTTATGATTTATGTTTGTTGACCAATAGACTTGATCCTGCACTTGGCAGCTCATTCGCCTATCCCTATCGGGCAAGAGTTTGCCGAGTACGGCCGTAAGAATGCTGTGCTGAATGAAGCTGCAAACTTTGTGGTTGTAATTAATGATAATATGACAAATTGGAAAGATGAGTTACAATAATTGCTACTTTGAGCAATCAAGTTCAGCACTCCATCTCCATTTAAAGAATAATTTCTGTTCTTTTGCCTAGTTCCAAAGTTTTCTTTAGAGTAACAATGAATTAGGCTAATTTATTCCCACCATCAATAGTAAAAGAATTATCCGCAAGTCATGTCAATTTGTGCAATATATCGTGCATGAAAACTGTGCATGTTACCATTGGTAGGTCTACTTGTATCCGCAGTCCTTTTTGAACAAGCGATGAGATGAGGCTTCAAATCCTTCCTCCCCTTGTGTGTTAAACCTCATAGTTTATACCATTCACCATGCACTAATTATCATTCGCTTCTTCTCTTACTTTAAAATATGAGTTACTATTAGTAGTGGAAACCTCTTGTTTGCTCTAGATAATCTTCACCATCGGCTCCTACATGCATCGTGCGTGTGCGAATTAAGTCAATTAATTACCGTGATTTCACCTAAAACCAAAGTGGTAATTTCAACTAATATTTTCACTTAGAAATGAGATAAAACCACGTTTAGATGCAATATAATCAAGAATTATATGATCTTTGAGCAAGTCAAACTCCCCAAATAGCGCATACAATTTTTAAATGCAACCACTAATGAATCATAATACTTGCTATGTAAATGATTCTTAAGCGACAAAAGCACCTGAACGATGAATAACACAGTGACAATTTAACTTGTGGTTCGACATATTATACGCAATACACACGGAAATCTTTGCCCCACTTGATAGACCACAATCATTTGGTAGAAATTGAAGAAAAATCAGACATTTATAAGAATGTTTAATTTTGAGAGGTAGAGATTATGCAAATGATGGTGGTCGTGATTTTCAGCTAAGAAATGCCAATTGACCTCGGAAAGTATAATGCAATCCTCGGCCCGGAGTTGACTTCAACACGACCTTCTTAAAGAATAATCATGAAATTTTATTTTTCTGGTTTTTCTGGAAAAAAAAAAAAGGACAATTTGCAAGTCAAGTGTCAACCAGCTAATATTGTCGACCAAGGACCCTGACATTAACTATTCATTCGCACAGCCATCTTCATCATCTTCATAATATGTTTTTGGCGAAAAAATTCTAGCCTACAATGTGTGCTTGCCACTTATAATGAGGTGATGAGGTTTGAAATTGCAAAGTTTAAGAGCAAAAATATGTTAAACAAATACGTATTTATATGTATATATAACACGCACATATTGATCTATCTACCCCACTACATAAAAATAGAGTAGCTTCCAATACAACGGTGTTTCCAGCTTTTCTCCATCATCGGGAATATCTCTCTTCCTTTGACCAATCCAATAATTTACTCTCTATTACCTAAAGTATTTTGTCCCTCTAGCCACTCAAATAATTGTGTCCCTGCCTAATCTTTCTCAACTGGCGCCTATTCATTCTCAACGCCGAACATGTTTTGTTATTTAGCGCAAATTGAATAAAATTATGCCTAGCAATATCGATCGGGGTTTCAACCCTCCACGTGCACGCACGTTCCCTTCTCCATGTATGCTTTATTGTGCGTACGATCAAACGCAGAGCCGCAAGTTAGGCATTGACCATTGCAAATATGCATATGCATTTCTTGATCTACGAATCATGTCCTGTCGAGTAATCCAACCGATACTGAGACTATGATTTGCTTCGTGTTGTTCGGTCATGCTCGGTTGACATTGATGTGTTCACGCATGAAAATGAATGGTACAAAATGTTTGTTAGAAGATCGAGGCTTATGATCTCGCCAAGGAGTGTGAGAATCTACGGAAGGATGGCATGGTTTGTTCTTTATCAGTTAAAAATTCCTCTCGAGCTATTGATTTTGTATTGCCACCGCACTGCAGCTCCGCCCGATGTTGTGTCGGTAGCCCTGGTCATTTGATCAACTGTTGGAGGTAGAAAAAGAAGCACAAGAAGGCAAGCAACTTTGAAAAAAAAAAAAAACAAAAAAACATACGAAGATCCAATATCAATACACAAATCTGAAAATCAAAACAAATAACATGGATATATTGAAAATTCTACTTTAGAAAGGAGGGGAGGTCTGAAAATCTCTCATCTTGCAATAAAAAATTCTCATTTCCTAAATGTGGTGAACGAGCAAGTGCCTTTCCGATTCTTATTGTGTCCGGTTCAGAATCCCAGGAGAGATGCCAAGATCGCCTCGTGTTGCTTTCGGGTTTACCGAAAACGCGTGACTTACCAGGCCCATACATCGGCCCACTGGGCTCTCTTCCGAATGTAATCCTACGAGGCCCAGGACCGACTCGTGGGAACCCTTGGTGGCAGACTGGTAATTGACGTTCCGGCGTTAGTTTGCCAACCTTTCATGTCGGTTTGCGTGTCATTCTCTCTTCTCATTTTCCAATGGGCACCACGTGGTGGGACCCAGCCTGCACCTCTCTCTCCGATAATTAGGGATCGAGAATTAGGGGGTGTTTGTTTGTGTTCCTAGTCCGTGTTTATCAACACAATTTCTATTTTTTTGTTTCGGGAAAAAAAAAAAGAACAGAAATGCGTTTATTTGCGTTTTTATTCCAAATTTATTTTTTTGTTCCCAGAAATAAATTTGGAACAAAAAAAAAAAAACTTGTTTCTTGTTTTCGGAAACTTCCGAGAAACAATGTTTCTATCTCATTTTTTTTTCTCTTTCTTTTCTTCTTCTTTTTTCTTTGGCCGGTCGCCGGCCTCAGTCGAGGGTCGGCGACCTCGCCGGAGGCCCATCGGCCTCGCCTTGGCTAGCGAGGCTCGGCTCGCCCAAATCCGGCGAGCTCGAGCTCGCCCAAATCCAAGTGAGGCTAACCTCGCGTCGGCTAGTGAGGCTGCCGGCCAAAAGGAAGGAAAAAGGAAAAAGAAAAAAAAAAAAGGAAAAGAAAAAAAAAAAAGGAAAAATAAAATTAAAAATTAAAAAAATTAAAAGAAACAAAAAAATCATACAAGTTTACCAAATGTGTTCGTTTCTTTTTCTATTCCAGGAACAAGTTTACCAAATGCGTTCTTCTGTTAAAAAATTATTCCCCGAAAGAGAAATAGTTTTTTTTATTTCTGTTTTCTAGAATAATTTTTTAACAGATACGTTATCAAACGGACTCTTAGTGTCGTGATTCCCATTCAACGTAGAAAGAGTTCCCAAATTATTTAAAAATAACAAATGAGGAACTAAATTGAATTTGAAGAGTTTCGGCACATAATTGAATTGAGCTTTCTCCTTTGGTATATTTTGTCTAAAGGTTCTTTTTTCATTAAATTATCATGTTATGGTCAACGTAAGTTTTATCCGTAAATGAACTCACATATTCCAGATTGACAACGTTGACTAATTGCGACATGAGAGAGGGAAAAAAAGTAGAGGAAGATTAGACCAAGGCCCTAGGATCTTGGAATTTGAGGTTCATGTCCGGACACGTGACACCCGTGGTTGGCATACATGGAGTCGCGATTGATATGCTGCCAAATTTGTTAGTCATAACAAAATATGGGAATGGTTAATTCCTAACAATGCTTTTTCTAATGTGATTTTTGAATTTGAGATATTAATGAATTATGCTTTAGCTTATTAAATTTTTCGAAAGATTTATTGACATACGGTTAAGGTTATTTTGTGTCATATTTACAAGATAGGTTCCATGAAAGAGCTAATGAATTTTACTATGTTTATTTCATTATATAAATCAATTACCACTAGGGAGGATTTGAACTAGTCTCACTCCACATTCATCTGTTTTTATTTTTATTTTTATTTTTGAGCTTTTTAGTATTTTTGCTCTTTTTTCTCTCCTAATCTAGATTTTGAAGTTGTGCTTTGCCAATCTTGGTATAGATTTGAGAGTTTGAACTCTCCAAATCTAGTTATAGACCTAGGAGTTCTTTTCTCTTAATTTGATCTGGGAGTTTAAAAATGTTTTCGGAGATATAATACCCACATGCTCTACTCATGTACAAGTCATCTACCTCTAGTTTCCATGTTTTGATTTTCTTTGAGCTTTTTTGTACTTTTCCTCTTTTTTTCTCTTCAATCTAGATTTAGGAGATGTGCATCTAATTTCAATGTTTTGATTTTCTTGGAGCTTTTTTGTATTTTTCCTCTTTTCTCTCATGATCTAGATTTAGGAGCTGTGCTCTCCCAATCTAGTTATAGATTTGAGAGTTTGAACTCTCCAAATCTAGTTGTAGGCTTAGGAGTTTTTCTTTCTTGATTTGGGTCTAAGAGTTTAATAATATTTTCAGGAATTCGATATCCCTATACTCTATCTATATATAGGTCATTTGCCTCTAGATTCAACGCTAATCATAGTAGTTCTGGTATCTCGCTATGCTCTTCCAAAGGTTAAATTCGTGCTGTACGATGACGATATAAAGGAAGCCGAACTTAGGCGCACACATCAATTGGCAATGCCGTAGTTATTTGAGAAAAAATTTCCGGCATGCATACACTATTGATAGATGCAATGAATGGGCACAAATTATTTTACTTGACAAATTCATTCTTTTGAAACGAATGTATGCTTAACCCTATTAGTACTTTGTCGATTCTCTTTATTTTATGGATTTGCTTTGTTTTGTAGTATTCTGACATTTGCTTTACTTTGATTTGCTTTACTATGAAAGTTTATGTATTTCTTATGTATCTTTTTGAGCCATGAATACAATTTTTTCCAATAAAAAATTTAATTACCATCTTAATTATAGTTTTAATTAATTATACGTTTGGGAGATGATACCCGCGCATGGAAAAAATTGATTACCATCTTAATTATAGTTTTAATTAATTATACGTTTTGGAGATGATGCCCGCGCATCGCACGGGCCCTCAACTAGCGTTTCATTATAACTCACATCATTCTTATGAATCATGATGCTAGAAATTTCGTGCTGAATTGTCTCGTGGGACTTGAGTTGATTGAAGGGCCGGAGCCTTTTCTGCCAACTTTACGGAGAAGTACAAAAAAAAAAAAAAAAACTATTGAAATTTTCGCTAAAACGATAATTATATTTCCTTTATTACTCTCGAAAGTGAAGTCTTTGAAATTATATTTGGCTAGGATCTCTCCTCATTTCCCAGATTTAAAAATGGACAAGAGAAAAAAGCAATAAAAAAAAAAAAAAAAGTAGGAGTGATTTGCCTGCCGAGTTTGATTGGGCACGCGGCAAGAGATCAATTTGGCACCACGAAGTATAGATTATTGATTTTCGCGCCACTTTTGAGATTTTAATTCGTGTTTTATAGACGTCACAAGAATAGAGAGGATTAATATAAATCTAGAATGCGAAATGTTAAATAATACCCTTGTGGCGCTTGTTGATTTTTATATAACGTGCTTTGAAAATAGTAAATTTTACTATTTCAAGTAAGTAACTATATTAAAACGTACAATTCTTCCATTTACACCGTTTGTGAAAAGTATTATCTTCACTTTAAATTAACTTAACCCCCTAACGACATTTGTTAAAAAAATCACATTGGATATTTCTCGATAGACATAGGATTTCACCTCATTTGAACAAAAAAAAAAAAAGGAAAATGCGAACTCTTTGAATGGGGAGTGCAAACAAATTTGCCGGTGCCAAAAGTCTCCCACTATCTTTCTTTTCCTGTTGTAAATTCCCCCATGTGGACGGCAGATTTGCCAGCATAACAAACGGGGCCAAATTTTTCCTCGCCTCGCCGCTCCAACGATTCTTGTGATGTGGAAAGCTTTGATGTACGAGTAAATTCTCCGTTCATACGCAAAAAAACACTGGCGGTCTCGGCCAGCCTTTGTCGATCCGGAGTCCCTTTCGTTCCGTCGCCTTAATTTATGGAGTTAATTGGTATTAGACGCGGTCATGATGAGCCTCGTGTGGCAGCACTCAAATGGATGGCGCTTTGAAAGTGAAGGTTTGGGAATCTAAATCAACGTTTGGTCCAGGAGTCTCCGATCTCAATCCTTTGCTGTACTCCTATACGGATTTAGCGCTCTTATTGAAAAAGATGGTATTCTCGTATATTCTCTAGTTAAGAGCGTGAATTCCGCATTCATCCTTTATAAGAAGAATGATATTGAATGGATACGATCGGAACACGATGGATACTTTACTCGACCAGGTGGTGTGATTGAAGAAAGTACCTTCATTGATTCATCAGTAGTGTGCGAGATTTCCGCTTTATGGCATTTGAAAATTTTACTCAGCAACAATGATGTGGGCTGAGGTTTTAAAATTATTTTATGTTGAATGCCCACAATGTCCCAACAATCAAGTCGTGCTTAGAAAAGGTCAAGGTGCTTCCACTTGCTAGCTAGTGTTGCAATCGCGCCATTTAATTAAGAGAGAAAAAAACGATTGACAATGCAGATAATAATTTAGAACGACCGGCCCTAGAAGTACTTGCTTGTTTTTATCCTCCCTCTCTCTGTCTCCATTCCCATCTTCATTTTGAAAAAAGCGACACATGGGACTCGTCAATCTTTAGCTCATGTTATCAACTCATCATGGGGTCTTCTTCGGTTTCAATGTTAGCTTGCTTCCTCTTTTATTGACTGCAAAATAATAGAAATTAAAGTTTCCGATTTCGGGTCATTATTCTCTAGAACTCTAGAGCTCAAATTGAAGTTCCCATGCTCTATTTCCGTGTATTAACTCGGTGTATTTCTTGAATATCGAAAACCGTGTCAGTGAAAAAAAACGATCGATCAAAATGAATCCTACTTCTTATAGAGATTTGACGGAAACCAACCCCTAAAATACAAATTCTTTATGGGAAACTCCGTTACCCATCTCCTTTACTTTGTTACCTGTTGATCATGAAACCTATTAAGCCGTGTGAATATCTCAATGTTTTGTATTAGAATTACAAAAAAAACTGCAAATAAGCCATGGTTGGAGAGTCCACTGCTGTGCGGGATCACGGAACTACCTTGAGTAAGAAAAGAAAAACCCTCGCGACGTGACAAGCGATGAGTAGATCGAAGAACCAAACCCGGAAAGAAAGAAATGTCACGTGATTCGCCGGACGTGAGAAAAGATGGATAGCACCTCCTCGACCCACGAGAGGTTAAACCGCAAGGAAAGTAGAAAGAAACTCTGCACCTAACGTGCTCCAAAAACGGCACGAGTGGTCACGTCTGTTATCATGCACGATTAGAAGTAAATTCTTACTTGTAACTCTTCTTTTCTCCCGTCCCCATCGCCACCTCGAAATATCTCTGCCGCTGTTTCCGCTAACACATAATTCCTTTGCAAAGCTTCTCATAAAAGCGTCGGTTCCCATTTAAAGACGAGGTCAGCTCTCTTACCTAACGCTGAACGTTTAGCTGGGTGGCCTTCATGTTTTTTTTTTTTTTTTTTATAATATTTTTGCTCCAGCTCCGTTCCCAACTCCTTTTGACTCCCCAGTTGTTTAAAGCTTTTCCTCCGTAGTGCCTTTTTCTTTTATTGATTGTATAAAGCATAAACAAATCTATGAATCTGTCCCTTCTCTTCTCTGGGGTTGTCACCGCGTAGAAACCAGCTAGCGCCTCGCAGTTTTCCGGTGCTCTCTCTCTCTCTCTCTGCGCGCAGTCTTTTGGGTTCCCTCTTAAAGTCTTGTTTGGTGTTTTGGGAATCTTGAACGTTCCCCACCGTGTTCGGCCGAGTTGCCATTCAAAGCTGGGCTTGGGCGTTTCTCTCTCTCTCGCTCTCTCTCTCTGGGTGCTCTTTCCGCTATAAAGGTGCCATCTTTAACGCTTCCTGCTGAGTTCTGTCAATTGGGTTTGGATCTTGATCGTCTCCCTGATTGGGATCGGTTGCTCGGTTGCTCCTTTTCTCCTTTTTTGGTTCTTTACGAATCTCGTCTCTTCGAGATAAGATCTTGAAGTTGCCATCTTTGTACTGTTTTTCGGTTAGTTCTTGATCGTGAGTGCTTGCCCGTTGTGATTCAAACCCTGTACTTCCCCTGTCGTTCGCTTCTCCCTGTATGAGAGATCAAGATTTGAGCTTTGCCTAGCTCAGAGATAGCTTGATTTGCTGAGCTCCTTGGCTTAAAGATCGAAGATGAAGTGCAATAGAAGCTTGGGATTGTTTTTGTGGGCTTTGTCGATCTTGTGTTTGGCTGGGTCTTCAGATGGGTATTCTCCTCCAGATAATTACCTCATAGATTGTGGATCCTCAACCAATACCTCTGTAGGTAACCGCGTTTTTCTCGCCGATAGCTTGGCCTCGAAGTTCGTTTCCACCCCACAAAATGTTCTGGCCAGTGCATCGAACTCTGTTAATTCTTCTGATGTTTCCCAGCTCTATCAAACCGCGAGAGTCTTTACTGGTTCCACCAAATACACATTTCCCATCAGCCAGAGTGGTAGGCACTGGATTCGGCTCTATTTCTCTCCTTTTGATTACCAATCTTACAATATGAGCACTGCTAAATTTGCTGTTTCAGCCCAAAACTTTGGTCTTCTCAGTGATTTTAGTGCCAGTGGCAGCGTCATGAAAGAGTTTTCCCTGAACGTAACGTCGAGTAACCTTGTTGTCACCATTACCCCCTCCAATAACTCAATTGCATTTCTGAATGCAATTGAAGTTGTCTCCATGCCCGACACTTTAATTCAGGATGCCAATATTCTTCCTACATGGAAGTTTCAAGGTCTCCCATGGCAGGCTCTTGAGACAATCTGGAGATTGAACATGGGTGGACCACAAGTTTCTGCTATGAATGATACTCTCTGGAGAAATTGGGATCCCGACTATGGTTTTCTAGTCCAACCTAATCTGGCGAAGAATATATCCAAGATTGGAGCAGTTAAATATAGATCAGGTGGGGCGACTGAGGATGCTGCTCCTGCTTCAGTCTATGGCACTGCAACTAAGATGAACTCGGATAGTGATCCCAATAGCAATTTCAATGTCACCTGGGAGTTTGATATAGATGTTGGATCTAGACACCTTATTCGCTTTCACTTCTGTGATATAGTGAGCACGGCGCTTAACGGGCTCTACTTCAGTGTCTATCTTGACTCATCTACTGTTTATAGTGACCTTGATTTGAGTATCATCTCGATCAATACTTTGGCTGCTCCCTATTTCTTCGATATAGTTTCAGGGTTGTCAGTAAGCAACAAGCTTCGTGTAAGTGTTGGTCCATACACGGCAAATGGCGCTTACCCCGATGCCATTTTGAATGGGTTAGAGATCATGAAATTGAACAATTCTGATGGAAGCCTCAATGGGGCGGCGGTAACTTCTGGTTCCAGCTCTGGCAAAAATGTCAGTGTCATAGTGGGTGCAACTATTGGGGCACTTATTGCGGCACTTTTGGCTGGAGTTCTCTTTTTGTGGTGCCGAAGAAGGCGACAACAACTTGCAAAGCAGGGGCTTTCCAAGACATGGATTCCGTTATCCACTAATGGAGGCACTTCTCACACCATGGGGAGTAAATACTCTAATGGAACAACCCTTAGCGTTGCTTCCAATCTTGGGTTTCGCTTTCCCTTTGTGGCTGTTCATGAGGCCACAAACAACTTTGATGAGAGTTGGGTCATTGGTATTGGTGGTTTTGGAAAAGTGTACCGGGGAGACTTGAATGACGGGACAAGAGTAGCTGTTAAGAGGGGTAATCCTCGGTCCCAACAGGGACTTGCAGAATTCCAAACCGAAATTGAGATGCTTTCACAGTTTCGCCACCGCCATCTGGTTTCTTTGATTGGGTATTGTGATGAAAAGAGTGAGATGATTTTGATTTATGAATACATGGAGAACGGCACGCTGAAGAGCCATCTTTATGGCTCTGGCCTTCCTAGCCTGAGCTGGAAGCAGAGGCTTGAGATATGCATTGGTGCTGCTAGAGGGCTCCACTACCTTCACACTGGCTATGCAAAAGCGGTCATCCATCGCGATGTGAAGTCTGCAAATATTTTGCTTGATGAGAACCTCATGGCAAAAGTTGCTGATTTTGGGCTTTCCAAGACAGGGCCGGAAATTGATCAGACCCATGTGAGTACAGCAGTGAAAGGAAGTTTTGGATACCTTGATCCGGAATACTTCAGAAGGCAACAACTTACCGAAAAATCTGATGTGTATTCATTTGGGGTGGTCTTACTCGAAGTCCTCTGTGCAAGACCCGTTATTGATCCATCACTCCCTAGGGAAAAGGTGAACTTGGCGGAATGGGCAATGAAGTGGCAAAAGAAAGGGCAATTGGATCAGATCATAGACCCTACTCTTGTTGGTAAAATCAGACCCGATTCTCTTCGGAAGTTTGGGGAAACGGCTGAGAAATGCTTGGCCGACTTTGGCGTCGATCGGCCTTCAATGGGAGATGTGCTGTGGAATCTGGAATATGCCCTTCAACTTCAAGAGGCGGTTGTGCAAGGAGACCCTGAAGAAAACAGTACTAACGTGATCGGTGAGCTATCTCCTCAAGTCCACAATTTCAGCAATCCCGATCCGATGATTTCCACCGCGCAGTTTGAAGTATCTAGTGTGGACGACCTCTCGATGAGTAAAGTGTTCTCACAGCTTGTGAACTCCGAGGGTAGATGAGCATTCATCTTGCTGACCTCTTGTTCTGATTCTTTCTCCAACCAACCATGATAAGGCGGGATTCACTTTTAGTTTCATCCAAAAGTTTGGTGTGCTAGTGCTGCTAATGGACCATTCGGGTGTGCCGCGGTGCAACTTTGGTTGAGTCAGGGACCAGGAGAAGAGGAGGAACGCACCTAGTTTCATGTGTCATTGATGTCTCACTTGATGGAGTTTGCTTATGGACAGACCTGACTTTGAACAGAAGGAATACCAGTTTGTGTTTTAGGTAACTGATAGTGAAGAATCCGATTACTGATAAAAGCTGTTGAATCTGAATCTTTTTCTTGTAATGTTTACTTGTTCCTTTCTGTGTTCACTCTTCACAGGAATGTTTATAAGTTCATTTATTTCACCTTTCTTTGAATCGATTGGCTGGGTTTGAATTGTGAATCTGCCCTTTTATCATCCTCTGTCGCAAATGACATTGATTCCCTAAATTTATGTTTCTGCTGCATTCACATGAACCTTTGGCTTAAATACGTAAAGAAACAGTTTGAGAAGCAACAGGAGGATTGTTGGATGCTGCTTGAGTTTTGCTTTTAGGTACTCTTCATCTTCCCAACGCGTTGTCATTTTTTCAAATTATCAGTTGCTGGCCTCTGTTCAGGATCATGACGTTGAAGATGTTTTAACAGTTGGAGGGGCACAGATTGGCTGCTGCCCACCATTTTCATCGGTGGAAATTTGAAACTATCACTCTCTCTCTCTCTCTCTGTCTGTCTGTGTGCGGACAACTTGATACAGCCACCGTGGAAAGCCTTGCCGCTGCCCCCATTCATTGTCTCGACCACCACCAAAATCGTTCTCAGCCATCCCTTCCTCCCTACGCGCATGATCACCCTCTCTATGTCCTGTTAATGGGGGCGATTTTAAGGTCCCCGACCTCAGATCGAGGACAACGTGTGATCGTGGACCTTCAAGGACCTTAGAGAGGCGTGTGATCGAATCTACAAATACACGGTGAGAGAATCAATAGGCGATTTGCAGATAATTTGTGCCGTGATTGGACCGGCCCTTAAATTCAGTAACTTATAAGTACGTGGCCCGTAACCTCGATTGCTCAAATGCTGAAATTGCGCCATTGCTTGGCCTTCAAGACTGGGTGCGAAGTTGACCAATTATTTCCAGATCAAGACTTCCTTGGATTAGCTCATGGAGACGGGAACTTGTCAATCCATTTCTAATGATTGATTCCATTAGAGCCACCGATATTACGTCAAACCCAAATTTTATTATGGGGGACCACGTCTTCCACAAACGTGAATTTGGTGTCGACGGACAATGAACGAATTAAGTATTCTTAAGCTAAGGTCAACTTATCCTCTCTGTCGAAATTTCTATCGGGATTGATGTCTATCAGCACCAGCTCAGGCACAGATAATCCATGCTCACCGGTAATCTAGCCTTAATTACATACCGTAACTTGAGCTATATCTCATGCGCACCGAAAAGAAGCTGGTGCGGGTAGGATTCGGCAAGATCAGTTCGGCCAGATTTGAAAAGCCTTTGAATTAGGTCCACAAATTACACCCGCTTTAAGTGGAATGATTTCATCATCATGCTAACCAACAGTATGGGAGCTAATTGCTGGTAGGAGTAGAGATAACATCCACCCACTTCAAGGACGTATTAAATAGATATTACATAATAATTAAGAAGACATAAGACCCGGAACGAGAAGCTCATGGTCGACACACCCAACGCAGCGCCGTGTCTCGTCACGGCGTGTACATACTCGAACCTGCGTTCGGCGAGCTTTATAATGACGCATTGTCTTGTCAACCATCGTTCCTGCGTGCAAGTTTCTGTTGAGAGAAACATTAATCAAATGACAATGACGCATGAAAGCTTGAGACAGAAATCAACGTGAGAATCCCCCACCTTCGAACTTCAGCCTACCCCTCCCAACTTACAACTGCCCTGTGCCCACCTCTCTGTCATTCTCTCTTTGGCTAGTCGGCAGGATTTATTAAAAAACTGCAGGCACGAGCTTTCGGGTAGCTATGTCCCACCTTTGTAGCTGAACTTCTCTTTTCAATTCAATGAAATGTGTGGGCTAAAACTTCAGTCTTTCGTAATCTTTCTGCGTGCTGGTCATGGAAAGGTTGCTCGATTATGCCCTCTTAAGGGTTTCGTGGTGATCATTTGACAGTACACTTTCCTCGAATGGTGATTGATGGGCACTATTTCGATACAATACTTCAATGAAAGATGAAGCACTTTTTCCTAGTGTGAGTCCAACATCCTTGGCATGCTCATGTGTCACGTGCAATGTTCTTCAAGGACAGCTCGAGTGACGGGTCTTGACTTTTCTTTTAAACCCTTTTAATGCTCACCGGAAAATTCAAAAGCGTTTAAGCCAAACCGCGAGATCGCATGCAATGTTCTTCAATGAAAGTTCGAGTGATGAGTCTTGACTTTTCTTTCTAACCATTTCAATGCTTGCCTAAAAATTTAAAAGCGTATAATCTAAATTATGATCACTTTTATCATGATAGATAACAATTTATTCTTGAAGGCAAAAAGTTGTGTATTCCTAAGATCACCTAATTTTACACGGTCTTCTATTAAAATTATGCCATGCGTACATTTTTATCCCTATATTCAAACAAAACTCCGATCCATAGCACTTCTCTCTCTTCACGCTCGTGTTTGAGTTAGACTTGGTATTGGTTTGCAAAATTAAGTGTTGTCGTTAATGCGATCTAGCTGGCTATGAGAGCATATTTATCAGTTTTCTACTCATTGCAAGGTCAAATCTTGCTTTCCCCGTTGAATATTGGAAGTGGCGGTACTTCGCCCTTGCCTTAAATTCCGACACAAGCTAGAAACGAAAATGAAAGAACGCCTGTGAAGTAGTCTGAGAAGTAATAAGTTCACAAAAATGTAATTTCCTCTTCCAGAAATAGAGAAGAGAAGCAATTCATAGCAAATGACACTTATCATCCTCTCACAGCTTCCACCCTTCTGCACTGATCTTTGCATTCGACCCACCATCATACCACAGATATAACACGCAATTCACCCTATATGAAGCACATAAAACCCAGAAGATAAAGAAAGACAAAGATTCAAGGTGAAGAGTAACAGTCCGGTATACTCAGTAGTCTTTCCGGGAGAGATGATAATCAGCTACATCGATTTTGGCCGTGCAAGAGAGAAGGCGTTGAAATATCGCCAAGAGAGCAGAGCAAGACACTTCTTTAGCCCTCCGGACCTCCAATTTCCCGCGAAACACTCTCTTCTTGACTCTCGCCAAGCACTTCTTGGTCCTCTCGGGCACGCTCTCCTTCCTGGAGAAAGTGTAGCTCCTCAGGTACATTTGCCTGCAAGATATCCCATCCACCACTCTAGGGTGCGACCGCCCCCTGCGCCCCGCAGGAAAATGATCACCGTCCTGCTCCGGCCCCTTGCGGAGGCTCATGTATGCCGGCCCTGCCCGGGCGGCACCGTCCACAATGCAATTTGTCATGCAGGTGGAGGCTGCCATGGGGAGTGTTTCCAAAGGTGTCGTGCGCAACTTTATGTGAGGGGTTTGTCCCTGTATTTGCTTTTTATAGTGCGGTCGGTATGGTGCTCTAATGCTTTTGTAGGTGAAAGGTGAATGTGCGCGCGAATGGATTGGTGGCATGCGGGAGCTGAATTTAACTTGGAATGCCATTGAAGTCAAGAGTAAAGTTAATGCACGGGCATCTGATAATATATAAAAGCATAGCGATCGAGTCGTCATGGTCCGTTCGTGCACATTAGAAAAGGGGGAAAAGAGACTCTCCATTATTATGATCGGCTAAAGAAAGGGCTAAGTAACATGCTCTTTACTCTTCTTCCCTCTTGAATTGACTCTTATTCTCCAAGTGAGTGGGTGTTTGAATTGGAATTGGAATAGGATGCTCTAGCAATGAATAGAGATGGGATTCCAATCTTGGGCATATTCGACTTCAGCTGAAGTATAGTATTATTTTTTTCTTGCACTTCTATTGGACTCTGAATTCTGGATGAGTTATTTCATTTCTTTTGCCTTTTTTTTCGATGACTCAGGAACCGCCGTACAGCCGGCAACCGGCGACGTAAATCCGGGCGGCACTAGCGCGGGGCCCACCTCCCACGGCACCTTGCACGGTTTCGTTTCTTTTCCCCTCGCATAATTAAAAATTCATAATTTCGGCAGAAAAGATTCAATAATAGCAAGATCACGACTTATTCAAGATCTCTAAGCAGACATCAACTTTTCACTTGAAATAGTAATAATAACAAAGGAAAAAACCACCAAGAATTCTAAATTATACATATTGTGATACATTTACCTCAAACTTTTTAAATAACACAAAAAATCATAAGTTTATATTATATGACACATTTACCTTAAACTTTTTCCGTGACACAAAAAAACCCCAAACTTTTACCTATGTAACATATTTACCTTAAAACCTTTTTTTGTGATTCAAAAAACTTCAAATTTATATCCGTATGAAAATTTACCCCAAGTTATTTTTCTATAACATAAAAAACTCTAAACTTGTACTTATGTAACAAATTTTAAAAAGTTTGAGGTAAATGTGTTATAATGAGTATAATTTAGGATTTTTGGTTGTTTTTTTCCTAATAACAATGGCGATGCTTTGTAAACAAGGATATGTGATGACAGAGAAACTTGGATGGTATGGCGGAGAGCGAAACCGAAGTCGAAATTTTAAAGGTGTGACTTGTAAAAGCTACATGAATGGTGGTTTATTCAAGGAACCACCTTTACTCTCTACTTTTACAAAATACTTCTTTCTAAGCAATATTTATTAATATTTCATGGAATGATTGTTGATATTTCCTCGCTAGATTTACACATCCTAGCACAGACAACAAAAAAGTAATTATATTACTCATTTTTTGATGGAATGAAAAACTCATTATACTACGAGATTGATGCAGCACTTTTGACGAAAACATTTTATTCTAATGGAAAATTTTGAATTTTAATAAAGAAAAAAGAACACATTAATCCACAGACTAAAATGATTAAAATAGATTTCACCCTTCGACAAAACTCTGGAAGGCAGGGGCGCCGCTGCCTAAATCCGCCACCAAATTCCACTAACTATGTGCATTTTACGCATTCAAGATTGATTTTTAAAAAAGATTCATCTTTGAGGCGATGGGCACTACAAAGAACGAGGGTTCCAATCCAAGCTGACAACAAAGAAAGTGCAATGGGCTCGTGGCCTAAACAAGGACAAGAAACAGGTCTATGGGCTTTTGGTAAACAACAAAAAAAAGCATGTGTGTGGACTAAACCCATTTCAAAGCAAGCCCAAAAGGCAGCAAAGACATGGGGTCTAACGTGTTGGGTTTAATGGGTGAGATAATTTCTTTGCTTAACATTCCATTGCACAGTTTATCGGTGGGCCTGAGAGACACTCATTTCAATAACTTGGGCCCATACGACCAAAAAATAAAAAAAATAAAATAACTTGGGGCCATTTATATCATCCTGGAATAAGTTTTTTCTCGGAAAAATTGTCTAAAGAATCATAAACCTTTTGCACTTTATCAATTCAGTCATAAACTTTTCAATTTTACTAGTTAAGTCCTAAATATTTTCATATTGTGCCAATTGACTCAATCTGGCTAATTTTAGCTGAAATTTGCTGAGGTGGACATCAGTCATCTTACATGGTGCGTCCAACGTTGATGTGAATAATTTTTTATAATAATTTAATATTTTTTTGAATTATTTATTTATTTTGTCTTTTTCCCTCCTAACCCTTCTTCTTCTTCCTCCAATCAGTCACAAGGCCTCATTGATGGTTAACGATAGGCCAGAGTCGAGGCTTGGCGAGGTCGACCTTATTGACCATTGGCGAGCCTTGCCATCGCTAGGAGAGGTAGGGCCTCGTTGTGCCTAGGCAAGGCTCAAACCCTATAGCCTTGCCAAGGGTGAGCAAGGCTTCCTCGATGCTGGGGAGGTCAACCTCGCTGAACCCTTGTCTCTAGCCAATCATCATCTATTACCAAGGATTGGCGACCGGTTAGAGGAGGAAAAAGAATGAAAGAAAAAAATGAATAATAAAAAAATTGAAAAAAAATATCAAAATATTGTTATAATTGTCTACGTTAACGCCAGCTCTATCATGTAGGATGACTAACATTTACATTAGTGATTCCCAACCAATGTTGACTAAATGGACTTAATTGGCAAAATGTGAAAATTTTTAAAATTAGATTGGCAAAAGTAAAAGATTTATGATTTTTTAAACAAATTTTCTCTTTTTTATTTTATCTTCTAAGAACTTATGTTCAAAGAAGCACATGCTACAGTTCTTTCATTATTATGTGCAACTTTCCCTACAAGAAAAATGCACTACTAAGAAAAGGTACTCCTTTGTTTTTTGGCTATACTTATATTATGAGAACTTTTTTGTGGGACATTCTTATTTTTCTAGGTGTAAATTAATTTTGTGTAGAATTTAATTTACAAAGACGAGGGATCTATGGCCTAATTCGAAATTGAATCCAAAGAAGGATGTGCTACAACTTTCTCATTCCTTTGAGCAGAAGTATGGTAAGAGTGCCAAAACTTGGCACGAGATATACTTTAGTGTCAAAAGTTACGAAATGTACACATAAGTGACGCTTTCTTTAGAAAATAGGACACTTGAATGCCAAATCCGACGATCTTGACTGGATTTTTTTTTTTTTTTTTGTCGGTCCTACTCTATTCTTATTCTAACTCTTGCTCTCAGACTTTTGCCATGCCTTATTGCAGGGCGTGAGAGTCGAAACTCACACCTGAAACTAATTCGTCCTCACCCCAACCCTCCCGAGAAGGTGGGGATTCGAACCCTCCACCTCTCCTTTCCAAGTTGTAAGAGTGGTCACTGGGGTAAACCCCAGTGGTTTGACTGACTGGAAATTTTACATGGCAATCTTATTAATATAGTTAAGTGGCTTGTCGGAGAGTTAAGTTAACAAAGAAGAGCCAAAATGACGTCGTTTGAATTTTATATAAATATTAATTAAATTAAATTTAAAACTATTTTTTTTAAAGGAGGAATTGTAGAATGGCAAGGGGTGCAAGTCCTTGCCATCGCTACACCACCGGTCGCCAAGAAGAGCAAGCGACGGTGGGAGGAGGGTCAGTTGGGGTCGCTGATCCTTAGCCAGGGACTAGGACCCTTGTTGATTGGCGGCGAGGGCCTATAAGCCCTCGCTTAGCCGTTGGTTGGGGTCGCCAAATTTAAGGGTTGCAACCCTCGCCAACCCTTGGCCAGGGCCCAACAACACAAGCTGACCTTCCCCCCATCATCGCTAACCCTTCCCGGCAATGATGGGGTGGCGGCAATGATGGCTTGCATAGCCCTCATCATTTTGCAACTCCTACCCTCATTTTTTAAAAATTATTATTATTATAAATTTAGTTTTAAATTTATTTTAATTAATATTGATATTAAAATTCAAATCCAAGGTGAAATGACATCGTTTTTGTCTTATATAGCCATATTAGTGTGCAAAACGATGTCGTTTTGTATTTTTCTCTCCGGAAAAATGCCACATTAGCATTTTGATCAGATTTTCTCGCCGTTGGTATCTAATTGATCTATTGCTTTGATTTTGGTATTTAAATGTATCTTTCCAAATTTTGGGTACTCAAGTGTCCTCCCACGCTAAGTTTTGGCATTTCAAGTGTCTGGCTCCCCATTCTTATGTGCAACTTTCCTTACAAGGAAAAGTAAACTAATAAGAAAAGGTACTCCTTTGTTTTTTGGCTATACTTATATTGAACATCGGGCGACCTCGGTTAAACCTAAATTAATTCGAAGTCCGGTCCAAAGAAACACATGCTACAATTCCCTCATTTTTATGTGCAGCTTTCCCTACAAGAAAAGTACACTAATGAGAAAAGGTACTCCTTTGTTTTATGGCTTATCCTTATGTCGACCATCGGCCGACCTCGGTTAAACCTGAAATTTTAGAAAAGTTGTCCCTCCTTTTGCTTTGTTTATGACCATTACTTTTTGAAAAATTTCCTTAAAGCTTATAAACAAGGGGAAAAAAAACTCAAATTTGCTTCTTGTCCAAGTGTAGCTTTGTGACTACCTAACGAAGCATGAAACATAAAGTAGTGGGGACCGAGATTTGCCTCACAGTAAGAGAGCATGTTCGCATGCACTCCAAAGGAATAAAAATCTTTTGCGTACAATGGGTCGTAGGTCACCGGCGGGAGCTTGATTATAAAAAAATCTCACACACCAAAAAAAAGAAAAGAAATATGCCACTATAAACCTTAATTTATACTCACTGCAATAGTTATACCCTAAACTTTCTTTATGTTATAAAAAACCCCAAATTTATATATGTGTGATATATGTATACCTTCTGTCATGGTTCTATTTTAGACCTTGTTAAAAATCTAACGTGGATCCAAAGTGGCATTATTAATATTTTTGGAGGAAAAGTGGTGCAACGCAAACACCACATGTGAAAATGATTAAAAGGAAAATGGAGAACTAAAAAATCCAATAAAAGAAAAATCAGACCTGAGGGAAGATATAGAGAGATTGCATATGGTCCGGGGTGTTTAAGGGGTACCCTGGCCATTCCAACTTTGCTGGCGCGAGCCGTCGACCATGGTGGACCATCGGTATGGGTTGGTCAATGCTCGCATGGATACCCTTAACATGCAATTGCAGATACATTATCCAGATCAAACAACGCAACTTAAGTTTATGTCCTAAATCCATGTATACTCTCTATTTCAGTTTTATCTATGGTATATTTGTCACATCAGTATAAGTTTAAGAAGTTTTATAGCACCCAAAAAAAAAAATTAGATATTTGTGTCATAATTGATAAGTTTAGGGTTTTAAGTGACACGTAAAAAAGTTCAGTGTATTTGTGTCGCGGTGAGTATAGTTTGTGATTTTTTGTGGTATTTACTCTTATTTGTGCCTGCAAATAATGTCATTAACATCAGATCATGCTTATTTGGTACGTGAATTGAAAGTTCCCAACTCTTTATCATGTTATTCAATCGTCCCTTCTTACGTACATCCTCAATTTAAAAAATAAAAAATTGTTGACGAGTTGACCAAAGCACACTGTAGAGAGCCATTATAACGAGAGGCCACCTACTGGAATTCACATTTCTCTGCAAGTTGCGCAAGTTTGTAGCGATAACATCAGTCCCTGGTTTGCTCAGTTCTTCTCGCTGAGGTACGTGCATGCACCTCCTTCGACTCTTCGACTAATATTATATCTTGCTTAATTTCATTTTCAATTATCTTGATATCACGCTCAGTTCATATAATCTTCCCAATCTATCGTGATAAAAAGAAGTGTTTCTTTTCTAATAAGAAACCACTTTTTTTTTTTTTTTGTATGAATGATGCTTCAAAAAATGTTTGCAGACGCCCCCGCTTGCATTGAGCTACAGAGAGTTTTCCTGATGGAGAACAATAACTGTATACAAAATTGTCCGAGTTTTCAGTACTTCCCTCCTCCCTCGGCATGGAACGTTCCAGTTTCGGTATCTTTCAAAAGCAACACTCCATGCTGGGCCAATCCAAGGTGGATAAGCTTCAGCATAGTCATTGTCATTGCCGTAGCTGGTGGTGTTATTATAAAAAATCGTCGCGAATCGAAACAGAAGGTTAATATTTCAGAGATAGTGATCACACCGCAGTCACTGAAGCGGGAGTCGCCGAAGAAGCCGCCAAAGGGGAAGTCGCCGAAGGAGTCGCCGAAGAAGCCGCCAAAGGGGAAGTCGCCGAAGGAGTCGCCGAAGAAGCCGCCAAAGTGGGAGTCGCCGACGGAGTCACCAAAGCGGGAGTCGCCGACGGAGTCACCAAAGCGGGAGTCGCCACGGAAGCCTCTGAAGGTTGCTACAGATGCCAAAGACGTTACCGTCGCTGCCGCCATGTTGTCCATGTTGTCCGATGCCGTTGCCGTCACTGCCGTCGTGTTGTCCTTGTTGTCCATTGTGTCCGTGTTGTCATCAGATGACAGAATATCCGTGGGTGGTCATTGAATGATGCATAACGATAGAATCTCTACTGTATTGCATCGAATTCGAAATTGGGTACAATAAATCATTTTTTTTGCTGGTGAAAATAATGTTTGTGTTTTTTTTTTGTCGGTCTTACGCTAATCCTAATATTCTCGGTAATCTTCTCCACCCCATCCTCCGAAAGGTGGGGATTTGAATCTCAACCTCTGGCCGTAACTGGAAATAATGTTTGTGTTGGAACTTAAATTATTTCGGTAGTTTTATGGTTTATGGAGGAATGAATTCTCGTCTCATAACAAATTATGTCTCTCTGTATTCTTTTTCGTAACTTCTATACAAAATGTTGTAATTCACAATATCTTGAAGATTTTACAATCAACGGATGAGATTTATTTTTTCTTTATCCAGTGGTCATCAAGGAGGGATTATGAATCATCCGTTCTAAAAAATTATTCATAACACCCCTTATAAAAAAGCGACAATATATAATTAAAGAAAAAGGCCCAAAACAACTTCACATTTCCACCTAGTGTTGAAAAACGACATCAATTGTTATCACAACCCCTCCAAGGGCGAAATAAATTCCTGACGTAAACGGATGCATTACTAAGCAGACATGAGCCATTTTTCTTACAAGTTAGCATCTACACTTAGCACGGGCCTCTTGAATTCTATCAATCGCAACTTGGTATTTTAATTTTAATTATGCAGTTCAAATTATCTTGGAGTTAGGAACTCAAATAGGAAGTGGGAATGCATTTCACTTTTGTAAACCAGAGATTCACAATTCGATTTAGTTACACTAAATTAATCTAAAGTCTCGTTGCCTTTTCTCTATAAGAAAACGATTCATATGTGATTTTCTAAAATTTTATTCCTTAAATCCTCTGAACATATAAAACAAAAAATAACTATGCATAGTTACTCAAGCAATAAAAATTAACGACAAGGCAATAAAAATAAAAAGCTAAGTAAATATATAAATGACAAGAAAAATAAAGGACACGAATCGTATCGGGCAAGATTAAACAAAACTTGTTATTAAGGCTGAACACAAGATCCTGTGAACTATAAATGTAAATTCAATATAAACTCTCCAAGATATGCTTGACGTTCAATAAGGAAAGTAAATGTATGATTTGTCATAACTCTCTACTTAATAAATTACCTTCCTAAAATGAATAATTGCAGGTGAAAATGAAATCTAATTAATGCAATCTAAAGTGCAATGCAATATTAAGAAAGAAAATCAATTTGTGAAAGTGCATTGTTCCTAAAACGCAATCCTTAAGATTTATTTTATTTTAAATTTTTTAAAGATACAAAATTAAGAAAATTAACTAAGCGTGGAAATAAATATGAACTAAATCTAACATGTGTGAATCGACCTATATCCCATATGCACAATAATTTGGACCTCAAATCACACTTTGCGATGTGACTCATGCATTTATGGAGATTCACACCGATAAACCATCGATGTAAATTTAGGACTTTTCGAATTTTGACTTCCTACGAAGATGAGGCTAGTGTACATTAGGAGTGAGCATTGTTCTAGAATAGAATATAAAACCGGATAACCAGACCGATTCCCATAGGCTAGTGTACATTAGGAGTGAGCATTGTTCTAGAATAGAATATAAAACCGCATAACCAGACCGATTCTCATCGATATTATGCGAATCGATTGGAATCAATTCAGTAACGTATGCAGATATCCTTGTGATTAAGTGCTTTACGACAATGCGTCTCTTTGAGGGATAGTTGAATACATGGTTTGAAGAGTAGTTGATACTCCCAACATTAACAAATATATGTAGCACTAATAGTGTGGCTTACATGAAAGAGCCCAGAACACATCCGTTACTGTAGTACGTAAAAATCTTTTGTAGAAGGTATGTGGAGAAAACGATGGTGGAATTAGGGGTGTCAACGGTTCGGTTCGGTTCGGTTTTTTTGAAAAATCGAACCGAACCGAACCGTTAG
Organism: Eucalyptus sp. ANBG9806169; assembly: GCA_014182395.1. NCBI lineage: Eukaryota > Viridiplantae > Streptophyta > Magnoliopsida > Myrtales > Myrtaceae > Eucalyptus > Eucalyptus sp. ANBG9806169. Next base: position 32,655,246 of record CM024574.1, read on the forward strand.
AAAAATCTTCCGAACCGAACCGAAACCGAACCAAATCGAATACGAACCGAACCGAAATTTCGGTTCGGTTTGGTTGATTCGGTTCGGTTTTTCGGTTTTTGGTATTTAGCTTTTGGTTTTCAGTTTTTTCTTTTTTTTCTTTTTTCGTCTTCATTTGAGGGCAGCGGCAGCCAAAAAGCTTCCATTTTTCTTTGATAGAGTTCGTCCGTCCATCTTCATCGATAAGTACTTGTCTTATTTTGCTCAGCTATTGGATTCGTGATCAGGCCCTTCTTTTCCATGTCGTTTTTTTTGGTGGGTCTCTCTGCAATGCATCAAGACGATGGCAGCTACGGTGATTGAATCGACGAAGAAAACATGAGAATGAGAGCAATCGATGAGAAAGATCTTTCAATGAACCCTCTGTAACTCTAAAAACTAATGCTCTGTTTTCCCCATCCTGTTATGGCCGATCTCGCGGTGTTCAGTTATGGGATGCGACGATGAAAGCTGGTAGTCAGAGATGGTGATCAGTGGATTCTGGCGTTGATTGGTGGTGAAGAAACTTTTTGGAACTCGGCGGATGAAGAGGAGTGACCTTTGAGCGAGCGGTTCACTGACAGAGTCTTCCTTCTTTTTCCCTTCTGCTTTGCTGGACCCAGAAGCGATATTGCAAAGCAAATATCCTCTCTCCAACTCTCTGCTTTTTCAGATAATTCAATTGCCAGATCACAGAGATCTACTTGCTCTACTTGCTCTCATCAGCTCTAGTCCCTAGCATCACATTCTCCCTCTCTCGCATTGCTCTGTTTCGCGATCGAAAAACAGAGCAAACGAGTCTCTGCCGAAATGGACCGGCTCTCTGCAAGTAGTCTCCTTCCCCACATTCGGAGGAGCAAAAGATGACATCTCCATGCAACTTTCGCTGATTTGGGCTCAGAAAAAGAACCGAATTTTTAATGGTTTCATTTTTATCGGTTCGTGGTTCGGTTCGGTTCGGTTAACCGATAAAAACCGAACCAATAAAAAAATATTGGTTTTTAATGAGAACCGAACCGATAATCGAACCGAACCGAAAAAACTGAATTTTTCGGTTCGGTTCGGTTCGGTTTTCGGTTCGGTTCTTGACACCCCTAGGTGGAATCAGAATAGGGCGTCGTTTGCAAGAAAAAAAAGCAATGTCAATTAGAGTATTTGCATACATGAGTAATATCGTACAAAAGGAATGATTAGATGGCAGTCTTTTAATTACTATGATAATAATAGTCTATTCTGAATTATATAAACCAAATAACAAATAATTATAATTTGTTATGTGACCCACTTTTTCAAAAATTTGTAACTCATAATAAGTTGTTATTCTTATTATAGCCCACATATTGTTATGCTAACAAAACTCTTTATATAATGTTGAAGGTCTAAGGTTTTGAACCAACTTTGAGTAATCATAGGGACGATAGATTCTTTCTTCAAACTCTCTCTCTCTCTGTACCCGCCAACAAATGGTAAGGGGAAATGATGATCCCGACTGTTTCTTATTACAAGAGATTTAATGAGAGGTTGGCATGGTTTCTATGTAAATCCTGGAATTGATCTTGGAATTTATAATAGGTTGGGTTTTGGGATATGTAAGGTAAATTCCGAGTTTGAAAAAAAATGATAAATTGGTTATGATGGGTAGATTTCAAGTAGAATTTAGATAGAACTCAGAATCGCTTACCTCTTGACACATCAAAAAGCGACGAAAACAATTATAGAAGAATGGAGGAAATTGAAGCGAAGATGAGATAATTATGAATTAAACATGCAAGACAACATGACTACATGCTGCGAGCAAGAGTAGGAATAGACCCGGGACACATAATGTGGCAAAACATGGCCGAGTTCATACAATCCATACATAGATCGAACGGAAGCGTTCAGCACATAGTCGCAAATCCAGGCACGCGATCAAGCCAATGTGATGAAGAGTCAACATGAGTTTATTCAAACATGCAACGACATCGATTAGCAATAAGTACGATGGAAATAGAAAACAAAGCAAAAAGGCTAACAGGAGGCTAAACACTCAAAGAAAGGCAAGGGCAACGACACATAAAGTATTTGATAATTTAAACCTCCTCGCGGACACAAATAATGATTAGCACTGTACTCAATGGCTACCGAAAGCACGCTTAATCGATTGGTGCGAGAGGAATCTTTACTTTAGGACAGTGAGTGGCTCGACATTTGTTATGGGACAATGATTACGGCGACTGGGGGTTAAAACCGCAAGCTGGCTGTTCCGGTCTCCCCTCCATAATAGGTGCCGTCTAGCTGTAGTGGCTGCCGTGACTCTTGTTGTCGTGGTGCGTGGTTTGATAACCTTTCATTTTGATTTGAGATTTTTTATGATTAAAAAATTAATTTAAAGTAAATTTATTTTATACATTAATTTGGATTTTTTTAGTAATATTAACCTTTAATTTGGAATTATGATGGAATTTGGATCTCATTAGACATGACCCAGGAAATATTCAGATGCAATCGGGAAATTTGTGCCTTAAAAAAATCCATCACCGCCGCCTCAACTTCATTGACCCCAAGGCACGTCCACTTTTCTCTAAAATTCATTAAGTAATTGGTTCGATTGATGAGAACTTTTTTGTGGCACATGACTTTTCTGTGGGACATCCTTCTTTTTCTAGGTGTAAATTAATCCTGTGTTGAACGGGGGATCTATGGCCTCTAATCTAATCTCTTTAGTGGGATAGGGATCTAAGTTACCCAAATCAATAGGGATCTTAAATTATCCGAATCACTTTTGCCTTTTCTCCCGTTTCGGCCGTGCTCTCCAAAATGACCCTGGCGACGTCGCCTAGCCTCAGCACCACGAGGTCATGCGCCGAGGTCATTGATGTCTATCTAACTCACGCCAAAATCTTAGTGAATATACACATAGTGAGGGAGCATTTTCGCATGCGGTCCAAAGGAATACGAGAAATCTTTTGCACACATTGGGCCGTGCGTCAGCGACGCGAATCTCGCAAATTAAGAAAAGGAAAATACCAAAAGAAATCTCAAATTACGTTTCTCATGATGCTAATAACTCAGTTTTTCTGTAAATGATTGTGTGACAATCTTTAATCTGCTGTTAAAATAACAGTTTATTCCAAATCATAAAAAAATCAAATAATGAATAATTATAAATTGTTGTGGGGCTTACTTTTTCAAGAATTTAAAACTCACAATAAACCATTATTTTCACAGTAGTTCAAAGATTGTTATACTAGCAAAACCCTCTTTTTTGTATGGTAAAAATTCTTAAAATTTTATTTGTATATCATTACACTTTCGCCCAAGATTATCGTTAAAAGTTTGCATGGATCATATGTAATATTTTCAATGTTTTTTCAAAAGAAAGTGGTGCTGATGTGGTGCCATGCAAACACCGCTTCCAAAAAAGATTAAAAAGAAAACGGAGAACTAAAAAAACCAACGAAAAAAAATAATAGAAAATTCAAATCGGAGGTGGGGAGGAGAGAGAGAGAGATGACAATAAGGGGTGTTTAAGGGGCTCCGCTACCATTCCGAATTTGCCGGTGAGAGCTGTTGGCCATTGGTGAGGATCGGCCAACGCTTGCATGGATGTCCTTGACACTTGTTGTCTATGGTTAGAGCAAAGCAGATGAAAAAAGTTGGCACAGGACAGGGAAGAGCAATATGTGCTGACGTTGAACAGAAAAACCGGTTTCCAACAACTCGAACATGCTCACAATTTGTGACAAACGTAGTATTTCTCTTTAGAAAGAGTAGACACAACTCCATTGCAAGTGCATGTAGCATCACATTCGCTATAATGCCCTCAGACGCCACACCCCACAACGCCCGCGTCCCCTTCCGTTGCCGTCCGGTCCCCATCCAAACAACCACACACACAAAATGGGTCGCCCGCCCACCCCCACCCCCTCTATGGTCAAAGGCAACCCGATGATACTCGTCTCTCCCTCTTTGTTCTTTGTTTTCTGTATCTCTACAGCTTGTCTCTCTATTCTCTATTGACCATTGTTGGAATAATTAAATATTAAATCACCTCTTCATCTAATAACTAAAAGTTTTAGAATAATTGACTGTGATTCCATAAAATCTCATATGGTATTAGCGTTGGAGGTCCTGAATTCAAATCTTACTAGGCTCCATTTGCTTCCTCAATTAAATATATCCATACTTAGTTCTAAGCAAAATGACTAGATTAAGCATGAGGGGGAGTGTTGAAATAATTAAATATTAAACAACATCTTCATTAGATAGCTTAAACTTTTAGAATAATTGGCTATAATTCCATAAAATCTCACATCCATGGCCGTTGAGCTCAAGGACCGCCAATTCTGCTGTGGTGTCAAGCTCGAGCTGACATCTAGCTTCAATGCCATCAAGGTTGAGCTTCGCTTGCAGCTTCAAGGTCAACCTTGGATCTGGGTCAAGCTATGCTCGTGGCGGGGAGCTCAAACTTATATATGAGGGTAAAGCTTTACCCTACATTGAGCTCGACCTCATATTTGCGATTGAGCTCCATTATGGTGTCGAGCTCAAAGAGTGCAGAGAGGCCCGGAATAAGGGAAGATGAAGAGGCGGTAACAAGTTGCCGGGGCTTACTGTGGAGGCCTTCATCTGATCTGGGCACATCCAAAACTGGGCAAGATGTCTACATTTGGGTAACAATAATCATGTGAGCGTCAGCCAACCCTCATTGAGGGGCCACCGGGGTCGACAGCCCTTGCCAACAAAGCCGAAACGGCGGCAGCGACGTCCTTTAACCACCCCTGACCATCTGCAATCTCTCTCTGTCCTCTGGTTTGAATTTTCTTCTTCTGTTTTTTTTAGTTGCGCCACATCAGAGTCACTTGTCCTCGACAAAAAAATTAATAATAGGACCTCAGATTTTTAAAGGGCAATCTTAGGACAGAATTGTGATAGAAGATATATGTATTATATGGGTATACATTTGAAGTTTCGGTGATAGAAAAAGAAGAAACTTGGAATAATTAGTATCTTAGTGAGTAAAATTTTGATTTTTCTGTAGTATTTTTCCTAAAAATAAAATGCCCATGCTTCCACTTAAGTATTTGCATACTGGTCTTAGTATTGCCCCTCCATTTGCCACGAAGAAGAGCCGGCCAAGAGTGTTCTTTTTCTATTTTGTTATTTTATTCAGGTTGCCAGTTTGAAAGTGCATTAGGGTTTCTTTTACTTGGGAATGGGGTATGGGACAAAAGGCTCGTTCCACGATAAATTGTGATGTTATGTTATAATCATGTTCCCAACTCTTTCACCTGATTTTCAATCCTTCCTTCTTTCGTACATCGTCACTTAAAAAAAAGAAAAGAAAGAAAAACTGTTGACGAATTGACCAAAACAGGCCCCCCTTATAATGAGAGGCCACCTAATGAAAAGTCGCACTTCTTTGGAGGTTGTGTGAGAATCATACCAAGAACATCACGCACTGGTTTGCTCAGTTCTTCTTGATAAGGTATGCGCCTCCTCCTTTGACTCTTCGATTTATACTGTTCAATCATCTCGCTCCCGTGCTCTGGTTGTACAATCTTCTCGATCTATGTGATCAAAAAGTGTTTCTTTTCTAACAAAGTACCACCCTCTTTTCGAAGAACTACTTTCTAGTATGAATTGATGCTTCAAAATATGTTTGTAAACTCATCGCTTGCATGGAACTACAGAGAGTTTTCTCGATGGAGAACAATAACTGTCCACAAAACTGTCCGGGCTACCAGTACTACCCTCCTTCATTTGTTCCAAATCTGGCATCGTCTGACGACAACAACATTTCATGGTGGGATACTCCGGGATGGGTCATCGTCGGCATAGTAGTCGTCGTCGTCATAATATGTGGTTTCCTCTTCTACAATGGCAAAGGGGTCAACCTTCCGATGAAATTGAAAATCTCCCAAGATATGGACGGCGGAAGCTTGTCGTTGTCGTAAGGGATCTTCTCCGACGGACAATAATGTGGAAGCTTTTGTGCATGTTTCTGTGTGAAACTTGAATGATGTATAATGACAGATCGTCTACTCTAGTGTCTAATATTGGATATTTGATGCGGTAAATAATTGTGTTGGATGAAAAAAAAAATTAGTGATGAAGGGTTTATTAAATTTCGGCAGTTCTATGATCATGGATCTTCGGATTAATATGAATTATAACTATTTGCATTTCTTCGTGACTCCTATGCATCATGTTGCGATACACAAAACCTTTATAGTTTAATGATCAATTGACGAGATTTGTTTTTGCCTTCTTTGACTGTCATCATTGGGGATTAGTTCTCAAAGATTCTTAGAAGCACCCCGTGTAACAGAATAGCAAAAAATAAGAATAACTTGTTGGATATATTGTTAATATAATCTAAAATTAATATGTTCACATACAAGCCCAATAGGTAAAAGCACAGTTATTTGGGTCCATATGGGCCGGAGCCCAATAGCTTACATATATAAACTCTAGGGTTTCCCTACGCTGGAGGTAACACTGTTGAGCGTTCCAAACTTGACGTCTCTTGGTGTAATACTTCAAGCAACCGCTTCTTCTCTCTCAAACCCATAACCTCCAACAATCTTGAAATATTATTATCGTGTGTTGGATTTGAGCGAGAAAGGTGTCTTCTTGAAGATTTCATCAAGACGAACTCACGGGTGTATTTTACTTTCGATTTCGACGGTGGTATTGGCCGAGATTTGAGTTTGAAGATTCGGGTGATCGAAATCTTTGATTCAAAAACCCAAAAATTATAGCCAATTTTAGAGGGTGAAACCACTTGGGCTTTGTTCTACTCGTCGATACGAACGTTTTGAGTGGTCACTCACGTCGATCGGAGGTCGGACGGAGAAGTTACGGCAACCTGAAGTTTCCATCTGAATTTCTAGCGAATTTCGGGATTTCTAGCGAATTTCGGGGGCGGAAATTTCCAGCGAGTTTCAGCGACAAGGGCAGTCCATCTTAAAGTTGTTGGGCGCTCCAGATCTGTTTTTAGGGTTTGTTTTGGCAAATTCCATATTTACAGAGCAATTTGATCAATGTTAGAGGAGTTATTCGACTTTGTGGCTCTGAGGACTCCAATGTGCACTCTTTTTAATACTTTGCTCTGATTAAAATGACAAAGCGTAGTTCCTATGATATTATGAAGCTTCAATTGTTTGATGTTACTGAATTTCATGGCTGGAAATTACATGTTCAATTTGGCATGAAAGAACGTGACATATTCAACGATTTTGCATCTACCATAGAAGATGTTGATGAATATCGATGGAACAAATATGAGGATTTTTGTAGAGATTATTTGTTGAACTCTCTAAATCCTAATCTGTCTATGACTTATAGTGAGTATAAGATGGTGAAAGAGATATGGCATCACTTGAACACTCAGTTCCAAAAACAAGAGGGGCTATCTAAAACTCTCTTAGCGGAGAAATTCTTTGATTTTAAATTCACTATGAATTCAAGCATCACCTCTCAGTTAGTTGAATTTGAGAACATGAGGAACAAGTTGAAAAATGATATTAGGATTAACTTGTCATTATTATGGATTAACTTGTTATTTCTATTTTGTGTATATCTAGTAGTGCAGAAGATAGTACTGCAAATAGGTTTTTTAGATCTATCTACTAACACAGTGATAGAATCTAGAGATGCAGTGTTCTTCGAAAATAAGTTTCTCAAAGATCAAGGCTTGAATGTTTCTGGATCTACGATATGATTTCAGAATCTCTGTAAAATCTGAAGCAAGCCATTCTGACACTAATTCCACACAATTGGCTATTGAACCAATTCTAGTAAGAGTATCTATAAGAGAGAGAATTCCCAAAAGTTTTGGTGAGGATTTTGTTGCTTACCATCTTGAGAATTATCCATTCTCCTATCAGGAAGCAATGAGATCTAGGGATCTCTACTGTGGGTAGAAGCCATAGATGATGAAATGAGCTCTCGCTGCGTAACCACACTTGGCAGCTAGTAAACTTGCCAAAAGGGGCTAAAGTTATAGGCTGTAAATGGGTGTTGAAGAAGAAACTGAATAGTGATAGATCAATAGCCAGATACAAAGCACGTTTAGTAGCTAAAGGCTATAAACAACAGAGTGGAATAGACTATTTTGATGTTTATTCACCTGTGTGTCATCTATCAATTATAAGAATTCTTCTTGCCTTAGCATCTATTGAACACTTTGTAGTGCATCAAATGGATGTAAAAACAGTTCTCTTAAATGGGGAGTTAAATGAGGAAATTTACATGGAACAATCGGAAGGATATGTTATGAAAAGTCTTGAGGACAAAGTTTGTAAATTGAATAAATCATTGTATGGTCTTAAACAAGCACCTAAGATGTGGCATCTTAAATTTGACAAAGTGATAAAGAGTTATGGCTTTCAGTCTAGTTATTCGAGATAAATGCCTTTACCATCGTTCTATGTCAAATAAGATAGTCATCATTTGCTTGTATGTTGATGACATGTTAATTCTTGGTTCCGATCATTCTGTAATGAGTGACGTGAAAGCTACTTTAGCTAAAGAATTTGACATGAAAGATCTTAGTATTGCTAATACCATTCTTGGTATGAAAGTAAGCTTTAAACGGCAAGTTATCTCCCTTAGCCAAACTCATTATATTGAGCAGCTACTTTCTACTTGGGATACGATAAGTGTAAACCGAGTGAGACACCATGTGATTATAATAACAGACTGAGTCCTAATGAAGGGACCAGCGTTGATAAGTTAAAATACTCAAAACTGCTTGGTAGTCTCATGTATGCTATGAGTTGCACTAGATTTGACATAGCCTTTACAGTTGGTATGCTGAGTCGTTTTACTAGTAATCCTAGTAAAGAGCATTGGGATGCCCTTGATAGGCTGATGAGATACCTTAAACGTACTAAAGATTATGCTCTCTATTATTCTGGTTATCCTTCAACTGTGGATAGATATTCTGATGCCTCATGGTGTTCAGATATTGGAAGTAGTAAGTCCACTAGTGGATATGTATTCACTTTGGGTGGAGCTGCTATTACATGGAAATCCAAACGACAGACTTGTATTGCATTGTCGTCTATGGAATCAGAACTTTTTGCTTTAGCCTCAGCCGGCGAAGAGGCAGAGTGGATAAAGAATCTGATTATGGATATTCCTTTGACTCGACTAAAGATTAATTCTTTAAGCCTATTCTGTGATAATCAAGCAACTGTCCAAGTCGTCAATAATACTCTCTTTAATTCAAAGAGAAGATATGTGAGACTGAGACATGCGTTGTTGAATTATCTGAGAGAACAAGGGGTTATCACCTTGATCGATGTGAGATCAAAGGATAACATAGCCGATACTCTCACCAAAGGTTTGCCTAAAGATCGATTATTCAAAACATTGGGGGAATTGGGGTTAAAGACTATATAGGCAAGTCTTAACTACCATTTTTACTTACTTTCTAAGTGTGTGTTTTGAATTATCGAATCTTCCTTTATTGGTTACAATGATAAGCACAGTATATATGTTTCATCGATGTTCACAGTTGCTGACTAATTTGAAAATGGTGAGTTGTCTCATTCCAAACTTGATGAAGATGACTTTAACCTAATTCAAATGTTCCATCGGGGAAAATTGTGTCATTCCAAACTTGATGATATAATTCAACTAAGTTGGAATATCCTTTTTTGGTTAAATGATCTCATTCCAAACTTGATGTTAGATTATTTGACTTTAAGGAATCAGTAACTGTGACATTCCAAATTGAAACATAGAAACAATTGTTTACTTAAGAAGCCTGCAGTCTTGTTCTTAATTGAAACTTGATATTACATGACTAGGTTATTGTAGGTGACTTGACTATTGGTCATGTTCTTTGAAACTAGACAATAGTTATTCTCCTACAAATAAACTTAAGTTGATGGCTCTTTGTAGATCACATTGTTTAAGTCTTGTTCATAATATATGAAACTTGATTGATGCTTATGACATGATATTATGATGCTTTATGACATCAATATATGTTCTTCTCTGCATGATGGAATGTTGCTAAGTTTTATTCAAATGATTGAATTCATGATAATATGAAATTCATATTTGACATTCTACATGGGATGGTAGAGATGGAGGAGAGCTTAATGAGTGGGATCCTTACTAAGATGACCTACTTGATGAATGAATATATATCATTTTAAGCATGTGGGGACTTGACAGTTTACTTGCATTTTGTTATTTCTATTTTGTGAACATTATTATGCATATATTGATTGTGAACTGAGTCTAAGATTTATTTTGGGGATTTGAATGAGTTTAGATTGAATCTAAAACTCCTAATACTTTACTGCTGAAAACTCTTTGACAGATCCGAGTTAATTGTCTTGGACTGAATGTGGATGATTCATGTTTGATTGAACATCACACTGACTACCTTATTGGATTGTGTTGTATGGTGAACATAGGAGGAGATTGTTGGATATATTGTTAATATAATCTAAAATTAATATGTTCACATACAACCCCAATAGGTAAAAGCACAGTTATTTGGGTCCATATGGGCCGGAGCCCAATAGCTTACATATATAAACTCTAGGGTTTCCCTACGTTGGAGGTAACACTGTTGAGCGTTCCAAACTTGACGTCTCTTGGTGTAATACTTCAAGCAACCGCTTCTTCTCTCTCAAACCCATAACCTCCAACATAACTTACGTTGGAAATTAACATCAATTGTTCCTCGTAAGATCTGGCTAGCTTGACGGTTCATTAATCTGTGACAATACTGTTGGGGCCGCGGGCTTCCATTTCTAAGGGGTGGGAAACCGAAAGAGCGTTTATTTAAAGCGCCAATTGGAAACAGAAGTGCAACTTCTAAATAAAAATATATTGCTCCAACATCAAATGACAAAAAAATTTAAGTGCTTAAAAATATATACGGTATATTGTAAACTTCCAATCATTTTAGAGTCTTGGAATCCATTAACATGGATAACGGCATAACAGATCGCAAGAAAATCAACTATTTGACATGCATCCCTTTAAGACAATGGAGTCCATACCACTATAAGAAAAGATGGATGACTAAACGAAGAGGTAGTGATATCTTCTTGACACTAGTAGTCCTGCCACTAGTCCACTATCGACACTATAATCTTTTCTTATTTTATTTTTAATTTTGTATGGTGGATACGTAAATTTGGGAGCACTTCAGACCTACTTAAGTTGGTCACAAAGAATAAGGAGGCATTGTAATTTGTAATGCTTAATGATCTCTTGATTATTCTCGCAAACTAACCTATTTTTAATTGCTTTTCTTCTTTTTAATTTAGCAGATCACTACATTAACATTAATAAAATATTCTCACTGCTGATATATTTTTGCTTGTAGTTGTCTATTATTTCATTGTATGCAAGTTTCCCGGTTCCACGAGAAAATTAGTGGTGATGACGGCGCCATTAATCTTGAAATAGTTTCGGTGCCGTCAAATAATCATTTTCCTTTCTCTTATCATGCTACTTCCAAAATTGTGGCTAAAAAACGAAACTTTCCAAAACAGATGTGCACTTATATGTTACTCTACATAGTTCAACCTAGATATCAACTGCAAACCCACATTTACTCTAAACCAATACACATGTACCGCACATATCCTAAACTAACTTTTGCGTCATAAAAAATCTTAAACCGGTATATTTGTGTCACATTTACCCAAAATTGATATAACCGTGTCTCATTTACCTCACATTATGATAAATCTAGAGTTTTTGTAAGGATCTCAGTTTGGGAGTTTTTTTTATGATACAAAAGTTAGTTTGGGGTAAATGTGACAGGGTTTACTAGTTTAAGAGTTTTTATGATAGAAAAATTAGTTTGGATATATGTGGCATGAGTGTATTTGGGGTTATTAATGCAAAGTTTATAAACCTTGAAATTATTTTACTATATAAGTGTGCTTAATTTGAATAAACGATGATACAAAGAGTAAATTTATTGCATAGTAATTTATTTAATATTAATATTAATATTATTCCTAAATTCAAATTAATTTATTTTTTATAAGATATGCAATTTCATTTACTATTTATGTACACAAATTTCAATATCTTTGAAAGTATGATTGTACATCCGATTGTTTTATTACCATAAAAAATGGGGAGATTGTTGGAAAATCCCTTATGATGTTTTGAAAATGACAATAATATCAAAGGCTACTAATGTATTTAATGGTTAAATAAATCAGGTGAAAAATGCCCAAGTTGTTATGTAGATAGTGTCCTAACAGGATTGTTTAAAGATGATGAGTACGCCGTTCCATCAATGGTGAACGAGACATTGGGCATAGAGGTGTCTACAAGCTAGAGGTATCATGGATAGGTGAACGGTGAAGTAGGGCTACAATTGCCAATATACTTGGAAGGACTAGAAGATAGAACCTTGATATAAGCAAAAGTTTGCGGGAGCTGGATATTTGCAGCATATTGAGTGAATATTAACAACGTACTGAGTGGATATCAACATAATATTGTTGAAGCTGGATACAAGTAGACTACTACGAAGGTTTAATAGAAACAAAACCTTGGAAAAAGTCCGATATAATTGGATAATTGGAAAGCTGGATATAACCATAAATGTCGATATAAGCAAAACACTCAAATTACGTATGACAACAATTTTGTCACAAACTTCAAGTTTATTAGTTTGAGATATTTTATCTCAACCTTTGACAACTTGCAAATTGGTAGGGATTCTTAAATTAGAAGATTTTGATTGATCTCAATCTTAAAGATTACCCACTTGACTTATTCAATCACATGAGATATCTCTGATTGATTGACAATCATCCCACAAGCAAGATACTTTCCATAGTGAAGCCCCTCTACTTTTGAAAATTAAGACTTGATTGTATGGGTGATCAAATTTACGGGAATTATAATTGATTGACTTCTACGATTAATTGATCTTCTCAACAATTATCTAACAACTAATTTGGAGATTGATCCTGTATAGATTGTCCCATTGGAAGTTTGGATGCTAAGGAGTATTAAAAAAAAGGACCAAGTACTGAAGAAAGTAGTAAAATCAAGAGTTCATACAAATTTAGATAGCTTTACATCTTGACATTGTCTTCTAAGAGCATTATATTTGTAATCTTTCGACAAGAGTTGACAGTGTTATGGTTTGTGTTTAGGTATGAGATAGAGAGATCAATCAATTTGGGTGTAAGCAGCACCAATTTTGAGAAGAAGTGGTTGAGTATAAGCAGCACATTCTATAGTAACTTTAAGAAGATCTCTAGTGGAATCTAATCAGTGAATTGTTAGCATGGGAGATTGACATAAGTTTACAACAAGCCAAACCACTAAAAGTTCTTGGGCATTGTTCTCTATCTCTTTGACAATATCTACTTATTATGTGATAGAAGCATTGCATTTTGTCCCTTGATATAACTAGATCCTGATTTTCAACACTCTATTTTCCTAGGTCATGTTAATCTCACACTTGATACTTTTAATTCCACATTTTAAGTCAAGTTTCTTGAAATCACATAAGGGTATATGTGTTAAAGTGATATTGTTAGCCAATATCAAATGATAGCACACTGAGAAGAGAATAAGGGTATATGTGTTAAAGTGCATGTAATTATTTGTTTATCAATAATTGCATGAGAAAGGACAAAACCATGAGGCCCGACATGAGACGAGCCAAAACGAACTATGCCTTAAGTGAGCTAACCCAAAGATGCCAAAGTGGGACCTCCTTTAGTATCTGTGTGGCTGGTGGACAAACCTGGTGAAAGCTGATGGGTTGCAATGACTTAGTTCGATAAAGGTAGAGAGTGATTACTAGGGTTAGAGGGCTTGGACAATGAGTAACTCCTAGTAGGCTTCTAGGATGGTGAATGAGGTAAGAATGAACTAAATTGCATACCAAACAAAGTTGGGATGCCTAGGAAGTATTCAAGATGCCTCGTGAATCGAGATGTATCTTGTCCGGTGACAAGCATGAATTCACATATGTATGTCAGTGAGTTACTATGTGGTATATGCGCATTATGAAATAATATAATGTAGTGTTGTTATCATAATAGGAAAGGTAACGCACCATCTACTCCTGCATTTTTCATAAATGGTCATTTTGTACTTGTCTTGAAACTCAGGTTATTTGTTGGTATTGAGTTTAGTGGTAAAATGATCTCCTAACTTAAATTTAGAAATTCATTTACTAAATTCTAACTCACTCCTTCTTTTTTGAGTTTTGTAGAATGGATCACCCTTTGCCATTGCATTTTGGAGTTCCTGTATATTTTGATTATGAATACCAACGTGTACTTATACTCAAATTGGCGTTAGCAATAATTAACTATAGTTTCAACATATGGGCCAACAGGGAGTTTGTTGGACTCCTTGGGGGTTTCGATGATCCTCTTGGTTTCAATGGCGATGGTTTGTCAATGGGTGAGGTTATTGATCCATACTGAATAACTCGACTCATGTACAAGCAACTTTTTGGGGGCATGAATGGAGTGATAATTTAGGTGACCCGACCTTCTTCTTAGGACTTGTGTTTTATTGTGTTAATATAGTAAATATTGACGTTTGTATAAAGATGAAGATGTGTATTTATTAAACTCGTGCGATTTCTTGTACTGGATGTTGTGAAAATTTTGTGATGCTTCTACATGCTATCAATAATTATGAAATAAATTTTGGAAAGCATAAGTGTCGCACATGATGTTTTAGGATGTCACACAAGCCTTGGCCTCAATCGACACTGGCTTGGTTACTAGGGACCCTAGCTCAAGCTACAAGGACCTGGGCATAGCCTTTGTGGACCTACACTTAGGTGCTATAAATTTGGGCATAGGTGCTAAGATCCCACGCTCATCCTTTGTTGACTTGGGCCCCAAGCCCCGGTGCCGAGGCTTGGGCATGGGCACTAGGACCTCAGGCTTAGCCTTGATGGATTTGTGCATTGAAGTCATGGGCCCAGCCTCTATGGACTTGAGCCTAGGCCCAAGCGGGAGACCTACTCCTAAATGCCAGTGACCCGAAACCAGAGTTTGGGTTTCCATGCCATACCATACAGTTTCTAGTTCAACTTCTTATTTATAGTCATATTTTATAAATAATTTTCGATTTGTTAAGGACGAAATTATTTTCCTGAATTTAAGTATGATTTTTCATTGATTAAGAAAATATTTTTCATGAATTCACTTTCCAAAGTGATTCAAATGCTGGAAAATGAGAATTAAGTTTTTCCAGAAAATATTTTTTGCATGACCAGTGAAACCTAAATAGATGTTACTCTTCAATCTTCATAAAAAACCTGGAGGGCAGGGGCACCATTTAAATCGGCCACCAATTTTCTGCAACTATGTGCTGCTTCCACAATAAATATTGATTTTCAAAGATCATCTTGGAAGCAACGGGGAATAAAAAGACAAGTAGGTTCAATCCAAGCTGACAACAAAGTAGGTGCATGGGCCTGAAAGAACACTGGTCTATCGTCCTAGAATCTCTGTTTTCTTCTCTTCTTAGAATTTACTCCAAAGTATGCAAGGGACAAGAATCACTTGCTATAATCCTCTCATTCCCTTTAAATATAATTATGCACATCTATTACCTATAGAAAGCTCTCACTACAAAAAGAACCCACGAAGAAGAAAAGGTACATCAATTTGTCACCTTGGACACGACAATGATGGGCACTGTACTCTTGTTTTTATTTTTTTGGTGGAGCTGAAAAGATTGATTTGTTACAATACATCAAGATTAAAACAAATCGAATAGCTTCTATTTTGGCTATTCCTATATCAAACATTATCTGAGAACGAGTAAACAAGGAATTTTTAGAAAGAGTAGTAAGTTCCTTTTTATTGTTTATGTGCATTACTTTCTTGATTCCATGCTCTGTCTAGTTGTTAGGCGACATTTTATGTAATCAACCACTTTATATTCGCCAAACCAATAAAGAAAACAAATAAGAAACGTGTACATTACAACTTTTAAATTTGCCTTAAGTTTATGAGAAAGGAATAAGAAAAACTCAATCTGGCTTCCTGTACCAGACCTAGAGTGCAGCTTCGGGCCCACCTAAAAGCGCACGACTCAAAAAGCATGGAAGACGACAATTGCTTCATGGTTAGAGGGCATCTTCGCATGCAGTAGTAGGTCAACAACACGGGCCTGATTATCATGAATCTCGCAAATAGTAATAAAAAATAAAATAGCACATGCTTCCATTTAAGGATTATTTTCCCTGCATTTGCCACGAAGGAGAACCTGCATAGAGGAACCCACTCAATACATGGAACAAGTTATGGAAAGTTTATGTGGAATTTCTTGCCATGTGATCCGGTAATGGGTGAGATTAAAAATTAACAAACAACAATAAAATGAATTTCCCGTATCTTTAGAATGATTTGCTATGATCATCATGCGAGCATGTGCTTTCTGAAACTGAAACGTAAGCTGACCAATGTGATTCTCTCAACATGGACTCTCTGAACCAGTGGAGAGAACTCTTGAGTTGGGATCCCTTTCCCAGAAATTAATACATATCCAAAGGTGTCGTGGTCAACTTCGTTGAGTGGCTCGTGCTTGTATTTGCTTTTTGCTTTTTTGTTTTTTTAGTGTGGCTTTAATGCGTTTGGAGGTGAAAGGGGAATGTGTGTGCTGAATTTAACTTAGTATGCCTTCGAAGTTAGAGCAGGATAATGCGCGCATGTGCTATTACTTATAAGGATATAGCAATTGCACTCTTTCACTAGCCTATCCATCATTGTGATCGGGCAAAGGAAGTGCTCAGTAACATGCTCATTTATCGACCAAAAAATACATGCTCTTTTCTCTTTTGAACAGAGTAAAAGGAAAAAAAAATGCTCTTTACTCTTCTTTCCTTGTATTGACAATTATTCTCTCTGTTAAATGGGATTTTGAATTGGAAAAGGAATGGGATACTCCTGTAATAAGACGAGATGGGATTTCAATGTTGGGCATATTCGACTTTAGCAAAAGTATCGTATTTTTTCCGCACTTCTTTTGCACTCCGAATTTTGAATAAGTGGTTTAGTTTTCTTTTCTTTCTCTTTTCTTGCTTGCACAATTTATAATTTGTAAATAGCTAATAGAAGTAACAAGACTTTTATGGAAATGATTGTCTAAAAACTAATAAATCTATTGTATGGCAACCAATTCAATTATAAAGCTCTTAATTTTGTCACTTTAGTCTTAAACATTGTAATGATTTGCCAATTTATTCCTAAACCTTTGGACTAATTGCCAATATATACTCTCGGATATATTTGGTCAGAAATTGTAGACATAATGGCTATCATTGGCCGTGCCATATACGACGGCTGATGTCCACGTCAGTGATCTTTGGCTAAAATTGATTAGAAGAACTACATTGCAAAATCGTTAAAAAAATTAGAACTAAATTGGTAAAATTAAAAATTCTATAACTAGATTGATAGCTAGACAACATATTTAATACCTTTTGGACAATTTTTTTGACTTATAGATTGTGACTATTTCGAGATCTCTAACCGAACATCAACTTAATCTCCTAAAATAGCATTAAAAACAATAGCAACACCTTGTAAACTAGGATTAAATGATGGCAGAGAAACTTTGATGCTACCGCAGAGAGAAAAAGTGAAGTCAAAACTCAAAAACTGCCGGATTTAAAAGCCTTTAGGCCATACTTAGAAATATCATGCTTAGTCTGGCTTAACAAGCAGCCTCCTTATCCCCTGCTTTTACATGATACTTCCATAGATGTATTTCGTAGAATAATTTGTCGCAAGGACACTACAAGTGGCAAACTTGGCATGGGTGGACATATGAGTGTCTAAATTTTTAAAAGGTATACTTAAGTGCCAAAATTGAAGAAGAAAGTAATACTTAAGTGCCAATGACAAAAATTTCCAGCCAAACAGCTAATGTGGCTTTTTCTGACAAGATTTTTTTTAATGATATGGCAATTCTTTAAAAGAAATTATTCACATGGTGTTGACGTGACTAGATAAGCCTAAGACAATGTTGTTTTGATCCAAATTTGATTTCCAATCTAACTAAAAATTAAACTAAATTTTTAAAGAAAAAGAATGCAAATCATGGAGGCCCTCCATGGCCCTCGCTGCCACCACGGCCCCACCATTGCTGAAAAGAGTTGATGACAGTGGGGTGAGGGCCAACTAGAGTCGCCATGCCCGAGTCAGCGGTCGGCGACCCTAGTTGATTGTAGGCAAGGACCTATAGGCCCTCACTTAGATTTGGGGTGAGGGATTGTGACCCTCCCCCGATCGAGTGAGCCCTTGCTTAAATCGAGCCAGGGGCTGCCGTTGGTTGTGGTGGGGCTAGGTGGCGACCTTGCCCAACCAACGGTGGCCCTTGGTTCGTTCTAGGCAAGGGCCATGGACTCTCGCTGCATCATTGCCGGCCCTTTCTAACAATGGTGGGGCGTTGGTGACGAGGGCCGTGGAGGCCCTCACTTTTATTTGTTGCATTTTTTTTTTAATTTAGTTATTTAATTTAATGTAATTAATATTTATGTTAAAAATCAAATTTTGAGGTAAACTGACATCATTTTGGGATAAGGATTGTCGAGTAAGCACTCCAACCATTCATGTAAATCGATTTTATTAATAAAATAATGCCACATCTTGTTTCCAACAAGCATTGCCAGTATTGGCACTTAAGTGTCCAATTTTTTAAAAAAGTGGCACTTAAGTTTATCTTTTGGAAGTTTTGGTACTTATCTGTTCACATGTGCCAAGTTTTGACAGTTGGGATGTCCTTCTCTCAATAATTGTTGATATTTCCTTGCTTGATTCAAATGACGCCTTGTGCTAATATAGAGTCTAAAGATTAGTCCCCCAATTTTCTATGTAAGAATAGCAAGTGAGCGCCACAACTTTTTTTTTTGCTCACTTAAGTGCCACATCAGAGTAAAATCAATTATTTGAATGCCACTTCCGGCTAAATCCTACGTGGATTTTTTTTTTTATTATTAATTTCCCATTCTGACATTGATTTTTTTTTAATCTTTGAATTTTTTTATTAAATGTCCATGTCAGCACTGTTAGCACTAGCGATGTCATATAGGATGACCAGCGTCCATGTCGAATTTTTTGATGAGACAAATCGCCAATGGTACTTAAGTTTTCACATTTTCAACTTTGTGGCCCTCAAGTGGGCTTCGCACAAAATTTGTGGCACTCTTAGTGTACTATCTAAAAAATGCTTATATAGAATTTAGGAGATTAAGTTGATGTCCAATTAGAGATCTTGAATGGGTGAGATAATTTATTTGCTAAAATTCCATTGCATAGTTTATTGGTGGGCCTGAGGATCTCAATAATTGGGCCAACTTATGTCATCCTTGAATAAGTTTTTCTAGGAAAATTGTCCAAAAAATTCTAAACCTACTGCACTTTTACTAATTTAGTCAGAAACCTTTAAATTTTGCCAATTAAATCTTAAATATTTTCTCATTTTGTCAATTGAGTCCATATGGTCAATTTTGAATTGAATTTGCTGACATGAATGCTAGTTGTCCTACCGGGTGCGGCTAATGCCAATTGAACAATCTTTGATATTTTAGCAAAATTTTTATTTATTTTTCCTTTTTTTTTTTTTTTCCATTCTTCTTCTTTTTCCTCCAGCTAATCGTCAGACTTCGGTGATAGCTAACAACTGGCCAGAGTTGAGGGCTAGCAAGGTCAACCTCACCGGCCTCTAGCGAGCTTGTTCTTGCTAGCCACTAGCAAGGCTTGACCTTACTATTGCTAGGAGAGGTTGAGCCTTGTTGTGCTAGGGCGAGACTCAAACCTCATAGCCTCGCTAGGGGTGAGCGTAGCGTGTAGCTCACTTGATGTTGGTGAGGTCGACCTCGCCAGCCCTCATCTCTAGGCAATCGCTAGTAATCGCCAATGCCTAGAGACATGCTAAGGGAGGAAGAAGAAGGGAAAGAAAAAAAATGAAAAAAGGAAAAAAATGATAATAAATTGAAAAAATATGAAAATATTATTAAAAATTGTCAATGTTAATGTCAGCTAGTGTTCATATCGGAGATTTTTGCCCAAAATTGGCCGGATGGACTCAATTGACAAAATGTGAAAATATTTACGATTGCATTGATAAATTTGAAGAGTTTATAATTGAATTGGCAAAAGTGCAAAAGATTTAAGACTTTTTAAATAAATTTTCTCCTTTTTTTCATCTCTTCTTAGAACTTATGTCCTCAGGACGCACTTGCTACAATTCTCTCATTCTTATGTGCAGCTTTCACTACAAGAAAAGTACAGGAATAAAAAAGGTACTCCTTTGCTTTTTAGCTATACTTATATTGAACATCGGCCGACCTTCATCAAACCTTAAATTTACAAAAAGTTGTCTCTCCTTTTGCTTTTTGTATGACCATTACTTTTTTAAAAAATTTCCTTAAAGCTTATCAGGAAGGGGAAACAAAATTCAATTTTGCTTCCTATCCTCGACCTAGAGTGTCGTAGCTTCAGGCCCACATAACAGCGCATGAGACAGAAAGTAGTGGTGACTAAGATTTGCCTTGCAATAAGGGCGCAAATAATAATCATTTTGTCCTAGAGATAAATTTTTCTATTTTTATTCCTTAGATAAATTTTTGAGCACAAATACCCGTTCGATAATGATATAAAATTTCTCCCACTTTGGTGGCTAGCAGGCGGCCGGTGACGGCAATGGGTGGGCAACCATGTAGTAGCGAGAGTGAGTGATGAGAAAAGTTTTTTTTTTTTTTTTTTTTTCTAGAAATAGAAAGTGAAAACGTTTCATTTCTGTTCCAAATCATTTCCTGAACTAAAAATTTATACCAAAAGTAGAAAAATAATTGTGTTACCAAACGGAATCTATTCCAAACCTATTCCCAGAAACAAAAAAAATACAACAAACAGAGAAATATGATAGTTATCATGTCTTGCGATATGTATATCTTTTGTCATGATTCTATCCCAGACCTCCGTTAAAAATCCAACATGGATCCAAACCGGCACTTTTAATATTTTTTGAGAAAATGTAGCACCACATCGGCACCATGCAAACACCACTTGAGAAAAAGATAAATGGGAAA
This sequence comes from Eucalyptus sp. ANBG9806169, assembly GCA_014182395.1. NCBI lineage: Eukaryota > Viridiplantae > Streptophyta > Magnoliopsida > Myrtales > Myrtaceae > Eucalyptus > Eucalyptus sp. ANBG9806169. Next base: position 32,676,331 of record CM024574.1, read on the forward strand.
ATGGAGAACTAAAAAAGCCAACACAAAAAATAAAATAAAAAAAGGACCAAAGGGAAGAAAGAGAGATTGCATATGGTCCAGGGTGTTTAAGGGATGCCCCAAACATTCTGACTTTACTGGCGTGAGCTGTCGACTCTGGCGAGGCCATTAGTAAGGCCAACGCTCATATGAATACTCTAAACACGCACATGCAAATACATAGTCCAGATCAAACGATGCCAATTAAGTCTATGTCCTAAACCCTTTGTATACATTTTATTTCAGTTTTATTTAAGATATCTTTTTCACATTGATATAAGTTTATGTATTATTATATCACAAAAAAATATAAGGTACTTGTGTCACAAAAGGCAAATCAAGTGTTTTTAGTGATAAAAAAAGTTTTGGATATCACTGTAAACATAGTTTGTAATTTTTTGTGATATGAATTCTCATTTCTATCGGAAAGAATGTCATTAACATCAAATCAAATCATGACTATGGGGTACGTGATATGAAATTTCCCTACTCTTCGTCATGTTTTTCAATCATCCCTACTGACGTACATTCTCAGAGAGTTTTCCTGATGGAGAGCGATAATTGTCCACAAATTGTCCGGGTTTTCAGTACTTCCCTCCTCCAATGGCATGGGATGTTCCAGTTTTGGTATCTTTTAAAAGCAACCACACTTCAAGCTGGGCCACTCTGAGGTGGATATGCGTCAGCATAGTCATTGTCATCGCTACCACCGGCGGTGTTATTTTCGAAAATCGTCGTGAATTGAAACAGAAGGTCAATATTTCAAAGATAACGATCAGAAGGCAGTTGCGGCGGCCGCCGCCAAAGTGGGAGTTGCCACTGATGCCAATGACGTTGCCATTGCTGCTGCCGTATTGTCCGTGTTGTCCATGTTGTCTGATAACGAAGACGTTGCCGTTGCTGCTGCCGTGTTGTTATTAGATGATAGAATTACCGTGGGTGGTCATTAAATCATGCATAATGACATATCGTCTACTCTATTGTGTCATATTCGAGATTGGGTACAATAAATAATTTTTTTATTGGTGGAAATAATCTCTTTGTTAGAGGGTTATTGAATTCAGTAGTTTTATGGTCCATGGAAAAACGAATCCTCGTATCATAACAAATTATGTTTCTTTTTTGTAACTTTTAACAAAATGTTGTTATAAACAAAATCTTGAAGATTTTACAATCAACAAATGAAATTCATTTTTTCTTTATCCAATAGTCATCAAGGAGGGATTCTGGATCATCCGTTCTATAATTTTTTTCATAACACCCCTTATAAAAAAAGGCTCAAAACAACTTCACATCCCCACCTAGTGTTGGAAAAAGACATCGATTGTTGTCACAACCTTTCCAAGGGCCAAATAAATTCCCGAGGTAAGTTGATGAGGGATTACTAAGTAAACAAGAGCCGTTTCTCTTATGAGGTAGCGTCTATACTGAGCACAAGCCCTCCTAAATCCTATCAATCGCAACTTGATATTTCAATTCAATTATGCAATTCAAATTATCTTGGAACCGCCACTAACCTATTATGAGTCGATTAAGAACTCAAATAGGATATGGGAATGCATTTCACTCTTGTGAATCAAAGATTCGCAAGTTGATTTAATTATGCTAGATTAATCTAAAGCCCCATAACCTTTTCTCTATTAGAAAACGATTTATATGCGATTTTCTTCAATTTTTATTCCTTAAATCCTATAAACATATAAAAAGTGACTATGCATACTTATTCAAGAAAATAAATAAATAAATGACCAAGCAATAATAATTAGGGTTAATATCCTAAAAAATCTAAAATTGGTATACTTGTGACAAATTTACCCTAACTGACCATAAAAAACCATAAACTTGTACATTTATGACAAATTTATCCCAAACTAATTTATTTGGTCGCAAAAAACCCCAAAATTGGTAAATTTGTGACAAATATACTCTCCGCTAAATTGAATTAATACCGCAAAAAAATCACAAAAATTGTAAACTGCGACAAATAGAGCATAAAATCCCAAATTGGTATACCGGTCAACTGTCACGTGTCATTTAACTTGATAATTTGACAGTAAAATTTAACAAAAACTAACCAAGGGTAAATTTGTTACAAATGTACCGGTTTGGGATAAATTTGTCAAAGGTCTACCAGTTTAGGGTTTTTGGTGGTTAAAAATATAGTTTGGGGTAAATTTGTCACAAGTGTACCAGTTTGAGATTTTTTAGGGTATTAACCCTAATAATAAAAAGCTAATGAAATAAATAAATGACAAGAAAAATAGAGGACAAGAGTTGTATCGAGCAAAATTAAACAAAACTTTTTATTAAGGCTCTGGACAAGACCCTGTGAGCTATAAATGTAAGTTCGATATAAACTCTCCAAGATATGCTTAATGCTCAATGAGGAAAGTGAATCTATGATATGTCATGACTCTCTACTAAATTAACTAAACGTGGAAATAATTATGAACTAAATCTCATATGCTCGAATCAACCTATATTCCATATGCACAATAATTTGGATCCTAAATCGCACTCACACTTTGCAATGAGACTTGTGCATTAACGAAAATTTGCACTAATAAATCATCAATGTAAATTTAGGAATTTTCAAATTTAGACTTCTTATTGAGGTTAGTGTACACTAGGGGTAAACATGGTTTCACAGTAGAACTGGAAATTGGATAATTGAACTGGTTCCAAGTTTTACGGAGAGTTGGTCCGGTTCCTGGTTTCCTATTCTTAGGAACCTATATGATGCAGTTCGGTTCCTGATTTCCTAGAGAACCGAATTAGGAACCAGAAACCGGACCGAGAGCCTAAAATTAAGACTATTTATCCACATTGACCCTTGCAAATATCCATGTGGTTTAGTGTTTTATGACAATGCGTCTCTTTGAGGGGTAGTTGAATACATGATTTGAAGAGAAGTGAATACTCCCAGCATTAAGAAATATATGTAGCACTAATAGTGCGGCTTACATGAAAGAACCCAAAACATCCGTTATTATAGTAGTTGGTAAACTTTTTTCTAGAAGGTGTGTGGGGAAAACCATGGTGGAAATAAAATAGGGCGCCGTTTGCAAGAAAATAATCAATGTCAATCAGAGTATTTGCATCCATGAGTAATTTTGTACAATACTGAAAGTTTAAGGTTTTGAACCAGCTTTGAGTAATCACAGGGATGTTAGATTCTTTCTTCTATTTCTCTTCTTTTTAGCCAACAAATGGTAAGGGAAAATGACGGCCCCATCTTTTTCTTGTTACAAGAGATTTAATGAGAGGTCCGTATGATTTTCGGATAGACCCTGAAACTGACCTTAGAACTTATGCTAGGATGGCTTCCAAGGTATGCAGTGTAGGTTCTAAATAGGTTCCAATAAATAGGTTTCAGACAGAACTTGAATAGAACCAAAACTGCTCGCCTCTTGACTTGCATAGAAGTGACCAAAACAAGTATAGAACAATGGAGGAAATTGAAGCGAAGATAAGATAACCATGAATTGAACATGTAAGGCAACATGACTACATGCGAACGGGTGTTGGAAGAGATCCGGGATGCATTATGTGGGCAAAGCATGGCCAAGTTCTTGCGATCCATGCATAGATCGAACAGAAGCATTCAGCACATAATCACAAATTCAGGCACGCAATCCAAGCCAATACGATGAAGAATCAACATGGGTTTATTCAAACATGCAACTAAATCGATTACTAATAAGTACAACGAAAATAGAAAACAAGCAAAAAGACCAACAGGAGGCTAAACACTCGAAGAAAGGCAGGGCAACAACGCATGGAGGACTGATAGTTTAAACCTCCTTGCGGATTCAAATAATGATTAGCACTGTACTTAATGGCTACCGAAAGCGCGCTTAATCGATTCGTCTGAGAAGAATTTTTACTTAGGACAGTAAGTGGCTCAACATTTCATCTCTTTGCTTTGCCCATACCACACCAGGAAAACCCAAAGTTACTGAAGGATTGGCCTATCCCGATTACGTAGCCAGTTAAGAAGGCCAAAGAAATATCACGAAATACAATCACCCAAACCGAAAAAAGAGAAGAAGGAAAAGCATTCAGTAAAGTCAATCCCAAAGAGAGAATGAGACGTCAATCAACACTTGGGAAGATCCGCAGGTGGAGGAAGTAACTTCTGATTGGGTAGCTTCCCATCTAAGACAAGCCATGCCATCTTCAAGCCCCAACTGCTGTGAACTTCCAAGTGGCAGTGCATGAACCACACCCCTATATGATGATCACTTTCATTAGCATCCATCATTAAGACACAATAACGGACCCCATATGATTTTACCATGTTCCTTAGAAACGTAAAAAATGACAGAGTACTTGCAATTGTTTTATGTATGTTTTTCTTCAGATTTTTTTTCTCACCTGGGTTATCAGCTAAAAACCTTATGGCAACCCAACCCCTAGAAGGCACACACACAGTGTTCCTCTCAACTGGGTTAACAAGATTGAAATTTGCAGGGTCCTTATTTGGGTCAAAATTGCCAAATCCTTGTCCCACAACAAAGAAGTTGAACCCATGCAAGTGAAGGGGATGGCTTTCAGCACCAAGGATGCTCGTGTCCTGCATAATAAGCTCAACACTGGTATTAAAAGGCAAGACCACCAGTTTTGTTCCATTGCCCACGTTTGTGTTGTTGGGTGGGGTCCCAGTAAAGTTGAATATGGATTTCGGGTGGCTCGGGAAGTCCGGGCTGTAGACTCCGTTCGATTGACCATTGTAGTGTGCTTGAAGGAGGGCAGTGGTCGGCATTGTAAAAGATACATTGTTAACAGAAGCACTCATCATTGTCCCATATGGTCCTTGGCAAGTTTGGTTGCCCTGACATGGAATAGTTCCGAGACCGACCGTGAAGAAGAACCTCTGGTCAACCTTTAGAGGAACATTGGCGGGAAATCGTGGAGTTGCTAGACTCCGGAGCTTATTTGTAAAATTTGTCGCAAAGGCTGTGTCGTTCAAAGGTGGGAGAGTCGGTCTAAAAAGCGGAAGTTGCTTAATTGAAGGAGATTGATGAGGTTCGTCAAGTGGTGGTTCATATTCTAAAATGCCGGCAACGGTAGAGTTGTCGAATGTACCTAGACCAGTCACATAAGGCCTTGCAGTCATGAGGAAAGTGGCTTTTGGGTAGCAGGGTTTTGTCTTAAGAAGGACATTTGTGGTCTGTCCAGGGGCTATTAGGAGTGTCTCAGTCTCAAAGGGTTTCAAATAAGTAGCATCTGCTTCGACCACAGTAAGTGTGTGGTTTGCAATGCTAAAGAATAGCTCATCATTGAGTACAGCATTGATTAAGCGAAGAAGGTAAGTCTTTCTTGGCTTCACTTTGAGCCGGTATGTATCTGCAAGAATTCATTTGGTGAAATTTTTGCTCCAGTTTTCATTTGGATGTTTCTAGAATTTCTATGGAAATGAGAGTTTCACATAATCCACGATGCGAGATGTGATACCTTTGGCAGAGCAATTATACAATGGTCCTGGAAGTCCATTGATGGTATAGGCATCGGAAACATTAGGTCCACCACCAGTTTGCAGGGCTTGACAAATGATTGCCTCGGTATCTGAATTAAACCATTCACCTAAAATTTTTTGTAGCCTTAGTTAGATTCTCGGTACACAAAAAATTAATATTAAAGCACTATTGAGCTTGGATTAGTCTCATCTCTAATGCGTTACCAAAGATGATGGGGATTTCTTTGTGAGGCTTGGCGAATGGGTAAGAATCATTATGTTTGGGAAGGATGATCAGAGAACCATAGAGAGTTGACCGTAACCATGATATATGCGCATGCCACCAAAGAGTGCCTCTTTGGCCTACAATGGTGTAGTTGTACACATAACTCTGGTTAGTTTGTATCGGGCATTGAGTCACGTATGCAGGACCATCTGCCCATCCTGACTGAAGTTGTCGAACTCCATGCCTGTTTGGTGTAGAAAACACGAGGAAATAAATTCTCTCAGTTGAACACCAGCCTAGGACTAGACTATGAAAGTGTCTCTCTATTGACTACATTAATCAACAATGGTTTGTAGGCTATCAACTTAGTGCAATTTGTCATACCAATGAATTGAGATGTTGTTTGAGACATGGTTAACCACTTCAATTAGAAGTCGGTCACCTTCTCTGGCAATGACTCGTGGGCCCGGAAATTTCCCATTTATAGTGACCATACTTCTGGTATAGCATAAACGCGTTACATTTTGCAACACGACCTGCTTTCATGTGTTTAGAAAGAAAAAAATCACAATAGGAATTGTCATCACACAGGTCCATGTACATATCATATACATAGTTCGAGTGTAGAATACAATCTCATTTCAAAAATAGTTTCAGTGACGATTTGTGCATACCTTGAACTTGTAATGTCTGGTCACGCCTTCACTGGCGACAAGAGCAGGATCAAGAAAGAAGCATGAGGCAAATAATGCGACGAGAAAGAAACCGGCGAGGGGACATGACTGGAGGAAAGAAGCACCCATTTTCTCTCTGCTCAACCTCACTTCTCTTTTAGCAGAACAGAGGAAATAGATGGGTGTCAAAGTTGAGAAAACTTGTGGATGTAGTCTGAACTGCTTGTGGATATGGCATGACCAATCTCCTAGTGTATATATAAACAAGTGTTCCTAGCTAACTTCGTAGTAAAAATGCATAGTTTTTTGCATAAAGAAGCTGGAACAGCTCCATATCATCGGTTGTTCAAACAAGTTTAGAGTGACGTCAAAGTCCACTTTTGACCTCCTTACCCTTCTAGCCAAACTTGTCATGCTGGGCAAAGTGACGTTACTATGATCTCAAGCTCAATCACATTGTGACAATAATAAAAAAGTATTGGAGACAAGGCATAGCGTTACTCCTGATAATTACGCAAAGCACGAGAATGATTTAAGATCATGAGACATTTCGAATAAGAGCAATCTTTTTTATTATTACATTCTAATTGTTGGTGATATTATATTAGAGATTCTTAAGATTTTCTATAGAATATTATCATATGTTAGAGACAACTATGATATTATTGTCGACTATCTATATCAATTAAGGTTACACAAAAATCTCATTTGATTGTACATATCCTAATTGATATATGTTACTTTCGATAGTCTCTCATAAAGCTTATAAATAGGCTGATGTAATTTTCATTATGATATATCAAAATATGCACCATTCCTGTTTTTCACATTCTTAAATTTAACTTGTTGCACCCGGTGCACTTAGTTTTTTACACAATTGAAGACTCCAATACCAAGTTGAAAAATAAGAAAGATATGCAGAAAAAGGTAATTGTCACGTGTGTGTTAATTTGGTATTTTTGTGGCATCAATCCTTAATTCGGGATTACGATGGAATTTGGATCTCGCTGGTCACGACCCATGAATCTTCCGAAGGAACCGGGAAATTTCTGCCTTTAACATCCATCACCGCTGCCTCGACTCCATTGACCCAAAGGCAAGTCCACTTGTCTATAAAATCCGCTATGTAATATGAGAATCTTTCTTTGTGGGACATTCTTATTTTTCTAGGTGTAAATTATGTGTAGGCTTTAATTTATAAAGACGGGAAATCTATGGCCTCTAATCTCTCTGTAGTGGAATAGGATCTAAATTATTCGAATCGATAGGGATCTTAAATTATCCGAACCACTTTTGCCTCGTCTCACTTTGCGGAACGGCGCTTTAAATTTCTTTTTCCGAGCAATAAGCAAAAGTGGCACCGCCCTCTTCCGGTGTTCTCCAAAATAACCCTGGTGACGTCACTTAGGCTCAGCACCGCTTCGTCATGCGCCAAGGTCATTGATGTCCATCTACCTCGCGGAAAGGCGTTAGCGAATATTCTCAACTTTGCTCCTTGTCCTCGACCAAGAGAGCAGCTCCAGGCCCACTAGACAGCGCATGAAACAGAAAGCAGCAGAGACGACGATTGCTTCGTAGGGAGAGAGAAGTTTCGCATGCAGTCCAAAGGAATACGAGGAATCTTTTGCATGCAATGGGTCATACGTCAGCCACGCGAGCTCGATTATCAAGAATCTCGCAAAGATAGAAATCGCAAATTATGCTCCGGGTGATGCTAATACCGCAATTTTTTTTTTTTGTGTGGTAAAAAATCATAACATTTCATATGTTTAGCACATGTACCCTTTATCACAATTCCACTTAAAATCGCTGTTAAAAATTCGCATGAATCCACCGTAGCATTATCGATGTTTTTCAAGAAAAAGTGGCACGAATGTGGCGCCATGTGAACACTGCATCAGAAAAAAGATTAAAAAGAAAATCAAGAACTTAAAAAACCAACCAAAACAAAAATAGAAAATTCGAACCGGAGGAGAGAGAGAGATTGCTGACGGTCAGGGGTGTTTAAGGGGCTCCACCACCATTCCAACTTCTCCGGTGAGAGCCGCCGGCCCCATCGGTGAGGGTCAGCCAGCGCTTGCATGGATACCTTGACACTTGTTGTCTATGGCTGAAGCAAAGCAGATGAAAATGTCGGCACAGGACAGGGGAGAACAATATGTGCTGATATCGAACAGAAAAACCCGTTTCTTACTACTCGAAAATGCTTTCAATTTGGAAAGAACGTAGTATTTCTCTTTAGAAAGAGTAGACGCAACTCCACTGCAAGTGCATGTGGCATCACATTCGATATAGTGCCCTCAGACGCCACACCCCACAACTGCCGCCTCCGTTGCCCTTGCCATCCTACTAAATTCCACTATGTGCATTTTACGCATTTAAGATCGATTTTTAAAAAGATTCATCTTTGAAGCGATGGGCACTACAAAGAACGAGCGTTCCAATCCAAGCTGACAACAAAGAAAGTGCAATGGGCTCATGGCCTAAACAAGGACAAGAAACAGGTCTATGGGCTTTTGGTAAAGAACAAAAAAAAGCATGTGTGTGGACTAAACCCATTTCAAAGCAAGCCCGAAAGGCAGCAAAGACATGGGGTCTAACGTGTTGGGTTTAATGGGTGAGATAATTTCTTTGCTTAACATTCAATTGCACAGTTTTTCGATGGGCCTGAAAGACACTCATTTCAATAACTTGGGCCCATACGACCAAAAAATAAAAAAAGAAAATAACTTGGGGCCATTTATATCGTCTTGGAATAAGTTTTTTCTAGGAAAAATTGTCTAAAGAATCATAAACCTTTTGTACTTTATCAATTCAGTCATAAACTTTTTAACTTTACCAATTAAGTCATGAATATTTTAATATTGTGCCAATTGACTTAATCTGGCTAATTTTAGCTGAAATTTGCTAAGGTGGACATTAGTCATCTTACATGATGTGTCCAACATTGATGTGAATGATTTTTTATAATAATTTAATATTTTTTTGAATTATTTATTTATTTTGTCTTTTTGCCCCCTACCTTCTTCTTCTTCCTCCAATCAGTCACACGGCCTCATTGATGGTCAACGATTGGCCAGAGTCGAGGCTTGGTGAGGTCGACCTCATTGACCATTGGCGAGCCTTGCCATCTCTAGGAGAGGTAGGGCCTCATTGTGCCTAGGCAAGGCTAAGACCTTGTAGCCTTGCCAAGGGCGAGCAAGGCTTGCTCGATGCTGGGGAGGTCAACCTCGCCGACCTTCATCTCTAGCCAATCATCATCTATTACCAAGGATTGGCGACTAGTTAGAGGATGAAAAAGAATGAAAGAAAAAAAATAGAATAATAAAAAAAAATTGAAAAAAGTATCAAAATATTGTTAATAATTGTTTACGTCAACGCCAGCTTTATCATGTAGGATGGTCGACATTTATATTAGTGATTCCTAACCAATGTTGATTAAATGGACTCAATTGTCAAAATATGAAAAATTTTAGAATTAGATTGGCAAAAGTGCAAAAGATTTTTGATTTTTTAGATAAATTTTCTCTTTTTTATTTTATCTTCTAAGAACTTATGGTCAAAGAAGCACATGCTACAGTTCTTTCATTCTTATGTGTAGCTTTCCCTACAAGAAAAATGCACTACTAAGAAAAGGTACTCCTTTGTTTTTTGGCTAAACTTATATTATGAGAACTTTTTTGTGGGACATTCTTATTTTTCTAGGTGTATATTAATTTTGTGTAGAATTTAATTTACAAAGATGGGGGATCTATGGCCTAATTTGAAATTGAATCCAAAGAAGGATGTGCTACACTTTTCTCATTCCTATCAACAGACAGTAAAAGTGCCAAAACTTGACATGAGGGATATTTTAGTGTCAAAAGTTGCGAAATGTATACATAAGTGATACTTTCTTTGAAAAATATGACACTTGAATACCAAGTTCGACGATCTTGACTAGAAATTTTTCATGGCAATCTTTTATTAATATAGCTCGCTTAAGTAGCTTGTCGGAGAGTTGAGTCAACAAAGAAGAGCCAAAACGACGTCATTTTGCCTCTTATTTGAATTTTTATATAAATATTACTTAAATTAAATTTAAAACTATATACATATATATTAAAGGAGGAGTTGTAGAATGGCAAGGGTTGTGCAAGTCCTTGCCATCGCTACACCACCGGTTGCCAAGAAGAGCTAGTGATGGTGGGAGGAGGGTCAGTTGGGGTTGCCGAGCCTTAGCCAAGGGCTGGGACCCTTGCTGATTGGTGGCGAGGGCCTACAAGCCCTCGCCTAGATCTGGAGCGAGGGTCGCCAAATTTAGGGGAGGGTTGTGACCCTTGCCGCTGGTTGGCCAAGGTTGCCAGCCCTTGGCCAAGGCCCAACAACACAAGCTGACCTCCCCCCATCATTGCTAACCGTTCTCAATGATGATGGGGCGGCGGCGATGATGTTTTGCATAGCCCTCATCATTATGCAACTCTTATCCTCATTTTTTAAAAATTATTATTATTATTATTATTATTATTATTATTATTATTATTATTATAAATTTAGTTTTAAATTTATTTTAATTAATATTGATATTAAAATTCAAATCCAAGGTGAAATGACGTCGTGTTTGTCTTATATAGCCACATCAGCGTGCAAAATAATGTTGTTTTCTACTTATCTCTTCGAAAAAATGCCACGTCAGTTTTTTGATCGGATTTTCTTGCCGTTGATACCTAATCAATCTATTGCTCTAATTTTGGTATTTAAATGTATCTTTCCAAATTTTGGGTACTCAAGTATCCCCCAATGCCAAGTTTTGGCATTTCAAGTGTCCGTCTCTCCATTCTTATGTACAACTTTCCTTACAAGAAAAGTAAACAAATAAGAAAAGGTACTCCTTTTTTTTTTGCTATACTTATATTGAACATCGGGCGACCTCGGTTAAACCTAAATTAATTCGAAATTGGGTCCAAAGAAGCACATGCTACAATTCCCTCATTTTTATGTGCAGCTTTCTCTACAAGAAAAGTACACTAAAAGGTACTCCTTTGTTTTTTGGCTTATCCTTATGTTGACCATCGGCCGACCTCGGTTAAACCTGAAATCTTAGAAAAGTTGTCCCTCCTTTTGCTTTGTTTATGACCATTACTTTTTGAAGAATTTCCTTAAAGCTTATAAAAAAGGGGAAAAAAACTCAATTTTGCTTCTTGTCCAAGTGTAGCTTTGTGACCACCTAACGAAGCATGAAACATAAATTAGTGGGGACCGAGATTTGCCTCACAGTAAGAAAGCATGTTCGCATGCACTCCAAAGGAATAGGAATCTTTTGCGTACAATGGGTCGTAGGTCACCGGCGGGAGCTTGATTATAAAAAAATCTTACACACCAAAAAAAAGAAAAGAAATATGCCACTATAAACCTTAATTTATACTCACTGCAACATTTATACCCTAAACTTTCTTTATGTTATAAAAAACCCCAAATTTGTATATGTGTGATATATATACCTTCTGTCATGGTTCTATTTAAGACCTTGTTAAAAATCCAATGTGGATCCAAAGTGGCATTATTAATATTTTTTGGAGGAAAAGTAGTGCAACGCAAACACCACATGTGAAAATGATTAAAAGGAAATGAAGAACTAAAAAAGCCAATAAAAGAAAAATTAGACCTGAGGGAAGAAATAGAGATTGCATATGGTCCGGGGTGTTTAAGGGGTTCCCTGGCCATTCCGACTTTGCTGGCGTGAGCCGTCGACCATGGTGGACCGTCGGTATGGGTTGGTCAATGCTCGCATGGATACCCTTAACACGCAATTGCAGATACATTATCCTGATCAAACAATGCAACTTAATTTTACGTCCTAAATCCATGTATACTCTCTATTTCAGTTTTATCTATGGTATATTTGTCACTTTAGTATAAATTTAAGGAGTTTTATAGCACCAAAAAAAATTATTTAGATATTTGTGTCATAGTTGATAAGTTTAGGGTTTTAAGTGACACGTAAAAAAGTTCAGGGTATTTTTGTCGCAGTGAGTATAGTTTGTGATTTTTTGTGATATTTAATTTTGCTTGTGCCTGAAAATAATGTCATTAACATCAGATCATGCTTATTTGGTACGTGAAATGAAGGTTCCCAACTCTTTGTCATGTTATTCAATCGTCCCTTGTTACGTACATCCTGACTTTAAAAAAAAAAAAAAATTGTTGAAGAGTTGACCAAAGCACACTGTAGAGAGCCATTATAACGAGAGGCCACCTAGTGGAATTCACATTTCTCTTCAAGTTAAGTAAGATTGTAGCGATAAGATCAGTCCCTGGTTTGCTCAGTTCTTCTCGCTGAGGTACATGCAAGCACCTCCTTCGACTCTTCGACTTATATTATATCTTGCTTAATTTCATTTTCAATTATCTTGATCTCACGGTTCATATGATCTTCCCAATCTATCGTGATAAAAAGAAGTGTTTCTTTTTTAATAAAAGACCACTTCTTTTTCTTTTTTTTGTATGAATGATGCTTCAAAAAATGTTTGCAGACGCCCCGCTTGCATTGAGCTACAGAGAGTATCCTGATGGAGAACAATAACTGTCTACAACATTGTCCGAGTTTTCAGTACTTCCCTCCTCCCTCGGCATGGAACGTTCCAGTTTCGGTACCTTTCAAAAGCAACACTCCATGCTGGGTCAATCCAAGGTGGATAAGCATCAGCATAGTCATTGTCATTGCCGTAGCTGGTGGTGTTATTATAAAAAATCGTCGCGAATCGAAACGGAAGGTTAATATTTCAGAGATAATGATCACACCGCAGTCACCGAAGCGGGAGTCGCCGACGAAGTCCCTGAAGCAGGAGTCGTTTCCAAAACGAGAGTTGCCACCGAAGTCGCCAAAGCGGGAGTCGCCACGGAAGCCTCTGAAGGTGGAGTTGCTACAGATGCCAAAGACGTTACCGTCGCTGCCGCCATGTTGTCCACGTTGTCCATGTTGTCCGATGCTGTTGCCGTCACTGCCGTCGTGTTGTCCTTGTTGTCCATGTTGTCCGTGTTGTCATCAGATCATAGAATATCCGTGGGTGGTCATTGAATGATGCGTAACGATAGATCGTCTACTCTATTGCATTGAATTCGAAATTGGGTACAATAAATCATTTTTTGGGAGAAGTGCAAAAAAAGTCCTAAACATTTTGTATTTGTGCAAGTTTAGTTCTAAACCTTTTTTTTTATGCCAATTTAGTCATAAACCTTTTTATTTAGTGCCGATTCAATCATTTTGGCCGGATTTTCTTGGCTGGACACACCGGCCGATCGATGTGGATAATTTTTAATATTTTTAAAATATTTTTTATTCTTTTAAAATATTTTTAAAATATTTTTTTCATTTTCTTCTCTCCTCCTCCCTCCTCCCTCTTGGCCGGACCATGGCGATCGGCCAGAGGAGACGGCCGGCAAGGCTCGCCGGCCACCTCGCCAGTGGCCGCAAGGGCAGCCTTGCGCTGGGCAGCGAGGCTCACCCTCGCCGGCGCCGCCTAGGCCATGATTCGGCAAGGTTGAGCCTCACTAGCCATGGGCGAGGCTCGACCCTCACTAAATCCGGCGTAAGGCGGCCTCCCGTCGGCCGGTGAGGCTTGCCTCGCACCGGACTAGCGAGGGTCGAGCCTCGCCCATGGTCGGCGAGGCTCAACCTCGTCGAATCGCGGCCTCATCTTTGGGTGGCAAGGGTCGAGCTTCGCCGGCGTCGCCTAGGTCGCGATTCGGCGAGGTTGAGCCTCGCCGGCCATGGGTGAGGCTTGCCTCGCCGAATCGCAGCCTGGGCGGTGTCGGCGAGGCTCGCCCTCACCAAATTTGGCGAGGTCAAGGGCGTGGCTCGACCTTGCCAAATTTGGCCGAGCCTTGCCCGCCCAACGCGAGGTCGCCCTCGCGGCCACTGGCGAGGTGGCTGGCGAGCCTCGCTGGCCGTCTCCTCTGGCCGGTCGCTATGGTCCGGCCAACGGCTCGAGGGAGGAGGAGAGAAGAAAAAAGAAAAAAGAGAAAAAAGGATAAAGAAAAAGGATAAAGAAAAATAGAAAAATATTTAAAAAGAATAAAAAAAATATTAAAAAAATTAAAAATTGTTCAAAATTGTTCACGCCGGCGTCCGGCGTCAAAAAATCCGGCCAAAAGGACTAAATCGGCACTAAATAAAAAGGTTTAGGACTAAATTGGCACAAACACAAAAAGTTTATGACTTTTTTGGCACTTCTCCCATCATTTTTTTGTTGGTGGAAATAATGTTTGCGTTGGAACTTAAATTATTTCGGTAGTTTTATGGTTTATGAAGGAATGAATTCTCGTCTCATAACAAATTATGTCTGTATTTTTTTTCGTAACTCCTATACAAAATGTTGTGATACACAATATCTTGAAGATTTACGATCAACGGATGAGATTTATTTTTTCTTTATCCAGTGGTCATCAAGGAGGGATTAAGGATCATCCGTTCTAAAAATTTATTCATAACACCCCTTATAAAAAAGCGACAAAAGATAATTAAAGAAAAAGGCCCAAAACAACTTCACATTTCCACCCAGTGTTGAAAAACGACATCAATTGTTGTCACAACCCTTCCAAGGGCGAAATAAATTCCTGACGTAAACGGATGGATTACTAAGCAGACATGAGCCGTTTCTCTTGCAAGTTAGCGTCTATACTTAGCATGGCCCTCCTAAATTCTATCAATCGCGACTTGTTGTTTCAATTTAATTATGCAATTCAAATTATCTTGGAGTTAGGAACTCAAATAGGATGCGAGAATGCATTTCACTTTTGTAAACCAAAGATTCAAAGGTCGATTTAGTTACACTAAATTAATCTAAAGTCCCATTGCCTTTTCTCCGTAAGAAAACGATTCATTTGTAATTTTCTTAAATTTTTATTCCTTAAATCCTCTGAACCTATTAAACAAAAAATAACTATGCATAGTTACTCAAGCAATAAAAATAAACGACAAAGCAATAAAAATAAAAAGCTAAGTAAATCTATAAATGACAAGAAAAATAAAGGACACGAATCGTATCGGGCAAGATTAAACAAAACTTGTTATTAAGGCTGAACACAAGACCCTGTGAACTATAAATGTAAATTCAATATAAACTCTCCAAGATATGCTTGCCGCTCAATAAGGAAAGTAAATGTATGATATGTCATAACTCTCTACTCAATAAACTACCTTCCTAAAATGATAATTGCAGGTGAAAATGAAACCTAATTAATGCAATCTAAAGTGCATTGCAATATTAAGAAAGAAAATCAATTTGTGAAAGTGCATTGTTCCTAAGACGCACTCCTTAAAATTTATTTTATTTTAAAATTTTCAAAGATACAAAATTAAGAACATTAACTAAGTGTGGAAATAAATATGAACTAAATCTAACGTGTGTGAATCCACCGACATTCCATATGCACAGTAATTTGGGCCTCAAATCACACTTTGCGATGTGACTCATGCATTTATGGAAGATGTAGATTTAGGATTTTTCGAATTTTGACTTCCTACGAAGATGAGGCTAGTGCACGTTAGGAATGAGTATTGTTTCAGAATAGAATCAAAAACTCAATAGCCGAACAGATTCCCATCGATATTATGCGGATTGGTGGGAATCGATTCAGTTTCAAGTCTAATTCCTGGTTCCCCATTTCGAATAACCTGTATTATGCAGAACCGAACTGGGAGTTGAGATTTGAGAACTGGAAGCTCAAAACCAAGACCATTTATCTACAGTAACGTCTGCAGATATCCTTGTGGTTTAGTGCTTTAAGACAATGCGTCTCTTTTGAGGGATAGTTAAATGCATGGTTTGAAGAGAAGTTGATACTCCCAGCATTAAGAAATATATAATAGTGTGGCTTACATGAAGGAGCCCAGAACATCCGTTACTGTAGTAGGTAATTTTTTTTTTTTTGGAGAAGGTATGTGGAGAAAACGATGGTGGAATCAGAATAAGGCGTCGTTTGCAAGAAAAGAAGCAATGTCAATTAGAGTATTTGCATACATGAGTAATATTGTACAAAAGCAATGATTAGATGCAGTATTTAAATTATTATAACAATAACAGTCTATTATAAATTATATAAACCAAATAACAAAAAATTAGAAATTGTTATATGTGACTCACTCTTTCAGAAATTTGTAACTCACAATAAGTTATTATTCTCATAATTATTCACAAACTATTATGCTGACAAAACCCTTCGTATAATATTGAAGGTCTAAGGTTTTGAACCATCTTTGAGTAATCACAGGGATGATAGATTCTTTCTTCAAATTCTCTGCTCTCTCTCTCTCTCCCTCTCCCTGTGTCTCTCTTTCTGTACCAGCCAACGAATGGTAAGGGGAAATGATGATCCCGACTTTTTTTTTTTTTTTTTATTACAAGAGATTTAACGAGAGGTCAGCATGGTTTTTGTGTAAATCCTGGAATTGATCCTGGAATTTATGATAGGTTGGGTTTTAGGGTATGCAAGGTGAATTCCAAGTTCGAAAAAAAATGATAAATCGGTTATGATGGGTAGATTTCAAGCAGAACTTGGATAGAATTCGGAATTGCTTACCTCTTGACACATTGACAAGTGACCAAAATAATTATAGAAGAATGGAGGAAATTGAAGTGAAGATCAATAATTATGAATTAAACATGCAAGACAACATGACTACACGCTGTGAGCAAGAGTAGGAATAGACCCAGGATACATAATGTGGCAAAATATGGCCAAGTTCCTACAATCCATTCATAGATCGAACGGAAGCGTCCAGCACATAGTCGCAAATCCAGGCACGCGACAAGCCAATCCGATGAAGAGTCAACATGAGTTTATTCAAATACGCAACAACATCGATTAGCAATAAGTACGATGGAAATAGAAGACAAAGCAAAAAGGCCAATAGGAGGCTAAACACTCAAAGAAAGGCCAGGGCAACGACAAATAAAGTATTTGATAATTTAAACCTCCTTGCGGACACAAATAATGATTATTCGCCGGACTCAATGGCTACCGAAAACCCGCTTAATCGATTCGTGCGAGAGGAATCTTTACTTTAGGACAGTGAGTGGCTCGACATTTGTTATGGGACAATGATTACGGGGACTGGAGGTTAAAACCGCAAGTTGGCTGCTCCGGTCTCCCCTCCATAATAGGTGCCGTCTAGCTGTAGTGGCTGCCGTGACTCTTGTTCTCGTGGTGCGTGATTTGATTACCTTTCGTTTTAATTTGAGATTTTTTATGATTAAAAAATTAATTTGAAGTAAATTTATTATATATATTAATTTGGAATTTTTGTAATATTAACCTTCAATTTGGAATTATGATGAAATTTGGATCTCATTAGACATGACCCAGGAAATATTCTGATGCAATTGGGAAATTTGTGCCTTAAAAATCCATCACCGCCGCCTCAACTTCATTGACCCAAAGGCACGTCCACTTTTCTCTAAAATTCATTAAGTAATTGGTTCGATTGATGAGAACTTTTCTGTGGGACATAACTTTTTGTGGGACATTCTTATTTTTCTAGGTGTAAATTAATTCTGTGTTGAACGGGGGATCTATGGCTTCTAATCTAATCTCTTTAGTGGGATAGGGATCTAAGTTACCCGAGTCAATAGGGATCTTAAACTATCAGAATCACTTTTGCCTTTTCTCCCGTTTACAGGACGGCACTTTTGCCTTCGGCTGTGTTCTCCAAAATGACCCCGGTGACGTCGCCTAGCCTTAGCACCACGAGGTCATTGATGTCTATCTACCTCGCGCCAAAATCTTAGCGAATATACACATAGTGAGGGTGCATTTTCGCATGCGGTCCAAGGGAATACGAGGAATCTTTTGCACGCATTGGGCCGTGCGTCAGCAACGCAAATCTCGCAAATTAAGAAAAGGAAAATATCAATAGAAATCTCAAGTTATGCTCCTCATGATGCTAATACCTTTTTTTTTTATTATTATTATTATTATTATAAATAATTATTATTATTATTATTATTGTTATTGTTAAAATCTTTTTTTAATTGTTAGTGTTATAATAATTGTTAGTTTTGTTATTGTTCTTGTTGTTAGAATCATAAAAATCAAATAATGAATAATTATAAATTATTCTTGTTATTGGTTCTTATTCTTATTGTTCTTATTATTAGAAAATTTTAATCTAATGTTAAATAACTTATTCAATCAAAAAAATCAAATAATGAATAATTATTTATCGTGGGGCTTATTTTTTTATTTCAAAAACTTGTTATTTTCTAGCAAAACTCTAGCAAAACCCTCTTTTTGTAT
This sequence comes from Eucalyptus sp. ANBG9806169, assembly GCA_014182395.1. Classification (NCBI taxonomy): domain Eukaryota; kingdom Viridiplantae; phylum Streptophyta; class Magnoliopsida; order Myrtales; family Myrtaceae; genus Eucalyptus; species Eucalyptus sp. ANBG9806169. The sequence continues at coordinate 32,694,983 of CM024574.1, forward strand.
GGTAAAAATTCCTAAAATTTTATTTGTATATCATTAAGACTTAAAAATTTGCATGGATCCCAAGATTATCGTTTTTTTCAAAAGAAAGTGGTCTGCATCCAAAAAAGATTAAAAAGAAAATGTAGAACTAAAAAAACCAACCCAAAAAAATAGAAATTTCGAATCGGAGGGAGGGAGGGAGAGATGACAGTTAGGGGCGTTTAAGGGGCTCCGCCACCATTCTGACTTTGCCGGTGAGAGCAGTCGGCTCCTTAAGGCCATTGGTGAGGATCGGCCAACGCTTGCATGGATGCCCTTTAACACTCGTTGTCTATGGTTAGAGCAAAGCAGATGAAAATAGTTGGCACAGAACAGGGGAGAGCAATGTGTGCTGACGTTGAACAAAAAAACCAGTTTCCAACGTCTCGAACATGCTCACAATTTGTGACAAACGTAGTATTCTCTTTAGAAAGAGTAGACACAACTCCATTGCAAGTGCATGTAGCATCACATTCGCTCTAACGCCCTCAGCCACACCCCACGACTCCCGCCTCCCCTGCCCTTGTCGTTAGGCCCCCGCGCCCCACTCCTTCCTCTCTGTTATCTATTGACCATTGTTGGAATAATTAAATATTAAATCGCCTCTTCATCTAATAATTAAACTTTTAGAACAGTTAGTTGTGGTTTCATAAAATCTTATATGATATTAAAGTTGGATTCAAATCTTATTAGGCTCCATTTGTCTTCGCAATTAAATATATATATCCACAATTAGTTCTAAGCAAAAAGACCAAATTAAGTGCGATGGTGAGTGTTGAAATAATTAAATATTAAATAACGTTTTCATTTGATAACTTAAACTTTTAGAACAGTTAGCTATGGTTCTACATAATCTCACATCCATGGCCGTTGAGCTCAAGGACCGCAATTTCTACTGCGGTGTCAGGCTCAAGCTGACATCTAGCTTCAACTCCATGTAGGTTGAGCGTCGCTTGCGGCTTCAAGGTCAACCTTGTATCTGGGTCTATGTTCATGGCAAGGAGATCAAACTTATATCTGGGGTAAAGCTTTACCCTACATTGGGCTCGACCTCATATTTGCGATGGAGCTCCTTTATGGTGTCGAGCTCAAAGGGTGCAGAGAGGCCCGGAAGAAGGAAAGATGAAGAGGCGGTAACAGGTTGCCGGGGCTTACTGTGGAGGCCTTTATCTGATTTGGGCACGTCCAAATATGGGCAAGATGTCTACATCTGGGTAATAAATAATCATGTGAGCGTCAACCAACCCTCGTTGAAGGCCCACGGGGGTCGACAGCCGTTGCCAACAAAGCCGAAACAGCGGCGGCGACGTCCTTCAACCACCCCGGACCATCTGCAATCTCTTTCTGTCCTCTGGTTTGAATTTTCTTCTTCTGTTTTTTCACTTGTCCTCGAAAAAAATTAATAATATGACCTCAGATTTTTAAAGGGCAATCTTAGGACAGAATTGTGATAGATGATATATATATTATGTGGGTACAAATTTGAAGTTTCCGTGATAGAAAAAGAAGAAGCTTGGAATAATTAGTGTCCTAGTGAGTATAATTTTGATTTTTCCGTAGTATTTTTCCTAAAAATAAAATGCCCATGCCCCTCCATTTGCCACGGAGAAGAGCCTGCCAAGAGTGTTCTTTTTCTATATTGTTATTTTATTCACGTTGCCAGTTTGAAAGTGCGTTAGGGTTTCTTTTACTTGGGAATGGGGTATATGGGACAAAAGACTCGTTCCACGATAAATTGTGATGTTATGTTATAATCATGTTCCCAACTCTTTCTCCTGATTTTCCATCCTTCCTTCTTACGTACATCCTCACTTAAAAAAAAAAAAAAAAAAAAAACTGTTGACGAGTTGACCAAAACAGGCCCCCTTATAATGAGAGGCCACCTAATGAAAATTCGCACTTCTTTGGAGGTTGTGAGAATCATACCAAGAACATCACGCACTGGTTTGCTCAGTTCTTCTTGATAAGGTATGCGCCAGCTCCTCCTTCGAGTCTTCGATTTATACACTTCATTCATCTCACTCTCGCACTCTGGTTATGCAATCTTCTCAATCTATGTGATCAAAAAGTGTTTCTTGTCTGACAAAGTACCATCCTCTTTTTGAAGAACTACTTTTTTTTCTAGTATGAATTGATCTTCAAAGTATGTTTCTAAACTCATCGCTTGCGTGGAACTACAGAGAGTTTTCTCGATGGAGAACAATAACTGTCCACAAAACTGTCCGGGCTACCAGTACTTCCCCCCTTCATTTGTTCCAAATCCGGCATTGTTCGACGACAACAACATTTCATGGTGGGATACTCCGAGATGGGTCATCGTTGGCATAGTAGTTGTCGTTGTCATAATCTGTGGTTTCCTCTTCTACAATGGCAAAGGGGTCAACCTTCCGATGAATTGGAAAATCTCCGATGAGATCGAAAACGGAAGCTAGTCGTTGTCGTAAGGGATCTTCTCCGACGGACAATAATGTGGAAGCTTTTGTGCATGTTTCTGTGTGAAACTTGAATGATGTATAATGACAGATCGTCTACTCTAGTGTCTAATATTGGATATTTGATGCTGTAAATAATTGTGTTGGATGAAAAAAAAAATTAGTGATGAATTCGGCAGTTCAATGATCATGGATCTTCGGATTAATATGAATTATAACTATTTGCATTTCTTCGTGACTCCTATGCATCATGTTGCGATACACAAAATCTTTATAGTTTAATGATCAATTGACGAGATTTATTTTTGCCTTCTTTGACTGTCATCGTGAGATTGGGGATTAGTTCTCAAAGATTCTTAGAAGCACCCCGTGTAACAGAATAGCAAAAAATAAGAATAACTTGCGTTGGAAATTAACATCAATTGTTCCTCGTAAGATCTGGCTAGCTTGACGGTTCATTAATCTGTGACGATACTGTTGGGGCCGCGGGCTTCCATTTCTAAGGGGTGGGAAACCGAAAGAGCGAAAGCGCCTTGGAAACAGAAGTGCAACTTCTAAATGATAAATATATTGCTCCAACATCAAATGACAAAAAAAATTAAGTGCTTAAAAATATATACGGTATATTGTAAACTTCCAATCATTTTAGAGTCTTGGAATCCATTAACATGGATAACGGCAGAACAGATCGCAAGAAAATCAACTATTTGACATGCATCCCTTTAAGACAATGGAGTCCATACCACTATAAGAAAAGATGGATGACTAAACGAAGAGGTAGTGATATCTTCTTGACACTAGTAGTCCTGCCACTAGTCCACTATCGACACTATAATCTTTTCTTATTATTATTATTTTTTTTTATTTCGTATAGCGGGTACGTAAATTTGGGAGCACTTCGGACCTACTTAACTTGGTCACAAAGAATAAGGAGCCATTGTAATTTGTAATGCTCAATGATCTGTTGATTATTCTCGCAAACTAACCTATTTTTAATTGCTTTTCTTCTTTTTAATTTAACAGATCACCACATTACATTAATAAAATATTCTCATTGCTGATATATTTTTGCTTGTAGTTGTCTATTATTTCATTGTATGCAAGTTTCCCGGTTCCACGAGAAAATTAGTGGTGGTGACGGCGCCATTTATCTTGAAATAGTTTCGGTGCCGTCAAATAATCATTTTCCTTTCTCTTATCTTGCTACTTCCAAAATTGTGACAAAAAAACGAAACTTTCCAAAACAGATGTGCACTTATATGTTACTCTACATAATTCAACCTAGATATCATATGCAAACCCACATTTACTCTGAACCAGTACACATGTACTGCATATATCCTAAACTAACTTTTGTGTCATAAAAAACTTTAAAATGGTATATTCGTGTCACATTTACCCAAAATTAATATAACCATGTCTCACTTACCTCACATTTTGATAAATCTACAGTTTTTGTAAGGATACATGTGGCATGAGCATATTAGTTTGAGAGTTTTTTTTTATGATACAAAAGTTAGTTTGGAGTAAATATGGTAGGGTTTATTAGTTTAAAAGTTTTTATGACAGAAAAAATAGTTTGGGCTATATGTGACATGAGTGTATTTGGGGTTATTAATGCAAATTTTATAAACCTAAAAATTACTTTATTATATAAGTGTGCTTAATTTGAATAAACGATGATACAAAGAGTAAATTTATTGCATAGTGATTTATTTAATATTAATATTAATATTATTCCTAAATTCAAATTTTTTTATTTTTTATAAGATATGTAATTTCATTTACTTTTCATGTACACAAATTTCAATATCTTTGAAAGTATGATTGTACATCTAATTGTTTTATCATCATAAAAAATGGGGAGATTGTTGGAAAATCCCTTATGATGTTTTGAAAATGACAATAATATCAAAGGCTACTAATGTATTTAATGGTTAAATAAACCAAGTGAAAATTGCCCAAGTTGTTATGTAGATAGTGTCCTAACAGGATTGTTTAAAGACGACGAGTACACTATTGCATCAATGGTGAACAAGGCGCATTGGGCATAGAGGTGTCTACAAGTTGGAGGTACCATAAATAGGTGAACAATGAAGTGGAGCTACAATTGCCAATATACTTAGAAGGACTAGAAGATAGAACCTTGATATAAGCAAAAGTTTACCAGAGTCGGATATTTGCAGCATACTGAGTGAATATTAACAACGTACTGAGTGGATATCAACATGATACTGTGGAAGCTGGATACAAGTAGACTACTACGAAGGTTTAATAGAAGCAAAAGCCTAAAAAAAATATGAAATAATTGGATAACTGGAAAGCCGGATATAACCATTAATGTTGATATAATCAAAACACACAAATTACGTATGACAACAATCTTGTCACAAACTTCAAGTTTATTATTTTGAGATATTTTTATCTCAACCTTTGACAACTTGCAAATTGGTAAGGATTCTTAAATTAGAAGATTTTGATTGATCTCAATCTTAAAGATTACCCACTCGTCTTATTCAATCACACGAGATATCTTTGATTGATTGACAATCATCCCATAGGCAAGATACTTTCCATAGTGAAGCCACTCTACTTTTGAAAATTAATATTTGATTGTATGGGTGACCAAATTTACGGGAATTATAATTGATTGACTTCTACCATTAATTGATCTTCTCAACAATTATCTAATAGCTAATTTGGAGATTGATACTATATAGATTGTCCAATGGGAAGTTTGTATGCTAAGGAGTATATATATAAAGCACCAAGTACTGAAGAAAGTAGTAAAATCAAGAGTTCATAAAATCCAAATTTAGATAGCTTTACATCTTTACATTGTCTTCTAAGAGCATTATACTTGTAATCTTTCGACAAGTGTTGACAGCGTTATAGTTTGTGTTTAGGTATGAGATAGAGAGATCAATTAGTTTGGGTATAAGCAACACCAACTTTGAGAAGAAGTGCTTGAGTATAAGCAGCGCATTCTATAGTAACTCTAAGAAGATCTCTAGTGGAATCTAGTCAGTGAATTGTTAGCGTGGGAGAATGGACGTAAGCTTGCACCAAGCTGAACCACTAAAAGTTATTGTGCATTGTTCTCTATCTCTTTGACCATATCTACTTATTGTGTGATAGAAGCACTGCATTTGTCCCTTGATATAACTAGATCCTGATTTTCAACACTTTATTTTACTAGGTCACGTTAATCTGACACTTGACACTTTTAATTTTGCATTTTAAGTCAAGTTTCTTAAAATCACATATTCATCCACCTCTAGGTGATATTGTTAGGCAATATCAAATGATAGCATAATGAGAAGAGAATAAGGGTATATGTGTTAAAGTGCATGTAATTATTTGTTTATCAATAATTGCATGAGAAAGGACAAAACCATGAGGCCTGACATGAGACGAGCCAAAATGAACTATGCCTTAAGTGAGCTAATCTAGAGATGCTAAAGTGGGACCTCCTTTAGTAGCTGTGTGGTTGGTGGACAAACCTGGTGAAAGCTGATGGGCTACAATGACTTAGTCCGATGAATGTAGAGAGTGGTTACTAGGGTTAGAGGGCTTGGATGATGAGTAACTCCTAGTAGGCTTTTCGGATGGTGAATGAGGTAAGAATGAACTAAATTGCACACCAAACATAGTTGGGATGCCACAGAAGTGTTCAAGATGCCTCGTGAATTGAAATGTATCTTGTTCGGTGACAAGCATGAATTCACCTACGTATGTTAGTGAGTTACTATGTGGTATATGTGCATTATGAAATAATATAATGTAGTGTTGTTATCATAATAGGAAAGGTAATGCACCATCTACTCTTGCATTTTTCATAAATGGTTATTTTGTACTTGTCTTGAAACTCAGGTTATTTGTTGGTACTGAGTTTAGTGGTAAGATGATCTCCTAACTTAAATTTAGAAATTTCATTTACTAAATTCTAACACACTCCTTATTTTTTCAGTTTTGTAGAATGGATCACCCTTTACCACTGCATTTTGGAGTTCTTGTATATTTTGATTATGAATACCAATGTGTACTTATACTCAAATTGGCGTTAGCAATAATTAACTATAGTTTCAATGTATGGGCCAATATTGGACCCCTTGGGGGTTTCGATGATCCTCTTGGTTTCAATGGTGATGGTTTGTCAATGGGTGAGTTTATCGATCCATAGTGAATAACTCGACTCATGTACAGGCAACTTTTTGGGACAGGAATGGAGTGATAATTGAGGTGACCCGACCTTCTTCTTAGGACTCATGTGTTTTATTGTGTTAAGATAGTAAATATTGACGTTTGTATAAAGATGAAGATGTGTTTTTTATATTAAACTCGTGTGATTTCTTGTATTGGATGTTGTGAAAATTTTGTTATGCTTTTACATGCTATTAATAATTATTCTATTTACCACCCCATGTGGTGGCCGTGTTGGCTTGGGCTTTCATCCCCCTCACGAAGAGGACGGGTTCAAATCCCAACGTGGTTTCTAGTGGTAGATAAGCGTGACGCCGTGGTGGTGGGCTCCGCTTGCATCACTGGGGTTTACTGGCGGGTATTGTTACTGCAGTTATATATATATAAAATATATATATATATTGAAAAGCATAAGTGTCGCACATTACGTTTTAGGGTGTCACACGAGCCTTGACTTCAATCCAAAAGTCAAGGTGATTAAAATGGATGTTAACCCTTCATTTAAATTCCGAAGGGTTGGGGGCGCCGCCGCCGCCGCCTAGATACACCAAATTCTGGCAATCGTGTGTGGCTTTACGCGATAAACGTTGATTTTCATGGATTATCTCGGAAGCAATGGGGAACAAAAAGAAAAAGTGTTCCAATCCAAGCTGACGACAAACAAAGTGCATGGGCTCATGGACCAAACTAGAAAAAGAAAAACTGGTCTGTAGGTTTTTTGTAAACTAATAGAAAAAACATGTTTGTGGACTACAAAGACTGGACTTTTCCAACATTTGCTCTATAATCAGCCATCATGTGAGGTTGCGAGGTAAATGGAATCTCAATAAGTCGCGCCCTTTTTTTTTTTAAGAGAAAAAGTGACAAAATATCCAAAATTATGCTCACCATGAACCATTTATTCTGAACTTTTTTGTTATATCAAAAATTTCAAAGTATGCCTACTATGTCTTAGAATTAACTCTACTTTTTGAAAATTTTATGACAAAATTGCACTTGCACTTTCACGATAAGTTTTAGAGCTTCTAGTGCAGTTATTCTTTCAATTGTTAGATTTGTAACTACAAAAATATAACATCTAATTCAACTCTTAATCATCAAATTCAAATTATTGCACTATTCCATTTACATTGCCAAGAGGCATAATCTAAATTTAGATAGATATATTCCTTTAAAATATGATCTCTCTCCGCATAGACATATAGATATAGATTTTAACACTTTTTGTTCCTACTGATGTGGACTTGTAAACTAAGCTGTGAAGACTCGACGGATTGGCTCCATTCCACAAAATTGGCTTTCTGTTCCTCTACAAGCCCTTCGGTCTCTCCGTTGTTTAGATTCCCCTTGCATGGGACTCTTTAGACCATGTTCACAATTTCAATAAAATTTTCTTTGACCCAAAAAGGAAGAACTTCACCTTTTCTCTTGCCCCAATAGGATGATCCACATGAGTCAATTCTTTCTTCTTCTTCCTTTTTTTTTTTTTTTTTTTTCTTGGGTCTGTCCAACTTGTCCAGGCCAATAATTGCGAGCGACCATCGGAACGAAGAAGACGACAACACAATGGCAACAATTATGGGTGGTGTGGGTCCTGAAACCGAGATGTTATTTTCAATCCCCTCCCGTCTGAAAAGCACAGGCTTTGATTGACAAGCAACTCTTCACATGCGCCCCATAGGATTCCCCTTTGTCTCTCGCATAATGTGTGGAAAGTGACTAGTGTTTCTTTTTTTAAACTACAGTTCCTACGAAGACAAAGCATAATCGAAAGGGCCTATGCAATAATTTCCTCATTGCCATGTCCGTTTATTCATACTTGTGTGCACGACTGAATAAATTTATTTATTAATTACTCTGTATTTAAAAAATACTACGATAATAGATGGTTCGTAGTTAGGAACTTCCACCGTCCTTGCAATGGACGGCTCACATTTGAAAATACCTTTGTTGATCAGAGGACGTATAGTAATTCATTTGTCATAGCTAAATTCTTCAACAGTTGAAAGTATTAGGACATGGCTTGATTTTAGTGATAACGATTATGCATGTAATATTTGTATACGAAATTATGTGCAATCATGTCATCTAATGCTTATTTTTTTTTTCCTAATTTAAATTTTTCTCGATGGTGGGTAACTCTATCTACTCTTTTGCTAATAATTATTTTCATCGTTTTCTTATATTCACTTATTTGCAATATACACAAAATTAATTTTTTGTGATGAAATTTTCTTGCAGCAATGAATATATATCCCAATTCACTAATATCATCTATCACAAATATGGGCTATCATGTCGTAATTTGGTTTTTAATATTGTGAAAAATCTTTCAACGAAAGCCTCGTAGTCTTCAATTTAAGGTCATATGAATATCATAGCATAACATGTATCTCTATATTGTTAAAAAAATTTGAGAACTCATAAGACAATTGTCAATTCAAATAAAATAATAAAAATATGCTAAAATTACCCTAAAAATTAGATCAGTAGATAAAGGAGTGCATGTGCTAGCACATGGACGTGTCAAGTGGGTCACTTTCACACGAGTAATATCCACTTCTATGTCTATAAAGGAGTGCATGTGCTAGCACATGGACGTATCGGGTGGGTCACTTTCACATGAGTAATATCCACTTCTATGTGTATAATGTAGATTACCAATGATCCAATTTTCAGTTTAGAGTACCACTAAATAAATTGATGTATATGTACCCATCCAATGGATGAAGAGTGTAAGATCAATATTTAATTGCCACGGCCTATCCCTTCGTACGGAGGAAAATAAGTTTAGGGGTATTGCCTAAAAAATAGATCCATAATCAGGTGTGGGCTCTCCTACATACCTCCCACACTTTGGAGTGTTCGTAAAAATTTTCTAATGAGGAGTCCCCACTAGCCTATTGAGGTTGTCTAAAAACCAAGTGAGATATTAGAGTGTACTTCACCTCCTACACAACTAGAAAGTTTAGGGTTAGGGACTTAATTAATAATATCATATTGGTATTTAATCTTATTCATTTCAAAAAGATTTTCTATCAGGTAGTCTAGGTTAATTTTAGACCTGTTGACTAATATGTAAAGTGATCATACGGGCATGCAATCATTAACATGACAACCAATAACTAAAAGTGGCTTCAAATTGCATTGGGAGAGCAAGATCTAGCATTATCAAATAAGGAGCTTGCCCTTTCTAACTAAGCTAAAGGGAAACCAAAATCAACATATGGAAAATGCATAATCAATGGCATTTATTTTAAGGATAATCGAAACCTTATGGTAAAGCTGAAAGGGCTTGTTTAATTTTTTAACACAATTTTCTTATCAATGATTTTCCCATAACTTTAAGAGAGGGCTACCTTGAAAGACTATTTTTAAGCATTTTCTAACTTTAGGAAAAATTTAAAAAAATTCTGAATTTTTAATTAATTTTTAAATTATTTTAATATATATTATTCAATTAATTAGTAGTCCCAAAATAGGGACCTAACCAGAACATGGATGAACTTGGACTTACGGTTTAGACTAGAGGGCACAATTGATCTTTTCCTCAAGCCCACCCCATTTCTACCATTTCTAAGCCCAATTCGGAAAAAAACTCCCAAGTAAACCCACTCTTCCACTAAAGATACACCAAGCCAGACTCCGTTTGCTACATTACTATGAATAGTGCCAAATAGTGCATGAATAGTGCCAAAAGTATATAAATAGTGCCAAACAATACATGAATAGTAAATATAGTACTTTGGGTCAATTTTTTCGTCTCCTCACATGATTCTTTTGCCTCTTTTGCTTTGTCTTGAATAGGTCTCTAGCAAAATCTTTTTTTTTCCTTCACTTGTTATGTCTATGGATAGGCTCTTCAGTACTGTTGTTTGAGTCCGAGTCTTCTCCATCTTTTTGCCTTCGGTATTCCTTGATGATTCTTTCGATTTCTAGGGCTTCAAGATGTTCAGCACCCGAATCATCTAAAGGCTAGTATGACTTACACCGAACATCAGGGGAATTAGGAGTGCTCTTTCTAGATACTGCTGCCTAAGTGCTTCGAGGAGCTTCTCTACTTCTTCAATTGCTAGAGAAACTTCAGCATTTGATTCATGCAACCTTTGTCTCTTTGATGATTGATGAGAGCTCATTGGAGCATCAGTAAAACTTGTTGGGATACTAGGTTAGGGTAGATACCCAAGTTAAAGTGATGGACTTTCTTTGTGAACACATAGTTTGAGTGAAAGCTGCAATTCACCATGATAAAAAATATCTTGTGACATAGTCCTTGTCATGGGTCTTGTGATGATGATGAAGCTGGATCTTGTAATTTTGTTGGTGACTCAAAAGTGTCTGGTATATTCATCTCGTAGTATCTTCTTAAATAAGAATCGATCGTTGGACGAGTTGCGTGATAATCATCACAATGATTCCAAGAAATAGGATCATCTTTTGTTGGCTGTGCTTATGACATAATTATTTGATTGTGATGGCAAAATACCTTTGCAACTCTTGATATTGTCGAGGATAAGCTAAGATTCTACAAATGAGTGTTGCAAAAATCTCATTTGAAATAGATTGGGACTTATATGTGGATACTTTGACGTCTGCTGGAGTTTTACACATATCTCCACTAGATTGGATAGATACCCATGGCCTGAACAATAAAAGATAGTATAAAGTTCTAGTTCAGGCTTGCATGCTCTGAGTTGGGTCTAGAAAATATTTTTCCATGCACTCAATGGTTTGAACCAACTAAGCATTTCCCTAAAATATTTATACTTGGCTTCCACTTTGACTAATTTTGATGATAAAAGAGGCATATTAACTGTTGGAAACTCAATGGCAATAATATAAAGATTAAATAACTACTAATAAAACTATTTGAGTCTTTCTGGGAATTCCTTTTCTAGGAAGAAAGTGAGAGGATGATTAACAATATATTTTGGATGTAATCCATCTAACCTAAAGAGAAGACCACCATATTCACTAAAAAAATGGAAATGATATTGTCACATAAGTATTCCAAGATTTTCGGCAAGAGCATTACCTTGAATCAACTCAAGGATTTTTGGTGGGTATAGATATGAAGGCCATTTAGGCTTTTATCTCTTGGGCCTTAAAATCCCTTTTGGATTTCTTATCACATATATATTTATGGATGTCGTAGCTGTAAATTCTTTTGATCTAGACGGAAAATCAGTAAGTATATTCTTTTTTGTTGCAATTTGTTTGGTCTCAAAGGAATACTTTGAAAACAATTCTACCCATTTAAGAAGATGTGGAGGCAGGACAAAAGTCTGAAAGTGAGTGTTAGAGTAGGATTAGCATAGGACTGACAAAAAAAAAAAAAAAAACTTTAGCATTTGAGGAATAAAGAATGTCCATTTCCACAAGAAAATGATGTCCTATAAGATGGAATTCAATCTTCTTGATGCCATATTTTACTATCACAATTTCTTTAAACTAGAGAGATAGTGCATTTTCGTTTGAGTGAATCTTCAACTCTTGTGTCCACAAACTTGTCGCTTTGGTGGCTAACAGGCAGTCTCTATTCTGAGGCCAAGAAAAGGGTTGTGCATGTAGGATAGCATATTTGACACAAATTTTGTTTTCATTTTTCCCTAACTTGTATCATAGGCCAATTTTCTAGTATTAGAACCACGGCATTTTTAGCACATTTTTAGTTTGAAGTTGATTATCTAGTGCAAAAAGGGGGAGAATTTCCATACCATGATAGAATCCTCCAAAATATCCACACCCTCCATTGTACATGCTCCTATCTCCCTTAGTCCTCCTCTTGAACATCACACTTCTAATGTCTCTAAAATTGATTATGTTTATGAGATTTCCTGCCTCAACAAAGACAATAAGATTTCAAAGACTCGTCTTTTGCTTATAAATCCGTATTTTGCTTTTACTAAGCCATCCTCTTTTTCACCAATTTGCTCTATTAAGCATCTTATTAAGTATACTCCTAAAAAAGTTAAAGAATATGTCCAATCCTTGAAATTTGATCCTCATCCTATCCCAACTACTCAATAGAAATACTTTGTTACCCTTCAAATCCCTTATGACTTTCCATGATAATGGATACAAGAAGGGTATACGCACATTCATTTTGGTGCTATTAGACTTGCTTTGTCCTTTCATGAAAGGAAGGGGCTTCCCTATGATTGCTCAAATGACTTTCTCAGACACTTGCTTTTTGGGCTTCTAGCATGCTTGCATTGGTACCATTTATACCACCCTTAATGTAGGAATAATGTTTGTTATGCTATTTCCCAATTCCAATATGGCTCTTTTGGATCCATGACTCCTCTTAACCCTTAAGGTTTAGCTATAGATTACTGGAGCACCTCAAACTCATTCTATTGTTGCTATCTTGCATTACCAAGTGGTTTATTGGGTCCAAGATGCCTTGTTCATCTCGATGGATAATAACCAAACATCCTGTATCCATGTGCCCGGACAGATTCCTCGAGATCAATTAATTAAGTTACTTCCAAACATGTGGGTAACTGACTATGAAAAAATCCACAAAAACTCCAGACCTATCTAGTCCACAAAATTTAAGTTCACCAAGCAAAAAGATGGCACGGTTGTCATTAAATTTAGTAAGAAAAAAGAAGAAACCATTTTTCTATCTTTCCTATTATTCTTATGATGCAACCCTATGTAGCTAATGTTCCAACTGATGATGGCCATCCAGATTCAAAATCCATGATTGAATCCTTTGACCAAGAGGGACATCCTATTCACTACTATAAAGACCTTTCTAGAAGACATTACTTTTGGGATCTTGATTGCCAATGTTCCTTTTGCACAAATACTTCGGATGAAGAGGAAGATGATAGGCCATATGGAAGAAAGAAAGGGTTAAAGATAAACTTTACCAGAGATACCTTGACGGAGACCCCACTGTTAGACCTCTTGGTGAAGACATAGGTAAATATCAATTCATGGTCTCATATGGACCATCTCGTTCACACCTTCCTCCAAAAGTCCTCGAACCATGTGAACTTCCTCCACCTCCTCAGTCACCACCTAGAAAGAAACCCTTACCCTAAAGGCTAGTTGTCTCACCCTTCAATAAACCCATCCACGAATGGGTTAAAAAGAATTCCTTTCCTTTGGAAGTATCTAAAGAACCTCAGCCCTTATGTTCCCCAAATATAGAACCACCACCCGTCCTTCCTTCTATTTGTATGTTCCACCACTCTAAACTTTCCACCTTCGAAAAGATCTCATTCTAGTATCCCATTTCTAGAAGAATTTATAGATACTCACAATCGGTTCTGTCATATCCCTAAGATTCCGAATCCCACAAATATTGATGACCGTGGAAGACAAAAGAAAGTTATGACTGCTGAAGCTATCTTGAATTGGTAGTTAGAGAATGCTTTGGCCTAGAATAATGCTCTCAAGACAATTGGCACCAAGCTTTCAATTGTCCAAGCTCATCTTGATCAAGTTGACTAAAATGTTGATCAAATAGCTTTGGTCACAAACAAATTGCTTGAAACATTCCAAAAGAAACTCCAATAAATGGAGTCTAGTAGATATGTTTCTCATCATTATTTGGAAGACCAGACAGTTAAAATTGAAAAATCTAAGAGACAAATTAAGCTCTTGTAGGATAGAAAATTCATTCCTCCTCTAGATCCATTTTCCTAGCCTTGGTAAGCCATTCCAATGGAAGTGGGCCCCTTTAGACCTACATCAATTGCCTCAATTATTGATGAAGCTCCAAAGCATTATCAAAGAGATATTATTACACTTCGAAATTGTATCAGGGAAATGGAAAAGCAAGGGAAGATCACTGAAGAAAAAAAGCCAACTCCTGAACCTTTTCCGGAACCTCCCTCTTCTCATATGGTTTCGAATCCACTTGAACCTTTCCTATGAGATCAAGATAGATAAAAATACCAACTATTATTGCATTTGACTTCGCCAAGCAAAATATCTCTAAGTCAGCCTCAGAATCAAATTCATTTTCTTCCAAAAATACTTCAACCTTTGAGCCACAAACACTAGTATTGAAAGAGGCTAAAGAATACACCTAGAGGGGGTGAATAGGTGTATAAGAAACTTTTTCACAGGACTTAGAAGAATATGTTTGATGGATAATAAAATAAAATTTAACTATTAAATAGATGAGTAACACGAAAGCGTAAATAGATAGTTCAGGGATGAGAGAAGATGAACACAGAATTTATAGTGGTTCGACTTATTCCAAGCCTACGTCTACTCTCCCGCACTAACAGCCCACCGGCTGGATTTCACTATGAATCAAAAGAGTCGTTACAATATCACGTCCTTGATTCTATAGTGTAGAAACTTAGCTACACTTCCTTAAGGTCTCACAAGTATTTAATCTCTCTTTTGAATACAAGTTTCGCTCAACAGTTGACTCAACAAAGAATGAGGAGCTTTAGACTTTGAAATTTATCTATCATGCACTCACTCGAATAACCAGAGCTTCTCCCTTTTATACTCCTCCATGCCTTCATACCCATTGACACTTTCTAAAGGAGTTCCTCCATCAAACCGTTGGACGAAATCAATTAAGGAGATATTCGAGTTACTTAAGGAAAGTGATGATAGCCCATCAATCCTGCTCACCCATACAATCAGGATCTAAGTTTCCATAAGTAGAACCTTCCAAGTATACATTGTCAATCAACGAATCTAACTTATTCGTATCAAGATAAAAACGAATAAGAAGATCTTGAAATGCTATCTCCAGCCATAAGAGACTTCTTTAACCACTCGAAACAAATCTTTAAATAAATTCTTGATACTGGATAAATCTTCTTTGACGGTCTAGATACTGTCAATGAGGGCAGACTTTAAACCTTGAATCTGATGATTTTTAGACTTTGACGACAGAGTCTTCAAGTCTTCAGACTAGACTGATGGAAACGTTTTGTCAACTTCAAAACATATAAGAAAGTTTTCTCCAACAACCTCCCCCTTTTTTATGGTGACAAAACTTTCCTGCAGATTTGGAAAAATTGACCAGCATCCAAGCAAACAAGAATACGATAACTCAAAACAATATTGTACCAAGTATGCTTCCCGTAAATATTGTATATGCTTAAGATACTGTAAAGCAATCACATAAACATAACATAATCCGCAATTCAAAAGTCACACTAGATAAAAGTTTAAAGTCAGAGAAATAAGTTTGATCAAACACGCTAATCAAACAAAACAAATCTACAAATCTCTCCCCCTTTTTGTCAGCATTAAAAAGGTAGAGACAAAACAAGAATTGATTTAAGATGATTTGGGAACGTGAATAAGTTGCAAATCTCCTATTGACTTGACTGTCTCCTCCAGCTTCCTCATATCCTCCTTTAGAAGTGCTAAATCTTCACCCTTTTCAATTGCTTGAATTTGAAGATTAAGGGCCTGAATTTGATTGATCAACGATTCTGAAGAGGCTTTATAAGCATTCTACATGTTCTGAAATTCGCATCCCAAGGCATAAATCTGACCTCTCAACTCCATGACAATATCAACCAGTCTTCGAAAGTTTGCTGAGTTGTCTGTTTGAGTGCTTGCCTCAGCATGGTCAGATAAAGGCACATCCAGATTCGGAGAAGATACTTCATGACCTTCTTCAGGAAAGTGAGAGGCATACACATATTTTGGATTGGTAGGAGAACAACTAATATCATCACTAGTGAAAGCAAGAGAAGGAGTACCTCTTTTCTCTATAGCTCCCCCTGTGTCTATGCCTTCAGGCGGAGAGAAGTACTCTTCTTACTCAATTTCCTCTTCAGTGACAGGACGACCTTGTTCTCCTTGATTCTCTTGGTTTTCATCTTCTTTTTCCTCTGTCTCCTTCCTCCTTGATTCCCTCTCTTCACTCCTCTTCTCGGTCTCTTCTGGTCTTTCTCTAAACTCTGTTTCTAGAACCGAACGCTACAAATTTCTCAAAGCAAGAGCAGAGATGGTAACATCATCATCATCATCTTCTTCGTCCTGCAAGATGATTACTCTTCTTCTTTTAGTTGGAGCTGTCACCGGCTCCTTTCCTTTTCGTTTTGTAGCAACAGAGTCTTGACGAATTTGTTGAGGAGTCTTTTCTTTGAACTTCTCCAGAGCCTTGTTCAGCTCTTTCAGACGCATTTTAGAAACCATCTTCAGCCCTACCACCATTTGTTCACACGTTCGAACACACAGAATTCTTGGAGGCTATATGTTGAAATGTCTAAAAAGCTTTGTAACAAGTGTTGAGTAGGGAAGCTGACCCTTGTCTTTCACCATCGATCTATACATGTGAAACATGATAATATGTGGCAGAGATAATTTTTTACCAGCATTGATGGCATACATCAGCGTTGCTTTTGAATTTGAGACATCAGTCTTCGACGTGGATTTGGGTCTAAGAAAATTGATCACAATTTTGTGAAGCAAGATATTCGAAGCATTCATCCTTGAATAAGAAATCCGTCCTTCTGCCATTCCATCTCGGACAAGTTCCACTGTTGCACGACCAGTAGATACGCTAATTGATTGAAATAAATCTCTCTCTACTCCAATCACATCAGCCAAGATGTCCATATCCACCACAAATTCCTGATCTTTAACACTGAAGGAGAAACTGTTCGCATCCAGAAAGCTTAGATTTGAATAAAAATAAGTAGTGAGTTTTGGATGGGCTACGGTCAAGTCAGAACAAAAATGTTCAAGCTGAAGTAAAGTGAATTTCTCTCGCAACTTCACATTAAGGGAGTCAAGAAAATCAAAATCCACACTCCTTGGATTCATCACTCCTCGCTTTAATAACTTAGAATAAATTTGCTTGTATTCTTCAGAATGAAACATATCTGAACTTGGTTTTCGTACATCCGCAGCAATACCCATTCTCGGCTTGAAATTAGTGAACAATTTTTCATCATCATTACTATCAAGCTGACTAACTCCTCCGAAACGTGGATCACTTGGGAAATTTGCAAAGGCCCTATCTGCAGAACCAGCAGGAGCAATTCCCAAACGTTCCATTGTTTGCAAAAAGTGGGTTTCATTTCTATATCCTTTCTCTTTTAGAAATTCGTCGATAATAGTCATTGGAGAGCCTCAATTCTTTAAAGCTGAATAAAGTTTGAAATTAAAGGCAGGCTTTTGAGTTCTTACAGGTTCAGCATCTTCGATAACTTCCTCCGTTCGTTGCTGAACATTCTGAGGTCTAGACTGAGGAGATTGACGCGGTTGAGAATATTGTGGGCTCTACTGTTCCCTTGGAGAATCTTCTTGCTCAGTAAGGTCAAAATGCGTACGACCCTCGCCCATATGTTGTGGTCCCCTGCTTGCGATCCTTGAAGACTTTCTTTGGAAAGACATTGTCACAGTCTTTGAGAATTTCCAAACTCGATTCGCAAGAAAGATGAAAACTTTAAGGATTAAACTAGAGAGTAAAAGTGAGAAAGTGAAGTTCTGCGCTTTTAGGGTTTGCAAGTAAAAAGAAGAAGAAGAATAGTATATATAAGGCAATTGAATCGGGGGCATACGAATCGTCACAATAAAAAAAAATGCCTTTTAAAAAATAACTGCATTTTTGAAAATAAATAACTACCATAATAAAAAGATAACTTCTTTTTCAAAAATTTAGAAAGATAAAGACAATCAATTACGGATATATAGGCTTACCTTTCAAAAGATAAATTTCTAAAAATTAAATCAACTTACAGTCGTGATCCAAGATCATCTGGGTCTGAGCATCTTTTGAGTATTTTTATCTTTGAGTTTGAACTTCTTCAGACTTTATAACATTAAGCTTGTGCCGAATAGACTCAAATTGGCTTTTCTCCAGAGGTTTTGTAAAGATGTCCGCCAGTTGGTTCTTCGAATCAATAAATTGAATCAATATTTCTCCATTTTGAACATGATCTCTTATAAAGTGATGCCGAATCTCTATATGCTTTGCTCTTGAATGAAGTACTGGATTCTTGGTGAGGTTGATTGCGCTTGTGATATCACATTTAATCTCAGTACATGAGTCTTCAATTCCAAAGTCTCTTAACTGTTGTTTTATCCATAGGATTTGAGAACAACAACTTCAAGAGCCACATATTCTGCTTCTGCTGTTGAAAGAGCAACTGTACTTTGCTTTCCTAAAGAACCGGGATACTGTCTTGTTTCCAAGTAGTTAACATATGCTTGAGGTGCTTTTTCTATCAACTCTGCATCCAGCAAGATCTGCATCTGAGTATCCAAGAAGAGTAAAGTCTCCCCTTTTTGGATACCATAGACCTAACGACGAGGTTGTTGCAACGTATTTGATGATGCGTTTTGCAGCACTCAGATGAGATTCTTTGGGATATGATTGAAATTTGGCACACATACAAATACTAAACAAAATGTTAGGTCTGGAAGCAGTAAGATAGAGAAGTGAACCAATGATACTTCTATATAGTTTCTGATCAACTTTCTTTCCTCCATCTTTATCTAGCTTCGAGGAACTTGACATTGGTATTTCAATCTTCCTGCAATTCTCCAAACTGAATTTCTTAACTAGTTCCTTAGCATATTTTTCTTGATGAATAAAAATTCCTTCCTTCAATTGTTTCACTTGTAGTCCAAGAAAGAAAGATAGTTCACCCATCATGCTTATCTCAAATTCTTCCTGCATAGACTTAGAAAATTTCTTACACAGATTTTCATTAGTAGATCCGAAAATAATGTCATCAACATATATTTGAACAAATAGAAAATCTTTACATTCTCTTTTAATAAAAAGAGTAGTGTCTATTTTACCTTTCACAAAGCCACTCTAGATTAGGAATTTGCTTAACCTTTCATACCAAGCTCGAGATGCTTGCTTTAGTTCATATAGAGCTTTTTTCAGTTTGAATACGTAATTTGATCTCCTTGGATCTTCAAAACCAAGCGGTTGTTCCACATAAACTTCCTCTTGAATGAATCCATTCAAGAATGCACTTTTGACATCCATTTGAAACAGCCTGAAATTTTTATAGTATGCAAAAGCAAGTAATAAACGAATTGCTTCTAACCTTGCCACTAATGCGTAAGTTTCATCATAATCTATCCCTTCTTCTTGTGTGTATCCTTTGGCCACGAGCCTTGCTTTGTTCCTTATGACTTTTCCTCTTTCATCCATCTTGTTCCTAAAAACCCATTTAGCACCAACAATAGATTTACCTTTTGGTTTATGAGTTAATTCCCAAACATCGTTGATGCTGAACTGTCTGAGTTCTTCTTGCATAACTTTAATCCAGCTTTCATCTATTAAAGCTTCCTCTTACTTTTGGGTTCTATTTTAGAAATAAGAGCGACAGCGCTAGACTCTTCATGCATTTTAGATCTTGTTCGTATCCCTTTATCGATGTTACCAATGATGAGTTCTTTGGGATGACTTGACTTGTGTTTCTAGTTGTTGGTTGGTCTGACAACTTGTTCATCTTTTTCTTCATTTGATTCTTCAAGATTCGTTCGTTGTTGACCTTCTATAGTTTGAGCTACTCCAGAGGAATTGGAATTTGTAGAGTTTGGATTTAGCTCAGATTCTTCAGGTTGAGTCGGAATCAATTGATTTTGTGTAAAGTCTTGGAATTTGACATTCATTGACTCTTCCACAGATTGAGTCTTCTTGTTGTATACTTTATGAATCAAAAGAATCGTTATAATATCACGTCCTTGATTCTACAGTGTAGAAACTTAGCTAAACTTCCTTAAGGTCTCACAAGTATTTAATCTCTCTTTTGAATACAAGTTTCACTCAACAGTTGAATCAACAAAGAACGAGGAGCTTTAGACTTTGAAATTTATCTATCACGCACTCACTCAAATAACTAGAGCTTCTCTCTTTTATACTCCTCCATGCCTTCATACCCTTTGACACTTTCCAAAGGAGTTTCTCCATCAAACCATTGGACGGAATCAATTAAGGAGATCTTGGAGTTACTTAAGGAAAGTGATGATAGCCCATCAATCTTGCTCACCCATACAATCAGGATCTAAGTTTCCATAAGTAGAACCTTCCAAGTATACATTGTCAATCAACAAATCTAACTTATTCGTATGAAGATAAAAAAACGAATAAGAAGATCTCGAAATGCTATATCCAGCCGTAAGAGACTTCTTTAACCGCTCGAAACAAATCTTTAATTAAATCCTTGATTCTGGATAAATCTTCTTCGACGGTCTAGATATTGTCAATGAGGGCAGACTTTAAACCTTGAATCTGATGGTCTTTAGACTTTGACGACAGAGTCTTCAAGTCTTCAGACTAGACTGATGAAAACGTTTTGTCAACTTCAAAACACATAAGGAAGTTTTCTCCAACAAGTATCCCATGCGCCTGTTATCTATATGGCGAATCCCCCTGAAGAGAAAAGGAATCAAATTCATCCGAGCCAGAAGTTTTAGTATGCCTTGATGACTCAAATCCTCAACTTGCCAAGTAGTAATTAATTTTATTCTTTTGTTCTCGAGAGTAGATGTGGAACAGAAATTTATTTGGTAAATTTTTTGTTCTCGGGAACAAATTTATTTTTGGGAATAGATTTTGAATTGAATCAGAGAGTAAAAAAAAAAAAAAAAAAATTGTTTCTTTACACTCGAAAACAATTTCAGAATCAAGCCAACCCAAATTTCTTTTCTATTTTCTCTTCTTATTTTCTTCTTGTTCTTCTTCGTGCTCTCTTCTTCTTCCACCGTTGCCGCCGTCGGCCATCATCGTCAATCACCAGCGACTAATTGGGCGAGGTCTGGCAAGCTCGCTGGTGGCCAAACAAGCCTCGCCCAGGCCTCCCTCAGCCACCGAAGAGGCTTGCCTAGCCGGGCAAGGCTTTTCCAACCACTAGCGAGCCTTACCTAGTTGGGCGAGGCTTGGTTGAGCCTTGGTAAGGCGAGGTTGAGCCCTACTGAATCTAGTGAGGCTAAGCTCGCCTAGCCGTTAAGAGGGCTCGACCATGCCGAGCCACTGTGAGGTCAGCACCGCCTGGCCAAGGCGAGGTCAACCTTACGATGGCCTAACAAGTTCAAGCCATACCAGTGATTGGGCTAGCTTGGTTGAGCCAGATTTGGGTGAGCTTAGTTGAGCCAGATTTGGGCGAGGCTCCTCACACATCTAAGGCTCAAGCGAGCCTCTTCCTGCTACCGGCGAGGCTTGCTCGACAAGGCACAGCCTCGCCATCGCCGACCCTCATCTGGCCAGTTATTGGTCACCTCAAGGCCGGCAACTGGCCAAAGTTTGAAGAAGAAGAGAAAGAAAAGAAAAAGAGAAAAGAAGAGAAAAGTAACAAAATTATTTTAAAAGAAAATTGTTTGGATTAAAAAATTTGAAAATGGTACCAAATGCAATTCTATTTCGAAAATAGAAATTTTGGGCAATTATCAAACACCTTTGAATATTGAGAAATTACACTCGGGATCAAAATAAAAAAAAAAAATAATCATTTATGATAAGAAATTGTTCCCGAGAACAAAATAGTTAACAAACACATCCTAATTCTCAGTCCCTATTGATAAATTTAGGTAGCTCCAATTTCCACCATAATTTTTGTTAAAGCCATTCATTTATAAATAGTTCACCAAGATGCCTTCAAATTAAAATTCTCCTTTTTTTCAACTATTATCTCTTTATTTTGCCCCCGGTGGGATGTCACTCTTCCTCCTTCTAAGATGATGTTTTTGTGTTCCTCAGAAGTTAGAGTAAACCTAATGCACGCATCTGCTAATATTTAAAATCGTAGCCATTGAAGTCGTCATGGTTCATTTGTGCACATTAGAAAAGGGGAAAGGTGCCTCTCCATTATTATGATGGGCAAAAGAAAAGGGCTAAATAACATGCCCTATACTCTTCTCTCCTTGATTTGACTCTTGTTATTTTAATTAAGTGGGTTTTTGAATTGGAATTGGAATAGGATACTCACGTACTAAGAAGAGACCGGATTCCAATTTTATGCATATTCGACTTCAGTAAAAGCATGGTATTTTTTCCCCCACTTATAATTGGACTATGAATTTCGGATAAGTGATTTTGTTTTTTTTCCCCATGCACGATTTACATTTCATAAATTCGGCAAGAAAAGATTCAATAATAGCAAGATTTTCAGGTCACGACTAATTCCAGATCTCTAGCTAGACATCAACTTATCTCTCGAAATAGCAATAATAATAAGGGAAAAAATCACCAAAAATCCTTAATTTTGCTTACTGTGACACATTTATCCCAATTTTTTTTTTTTTGTAACACAAAAAATCTCAAACTTTTTTTGTGTGACACATTTACATTAAATATGATAAAAAAACCCTAAATTTATACCCATGTGACACTTTTATCCCAAATTATTTTTTTGTGATACCAAAAACCCCAAAGTTATACTTATGCGACATATTTATCCCAAGTTTTGAGATAAATGTCTCATAGGGATATAAATTTAAGGTTTTTGGTGTTCCATAAATGTGTCTTGCTAAATTATTATGTTATATAAGTATAAATTATGGGTTTTTTGTGCTTCACAAAATAAATTTTGAGATAAACGTATCATGATAGACATAATTTAAGGTTTTTGGTTGTTTTTCCTCTAATAAGAATGGAGATGCATTGTAAACAAGGATTAGTGATGGCAGAGAAACATGGATGGTATGGCAGGGAGCGAAACCGAAGTCAAAATTCAAAGGTGCTGGATAGCTTCCGAAATTTCATGGTTAGCCTAGGTAGGCAAACGGTTGCGACTTGTAAACGCTATAAGGATGGTGGTTTATTCAAGGAACCTCCTTTACTCTCTACTTTTACAAAATACTTATTTCTAAGCAATATATATTATATATCTCATGGAATGATTGCCGATTTTTCCTCGCTAGATTTACGCAAGGCCCGTGTTAACAGCCTATTACCGACAATCAATGGAATGAAAAACTCAATAGCCTATGAGATGGAGGCAGGACTTTTGGCGAAAACATTTTATTTTAATGATGGACCGCGAATTTTGATAGAGGAAAAATAACACATTAATTCATAAAGCAAGATAATTAAAATAGGTGTTACCCTTCATCAAAATTCCAGAAGGTTGGGGCCACCTAGATCCTGTACGAAATTTTGCCAATTACATGAGTTTACACATTTTAGTTTGATTTTTAAAGGTTCATTTTTGAAGTGATGGATACTAAGAGCCCGTTTGATAACTATTTTGTTCGCGGAAATAATTTTTTTCTAGATTATGTTTTTTAAATGAGTTTCTAAGAATTTGAAGGTATTTGGTAATTGCATAAAATTTATATTTCCAGAATAGAAATGCATTTGTTACAACACTATTTTTTTTTTTGATTTAATTTTTTTAATTTTTTAATAATTTTATAAGATTTTCCTCTTTTTTTTCTTCTTTCTCCTCTAGCCGGTTGCTGGCCTTAGCCATGGCCCATGACTGGTCAAACAAGAGCTGACAACCTTGCTAGTCTCAAGGGAGCCTCATCCAACCACCATGAGGTTGGCTAGAGGAGGAAGAAGGGAAGATCAAGAAAAGAAAAGATAGAATAAATAAACAAAAATTAAAAATTAAAAAAATTATTAGAAATTATCCATGTTAACACCGGCCTTACCAAATAGGATGACTAGCATTCACATCTACAATTTTCAGCTAGAATTGGCCTGACGAACTTAATTAGCAAAAGATGAAAAAGTCTAATACTCAATTGGAAAAATTGAAATACTTAAAACTGAATTGGCAAATGTGCAAAAGATTTATAACTTTTTGGACAATTTTCCCTCTTTTTGTCTTCTCTTCCTAGAACTTATGTCCAAAGAAGCACTTGTTACAATTCTATCATTCTTATGTGCAACTTTCCCTACAAAATAATTTCACGAATAAGAAAAGGTACTCCTTTGTTTTGTGGCTATACTTATATTGACCATCGTTGAGAAAAGTACCAAAAAATTCATAAACTTATTATATTAGTATCAATTTAGTCATAGACATTTTTAATGAGACTAATTTAATCCTAAATATTTTCACATTGGTATTAATTTAGTCCATCTGGCCAATTTATGTCAGAAATTGTTAATGTGGACGTTGGTCGTTCTACTTGATATGGCCGATATTAATGTGGACATTTTTAATAATATTTTAATTTTTAAAATTTTTAAATATTTTTTTTTTTTTTTTTCTTTTTCCCTCTCCCTCTTCTTTGGTTTTTCTTTATATTTTGCTTGTGGCCATTGCTAGTCACCAGCCATAGCCATGGTCAACAAGGGCCAACCTCGCTTGGGTTGCCCTCGCTAGTCGCAGGCGATGGTCGGCCTCGCCAAGCTGCCCCTAGGCAAGGGCGAGCGCTGGCCATCTAAGCACAGCCACGCAAGGGCCACTCACCAGATCTAGTGAGGTCAACTATAGACTAGGCCAGGGCGGCCTTGCCACGCCTCACCCGAGCGAGGGTTGGCCTCGCCAAGGCTCACATAGGTGAGGGCAAAGCCCAACAATCCCCGCCTAGGCCACTGTTGATCGCCGGATCTAGCGAGAAGGCCTTGCCTAGCCATGCTTGGACGGCTAGCGCTAGCCTTGACCCAAGGGTAGCTTGGTGAGGCCAACCACCTTGCCGACCGCAAGCGAGGCCAACCCTTGCCAACCATAGCTGTGGTCAACGGCTAGCAATGGCCATCGGCAAAAAGAAAAAGCAAAGAAGAGGGAGGGGAAAAAATTATTTTAAAAATTCAAAAATAAAAAATTATTAAAATATCATTAAAATGTCCACGTCGCCGACCGTGTTATGTGGGAAGGCCGATGTACACATTATCAATTTTTTTTATTTAAATTAGCAAGATGACTGAATTGTACCAATGTGAAAAGATATAGGATTAAATTAGTCCAATTAAAAAATTTATGATTGAATTAGTACTAATATAATAAGTTTAAGAATTTTTTAGTACTATTTCCAAATATCGTCCGACCTCGGTTAAACCTGAAATTTTAGGAAAAAGTTGTCTCTTCTTCTGGTTCGTTTATGACCATTACTTTTATTTATTAAATTTCCTTGAAGCTTTTCAGGAAGGGGTAAAAACTCAAATTTGCTTTCTGTCCTCGACCTTGGGTAGCATGGGGCCCACTTAACGGGGCATGAAACAGAAAGTAGCGGTGACCGAGATTTGCCTCGCCCCAGGAGAGCATGTCGCGCACTCCAAAGAAATAAGAACCTTTTTCCATACGATGATTCATAGGTCAGAGACGGGAGCTTGATTATAAAAAAATCTCACAAGCTAAAAAAAAAAAAAAAAAAAATAGGTCTATATAAACCTTAAATTATACTCACCATAACACTAATGCCTTAAACTTTCTTTATGTCATCAATAAACCTCAAATTTGTATATGTGTGATATACATACTTTCCATCATGGTTCTATTCAAAATCCACATTAAAAATCCGACGTGGATCCAAAATGACATTATTAATATTTTTTTAGGATAAGTGGTGTGAGAAAAAGATTAAAAGGAAAATGGAGAACTTAAAAAGCCAATATAAGAAATTGGACCTGAGGGAAGAAGCAGAGAGATTGCATATGATCCGGGATGTTTAAGGGGCGTCCGAGTGTTCTGACTTTGCTGGATTGAGCCGCCAACCCTAGCGGGGCATTGGTATAGGTTGGCTAATGCTTGCATAAATACCCTTAACACCCAGATGTATACTCTCTCTCTCTTAGTTTTATCTAGAATATAAATCCGAGAATTTATAACACAAAAAAAATTGGAGTATTTATGTCACAATGGACAAGTCTAGAGTTTTAGTGACGCGAAAAAAAAAAGTCTAAGGCATTTATGTCATAGTAAGCATAATTTTGATTTTTTTTTATAATATTAACCATTTTCTATATATGCAAACAATGTCATTGACATCAAATCATGACTATTTGGTACGTGATATGAAATTTCCCCAATTCTTTTGTCATGTTGTTCAATCATCCCCGCTTACGTACATCCTCACGTTAAAAAAGCAAAAAACTTATTGAGGGGCGGACCAAAGCACACTGTAGGGACCAGGGAGCCATTATAACAAGAGGCCAGCACCCAGTGGAATTCGCATTTCTTTGGAAGCTGTGTAGGATTGTAGCGATAATATCAGTCCCCAGTTTGGTCAGTTCTTCTTGCAAAGGTACGCGCAAGCACCTTCTTCGACTCTTCAATTTATTATATTACGTCTCACTAAATTCCATCTTCAATTATCTTGATCTCACGCTCAGGTCATATAATCTTCCCGATCTATCATGCAAAAAAAAAAAAAAAAAAAAAAAAAAAAACAAAAGTGTTTCTCTTCTAATAAGATAATATCTAATTTTTTTGGTATGAACGATGCTTCGAAAAATGTTTGCAGACTCACCGCTTGCGTTGTACTGCAAGAGGGTTTTCCTGATGGAGAGCAATAACTGTCCACAAGGTTGCCCGAGTTTCCAGTACTTCCCTCCTCCATCGGCAGGGGACGTTCCGGTTTCTGTAACTTTGAAAAGCAAAATTGATGTGTGCCGGGAGACTTCGAGGTGGATCTCCGTCAGCCTGGTCGTCGTTGTTGTCGTCGTAGCCGCCGGTGTTGTTATAAAAAATGGCCGTGGTCCTCGGAAGCTTAAGATTCAAGTGATGCGGCCGCACGGACGTTGTGGCCATCACGGCCGTTGCCGGCCGCCGCCGCCGCCGCCGCCGCCACCGCCGCCGGTATTGCCATCGCCGTGTCGTCATCAGTCGCTGCTGTCCATGTCATCGCCGCTGTTGCGGCCACCATCGTCATGTTTGCTACCATTGCCGTCGTCATCGCCGTGCTATCCGTGTCATACGCCGTCACCGCCATCATCGCCGTGGTCGCCGCCGTTGCCGTGCTGTCCGTGTCATACGCCGTCGCCGCCGTGCTATCCGTGTGATCCGTGTTATTGTCATTAGATAAATAAATTACCATACGTGGTAATTGAACGATCCATAATGATAGATCATCTATACTTAGCATGGGCACTTCTAAGTCCTATGAATTGTAATTTGATTTTTCAATCCAATTATGCAATTATCTTGGAGATGCCATTAACTTATGATAAATAAATTAGCAATCCAAGTAAGATGCGGGGTACATTTCACTCCTATGGACTAAAGATTCACCGATCGATTTAGTCGCATTAGATCTTTTAGTATGAAAACAATTTACATGCGAACTTCACCAATTTTATTCCTTAAATTCTCTAAACATATAAAAAGTGATTAGGCATAGTCACTCAAGTAACAAAAATAAACAAGCAAGCAATTACAATAGAAAGCTAATAAAAGAAATGAATGACAAGAAAAGTAAAGGACACGAGTGGTATCGGGCAAAATTAAGCAAAACCTGGTTATTAAGGCCCCGGACAAAGCCCCGTGAGCTATAAATGTAAATTCGATATAAGCTCTCCAAGAGATGCCTGATGCTCAATTAGGAAAGTGAATGTATGACATGTCATGACCATCTACTAAATAAATTACATTCCTAAAATGAATTGTCGCATGTGAAAAATAAATCTAAAAAATGCAATATAAAGTGCGATATTAAGAAAACAAATCTATTTGTGAGCGTGCATGGTACCTAAAATGCACCCCTAAAAATACTTTTTATTTTTTATTTTATAATTTAAGACACAAAAGAAAAACGAAGAAAATTAAGTAAGTGTCGAAATGGACATGAACTAAAGCTTATGTGCTTGAATCAACCTATATTCCATATTTGCATAGTAACTTGGACACCGAAATCACAAATAAAAATTATCCACGTCAACGCCGGTGGTGTCACGTAAAACGACTAGCGTCTATGTCATCGTCAACCAATTTTCCATACCAAAAGCCACCACCAATAATGGAGGGACAGAAGAGAGCCATTATAATGAGAGGCCACCTAATGAAAATCGCACTTCTTTGCTGGTAGTGTAAGAATTATACCAATAACACCACAAGCCTCGGTTCTTCTTGATAAGGTACACGCAAGCACCTCCTTCGACTCTTCGGTTTATACTATATCCTATTTCATTCCATTTTCAATCATCTCGTTCTCGCGCTCGCGTCATCTAATCTTCTGGGTTTATGTGATCAAAATAGTTTTTCTTTTCTAATAAAGCATCCTCCTTTTGAACAACTACTTCTTTTCTTGTGTGAATTGATGCTTCAAAATATGTCTGTGAACTCATCGCTTGCATTTAACTACGCAGGACTTTCTTGATGGAGAACTATAACTGTCCACAACATTGTTCAGGTTGCTCGTGCTTCCCCTCTTCATTTGTCCCGAATTCGGTTTCGTCCGACGACGAAAACATTTCGTGGTGGGATACTCCGGGATGGATCATCGTCGGCATAGCAATCGTCGCCGTTGTAATCTGTGGTTTCCTTTTCTACTTTCGTCGTGATCCTGAGGACTCAGAAAGCACTCTCCCGGTAAACGCGGAAATCTCTGCAAGCATTTCGTTTCCGGTGTCGTTAAAGTTCTTCTCCAAGGACAAGAAGCTGCAAGCTTCTGGGCATGTGCCTGTGTGAAACTCGAATAATTTATAGTGACAGATCGTCTATTCTAGTATCCAACATTGGAGTTTTGATGCAACAGATAATTGTGTTGGATGAAATAAAAAATTGTGATGAAGGGTTTATTAAATTTCGGTAGTTCTATGGTCTATCAAGAACTGGATCTTTGGATTTATCGCGACATTTTCAGATGCAAACCATTGAAAGAAAACTAATGGATCACTAAGGAACATTTAGTGTAGACTATTACAAGGTCATACCAATGGCAACTTTAAGATTTTGATTTAATTAATTGAACATGCAATTTAATTCATTCAGGAGTTGCCACCATAAAAGGGGGTATGTAAAAATGTTGGGATCGATTTTTAACATCCATCTACACCCTCACTTCGAACATAAGGCTTTATGGCCTCAATTTCTTATGCACAAAATCCTCATAAAGGTGAGTGCAAAGCATGCCGTCAAGATAATGTGCTATCTTATTATTCTAAGATTTATACTATGTAATAGAAATTTGAAAAGAAAAAGAGAAAACTAACTTTGCATGGTTTAAGCACACAAACACATGATTGCTTAAGGCTAGTCTGCCTTTTTATGCATAAGGAAAAGAAAAGATAAGCAAGATTGCATCATTGGTAACGCAAGCATATTAATGCCACTTTAGTCTTCAATAAGGGGCAGAGCTTGAAGAAGCAAAGCGAGCCTATGATAGCAGCCTATTATGTTTTTCAGGCCCTTTGACTTGATATTCTATTAGTCAAGCGCTAGCACCCCTATAGAGTCAGGCTCTTCTACTATCAATGAAATCGAAAGACAGACAAAAACTAGTGCGTTTTGTAAACATGCGATTCACGCCTATGACTTACAATTAATACAGCACAAGGACTCTAACACTTACTACAACATCATGACTCATCTTAAAACATTTATTACAACATGGCTCATCTTCGTGATTTATCACAACATGACTTCTTTTTATATTAATTCAAAAGAAAATTGTATTCATTACTTAAAAGGATACATAAGTACATAGTGTTCATGACAGAACAAATCGAAACAGAGCAAGAATAGTCAAACGGAGCACCAGCAAAGTTAACCGCACACTTGTTCCAAGAGAACATATCTGTTGAGCAAAAGAGAAGATCGTGTATCAAATGGCAACCTTTGGGCTCAATTTGATAGACTCACATGTGAGGCGAGACATAAAGAAAGCCTCACATTGGGTATTTGGAGTGAAAAGGAACAGAGCAATTGTAATACCCTAATTTTCAAAAAGGAGGTCATGGTCAATCAAAAAGAGTAGATCATGTGCACCAATCAAAATTGGATGGCATGATGACATGCTAAATAATCAGGAGTTATCAACCACCACTCCTCATAATTATGTCATAAAATTTCCATAAATGTATCACATTAATTAGCTAATTCAAGATTTCACTAACAGTTGTGTTAAGAGAAATGGGCATATATCTTTTTGTCATAAGAGTTAACGGAAGCTAAAGGCTTTAGACCGCGCACAATTACCTTCTCCTAGAGTCTCTTGGTCCATCAGCTTTGACGTCTGCAAGGAAACCTCCCGATTAGAGATACCATTGACATTTCTTCTTTCTCGAATTGGATAGATAAAAGGCAAATGTAAACCCAAGTAATCTGAATGAACTAGTATATACTTCCCCAATAAGCCTGATTGCAAGGGTAATTGCAAGTCATTATTACTAAATTGCCAAATAACATTCGAATTCCTACCAAACATAAGATCGTCCAACATCAAAGGTAAGAAAAGAGATGAGCATCTATTGTTCTATATTCCATCTTCAGGAAATAACCAAAAATTAAGTCGATCTATAACCATAGTAAAAG
The DNA here is from genome assembly GCA_014182395.1 of Eucalyptus sp. ANBG9806169. NCBI lineage: Eukaryota > Viridiplantae > Streptophyta > Magnoliopsida > Myrtales > Myrtaceae > Eucalyptus > Eucalyptus sp. ANBG9806169. The sequence goes on from CM024574.1 coordinate 32,725,965, forward strand.
TATGTAGCATATAAGTTCTTTCCAATCCATAACTAAAAGCCGAACAGTCAAACTGATGAGCTAAATGCATTCTTTTCAATCCATGGGGGATCCAACCTACTCAATATAACTTCTGATCCTCCCAAGTTCCTGAAGCATCCCATCTCTTTTCCTCAAGAACACAGCTGCCATTGGATCACTCTGCAAGAATCCATTAATCAAAGTTAATTAACCTTTAAGCAAGCTCAAATTTGGGGAGAAGAAAATAGAGGAAACGCCAAAAAGCAAAAATCTCTTAGAATTGACTGTACTTATTGAAAGTTTTATAACAAAATTGCACTTTCGCGATAAGTTTTAAAGCTTCTAGTGCAATTATTCTTTCAATTGTTAGATTTGCAACTACAAACATATTACATCTAATTTAGCTCTTAATCATCAAATTCAAATTATTGCACTATTCCATTTACATTGCCAAAAGGCATAATCATAATTTAGATAGATATTTTTAATTTAAAATATAATCTCTCTCCGCATAGACATATAGATATAGATTTTAATACTTTTTGTTCCTACTGATGTGGGCTTGTAAACTAAGCCGCGAAGACTCGATGGATTGGGTCTATTCCACGAAATTGGCTTTTTATTCCTCTACAAGCCCTTCGGTCTCTCCTTTGTTTAGTTCCCCTTGCCTGGGACTCTTTAGACCATGTTCACAATTTCAATAAAATTTTCTTTGACCCAAAAAGGACCAACTTCACCTTTTCTGTTGCCCCCATAGGATGATCCACATGAGTCAATTCTTTCTTCTTCTTTTTTCTTTTTCTTGAGTCCGTCCAACTTATCCAGACCAATAATTGCGAGTGACCATCGGACGAAGAAGACAAGACAGAACAATGGCAACAATAAAGGGTGGTGTGGGTCCTGAAAACTGAGATGCTATCTTCAATCCCTTCCCGTCTGAAAAGCACAGGCTTTAAATGATAAGTAACTCTTCACATGCGCCCCCCCTAGGAGTGCATGCGCTAGCACATGGACGTGCCAGGTGGGTCACTTTCACACGAGTAATATTCACTTCTATGTGTATAAAGGAGTGCATGCACTAGCACATGGACGTGCCAAGTGGGTCACTTTCACACAATTAATATCCACTTCTACGTGTATAAAGGAGTAGCACATGGACGTGCTAGGGGGGTCACTTTCACATGAGTAATATCCACTTCTATGTGTATAAAGGAGTGCATGCGCTAGCACATGGACGTGCTAGGGGGGTCACTTTCACACGAGTAATATCCACTTCTATGTGTATAAAGGAGTGCATGCACTAGCACATGGACGTGCTAGGTGGGTCACTTTCACACGAGTAATATCCACTTCTCTGTGTATAAATGAGTGCATGCACTAGCACATGGACGTGTCAGGTGGGTCACTTTCACACAAGTAATATCCACTTCTATGTGTATAAAGGCAGATTACCAATGATCAAATTTTCAGTCTAAAGTAGCACTAAATAAATTTATGTATATGTACCCATCCAAAGGATGAAGAGCGTAAGATCTATATTTACTTGTCACGACCTATCCTTTGTACTGAGCAAAATAAGTTTAGGGCTATTGCCTAAAAAACAGACTAATGATCTAGTGCGGGCTCTCCTAAACCCATACCTCCCATAACTTTAAAGTGTTCGTAAAAATTTTCTAATAAAGAGTCCCCACTAGCCTATTGAAGTTAACTAAGAACCAAGTGACACATTAAAGTGTAACTCACCTCCTATACAACTAAAGAGTTTAGGGTTGGGGACTTGATTATACTAATTAAACAATTGATACCATTTTGGTACCTAGTTTTATTCATTTCAAAAAGATTTTTTGTGAGGTAGTCTACGTTAATTTTAGACATGTTGACTAATATGTAAGGTGACCATGCGGACATGCAACCATTAACATGACAATTAGCAACTGAAGTGGCATCAAATAAATTGCATTAGTAGAGCAAGATCTAGCATTATCAAATAAGGAGCCTGCCATTTCTAACTAAGCTAAAGGGAAACCATAATCAACATATGGAAAATGCGTAATCAACGACATTAGATTTAAGGATAATTGGAACCTTATGGTAGAGTTGAAAGGGATTGTTTAATTTTTTAACACAATTTTCTTATCAATGATTTTCTCATAACTTTAAGAGAGGGCTACCTTGAAAGAATATTTCTAAGCATTTTCTGACTTTAGGAAAAAAAAAAAAAAAGTTTCGGAATTTTTAATTAATTTTTATATTATTTTTAGAAATATATATTTTTTATTCAATTAATTAGTAGTCCGAAAATAGGGACCTAGCCAGAACATGGATGAACTTGGACTTACGGTTTAGACTAGAGGGCACAATTGATCTTATCGTCAAGCCCACCCTATTTCTACCCTTTCTGAGCCCAATTCAGAAAAAACTCCCAAGTAAGCCCACTCTTCCACTAAAGACACACCAAGCCCATTCCTTTGTAACTGAGTGCACTAAGCCCATCTTACTAAATAGAACTCAGCCCAAGCACTTCCAAAAATGAAGCCAACCCCAATCTACTAAAACCACTCAAGCCCAAAATTACTCAATTATTGAATTACCTCAGATTCGACAAACGCAACTTAAGCCCCCATTGTCGTCTCCTTCACCGAGCGTGAGCCGTCTTCCCCATGATACCTCCTTCCAAGCCAACAGAACACGAATCCACCATGGCTAAAGCTCACTAGACCAGAACATCAACGAACAAAGCTCTACACACCAAACCATCAAGACAGTAAGCATGCGTACGTACTCAACAATCAAGCTACGGGGCCACCACCAACGGTTTCCTCTAGTCATCGAGCTGCTCGTGCTCAGTAAAAACTAAGAGGAGAGCCCCCACACATCCACAACCGAGACTCTCCCCAAACCATAACGCGAATAAATTTTTTCCGTCGTCAATGACGCGACCATATCCCATCATCTTCATAGCAACCGACTTTCAGCCACCTAGCAATCACTTGTCTCCATCGCTAATCACTCGAGGCTCCCGTTGGCAGCCACACCTCAAACACCAAGGACAACAGCGGGGATATACCAAGGCCCGAAACAAAGCAACCCAAAAAAAGTCGGTAGAAATGAATTATGACCGAAAACGTACTTGCTGATCACAAGAGAGGTTATACAGCGTCACACATGTTCACGTGCTCCTTTCGACAACTCAAAAGTTGAGATTAAACCGAACGGATTTGGTTCAGGTACTTCATCGAACATTTGAACCGCACTGGCTAAAAGGGGGAAAAACGGACCAACTCGCGCCGGGACTCACAATAATCAATAAGTGGTGACCCAAAATAGCGGCGCACAGACGAACGGGGCCGGTCCTCGTGGGAACCGGACAGCGAAGAAGCCTGGTCTGGCAAGCCCAAAACGGCGCAAAACAAGGCACAAACGGGGGGTCGGCCGAGGGTCCCTACCCGGCTCGGCGACGGCGAATGGAGGCAAGCTTGATAGATCGGACCACGTCCGGTCGCCTCGCACGCCTCCGAGCCGGGATCCTCGAAAAACGGCTCGTCCCGTGAAAAATCGAAGAAAGAAAAGAAACGTGACCTACCGGAGAGTTGGCGCGGGAATGGGAGCAACGGGTTCGAGAGCGCGGTCGGGAGTCGTCGGACGGGGTCAGGCGTGGCCGGACTGCTGGAGGACTCCTCGCTCTCAAACTCTCTCCCTCGGCTGCTCTCACGATCTCTCCAGTCTCCACCTCCGAATCTCCACCCACCCACCCCCCTCTCTCTCTCTTTCCCCCGTCTTTTAAGCTCGCGGCAGGCGCGAATGCCCCTGCCACCGCCAGGTCGCCTTGCCGGCCTGCCCCCGACCAAACATCCCGCTCGACGGCCCCTCCGGTGCGCTGTTGCCTCTGCTGATCCGTACGTCTTCCTTCCTTTTTGCAGACCTCATGCGAGGCGTGAGGGAGAAGGAGGAAGAGCTCCGCGGGCCGGGCCAAGAACAAGGGGAAATGGGCTGGCCCCGTGGGAAAAGAAGAGGGAAAAGAAGAAAAGGCCGAACCGGTGTGCCCCGGCCCAGTCTCACTTTTTTTTTTAATGATAATTTTCTAAAAAACTTTAAAAAATAATAAATTTTTAAAATTTTAATACTAGTAATTCAAATACTCGTAATACCTAAATGTGATGCAATTTAATGAAAATTACTTTTTTAGGGGTTAAAATTAATTCAAAATTTTCTATATAGTTAAGAAATAATTAAAGGGATTGTTAAAATTTGGGTGTCAACATTACTTTTTCAATTTTTCCTTCATCACATGCAGGTACTTCGGTAATAACTGCAAAACTAAACTATACTTGTATTCACAAAGAGGTGAATCATATTCATCTACCAGCAGAATGATTAGCAATTTATAGACATAACACTTGGGCAATGAAACTGCTTCTACCCTTCCCTTTTTTTCTTTTTGCTTTTAAAGAAGATGCACTAATATAAAATAATAGAGCTCTTCACAGAATTTCAAACCTTTAGTGGCAGCTGTTGTGATGCCTAAATTCTAGTTTCGTTCCTCGTTAATTAGATTAAGCATATTTGAGACTAAATTCGAAAAAAAAAAAAAAATTGTCCAGCCATGACCCACTTCGTACGTGGGGGAAGGGGGATTATTGTGAGAGGAAATTTTTCTTCCTCCCCCACGTAGCATCACGTGTAGCTGAAAAGGGGGCGAAGGCTACACTTGTATTTTATTTTATTTTATTTTCTTTCTTTTATCTTTTCCCTCTTTTGTTCTCTTTGAAACAGCTGCTGCAGCAATTATTTCCCTTCAATTGCGCTCTTCTCTCTCTCTCAGTTTTTTTTTTTTTTTTTTTTCTGTCCTAGCTAATCCTACTCTAACATTCACTCTCAGACTTTTGTCCTGCTTCCTTGCAGAGCGTGGGAGTCGAAACCCACTCCAGAAATGAAATCGTCCACACCCCCAATCCCCCCTGAGAAGATGGGGATTTGAACCCCCAACCTCCCCCTTCCAAGATGAAAGGGTGGCCACTGGGGTCTCTCTCAGTTGAGACGCCCACTTCTTCTCTCCTCTGTTCTTGCTTCGTCCCACCAAAAATCCGACCCGATCTCTGCCCTTCTTAGCCTCATGCCTCCGTCCAACAGCGAAATCGTCGCTGCCTTGTCCCGTTCAGAGCCCCGCCGCCGGCTGCAAAGCCCTAGCTCACCCGATGCCTCCTCCCTCTTCCGCCAGTGAAAAATCCATGCAAGTAGGGCTGTGCTTAGTGTCCTGGGTTCACGAATTGGTTGTGCCTAGCTGTGCATTCGAAAATCGGGGTATATTTCGAGGTTGGGTGCGAAAATTTGGGAACTGAAGCTCCATTTGGAGCTGGTCATAAGAGAATCTTCTCTTGATGCTTCTGTTTGGGTGTGTATGGGTTAGACATGAAGACAGACGAATGCTCTTTGGTTTGTCGATTTTGTGTTGCCCATTAGGTTGAGATCTAGGTTGAGTTCTCTTCATAGTGATTTTGGTGGACTTTTGGAAGTAAAGTAGCCAAGATGTGGGCGTGGGTTTCTACCAAATCCATACTGCCCAGCACGACTCGTGTGTAGCTCTGTAGTTTTGTAAATTTCTACCGAGGTTTCTAGTACGAATTTGGTCTCGAGTTCTTCATGGAAGTTGTGAGAAATTGTTTAAACTATGACCTATATTTTTGTCAGATTTTTTGGATCAATATAGTTGGCACAAACTTATTTTAGTGTGCGGCGCTTTTCTGCTGGAGTATGAAAACAGAAAACCTGAGTGTGTTATTAAACTTTTATAAAAATTTTGGAGCTGATTTGAGCAATACTTTCTTCAGTGAAATCGTAATATACCTTTGTACGTGCAATATATAAAAGCTTGAGTTTATTTTGTTAAGTTGAGAAGGTCGAAATGCGTTTCTTTTGTGATTGTGAATTCTGGTCGATGGAAGAAATCTGGGGCTAAGTTGTGTGATTTACTGCTCTCTGTACATGACTAATTAGGCTTAGTGTCCTTCATGAAATAATTTCCTTTAGGTCTTATTTATAACATACTAAAAGTTTAAAATTTTCTGAGTTCATTTATTGGTTCTTCCAAATTTATTACTGAAACTATACATTCTGATTTTGGTTGCCTTTATTCCGAATTTGCTCAAATTTATCTTGAAGGTGAAGGAATCTTGGTTTATTACCTAGTAACGATGGTTTTAGCATTCGGTAAATCATTCAATACTGAGATTTCTCGATTTTTGCTTTGTTCTGTCCATGTTAGTAGTTTTAGAGTTTTCTGCAGAAAATGTTGGACGCTTGCTTTGTCGCCCCTAATGGGATTTCCTACATACCTTGAAGTATCTAATAATGTATGTTTAGACCTTGGCGTGATTGTTAGCATACTGAATTGTTGGTGCTGCAATAAGGCGGAACTATGAATGTGTGTAGTTGGCTAAGGGGCCAATGAGGAACCCCGGGTGTCGGGATGCCTAGAGAGGGATGAAAAATGAATAATGGTGTACTCTCCAAAGGACTCAGAAGGGCTAAATAGCTTCTCAGGGAACCTCGTGATACCAGGTTGGGTGCGAGGGGTACAGGGTGGAGTGTCGTCTTCCCTAGGTCATTGTTGCAACTAGACTTCCATAGATTCTGCAAATTGATAGTTTGTTTACCTATTTGTCTTGCTATCGGCCAACTCCAAGTTAGGACTAACCGCCCACTTGCTAACACTTGTTTATTGTATCTTTTCTTCATATTAGAATATGACCGAGGAGCGCTCAACGAGTGGGAGAGTTTTGTTTTTTGTTGTTCTAACATTATGTACATACTCGACAAGAGGCGAGATATTTAGCGTTAGTGGCTCCTAATGTTTTTTTTTTTTGTAGAAATCCCCCTCCATAGCTTGATCTCCCGATGTGTACAAAAACAAAGTTTATCGTAAATATAGTCAAGTGCAGTTCAATTTCTTATGGTTCCGTATAAATTGAAATTTATTTTATGATTTGAAATTAATATCTCTTCTAGATTAGAAAGCAAGTCATGTAAATTGGTTTGAGAATTTGGATGCCACAGCTGTACACAAATCGAGCATGAACATACTTCTTCATTTGTTTATCTTTTGTGATGTTCAAGAAACTCTAGTACGAGTGGCACTTCTTGAAGAACTGCTCAAGGTGGGGTACGAATGTCCTTTTGATACCATTCATAAAAAGGTTTTCACGGGGTCTCTTGAATTTTGTTCCCCTAAATCCTCTTATAAGTAAAGATGATTAGTCATTGCGCTCGAGCAAGTAATAATTAAATGAGCAATAATAAATAAGAACCAAATAAATAAATAAATAGATAAAGGTGGAAAGAAATAGAGAACCCGACTTGGGGTAAATAACATAAAGCCTTGTTATTAATACTTGGAATAGGACATTCGTGAGATATAAATGGAAACTCAGCATAAACTCTCCAAAATAAACTACCACTAAAAAATACTAAACGAATTATTTCCCTAAATGAAATATGATATATGGAAACAAGAATCTAACTGATACTATCGAAATGTAATGCAATGCAATTAGCTTCAATTCCCCAAATGCAATCCTAGATGTATTTTTCGATGGAGATGCAATTTATTCTTGTTTATTTTGTGTTTTTTTTTTTTTTTTTTTTTTTACGTTTCCTTTTATTCCTTTATATATCTTTTTTAAACACGAAATTGAACTAAGAAAATTAACCAAGTGCTGAAATAAATATGAGCTAAAAGTTTATATGGATGAATCAACTCATATTTCCGCTCCATCACCATCAATTTGATCGTCTACCATTTCCGATCAGTAACAGTCGTCGTCACATCTCCCTTGCTGGCCGCCGCAGCCTTGGCCTTAACAGAGTAAAGCATCTAACACCCATCATCACCACCACCACCAATCGAACTTCTCTCTCATGCTCTTTCTCTCTCTCGTCTAAGGCAGTGGAGATTTCTTTTAAGCTGATAATTTCACGCTCTGCTGGAGAATTCATTCACAAAAACAACCACAACACGCTCTCTGAAGCTTGGTACGTGCGCGAGGGCTGAGGAATTGAGCGAAGCAAGAACACAATGCCGAGACCGAGATGACGATTCCTCTCTAGCAATTTTTAGCTGGGTTTCTCATGTTATATTCCTCGCCAATTGATAGGAATTCCCATTTGTGTGACACCTCACCATCCATGCCCACCACCTGTTCGACGTTTTGCCTCGGAGATGACAATGATGAGTCAATTAAACGGGATTTTGAATTGGATAAGGATTGGGATGCTCTCGTAATAAAAAAAAAGAGATGGGCTTCTTCAATGATCAAAGCGATTGTTGTGGCTTTGAGAGAAATCATCTCCACTGGAGTAGAAGTATGGTATTTTTTGCGCACTTCAAACACCGAATTGAATGAGTGGTTTTTTTTTTTTTTTTTTTTTTTTTTTTTTTTTTTGTCGCTTGCACAATATAAAATTCATAAATAGCTGATAAAAGTAGTGAGAGTTTTAGGGGAATAATTGTCTAAAAAGTCATTGACTTATTGTACAGTAACCAATTTAGTCATAAACTTTTTAATTTTATCAATTTAGTCCTAAACATATTGATGAATTACCAATTTAGTCATAAATCTTTAGACTAATTGTCAACATATCCCTCTTGCTAATTTTGGTTGGAATCGATGACCTAATAGCCATCGTTGATTTATAAATAAATGTGAAAAGTATATGACCACATAAAAAACGGTCGATGTCTACATCAACAACTTTCGGCCAAAATTGAGTAAAGAAACATGTATGATAACGACTTACGGGAGGATTGTGTGTTCAATAATTACATCAACAAATCGTCAAAAGGTTTATAAATAAATGGCAAAAATTGAAAAGTATATAACTAAATTAAAAGCAGATAAATGCCAAGTAATTGAGAATCAATTCTAACTAGGATCAAGCAACATATAGAGTGCCCATAATATTTGTTACAGGTATACTTCGTGGCACCAAGTATCAACACCACCAAATGTTCTTCTGTGCGCGGCAATAGGAAGCAGAAATTTCATAAGAGGAATAATGACAGATATGATGCTTGGCCAAAAATTTATTCTGTACCTAAAAAATACAAAAAAAAAAAAAAATCCCACTCAGAACATGTAAACGTGGATGAATAATGTCTTCCTTTCACTTTCAGATGTCTGAAAAGAAAAGGACTTTACTTTCTTTAGATTTCAAAGAATCTGGAAGGAGATATTGAAGCTTACTATGGAAGATCATGCAGCTTGAGATGTAATGACAAAACAAATAATATAGGTGGGATCCGTGTCAAAATTTTGCAACTTATCATTCTCATCCTGAGCCATAGCCTAAATTTGATAAAAGAACTCAGAGTAACATCATCATGAAGTCATCGCTAAGAAATTGGAGGAGCACCAATAAGTTATTGAATATTCAACTCCTAGCATATCCATTGATGTTTCCATCAGACGAAAGGAGCGAGGTAGACACGGAGGACACGGACGAAGATGGGCAATCGAGATGGGCGAAGTGCCAAAAGTTAGGAAAGTGACTCTTAAAAGTGCGACAAGGAAGAAGTTGAGAAATAACAAAATGAATCACTTATGTGCCAATCTAGCCAAAATACGATGTGCCGATTTTCGAGCCAATTAAGTGCCAATCTAGCCAAAATAGTCCGCGGAAATAATTTTTATTTAGAAATAATTTTTTATAACAATTATATTTTTCACAGAAATAATTTTTATTTAGAAATAATTTGTTTTCTAAATTATGTTCCCTAAATGAGTTTCTAAGTATTCGAAAGTATTTGGTAACCGCATAAAACTTCTATTTCCATAAGAGAATTGCATTTATTATGACATTCAAATTTTTTTTTTGTGATTTAAATTTTTTTAATTTATTAATAATTTTATAAGATTTTTTTCTTTTTTTTTTTTTTTTTTTTTCTTTTTATCTTCTTTTCTTCTTTCTCCTCTAGCTGGTTGCTAGCCTCAGCCATGGCCCATGACTGGCTAGACAAGAGCCAACAACCTTACTAGTCTAAGGGGAGCCTCATCCAACCACCGTGAGATCGGCTAGAGTAGGAAGAAGGAGGGAAGAACAATAAAAGAAAAGATAGAATAAATAAACAAAAATTAAAAAATTATTAGAAATTATCCATGTTAATGCCAGCCTTACCAAATAGGATGACCAGCATTCATGTCTGCGATTTCCAGCTAGAATTGGCCCGACAAACTTAATTGGCAAAACAAGGAAAAGTCTAATATTCAATTGGAAAAATTGAAATGCTTAAGACTGAATTGACAAATGTGCAAAAGATTTATGACTTTTTGGAGGGAAAAAGCCACTAAAAATCCAAAACTTTACCCAAAGTGACAAATTTACCCTAAACTTTTTTTTTGACATGAAAAACCCTGAAATTTGCTAACCATGACACATTTACTCCAAAATTTTATTTGTGATATAAAAACCCGAACTTTCATTTATGTGACACATTTACCCAAATCATAGGGGCATTTTGGTCTTTTTATTTTTTTCTTTATTTTACTTTATTTTATTTGTTTTTTCTTCCCTCCGCCGGTGTCCGGCGTTGGGCGAGGGCTCTGCCATGGTTTGTGGAGGGAAGAGAGAAGAAAAAAAAATTAAAAAGAAAAAAATAAAAAAAATAAGATGAAAATGCCCTAATGGCGTAAATGTGTCACAATTTTCAAATTTTGGGGATTTTCATGTCACAAAAAAAAAGTTTGGGGTAAATTTGTCACTTTGGGCAAAGTTTGGGGTTTTTAGTGGCTTTTTCCCCTTTTTGGATAATTTTTCCTCTTTTTGTCTTCTATTCTTAGAACTTACGTCCAAAGAAACACTTGCTACAATTCTATCATTCTTATGTGCAATTTTCCCTACAAAAAAATTTCGCAAATAAGAAAAGGTACTCCTTTGATTTGTGGCTATACTTATATTGAACATTGTTGAGAAAAGTACCAAAAAAGTCATAAACCTATTGTATTTATATCAATTCAGTCCTAGACTTTTTAGTTATGTTAATTTAATCCTAAACATTTTCACATTAATATCGATTTAGTCCATCCAGCTAATTTATGTCAAAATTGTTAATATGGACACCGGCTATTCTAATGATACGGATGATGTTGACGTGGACATTTTTAATAATATTTGAATTTTTTTGAATTTTTAAAATAATTTTTTTTTCTTTTTTTCTTTTTTTCCCCTCTCCCTCTTCTTTGTTTATTTCTTTTTGCCAGTGGCTATCGCTAGCCAACGGCCACGGCCACGGCCAACGAGGGCTAGCCTCACTTGGGTCGCCCTCGCTAGTCGTAGGTAATGGTCAGCCTCGACGAGCTACCACTAGGCAAGGCCGAGCACCGGTGGTCTAAGCACGACCACGCAAGGGCCCCTCACCAGATCTAGGGAGGCCAATTATCGCCTAGGCCAGGGTGGCCTTGCCACGCCTCACTCGAGCAAGGGTTGGCCTTGTTAGGGCTCGCTTAGGTGAGGACAAGGCCTAGCAAGCCTCGCTTGGGCCACGGTCGATTGCCAAATCTGGCAAGGAGGCCTTGCCTAACCATGCCTAGACGACGAGCGCTCGCCCTCGCCTAGGGCAGCCTAGTGAGGCCAACCACCTTGCCGATCGTAGGCGAGGCCAGCCCTTGCCAGCCATGGCTGTGGTCGGTGGCAAGCGATGGCCACTCGCAAAAGAAAAAGCAAAGAAGAGGGAGGGGAAAATTTATTTTAAAATTTTAAAAATAAATTTTTTTTATTAAAATATTATTAATATGTTCACGTGAACGCTGGTTATGTAGGACAGTCGGTGTTCACATTAGTAATTTTTTATTTAAATTAGCCAGATGACTGAATTGGTACCAACGTGAAAAGATTTAGAACTAAATTAATTCAATTAAAAAATTTAGGATTAAATTGGTATTAATATAATAAGTTTGAGCCTTACCAAAAAATAAAAATAATAATAAATTTAAGAATTTTTTAATACTTTTCCCGAATATCGTCAGACCTCGGTTAAACCTGAAATTTTAGAAAAAGTTATCTCTTCTTCTGGTTCGTTTATGACAATTACTTTAAAAAAAAAACATCCTTGGACCTTTTTTTTTTTTTTTTTTGTCGATCCTACTATATTCCTACTCTACACTCACTCTCGGACTTTTGTCCCGCCTCTTGCGGGCGTGGGAGTCGAAACCCACTCTTGAAACTTACGCGTTCCCACCCCATCCCTCCTGAGAATGTGGGGATTTGAACCCTCACCTCCCCCTTCCATGTTGGAAGGGTGACCACTAGGGCGAATCCCAGTGGTTCCTTGGAGCTTTTCAAGAAGGGGAAAAACTCAATTTTGCTTCCTGTCCTCGACCTTGGATAGCAAGGGGCCCACTTAACGGGGCATGAAACAGAAAGTAGCGGTAACCGAGATTTGCCTCACCCTAGGAGACCATGTTCGCGCGCACTCCAAAGGAATAAGAACCTTTTTCCTTACGATGATTCATAGGGAAAAAAAAAAGAAGTATATAAAGCTTAAATTATATTCGTAATACTAATACCTTAAACTTTCTTTATGTCATCAATAAACCTCATATTTGTATATGTGTGATATATATACTTTCTGTCGTGGTTCTGTTCAAAATCCACGTTAAAAATCCAACACGGATCCAAAATGACATTAATATTTTTTGAGAAAAAGATTAAAAGGAAAATGGAGAACTAAAAAGGCCAATAAAAAAAAAAAATTGGACCTAAGGGAAGAAACAGAGAGATTGCATATGATCCGGGATGTTTAAGGGGTGTCTCAACTATTCTGACTTTGCTGGACAGAGCCGCCAACCCTAGCGATGACTCAAGTAGGGGACATGCTTAATGCTTCGTCTAATTTTCTAAGGTAAAGAGGTCAACGGAGACTTAAATGTAGAACCGGGCTTGAACATAGGAATTTTCATTGAGTGCTACTCTATACCCGATTATGGACATCGGTAAAGGTTGGCCAATGCTCGAATGGATGCTCTTAACATGCAATTACAAATATATCGTCTAGATCAAACGACGCCATTTAAGTATATGTCTTAAACTCATGTATACTCTCTCTTTCAGTTTCATCTAGAATATATCTATTACATTGGTATAAATTCGAGGATTTTATGACACGCAAAAAAAAAAGAAATTGAAGTATTTATGTCACAATGAACTAGTTTATGATTGCAGTGACATGGAAAAAAAAATCTAGGGCATTTATGTCATAGTATGCATAAGTTGTGACTTTTTATAATATTAATCATTTTTTTTTGTATTGAATATTAACCATTTTCTATATAAGCAAACAATGTCATTAATATCAAATCATGACTATTTGGTACGTGATATGAAATTTCCCCAACTCTTTTGTCATGTTTTTCAACCATCCATTCTCACGTTCATCCTCACTTTAAAAAGCAAAAAAAAATTATTGAGGGCCGGACCAAAGCACACTGTAGGGAGCAGGGAGCCATTATAACGAGAGGCCACCACCCATTGGAATTCGCATTTCTTTGGAAGTTGTGTAGGATTGTAGCGATAACATCAGTCCCTAGTTTGCTCAGTTCTTTCTTGCAAAGGTACGTGCAAGCACCTTCTTCGACTCTTCAATTTATTATACTACGTCTCGCTAAATTCCATCTTCAATTATATTGATCTCGCACTCAGGTCATATAATCTTCCCGATCTATCATGGAAAAAAAAAGTGTTTCATTTCTAATAAGGTCATATGAATGATGCTTCGAAAAATGTTTGTAGACTCACCGCTTGCATTGAACTGCAAGAGGGTTTTCCTAATGGAGAGCAGTAACTGTCCACAAGATTGCCCGGGTTTCCAGTACTTCCCTCCTCCATCGGCAGGGGACGTTCCGGTTTCTGTATCTTTGGAAAGCAAGATTGCTGCGTGCCGGGAGACTTCGAGGTGGATCACCATCAGCGTGGTCATCGTTGTTGCCGTCGTAGCCGCCGGTGTTGTTATAAAAAATCGCCGTGGTCCTCGGGATAGAATCACCAAGCTTAAGATTCCAAAAATAAGCCTAGTGCTGCCACCATCGCTGCTGAAGTTGCTGCGGCCGCCGCGCCGCTGCCAACACAGCCGCCGAGCTGCTGACGCCGCCGCCGACGCAGCCGCCGAGGCGCCGCCGCCGACGCAGCGCCCGAGGCGCCGCCGCCGACGCAGCCGCCGGCACCCGCCGACGACGCCGGAGGCGCCACCGGCGACGGAGGTGGCGATGCCGACGCCGGAGATGAGCTTGCCAACGTGGAGGAGAGGGTGGATCCATGTCACACACGGCCGCCGCCATGCTATCCATGTCACAGGAGATGCCGCTTGCCGGAGCTATCCATGTCACACGCCGTTGCTACCATGCTATTTGTGTCACACGCCGTCGCCGCCATGTTGTCCATGTCATCCGTGTTGTTGTCATCAGATAAATAAATTACCATACGTGGTAATTGAATGATGCATAATGATAGATCGTCTATACTTAGCATGGGCACTTCTAAGTCCTGTGAATTGTAATTTTAATTTTCAATCTAATTATGCAATTGTCTTGGAGATGCCACTAATTTATGATAAATAAATTAGCAATCCAAGTAGGATGCGGAGTACATTTCACTCCTATAAACTAAAGATTCACCAATCGATTTAGTTGCATCAGATCTTTGACTATGAAAACAATTTACATGCGAACTTAATAACCAGGTTATTATGCATAGTCACTCAAGTAACAAAAATAAACAAGCAAGCAATTACAATAGAAAGCTAATAAAAGAAATGAATGACAAGAAAAGTAAAGGACACGAGTGTTATCGGGCAAAATTAAGCAAAACCTGGTTATTAAGGCCCGGGACAAAACCCCGTGAGTTATAAATGCAAATTCGATGTAAGCTCTCCAAGAGATGCCTGATGCTCAATTAGGAAAGTGAATGTATTTTTTTTTCGGTTATACTCTCTACTCATATTTTAACTCTCATGTCATGACCATCTACTAAATAAATTACATTCCTAAAATGAATGTGATATGTCATGACCAAAAATAAACATTCTAAAAAATGCATGTAAAAATAAATCTAAAAATGCAATATAAAGTGCGATATATTAAGAAAACAAATCTATTTGTGAGCGGGCATGGTACCTGAAATGCACCCCTAAAAATACTTTTTAATATTTTTTAATATTTTAAGACACAAAAAGAAAAGCTAAGAAAATTAATTAAGTGTCGAAATGGACATGAACTAAAGCTTATATGCTTGAATCAACATATATTCCATATTTGTATAGTAATTTGGACACCAAAATCACAAATAAAAATTATCCACTTCAACGCCGGTGGTGTCACGTAAAATGACCAGCGTCATGTCAACATCAGCCAGTTTTCCATACCAAAAGCCGCCACCAATAATGGAGGACAGAAGAGAGCCATTATAATGAGAGGCCACCTAATGAAAATTCGCACTTCTTTGCTGGTAGTATAAGAATAATACCAATAACACCACACACCTCGGTTCTTCTTGATGAGGTGCACGCAAGCACCTCTTTTGACTCTTCGGTTTATACTATATCCTACTTCATTCCATTTTCAATCATCTCGTTCTCGCGCTCGCATCATATAATCTTCTGGGTTTATGTGATCAAAATAGTGTTTCTTTTCTAATAAAGCACCCTCCTTTTGAACAACTACTTCTTTTCTTATGTGAATTGATGCTTCAAAATATGTTTGTGAACTCATCGCTTGCATTTAACTACGCAGGACTTTCTTGATGGAGAACTATAACTGTCCACAAAATTGTTTGGGTTGCCCGTGCTTCCCCTCTTCATTTGTCCCGAATTCAGTCTCATCCGACGACGAGAACATTTCGTGGTGGGATACTCCGGGATGGGTCATCGTCGGCATAGCAGTCGTCGCCGTTGTAATCTGTGGTATCCTTTTCTACTTTCGTCGTGATCCTGAGGACTCAGAAAGCACTCCCACGGTAAACGCGGAAATCTCCCCTCAATTGGACGCAGCGAGCATTTCGATTCCGTTGTCGTTAGCGTTCTTCTCCAAGGACAATAAGCTGCAAGCTTCTGGGCATGCGTCTGTGTGAAACTCGAATAATTTATAGTGACAGATCGTCTATTCTAGTATCCAACATTGGAGATTTGATGCAACAAATAATTGAGTTGGAGGAGAAAAAAAAAATTTGTGATGAAGGGTTTGTTAAATTTCGGTAGTTCTATGGTCTATCAAGAACAGGATCTTTGGATTTATCGCGACATTTTCAGATGTGAACCATTAAAAGAAAACTAATGAATCACTAAGGAACATTTAGCGTAGACTAATACAAGGTCATACCAATGGTAACTTTAAGATTTTGATTTAATTAATTAAACATGCAATTTAATTGGAAAATTACCAAAAAAAGTCCTAAACATATTGCAATTGTGCTAGTTTAGTCCTAAACTTATTTTTTGGACCAATTGAGTTATAAACCTTTTACAATTATTCTCAATTAGTTCATCCGGACAAAATTAACCAGCCAATCAAAATTAGCTAGCCGACGCCGACGTGGCGGCCAGCCGGCGCTAGTGAACTTTTTTTTAATAATATTTTTTTTTTGAAATATTTTATTATTTTTTTTTATCTTTTCTTTCCTTTTTTATCTTTTTTTTTTTTTTTGGCCCCATTCTCCCTCTTCCTTCTTCCTCCCTCCTCCCTCCTCCATCCTTTGGCTCCGGCGATCGGCCAGGCTGGCCAGTTGCTGGACTAAAGCAATCCGGCAAGCTTGCACCCAACGACGGTGGGGTGAGCCTCGCCGGATCTAGCAAGAGGGCCTTGCCAAATGCGACGGCGAGCCCCCTCATCGGATTTGGCAAGGGCTCACCTGCACCCAACTACAAGAGCCCTCGCCGATCGGCGAGTGAGCCCCCACCGGCACTCGCCCGGATCTAGGCAAGCTCACCCTCGCCCAATGACGCCTTGCCCGACCGCCTTAGACGGCGAGCCCCCCTCATTGGATCCAAAGGAAGGAGGAGCAAGGGGAAGAGAGAGAGAGAGAGAGAGAGAGAAAATTAAAAAAAAGAAAAAAAAAAAATTACTAAAATATTTCAGAAAAATAAAATATTATTAAAAAAAAAAAGTCACCGACGTCGGCCGGCTGCCATGTCAACGCTAGCCAGCCAGCCAATTTTGGCCGGATGGACTGATCGGGAATAATTGTAAAAGATTAAGGACTCAATTGGTCAAAAAAATAAGTTAAATACTGAATTGGCACAATTGCAATAGGTTTAGGACTTTTTTTGGTAATTTTTTAATTCATTCATGAGTTGCCACCATAAAATGGGGTATGTTAAAAATATTGGGATCAATTTTTAACATCCATCTAAACCCTCACTCCGAACATAAGGCTTTGTGGCCTCAATTTTTTATGCACAAAATCCTCATGAAGGCGAGTGCAGAGCATGCCATCGGGATAATGTGCTATCTTATTATTCTAAGATTTATAACACCTAATGGAAATTTGAAGAGAAAAAGGGAAAATTAGCTTTGCACATTTTAAGCACACAAACACACAATTGCTTAAGGCTAGTCTGCCTTGTTTTATGCATAAGGGAAAGAAAAGATAAGCAAGATTGCATCATTGGTAACACAAGCATATTAATGGCGCTTTAGTCTTCAATAAGGAGCGCAGCTTGAAGAAGCGAAGCGAGCCTCTAGTAGTAGCATATTACGTTTTTCAAGCCCTTTGACTTGATTTTCTATTAGTCAAGTGCTATCGCCCCTATAGGGTCAAGCTCTTTTGCTATCAATGAAACCAAAAGACAGACAAAAACTAGTGCTTTTTGCAAACATGTGATTCACATCTATGACTTACAATTAATACAACACAAGGACTCATTATAAAACACTTATTACAACATCATGACTCATCTTAAAATATTTATTACAACATGGCTCATCTTCGTGATTTATCACAACATGACTTTTTCTTTTTCTTTTTAATTCAAAAGAAGATTATATTCATTACTCAAAATGATATATAAGTACATAGTGTTCATGACATAACAAATCAAAATAGAGCAAGAATAGTGAAAAACAAAGCCAAATCCAAAAAACAAGGAGGATCAACGGAGCACCAACAAAGTTAACCACACACTTGTTCCAAGAGAACATATTTGTTGAGCAAAATAATTAGCGGCCAATCACTGGATCTCGTATCTTTGTTAATGATGAGCACATGGTTAAAATTCCTTCTCCAATAACTATGATTTTGCCAGTTGGCGGTGCGCGCATGGTTTCGGCCTTCACACCATCATCTTACAGAGATAACCAAAATAGGTTGAACAAGCACAATCTACCACGTGGGGGATCAAAACTTTACAATTTAACGAGACGTCAAAACTCTTGCAATCATCATTAAAAATGGAGGCAAGGAATCTATACACAAACATAGCAGAGGGGCATTGAATCCCTAAAAACATATTTATTAAATTCCCAAATCTAGATAAGGAGAGGATAGCATCCAAATATGGAACTAAATTGGGAGAATTCAAACTCTTAAATTGAGAACTAGATCGAGAGAAGAGAACTCCCAAATTTGAATCAAGTGAGAAAAAAGAACAATAAAATGCAAACAAAATCAACAAAAGAGGGGAGGGTGACACTAGCTCAAACCCTTCCTCGTGGCTAAAGGTTGAAGAAACCAATGGAGAAAAAGAAAAGAAGGGGGGAAGAAAAAAGACTTTTCAGCTCCCATCATAACGTAACTTATTGACGTGACATATATCACAATGTAACTCATCAACGTGACATTTATCAAAACGTGACTCGTGACTCATCCCAAACAGTATCATGACACATTATTAATACACTTTCTATAGAGGGGATGAGCATCTTGTCTTAGTCATCGGAGAGGCATATGGCAGCTTCCTAGTCCCCCTTCTTTTTCTTCTATACTTTCTTTAGCTCCCATCATAACGTAACATATTGACGTGACATATATCACAATGTAATTCATTAACGTGACATTTATCATGACGTGACTCGTGACTCATCCCAAACACTATCATGACACATTATTAATACACTTTTATAGAGGGATGAGCATCTTGTCTTAGTCACCTTTTATGAGAGGCATATGGCAGCTTCCTAGTCCCCCTTCTTTTTCTTCTATATTTTCTTCAGCTCCCATCATAACGTAACTTATTGAAATGACATATATCACAATGTAATTCATCAACGTGACATTTATCATAACATGACTCGTGACTCATCCCAAACACTGTCATGACACATTATTAATACACTTTCTATAGAGGGGATGAGCATCTTGTCTTAGTCATCTGAGAGGCATATGCTAGCTTCCTAGTCCCCTTTCTTTTTCTTCTATACTTTCTTTAGCTCCCATCATAACGTAACATATTGACGTGACATATATCACAATGTAACTCATCAACGTGACATTTATCATAACGTGACTCGTGACTCATCCCAAACACTATCATGACACATTATTAATACACTTTCTATAGAGGGGATGAGCACCTTGTCTTAGTCATCTGAGAGGCATATGGCAGCTTCCTAGTCCCCCTTCTTTTTCTTATATACTTTCTTTAGCTCCCATCATAACGTAACATATTGACATGACATATATCACAATGTAATTCAGGGAGAAGTACACTATCAGTGCCATAAGTTGTGTACGGCGCTCACTTTGGTGCCAAAAGTTTCCGTCGGATCACTTAAGTGCCAAATCGGAGGAAAAACGATCACTTTGGTGCCACCGGCGAAAGATTCCGGCCAAAATGATGACGTGGCTTTTTTTAAAATAAAATAAAATAAATCGACAAGGCCTTTAACGACGTCGTTTCGGTCCTCCTTAAGAAAACGACGTCATTTTGCTGTCCTACATGGATGGCCTCACAAAAACGACGCCGTCCTAGGGTTTTTTCGACCTAGCTCAGTTGGCCGTCATCGCTCGGCCTCCGCCGTCGCTGGGCCCCCGTCGCTGGGCCACTGTCGCTTGCTCAGCCGCCATTGCTCGGCACTGTTCGGACGCCCTCGATGCCATCCTACATGGATGACCTCGCTGGTCGGGGTCGAGATCGGGGTCGGAGCTGCGGCCGCCGAGTGGCCATTGTCGGGGTCGGGGTCGGGGTCGGGGTCGAAGCCGCGGCCACTGAGTGGCCATCTTCGAGGTCGGGGTCGGGGTCGGGGTCGGAGCCACGGCCGCCGAGCGCAGGGGTCGTCGAGGACGGCGCCGAAGATTTAGGGTTTTGAATTGGGGGAGACACCAAACGGCGTCGTTTTGGTGTTAGGATGCTGACTGTGCTCTCCGGCGAGCCACATCGACTTCAAAAATTAATAAAAAAGTGCCACGTCGGATTTCCGGCCAACCGGATCGGAGTTGGCACCAAAGTGAGCGTTTTTCAAAATTTTCGGCACTTAAGTGATCCGACATAAACTTTTGGCACCAAAGTGAACGCCGTACACAACTTATGGCACTGTTAGTGTACTTCTCCCATGTAATTCATCAACGTGACATTTATCATAACATGACTCGTGACTCATCCCAAACACTATCATGACACATTATTAATACACTTTCTATAGAGGGGATGAGCATCTTGTCTTAGTCACCTTTTATGAGAGGCATATGGCAGCTTCCTAGTCCCCCTTCTTTTTCTTCTATATTTTCTTCAGCTCCCATCATAACGTAACTTATTGACGTGACATATATCACAATGTAATTCATCAACGTGACATTTATCATAATGTGACTCGTGACTTATCCCAAACACTATCATGACACATTATTAATACACTTTCTATAAAGGGGATGAGCATCTTGTCTTAGTCACCTTTTCTGAGAGGCATATGGCAGCTTCCTAGTCCCCCTTCTTTTTCTTCTATACTTTCTTCTGCAGGTCGCAAAAATCCAGATGAGAGGATCTCGAATGCTGATTCTTTTGTTACTTTTTAAGAGGAGGCTGGTAAGAACTTAATAGGACATCAATATATCTTAAATGGATATCATTTGGATCTACCGTAATATTATCGAGAGATGAATTTGTTCTTGGCATGACAAGTTGGGGCCAACTGTCCACATTCATCATTGATGAGGCGTCTCCAAGATTTGATGGCAATCCACAAGCAAAGGGATCTTGAGAAGTGGTTCACTCCATGGGTCTTGTGATGATGATGATGATGATGGTCGATTTAGATTGTCTTCCATTATTATGATCGGCTAAAGAAAGTGTTGAGTAACATGTTTTTTACTCTTCTTTCCTCTAGAATTGACCCTTATTATCTTAATCAAATAGGATTTTGAATTGGATGAGGATTAGGATGCTCTCGTAATAAGAAGAGATGGGATTCCAATGTTGGGCATATTTGAGTTCAACAAAAGTATGGTATTTTTTGTGCACTTCTATGCACTCCGACTTTCTTTCTTTCTCTTTTTTTTAGTTGATGACTCCGAGTTGAATAAGTGGTTTAATTTTTCTTTTTTTTGGCTTGCACAATTTAAAATGTGTAAATAGCTTATTGAAGTAGCATGACTTTTAGGGAAATAATTATCTAAAAAGCCATAAATTGTATAGTAATCAATTCAATAATAAACTTTTTAATTTTTCAATTTAGTCATAATTTTGACAATTTATGATGTCAGTCTTAAATCTTTGGCCTAATTACCAATATCTCCTTCCGGCTAATTTTAGTTGAAAATCACTTACGTAACGGCTATGGTCGGCCGTGCCACGTAGAATGGCCAGTGTCCACATTAGCAATTTTCGGCTAAAATTAATCAGAAGAACTATATTGACCAATCATCAAAAGATTTAAGACTAAATTGACAAAAAATGAAAAGTTTATAATTAAATTAAGAGCCAAACAACAAGTTTGGGACTTTTCGGACAATTTTTCTAAGTTTTAGATCGTATCTAATTTAAGATCTCTAACCAAACATCAACTTAATCACCTAAAATAGCATTAAAAAATAATGGCAAGACGTTGTAAATTAGGATTAAAAAATGGCATAGAAGCTTTGATGGCACGGCAGAGAGCGAAAATGAAGTCAAAATTCAAAGCTGCTGGATTTCAAAGCCTTTAGGCCATATTCAGAAATGACATGGTTAGCCTGGCTTAACGAGCAGCCTCCTCGTCCCCTGTTTTTACATGATACTTCCATATGTGTATTTCGTAGAATAATCGTCGATATTTCCTCGCTTGATTTAAACGAGGACTTCTTGTGGCTAGTCTCACCGATAGAATGAAAAACTTATTATACTGTGAAAATGCTGTGATACCTTTGGCGAAAATATTTAATTCTAAAGGTGGATCAAGAATTTAGATGGTGAAGAAAGGAAACATTAATCCAAAAGTCAAGGTGATTAGAATGGATGTTAACCCTTCATTGAAATTCCGAAGGGTGGGGAGCGCTGCTGCCGCCGCCTAGATACACCAAATTCCGGCAACCGTGTGTGGCTTTACGCGATAAACGTTGATTTTCATGGATTATCTCGGAAGCAATGGGGAACGAAAAGAAAAAAGGGTTCCAATCCAAGCTGACGACAAACTAAGTGCATGGGCTCATGGACCAAACTAGAAAAAGGAAAACAGGTCTGTAGGCTTTTTGTAAAATATAAGAAAAAAACATGTTTGTGGACTATAAAGACTGGACTTTTCCAACATTTGCTCCATAATCAGCCATCACGTGAGATTCTGAGGTAAATGGAATCTCAATAAGTTGCGCCCTTTTTTCAAGGGAAAAAGTCACAAAAAATCCAAAATTATGCCCACCATGAGTCATTTACTCTGAACTTTTTTGTGACATCAAAAACTCAGAAGTATGCCTACTAGGTCATATGTATTCTAATTTTTTTCTTGCAATATAAAAAACCCTAAACTTATAATCATATAATATGCTCACCCTCTGTCAATATTTCATTAGATGGTTTTTTAATCAAAACATTGTCATTTTATTTCACTTAAGCAACATGGACTTTATGTCAACATCGTTTGCTTGTTCATTGGCAGAAACTTGACGGAGGATATATATGTCATACAGGTACAAATTTGGGATTCATGGTGTCACAAAAAAAAAAAAGTTTAAAATAAATGTGTTAAGGTGAGCATAGTTTTGGATTTTTGGTGACTTTTTCCCCTTTTATTATACAGATATTATAGAAACAAGTACAACATTAAGTTAGGATAACATGGACATCATCTACATTTGTCTTTGCATGTGGGTGATGTCCACAATCTGTAATACTCTGATCAAAGACATGGCCTAAGAAAGTTCCCTTCAATTAGGAATGAAGAAAAATATAGTCAAATACATAAAATATGGTAAAATTATTTTTACTCTCATGTTATCCAATAGAGAAAGTTTGGTTAGCATATATGTTGCCGCACCCACCGACGACCCATGTTTGAATCGTTACTTTTCTGTGGATCCTCTTGCTTAGGAAGAGGACGGAGTGTGTTTAGAGCAAGGATAACCAATTTCACATGGGTATAATCTATATACACTTGCACTTTACATTAAATAAAGCTGATGAAAGTTTAATAAAGCAAGAACGAGGTAAGTTTATGGATAGATATAAGAACAAAAGGTGAGGGCCCTGAATTAAAGATTTCCACATTCCCATCATTCAAGAAAACGGATTATTTCTAGTCCACCATTCTGGAGTCTTTGATTAAATGTGACTTGACTTATCAAGGTGCTACCATTCTGGAGTCTTTGATTAAATGTGACTTGACATATCAAGGTGCTCACTATGAGCACCGGGCCACTGGCCATGGTCGGTTGGAGCATCATTTGAAATTATGGCAAAATCCAAAAAATAAATATAAAATCATGTTTTTATGTGAAAGGAATAACAATGATCTCACTTTTTGAGTATCACGAAAAAGGCACGCACTCTTCCTCGATGGATAAAAATTGATTGCTATTATCTTTTCCAATGAGCTTACGTGGCAAACAACGCTTATATGATAAGCTGACGTGGGATTGTTTTCAATATTGAATTAGTACAAGAGAAACAAAATTAATGATTTTAAACTCAAAAGAAAATGATTTTTATCCAAGAGAAATGAGAAAAGAAAAAACCAAAGTAACGGGAATATCGTAGCAAAAGCAAGTGTCCTATTTTCCTCCTCTTTATTCCTTTCAATTTACGAAGGGAAAGCATTTTGCAGATGCCAATGTGGTCGCATCATTGAGGCATGTAAAAGTTTCTATATAAAACAAATTGTACGAAATGTTTGTTCTAATACATGTGGTTTTACAAAACCTTACATGGTATTAGAACAAATTGTCCTAAGTTTAAATCTTTCTAGACCTTAATTTATCTCATCAATTATATATTTCCACGCTTTAGGTTTAGGCCAAAGTTCAGCCTACTCGTGAGGGGAAGTGTTAGAGTAATTAAATATTAAATCATGTATTTATCGTAAAATTTAAGTTTTAGAACAGTTGATAGTAATCTCACGAAATCTTATGGCGTTGAATAAAATATGAATCTTCCATTTCGAATGAAGTTGTGTTGGGGCCCTTAGGATTTTCTCGATTTGGACTTCAGGCTAATGATTATGGACAACTGGCAGCCATGGTTGCCTAAGCTTGGTGATGTTGATCCCTCAAAAACGATTCCATAGGGTTTCATAGTATTGTCCATACTGTGCTTTTATTTTTGTCGGCCATTACTTTTGGCCACAGCGATTTGCATTATTGTCCTTTTGCTGTGGACCAGACATAAACTCACACTTGTATGCATAATAGAATTGATTAATTAATTATGTATTTACTCTATGTTTGAGAATATTTCGTTAATGGACAGCTCGTAATTAGGAACTTCCATTATGGCTGTAATTGATAACAAACCTATCTTATTTGACCATGTGGACTCGCTTCTATTAGTTAATTTGACTCTTTTCACGAAATAAATTTCACTTAAATTTTTTGAGTACTTGGTGTGAGCACTTTCCCTAAATCCAAAAATGGAAAATAATACTTAAAATTCAGCCTACGCATGAGGGAGAGTGTTAGAATAATTAATTATTATATCATGTTTTTATCTAAAAATTTAATTTTTAGAATGGTTGGCAATGGTTCTACAAAACCTTACAACGTTGGAAAAAATATGAATCTTCCATTTCGAATGAAGTTGTCTTGGGGCCCTTGCGATTATCTCAATTCCGACTTCAGGCTAATGATTATAGACAACCGGCAGCCATGGTTGCCTAACCTTGGTGATACTAATCCCTCAAAAACGATTCCATAGGGTTTCATAGTATTGTCCATAGTGTGCTTTTATTTTTGTCAGCCATTACTTTTGGCCACAGAGATTTGTATTATTGTCCTTTTGCTGTAGATCAAACATAAACTCACACTTGTATGCATAATAGAATTGTTTAATTAATTATGTATTTACTCTATGTTTGAGAATATTTCGTTAATGGACAGCTCGTAATTAGGAGCTTCCATTATGGTTGTAATTGATAACAAACCTATCTTATTTGACCATGTGGACTCACATCTATTAGTTAATTTGACTCTTTTCACGAAATAAATTTCACTTAAATCTTTTGAGTCCTTGGTGTGAGCACTTTCCCTAAATCCAAAAACGAAAAACAATGCTTAAAATTCAATATTACAAACCACTCTATGGTCCACTGAAGATTTTGCTTCTTCTTTTTTCTTTTTTTCTTTTTATTTGGCATTAGCAAATACATTTTGAAGCGTTCCTTCGTTGAGTGTACATATGAGAAAAAAAAATTGCTATATTTGACTTTTTGGGATATAAAGAAGTAGTCAATGATTCTCTAGAGAAGATCGTGTATTAAATGGCAACGTTTGGCCTCGGTTTGATAGACTCACATGTGAGAGGAGTATATTTAGTGCATGTGGCGAGAAATAAAGAAAGCCTCACATTGGGTATTTGAAGTGAAAAGGAACGGAGCAATTGTAATACCCTAATTTTCAAAAGGAGATCATGGTCAACTAAAAAGAATAGATCATGTGCACCAGTCAAAACTGGATGTCATGATGACATACTAAATAATCAGGAGTTATCAACCACTACTCCTCATAAATTATGTCCTAAATTTCCATAAATGTATCATATTAATTGGCTAATTCAAGATTTCACCATCAGTTGTGTTAAGAGAAATGGACATTTATCTTTTTTACTCATAAGAGTTAACGGAAGCTAAAGGTTTTAGACCGCGCACAATTGCCTTCACCTGGAATCTCTCGGTCCATCAGCTTTGACGTCCGCAAGGAAACCTCCTGATTAGAGATACCATTGACATTTCTTCTTTCTCAAATTGGATAGATAAAAGGCAAATGGAAACCCAAGTAATCTGAATGAACTAGTATATACTTCCCCAATAAGCCTGATTGCAAGGGTAACTGTAAGTCATGATTACTAAATTGCCAATTGACATTTGAATTGCTGCCAAACATAAGATCGTCCAACATCAAAGGTAAGAAAAGAGATGAGCATCTATTGTTATATATTCCAACTTCAGGAAATAACCAAAAATTAAGTCGATCTATAACCATAGCAAAAGTATGTAGTATATAAGTTCTTTTCAATCCAAAACCAAAAGCCGAACAATCAAACTGATAAGCTAAATAAATCTTTTCAATCCATGCGGGATCCAACCTAGTCAATATGACTTCTAATCCTCCCAAGTTCCTAAAGCATCCCATCTCTTTTCCTCAAAAACACGACTGCCATTGGATCACCTACAAGAATCCATTAATCAAAGTTAATTAACCTTTAAGCAAGCTCAAATTTCGGGAGAAGAAAATAAAGGAAACGCAAAAAAGCAAAAATCTCCCGAAATTGACTGCACTTTTTGAAAAAAATCATTAAAAATTATCAACATCAACACTGGCCTTGCCAGCTTTGCTATATAAGACGGCCAATATCAACACCAGCAATTTTTTGTCAAAAATGAACTAACTAACTCAATTGGTAAAAAATGAAAATATTTAGTAATCAACCGGTAAAATTGAAATATCTATATCTGAATTGACAAAGGTACAAAAAATGTATGAATTTATGAATTTTTTTTTCTTTTTTTTCCCTTTTCTTCTGAGAACTTACGTCCAAAGAAGCACTTGCAACAATTCTCTCATTCTTACGTGCAGCTTTCCCTACAAGAAAATTTCAGGAATAGGAAAAGGTACTCCTTTGTTTTTTGGCTATACTTAGATTGAACGTCGGCCGACATCGATGAAACCTTAAATTTTAGAAAAAGCTGTCTCCTCTTTTGTTTCGTTCATGACCCTTACTTTTTTAAAAAATTTCCTTAAAACTTTTCAGGAAGGGGGAAAAACTCAATTTGCTTCCTGTCCTCGACCTGGGGGGTCGCATCAGGCCTACTTAACGGGGCATGAAACAGAAAGTAGTGGAGACTGAGATTTGCCTGAGAGCATGTTCGCATGCACTTCGAAGGAATAAGAATCTATCGCATAAGATGGGTCGTAGGTCACAGACGGAGTTTGATTATAAAAAATCTCACACACTAAAAAATAAAGGAAAAATAATACGCCTCTATAAACCTTAAATTATATTCATTGCAACACTAATACCCTAAACTTTCTTGATGTCATAAAAAAATCTCAAATTTGTATATATATACCTTCCATCATGATTCTGTTCAAGATTTACGTTAAAAATCTGACATGGATCCAAAGTGGGATTATTGATATTTTTTGAGAAAAAGTGGTGCAATACAAACATCACTTTAGAAAAAGATTAAAAGGAAAATGGAGAACTAAAAATGCTAATAAAAAAAATCGGACCTGAGAAAAGAAAGAGAGAGATTGCACATGATATGGGGTGTTTAAGGGCTGCCCCGGCCATGTTAGATTATACATATAATACTTTGATGCGGAAATTCAAAGTAAAAACAGTGATCTTTTGATCTTCATGATTTTCTACAAAGAGATGAAGACATACCTTTATCCATAGTGTTGCACTTGATGATGATTGTTGTAGAAAACCCAAAGAACTCGAACCAAATGAAGAAATCCGATTTCTCTCCCTTAACCCACTATTCTTGATGTATTCTATCGATGGAAGAGAGAATACCAAATTCCTTTCAGTTATTGTTATTTATTGTGGGTGGAGAGAGGATCGGACTCTATTTGTACGTTCGTTGAAAAGGTGCCTTCCATCAAAGCGATATACCCTTTCAATTTATTAAAGTCGTAACTCCTCGTAACCAATAATTATTTATTTTATACCATAACAATAATTATTAAACCATATAATAAATCATATCATGTGGGCCACAATAATTCTTACATTCTCCCACTTGGCTCATATGATATTCCTTTCATAGTTTAATAAAGACTGTAATGTGCACAATAACATTATGCTATAAAATTTCATTAAATTGGCAATCACATAATAATCACAATTAAGTAAAGAAAACTAATGCAAGTCATAGCGGTTGTATGTCATTAATCGACATAGTCCCTTCTATGCACTACATCTATAGCACTTTACTTAACATAATCCATAAATGAGAAGTACAATAATAGTCCAACCATAATGTTTCTTTAGAAACTATCCTGTTTAACATTCATCTATTTCCATAATGTATACTAAATAGAAAATAGGAAATATCATAAACACGTAAGTGAGCTCAAAGTGTCAAATACATAAACTTAATACAATCATAATACAAACATTAATGACGTCTAATAATGTCCATCTTTTCAACATGCTCATTAAATGTTTTGGGCGGCAGTCCTTTTGTTAAGGGATCTGCTATCATAAGTTTGGTGCTAATGTGCTCAATTGACACTCTTCGTTTCTGAACTTCTTCTTTAACAAATAAGTATTTGATCTCCATATGCTTAGCACCCTTAGAATACTTATCATTCTTCGAGAAGAAAACTGCTGTAGAGTTATCACAATAAATTTTCAATGGCTTGGCAATACTGTCGACAATCACAAGCCCTGAAACAAAATTCCGCAGCCATAATCCATGAACAGTGGTCTCAAAGCATGCCACAAATTCAGTTTCCATAGTGGATGCAGCAATAACTGACTGCTTCGCACTCTTTCATGAAATTGCCCCTCTAGCTAGAAGCAACAAGTAACCAAACATTGATTTTCTTGTATCGGCACATCCGGCTAAGTCTGAATCCGAATATCCAATC
Source organism: Eucalyptus sp. ANBG9806169 (assembly GCA_014182395.1). Lineage (NCBI taxonomy): Eukaryota > Viridiplantae > Streptophyta > Magnoliopsida > Myrtales > Myrtaceae > Eucalyptus > Eucalyptus sp. ANBG9806169. Next base: position 32,755,155 of record CM024574.1, read on the forward strand.
ACCTCGAGATGATCGGATCTTTTATAAGTGAGCATATGATTCTTCGTTCCTTGCAGGTATCTAAGAAATTTCTTTGCAGCTTTCCAATGATCCATTCCAGGATTACTTTGATACCTGCCCAGCATTCCGACAGCAAAACTGATGTCTGGTCTAGTGCAAGTTTGTGCATACATTTAAGCTCCCCACAACAGATGCATAAGGAATATTTTTCATTTGTTCTTGTTTCAATTCACTTTTCGGACATTGCATAAGGCTAAATTTGTCACCTTTCTGAATTGGAACTATTCCTGCTGAACATTTACTCATATTAAATCTCTCTAAAATTTTCTCATTGTAGGCTTTCTGAGATAATCCTAATAATCATTGTGATCTATTAAAGAATATTTCTATTCCTATCACATATGTTGCCTCTCCCATATCCTTCATTTCAAAATTCTTAGAGAGAAACTTCTTGGTTTCATGTAACAAACCAAGATCATTAGCAACCAAGCAAAATATCATCAACATACGAACTAAAAATACACTTGCTCCCACTAATCTTCATATATACACACCAATCAACGGTGTTTTCCTTAAATCCAAATGAAGTTATGGTATCGTTAAACTTAAGATACCATTGTCGGGAAGCTTGCTTAAGTCTATATATTGATTTCTTTAATTTACATACCATGTGTTCCTTTCCTATAACTGAAAAGCCTTCGAGTTGGTCCATGTAAACCTCTTCTTCTAAATTCCCATTAAGAAAGGCGGTTTTTACACCCATTTGGTGTAACTCTAAGTCATAATGAGCCACCAAAGCCATAATGATTCTAAGTGAGTTTTTCTTAGAGACTGGTGAAATTGTCTCTTTATAGTCAATGCCTTCTTTTTATGTAAAACCCTTTGCAACAAGTCTGGCTTTATGTCGTTCAATATTGCCTTTTGAGTCGCGCTTAGTTTTAAAAACCCATTTACACCCGACCTTCTTACATCCCTTAGGCAATTCAACAATATCCCAAACTTGATTTTGATGCATGGATTTTAACTCTTCTTGCATGGCATTAAACCATTCATTAGAATCTTCACATTCCATGGCTTGGGCAAATGAATCTGGATCATTTCCAATTCCTTAGTCAATTTCTGACTTTTGTAGACAAACCATATAGTCATCAGAAATAGCAGATCTCCTTTCTCTTTGAGATCTTCTTAATGCTATTTCTTGTGACCCAGCTATTGGAGGTTCAATATTGACATCTTCATTATGGAGTGTTTGTTCATTAATTTGTTGTTCTTGATTATTGTTAGGTTGTACTATAATATCAGGAACAACAATTTTAGAAGCTTCGGGTATAAGAACTTCTACTCTTACTTCTTGAATGCAAGCATCACGCATTCTTTCACTCCCACTGATGTCACCATTCTCAATGAACCTAGCATTTCCATATTCAACAATTCTTGTACTATGATTAGGACAATAAAATTTATACCCTTTGGATTTCTCTGCATAACCAATGAAATAACCACTGGTCGTTCTCGAATCCAATTTCCTTTCATGTGGATTGTAAATTCTTACTTCTGCTTGACAACCCCAAACATGCAGGTGTCGTAAATTAGGTTTTCTTTCCGTCCACAATTCAAAGGGAGCCTTTGAAACTGCCTTACTAGGAACCCTGTTTAATAAATACATAAAAGTCTTTAAAGCATACATCCACAAAGATAAGGGTAAAGATGAATGACTCATCATACTTCTAACCATTTCCATTAAAGTACGATTACGCCTTTCTGCTACACCATTTTGTTGTGGTGTACCTGGCATTGTGTATTGAGCACAAATGCCATGTCTTTCAAGGAATTTAGCAAATGGACCTGGACATTGTCCCGATTTATTATACTTTCCATAATATTCACCGCCTCTATCCAATCTTACTATTTTCACATTTCTATCTAATTGCCTCTCAACCTTTTTAATATGCACTTCAAGTGCATTCACTGATTGTGACTTATCATGTAATAAATAAATGTAACCATAACATGAAAAATCATCAATAAAGGTGATGAAATAGCTTTCCTTACCAAAAGATGGAATATCGAAAGGACCACATATGTCAGTATGTATAATTTCAAGAAGCTCTGTGCTTCTTGTGGCACCTTTCTTAGTGTGCTTTGTTTGTTTACCTTTAATACAATCAATACACACTCCAAGGTCATAAAATCAAATTTGGAAGAATTTCATTCTTCACTAATCTTTGCATTCTTTCTTTGGATATATGACCCAAACTTTTATGCCACAAGTAAGCAGAATTTTCATTCACCAAATTTCGTTTAGTGCCAACATTATGATGCAAGGTCATTAATGTCTCAACAAAAGTATTATCAAGTCTAAATTTGTAGAGACCATCACATAAAGTTCCAGTTCCAATAAGAGTATCATTCTTAAATAGACTGAAAGATTCAGAACCAAACTTACAATAAAATCCCGCCACATCAAGTCTTGGCAAAGAAACTAAATTGCGAGAAAATGTAGGTACGTAAAGGGTTCAAAACAAATCCAAATAATGCCCAGTATCTAAGATCAAACGATAAGTGCCAATGCCTTCAACTGGAGCTTTGTTTCTGTTCCCCGTAATCACATAACTTTCATTTGGCTTTATGGTTTAAATCGTAAGAAATCCCTGCATCATATTTGACACATGAGTGGTGGCACCAGAATCAATCCACCAAGTATTATGAGGAACTTCAGTAAAGTTTGATTCAAAACATACTAAAGCACAAGGCTTACCTTTTTTTTTTAACCAAGCCTTACATTTCAGACAATCTTTCTTCAAGTGTCCAATTTTGTTGCAAAAATGACACTTAATAAGATTGTGTTCCTTCTTGTGGATTTGAGAAGCCTTTGAAGAGTCATTTAGGACGTGTAGTCCTTTCTTCTTGCTCCTTTCACCTTTCCTCTTGAAATTCTTTCGAACTTCTTGATGACTTGAAAGATGAACAGAATGAGCCTTTTGATTCTTTATCCTTGTTTTCTCTTGAACTAGCATACTGGCCAATTCATTTACATTCCACTTATCCTTTATAGTGTTGTAATTCATTTGAAATGGCACATATTGCTCATGAGGCAAGGAATTAAGTATAAATTGTACTAAAAAGTACTCATCCACGTTCATTCCCAAAGTCCTTAACTTTGCTGCTAAATTCGTCATCTCAAGTATATGCTCATGCATGGTACGTGAACCATCATATTTCATGATGGTCAGTGTACTCATCAATGTACCAGCAAGTGACTTATCAGCAGTTTGAGAATGCTCTTTTGCAAATTTCATAAATTCCTTAGCATTGTCAGTCTTGGGAAGAGAAGTCTTTAAATTGTTTACAACTGTCATTCGCATGAACATTAAGCTCAGTCTGTTCGATCTTTCCCAAGCTTTATGGAAAGATTTTTCCATCATTGCTACTTTCTTCAATAATAGTAGCTGGTTTCTCAGCTTGAAGAGCTAAATCAAGATCCAGGACACCTAAGTGAAACTGGACTTGTTCACTCCAATCAGGAAAATTTATCCCATTGAATAAGGGAACAGACGAAGCATGCTAATGGAGTGAAACTGGTACAGATACTGCAAACATATGCAAGAAAATACTCATACATTAATACCTTGAGAATATCACCTAATCAGATTCAAACTAAACGACACATGTGCATTATAGTTCTCCTTTGGGCGATCCTATGATATACAAATATATATAAACCATAATGATGCTAATAACTTTTATTTGATAATTGTAAATATATCTTATTAAAATTTATTTGCTATCTTTGGATATACAAACAAATGTAACAAGTCATATTAATTATCAACCATAACGTTCATGAATTATAAGAAAATAATTAACCTTTGGGTTAATCCCTAAGTTCTTATAATAAATTAACTTCAATATACCCATAACACCAATAATGATATGCAACATATCAATTTCATATATATAGTATCAATTAATCATGGGTAATTGAATAAAACAATTTACAATATCAAAAATTCAAAAGATCTCAAGGTTTGGCCACTTTGGTGACTAACAAACCATTCATAATATGAATTTTTAATATTGTAAAATACAAATATTTACCAAATTGCACACAAGGACAAAAACTTAATCAAAGCATAAGGGCAAAATCGTAAAATCATAATTTCATAAGGGCAAAACCATAAATTTATAATGCAGGGGCAAAATGGTAAATAATTAGCAAGGGCAGAACTGTAAATTTATAATCCAGGGGCAAAATGGTAAATAAACAGCCATGGCAGAGTCGTAAATTTATGAGAAGGACAAAATGGGAATTTTAAAAATGGCATAGGGGCAAAATGGTAAAAACAGGCCCTCGGTATGTCAGGTGCGTGCCGAGCACGCGCCTAATCCACCTCGGGCGCGTGCCCCGCAGGCGCGTGCGTTGCACACGCCTGCCAACCGCCGCGCGGGCAATTCCGCGCGCGTGGACTCCACGCGCCCCCGGTTGGCGCGCGTGGATCCCACGCGTGCAGTGGTTGCGCGCGTGTGAAGGCGCGTGGCGCATGGTTCCACGCGCCTGCAACGGCAGTGCACGCGTGGAGCCCACACGCCTTCTTCCTCGCGCGACCGAACGCGTCTCTTCGTCGTTTTTCGCCGTTCTGCCGCGGTTTCGCCGGCCGTTTCTTCTCTGGCAGCCCATCGCAGACATAAATAAATAATGGGTTTTGAAGAGCATGTCGGCACGACCACATGGGTTTAAGTTTCGGCGAAAATGACTAAGAAATTGGCCCCAAATCAAAACAAAATTTCTCATAATACAAAACCTCCACCACCACGGCTTCCGCCGCTCGATTAGCCTCCGACGAACACCAATATACCGGAAAAACTCATGGCTAATGTTCCTCATGGCAGTGCGACCATATGGGTCCGAAACCAAGCGATGGGTCACCGGATTTTGCCCGGAATCGGAGAGTTTCTATCTTGCCCTTAAAATTCCGAATTCCTCCATTTTCGTCCTTTTTTCATTCGGATTTTTTTTTTTAAACACTCCATCATTCAGGTTTCAACGACAGAACCCTCCAAAACATTACAACAATAATAAATACTACGAACAGGATCGTTTAACAAATCATCAAACATAAATCATAATATTTCTATAAACGGAAAAATCATGAGATCATAAACCATGGCTCTGATACCAACTGTTAGATTATACATATAATACTTTGATGCGGAAATTCAAAGTAAAAACAGTGATCTTTTGATTTTCATGATTTTCGCAAATAGATGAACACATACATTTATCCATAACGTTGCACTTGATGATGATTGTTGTAGAAAACCCAAAGAACTCGAACCAGATGAAGAAATCCGATTTCTCTCCCTTAACCTACTATTCTTGATGTATTCTATTGATGGAGGAGAGAATACCAAATTCCTTTCAGTTATTGTTGTTCATTGTGGGTAGAGAGAGGACCGGACTCTATTTGTACGTTTGTTGAAAATGTGTCTTCCATCAAAGCGATATACCCTTTCAATTTATTGGAGTCGTAACTCCTCGTAACCAATAATTATTTATTTTATACCATAACAATAATTATTAAACCATATAATAAATCATATCATGTGGGCCACAATAATTCTTACAGGCCATTCTGACTTTGTTGGAGTGAGTTGTCAACCCTGGCGGGGCATTGGTAAGGTTTAGCCAATGCTCGTGTGGATACCCTTAACACACAATTACAAATACATTATCCAGATCAAACAATGCCACTTAAGTCTACATCATAAACCCATGTATATTCTCTCTTTCAATTCTATCTAGAATATATTTATCACATTAGTACAAGTCCGAGGATTTTTATAACATATAAAAAAAAAATTGAGGTATTCATGTCACAATGGGCAGGTTTAAGATTTTTAGTGACAAATAAAAAGTTCAAGGCATTTATGTTATAAGAAGCACGCTTTGTGATTTTTTATAAAATTAACCCTTGTTTGTATATGCAAACGATGTCATTAACATCATATCATAAATATTTGGTGCTTGCTATGAAACTTCCCGAACTCTCTGTCGTTTTTCAATCATCCCTTCTTACGTACATCCTCACTTTAAAAAAGCAAAAATTATTGATGAGTGTGTTAGAACTAGTAACAGCACCTAGAGGGGGGTGAATAGGTGACTAAGATGATTTTTATAAAATTAACAGAATGTATAGACAATTTATTTGATGAAGGATAAAGAATTTGAAAACAATAATCATTGCAAGTGAAAGTAATGTAAAGTAAAAGGATTAGGGATAGAGAATCAAGACTCCAAATTTATAGTGGTTCGGCTTAGACCAAGCCTACGTCCACTCTCCCGCACGGACAGCCCACTAGCTAGATTTCACTAAGAATCAAAAAGAGAATTTGCAGTCTCACGCCCTTGATTCCACAGTGTAGAGACTCTACTACACTTCCTCAAGGTCTCACCACAGTTCAGTCTCTCTTTTGATTACAAGTATAGCTCGAAGGATAAGATCACAAAATAACAAAGAGATTCAGATTTTGGAATTCTTCTATCTTCCACTCTTGAACAACTTGAGCGTCTCCCTTTAAACACTTCTTCATGCCTTCATTACCGTTGGCACCTTCCAAAGAAGTTTTTCCAATCAACCCGTTGGATAGAATCAATTTAGAGAGATCTCGAGCTCCTCAAGGAAAATGTTGATAGCCCATCAATCCTGCTCGCTCATACAATCAGGATCTTGGTTTCCATAAGTAGAACCTTCCAAGTATAAGTTGCGAATCTAGAGAATCTAGATTATTCGAATACGAATAGTAGATCTTGAAGTGCTAAAACCAGTCGTGAGAAATTCCTTAACTGTTGGAGTCAAAACCATAAAAGATAAAATCATAATAGAATTTTTAACTTTGTCGGTTTGGAAACTGTCCATGAGAGTTAGACTTTGAAACTTGAGTCCGGAGGTCTTCAGACTTTGATCTTCAATTTTGCCAGTAGAGTCTGCAAGTCTTCAGACTAGACTGATGAAAATGTTTTGTCGACTTCAAAATACCTTAAGAGGATTTTTCTAACAGAGTGGACCAAAGCACACTGTAGATAGCCATTATAACACGAGGCCACCAGCCGGTGGAATTCACAATTTTTTCCAAGTAGTGTAAGATTGAAGCGATAACATCAGTCCCTGGATTGCTCAGTTCTTGCTAAGGTACGTGCAAGCACCTTGTTCGACTCTTTGACTTATTATATTACACCTCGCTAAATTCCGTCTTCGATTATCTTGATCTCATGCTTGGATCATATAATCTTCCCAATCTATTGTGATTAAAAAAAATAATGTTTCTTTTCTAATAAAATACCATTTTTTTAAAAAAAATTACCACCGTTTTTCTTCTTGTGGTATGAACGATGCTTCGAAAAATGTTTGCAGGCTCACCGCTGGCGTTGAACTACAGGAGGATTTTCCTGATGGGGAGGAATAACTGTCCACAAGGTTGTTCGGGTTTCCCATACTTCCCTCCTCCATCAGCAGGGGACGTTCCAGTTTCTGTATCTTTGGAAAGCGACATCGCTGCATGCAAGGACACTTCGAGGTGGATCACCGTCAGCGTAGTCATCATTGTCGTCGCCGTAGCTGTCGGTGTTACTATTAAAAATCGTCGTGGTCCCGGAGACAGAACCGCCACTTCACCGAAATTGATATTGAAGCTTAATATTCCAAAAATAACGTCAGTGCCGCAACGGGGGGAGGACGCGAAGATGACCTCACGGCAGCAATCGCTGGAGAAGGATCGTGAAACAACCCCATCGTCGGCAAAGCCTGATGAGGTGTCACCAACCTCATCGCAGCCGTCACCGTCGTTGCCGTTGTGGCCGTTGTCGCGGCCTTTTTCACCGAAGTTGTCGCCACAGCAGCTGCTGTCGCGTTGTTCGTATGGTGATCAAATGATAGAATTACCGTGGGTGGTAATTGAATGATGCATAATGACAGATCGTCTGCTCTGTCGCATAATACTTCAGATTCGATGCAATAGATAATTTTTGTTATTGGAGGAAATAATGTTTGTGTTGGAGGGTTTATTGAATTCGGCAGTTTTATGGTCCATCGAGAAATCCCGTATCATAACAAATTATGCCTTTCTGAATTTTCTCGTAACTCCTATGAAAAAGCTGCAATGCACAAAATCTTGAAGGTTTTACAATCAACGGACGAGATTTATTTTTTCTTATCCAACGGTCATAAGTAGTTACGTATCCGTTCTCAAGGGTTATTCGTAACACCCTTTATGAAAAGGTAAGAAAATAAATTTTTTTTTATAAAGAAAAAGCCCAAAACAATTTTACATCTCCACCTTGTGCAGGAAAACTACGGCAATTGTCGTGGTGACCTCGCGACTTCCGAGGGCAAATTAGATTGGCAAGGAAATTGACGGATTACCAAGGGTGCGTTGGTCACCGGCCCTTGTCTGGCGACCAGTAAGGGGAAGAAGAGAGGAAGAGAAAAAGAAGAAAAGAAAGGAGAAATTGCCTGTATCTTAAGTTGTTCTCAATAACTTTTTTTTTATTTTATATTTTTATTCCAAATCTATTCCCGAGAATAAAAAAAAATACCAAATGCATTTTTATTATATTTCTATTGCAGAAAACAAATTAAAAAAAAAAAAAACACTTGTTCTCAGGAACATTATCGAACGCACTATACGTGATTCCTCTTGCAATGAAGCATCTACACTTAGCATGGCCCTTTCAAGCCTTCTCAATCATAATTTGATTTTTCAATTCAATTATACAATTATCTTGGAGATGCCACTAACTTATTATGGGTCAATTGGCAATTCAAGTAGGATGCGGAAGTACATTTCACTCCTGTGAACTAGAGATTCACAAGTTGATTTAGTTGCGCCAAATCTTTCATTATGAGAACAATTTACATGCAAACTTCACCAATTTTTATTCCTTAAATCCTCTAAACATATAAAAAGTGATTATGCATAGCCAGTCAAGTTATAAAAATAAACAAGCAAGCAATTCTAGTAAAAAGCTAATAAAATAAATAAATGACAGGAAAATAAAGGACACGAGTCGTATTGGGCAAAATCAAACAAAACCTTGTTATTTAGGCTTGGGACAAAACCCCGTGAGTTATAAATGTAAATTCGGTATAAACTCTTCAAGAGATGCCTGATGCTCGAAAAGGTAAGTGAATGTATGATGTGTCATGACCATCTACTAAATAAACTACATTCCTAAAATGAATTGTTGCATGTGAAAATTACATCTAAAAAATGCAATATAAAGTGCATGCGATATTAAGAAAACAAATCTATTTGTGAATGTGCATGGTACCTTAAATGCACCCCTGAAAATACTTTTTAAATTTTTGTAATAGTTTAAGATAAAAAAAAAAAAAAAAAAAACTAAGAAAATTAACTGAAAATTAACTTAGTGTCGAAATAAATATGAACTATGTCTTATATGCTTGAATCAACCTATATTCCATAGTTACATAGCAACTTGGACAAATCACAAATAAAAATTGTCTACGTCAATGCCAGTGGTGTCACATAAAAGGACTAGCGTTCATGTCGACGTCAATCGGCCAATTTTGGTTAGTTGACTAAATTAGCACAAATGCAAAATAGTTTAGAACTTAATTGTTCAAAAGAAAAAGGTTTATGATTGAATTGGTACAATTATAATAAGTTTATGACATTTTTGGTAATTTTCCTTAGAGCCATTATAATGAGAGGCCATCTAATCAAAATTCGCACTCCTTTGCTGGTCGTGTAAGAATTATACCAATAACACCACTCGCCTCGGTTCTTTATAAGTTACAAGCTCCTTCGACTCTTCAGTTTATGCTATATCCTACTTCATTCCATTTTCAGTCTTCTCCTTCTCGCACTCGGGTCATATAATCTTCTCCGTTTATGTGATCAAAAAAGTGTTTCTTTTCTTATAAAGTACCCTCCTTTTGAAGAACTACTTATGTTCTTGTGTGAATTGATGCTTCAAAATATGTCTGTAAACTAGTCGCTTGCATTGAACTACGCAGGGTTTTCTTGATGGAGAAAAATAACTGTCCACAAAATTGTCTGTGTTGTCCGTGTTGCCCGTACTTCTCGCCTTCGTCCGATGACAAAATTTCGTGGTGGGATACTCCGGGATGGGTCATCGTCGGCATCGTAGTTGTTGCCGTTATATTATGTGGTTTCCTTTTCTACTTTAAGCGTTGTCCTAAGGACACAGAGGGCAGTCTCTCGGATGAACCACAAATCTCCGTCGTACAGGCGCTGTGAACATTTCGATTCCGTTGTCGTTAGGGCTCTTCTCCAAAGGATAATAATCCGCAAGCTTCTGGGCATGTTTCTGTGTGAAACTTAGATGATGTATAGTGACAGATCGTCTATTCTAGTATCCAACATTGGAGAGTTGATGCAATAAATAATTGTGTTGGAAGAAAAAATAATTATGATGAAGGGTTTATTAAATTTCTGTAGTTCTATGGTCTTTCAAGAAATGGATCTTCGGATTTATTGCAACATTTTCAGGGGTGAACCATTAAAAGAAAACTAATGAATCACTATGGGATTGAGGATCAGACCAACCGGTCCTAGGACCAAGAACCGGACCATCCAGTCCAATCCAATGGAACTAGCCACTTAGCAAAAAAATTTTAAAAATATACTAGAGTTATTACAATTTTATGGTTTATTGCTATTTCTAAGAAATTAAAAATATTTTTGAAAAAAAAGAGTCGGTCCAATTCCATCCGGTTCCCCCTCGGAATCAGGAAGCGGACTGAAAATCGTCAATTCCATTTTTATGGAACTGGAAACTAGACCAACGCCTTTGAGAACTGGATCAACGTCCCCAAGAATCGAATTGAACCAAACCAGCCAGTCCGATCCGATTCGGGCAGTCCGATATGCTCACCCTTAATTAATAACATTTGCATTTTTAAAGTGAGGATGTACACAAAGAGGCATGCCTCACGGCAAATCAACATAACGGTAATGTCATTAACGTTAGATCATGATTATCTGCTACGTGAATTGAAAGTTCCCAACTCTTCGTCATGTTATAATGGCTATCTATAGTGTGCTTTGGTCCACTCGTCAATAATTTTTGCTTTTACAAAGTGAGGATGTACATGAGAAAGGCATGCCTCACCGACCGGTGATGTTGACTTGCTGTGAGGCATGCCTTTCTTGCAGTAGGACTTTCATCCATCTCTTCTCACTCTAGATGCGAGAGGCTACTTTATTTGTCTATCCTGTGATAACCAAGATTGTTCCACTCGTCAATAATTTTTGCTTTTTTAAAGTGAGGATGTACGTGAGAAAGGCATGCCTCACCGACCGGTTATGTTGACTTGCCGTGAGGCATGCCTTTCTTGTAGTAGGACTTTCATCCATCTTTTCTCACTCCAGATGCAGAAGGCTACTTTACCTGTCTATCCTGCAATAGCCAGGGTTGGATAACCCTCAAATGATGTCTACCTTCACCACTGAGTGGCCCTTAATTCCTGGTCAATTTTTTTCTTCCCAATTGAGAGGGAATACGGGAGCAATATTGCGAGGTCTCGCACCCCTTGTTTCTTTCCCTTGAGTCTTTTAAGGACTTGCTTAAATCATGATCATGATTATTTGGCACGTGAATTGAAAGTTCCCAGCTCTTTATCATGTTATTTAATCATTCCTTCTTAAGTACATCCTCACTTAAAAAAGGCAAAAATTATTGATGGCATATGAACAAAAGGTGGGGGCCCCGAATTAAAGAGTTCCACATTCCCATCATTCATTCTGGAGTCTTTGATCAAAATGTGACTTGACAATCAAGATGCCACCAATGAGCACTGGGCCAGTGGCCACGGTCGGTCGGAGCATCATTTGAAGTTATGGCAAAATCCAAAAAGAAATCATGTATTTATGCGAAAGGTATAATCATGATATGAAATCGTGTATTTATGTGAAAGGTATAGTCATGATATGATCATAGGACTAGTAAGGACACTTAGAGGGGGGTGAATAGGTGTTCTAGCAAATTTACGCTAGACTTTTAATAAGTTAACTCGTCTTTCAAGAATAACAGATTGAATATGTAAAAGACTATAAGCAATTAGATAAATCTACAAATTAAAGCAATGAGTATAGGGAAAGAGAATTGAAACACAAGGTTTATAGTGGTTCGGCTTAGACCAAGCCTACATCTACTCTCCCGCACTGACAGCCTACTGGCTAGATTTCACTATGAACCAAAAGAGATTTTTACAATCTCATGTCCTTGATTTCACAGTGTAGAAACTCTACTACACTTCCTCAAAGTCTCACAAGTGTTTAATCTCTCTTTTGAGTACAACTTAAGCTCAGCGATAGAGAAAGCAAAGAACTAAGAGCTTCAAACTTTGGAATTTTTATTTCATGCACACACTCAAACAACTTAAGCGTCTTCCTTATAAACTCATTCATGCCTCTATATCCGTTGGCACTTTCCAAAGGAGTTCTTCCAATCTACCCGTTGGACGGAATCAATCAAAGAGATCTCGAGTCATTTAAGGAATGTAATGATAGTCCACCAATCCTGCTCGTCCATACGATCAGGATCTAGGTTTCCATAAGTAGAACCTTCCAAGTATACTTTGCCTTTCAAAAGTTATTGATTATCTGAATTGATTCCAATAAAAATAATTGATCACAAGGTGCTATCTCCAGCCATAAAATCTTCTTCAAACCGTACGAACCAAATCCTTAAAGATAAACTCGCATCTGAATAAGTCTTCTCTTTGTTGGTCAAGAAACTGCCAGTGTGAGTTGACTTTGAGTCTTGAGTCTTGCAATCTTCAGACTTTGACGACAGAGTCTGGAGTTCATCAGACTTTAATAATTGAGTCTTGAAGTCTTCAGACTAGACTGATAGAAACGTTTTGTTAACTTCAAAATAAGAGAGTTTTCTCCAACATATGAATCTTCCATTTCGAATGAGGTTGTCTTGGGACCCTTGGGATTGTCTCGATTTGGCCTTTAGGCCAACGATTATGGACAACTGGCAGCAATGGCTGGCTAAGTTTAGTGACGCTGATCCCTCAAAAATGATTCCATAGGGATTCATAGTATTATCCATATTGTGCTTTTCTTTTTGTCGGCCATTACTTTTGGCCACAGCGATTTGTCTTATTGTCTTTTTGTTGTGGATCAAACATAAACTCACACTTGTATGCACAATAGAATTGATTAATTAGTTATGTATTTACTCTATGTTTGAGAATATATCGTTAATGGACAGCTCGTAATTAGGAACTTCCACTATGGTTGTAATTGATAATAAACCTATCTTATTTTACCATTTGGACTAATGTGAGGCTTCTGTTAGTTAATTCGACTCTTTTCATGAAATAAATTTCACTTAAATCTTTTGAGTGCTTGGTGTAAGCACTTTCCTTAAATCCAAAAACGAAAAACAATGCTTAGAATTCAATAATACAAACCAATCTATGGTCCACTAAAGATTTTGCTTTTTTTTTTTTATTTTTTTTCTATTTGGCATTAGTAAATACATTTTGAAGCGTTCCTTCGTTGAGTACACATATGAGATAAAAAAAAAAAAATTGCTATATTTCACTTTTTGGGATACAAAGAAGTAGTCAATGATTCTCAAAAGAGAAGATCGTGTATCAAATGGCAATGTTTGGCCTCAGTTTGATAGACTCAAATGTGAGAGGAGTATATTTAGTGCACATGTGAGGCGAGAAATAAAGAAAGCCTCACATTGGGTATTTGAAGTGAAAGGGAACGGAGCAATTGTAATACCCTAATTTTCAAAAGGAGGTCATGGTCAATTAGAAAGAGTAGATCATGTGCACCAGTTAAAATTGGATGGCATGATGACATGCTAAATAATCAGGAGTTATCAACCACCACTCCTCATAATTATGTCCTAAATTTCCATAAATGTGTTGCATTAATTAGCTAATTCAAGATTCACTAACAGTTGTGTTAAGAGAAATGGACATATATCTTTTTTATTCATAGGAGTTAACGGAAGCTAAAGGCATTTCTTCTTTTGGTCCATCAGCTTCGACGTCTGCAAGGAAACCTCCCGACTAGAGATACCATTGACATTTCTTCTTTCTCAAATTGGATAGATAAAAGGCAAATGGAAACCCAAGTAATCTGAATGAACTAATACTTCCCCAATAAGCCCGATTGCAAGGGTTACAAAATTGCCAATTAACATTCGAATTCCTACCAAACATAAGATCGTCCAACATCAAAGGTAAGAAAAGAGATGAGCATCTATTGATATATATTCCAACTTCAGGAAATGACCAAAAATTAAGTCGATCTATAACCATAGTAAAAGTATGTAGTATATCAGTTCTTTTCAATCCATAACCAAAAGCCGAACAGTCAAACTAATGAGCTAAATGCATCTTTTCAATCCACGAGGGATCCAACCTAGTCAATATAACTTCTTATCCTCCCAAGTTCCTGAAGCATCCTGTCACGCCCCAATCCTTGAGCACGCGCCCATCCCTCACCTGATCAATTATTAGCAATGTCCCGGATGCATCGCTGACCCTTTCATTTTTAATATACACATGCAGAAGCAGATATAAATCCCCAGACAACAAAACAATGGGATAGGAAAGTAGGACTCCAAATTTTCACACTTTGAAAACAACCACACTTATATACATTACAAACCATAATGCATATATATACAAGGCGATTTATTAAATCAGGTCTTAGACAGCCAGTTCACAAAATAAAGTCTACAAAAAGGAATCGACTTCCATCAAAAGGGAAATGTCTTACGACCAGCTAGCCGGACAAGATCGCCGATTCTTCGGGCTTCACCTCTTAAACTCCGAGGCTTCCAGTCCTTCACCCACACCATTTAAGGACCTGAAAATGGTTATACAATAATCAGTGAGACAATGTCTCAGCGAGTTCTACCCCCTAAGACTCAATTAGAAGACCAATATGCCACAAGGGCTGCCTATGCACAACACAAGTCAGAGGACTTACCTTAGCCTTAGATTCCACTTGTAATTCAATACGGTTCAACAGGCACCCAATCAATCACCACAGATCGAAACATCGATCAATCGATCTAGTCGATTACATGTCATCACGACCTTCCCCCAGTCATTTTAAATAAATATCATACATTCTCTAAGATGGAAATCTGGTCATCGAGCCCACGTGCATTCTTCAAGATGACATACCAAGTCACCGAGCCCACGTGCCTTCTCCAAGATGACATACCTAATCACCAAGCCCACATGCATTCTCAAAGATGACGTACCTAGTCACCGAGCCCACATGCCTTCTCCAAGGTGATGTATCAAGTCACTGAGTCAACAACTCATAATGTCTTTCTTCGAGACGACATGCTTAGTCATCAAGCCGACATAATATAACGCTTTCTCCGAGACGACATCCTTAGTCATTGAGCCAGCGTGATATATTGCATAATCAAGTTCCCATTTTTATCATGCCCGATAAAGATACACGTGTGTGGGTACACGTCCGGCCTTAGCCAAAATACTATAATTTCCTTTCCACAAATCCCACTATTTTCTGTAGTCCACCAAAATCTCTTTTTGGCATTGTCAACCGATGCCCGGTTGTCTTTCAATTAATTACCCAAAAATAATTAAATTAGGAATAAATCCTAAAAATCATAATTAAATCAATTCAACGCAAATTAAAACTCGAATAAATAAATAAACTGTACCACGGTAATCGGCATAAAATTCCGGTCACCAACCATCCTGGTTGAATTTCCGAAAAAATAATTAATTAATTAATTAATTACACAAATTAATTATTAAATAGCAATAAATCCAACTTAGGCCCGTAATGCCTAATTGGACGCCGAAACAGACCCAGAAAAATTCCAAGGTTCGTTCAATAAATACTAGAACCTATCTACTCGTTAATGGCTACATCTAACCACCTAACATGCATTGGCAAATCACTAATTTAATTACTCTAATCTAATCTAACCACATAATCACACTTAAATAAATCTAACCAACCCCTAAGCATCATTAGTCTAATAAGCGAGGATTAGTGAGTTAAACTCACTTGTTTATCGAACTGTTCGGTTCAATTTGACAGGAACGCGATGGGAGCCAACTTTCTCCAAAGCGGCCTAGGTTTCGAGGCCCGAAACCATCTCAAAACAGGCCAAACAACACCTCAGAAACCCACTAATTTTCTATTATGTTCTTGCTAAAACAGAAGGGAACAAAGCCGGTTTAGAGCGGGAATTGATCGGGAAAGGGTGAAAGGGTGAAAGGGTCAAACCGGGCTTTGGCGAAGGCTTACCGGCGGAGGAACGACGAAGGACAGCTCCGGTTGAGCTTCACACGACCCGGGGCAGCAGCTGGGATGTGCGCTGGATGGGGAAACACGCTGGAAGGCAAGCTAGACGCAGCTGTGGGAACGGGATCGCTCGAGTGGCGTGCGGCGGCGCGATCAACGACGAGCGGCTCCTACTGTCTCCGGCAATGCTGCTAGCTTCCGCTGGCTTCTTGCTAGCTGCTGGTGGTTGAATAGGCTGGGAGGAAAGGGAATGGCTAGCCAGTTGGCCTGAGGAGCAAGGAGAGGGGACAAGGGCTCCACCAATGTCCAAATTTTCCATTCCTTGGTCTCCCTTGACCATTCTCAGCCACCAGCCCTTCCTTGGCCTCCATTAGGCCACCAATGCTCCCCCTTGCAACCTTGAAATGGTCCAAAAGGCTAGGCAATGGGGGGCATACGAACTTCCTTTAATTTCTTCTCAATTGGCCATCAATCCTTCCTTGAATCAACACAAACCGGCATTAATAAATTCAATTGACATCGCAATTATCAAATTAGTATTTTTCCTCACCAATTGATCCATCTTGCATCCCCATTGCGCGATCAAAAATGATCTCGGCCTTTTTCTGAACAAAAACGGCCCTACCTCAACTTTTTCCCAAAAAGTCTTGGTTTGCAAAAAATCTTCCGAGACTGAGTTGACGTTCCTATAATTTATTGTGACATGACAAAATCTTCAATTTATGAAATCGGACTCAATTTCGCGATAAATTTTCATTTGGCGCGTTTTTAGCGTGACCTAGGCTACCGGGTAACTTTCAGAACTTTTTCAATGCAATTGACCCGTGATCAATTTTCTTTGAACCACAATGAACCTACTCAACACATTGGCGACTCTCGATTGTCGAAAAAATATTGAGGATTCAAATATGGACACAGGGTACCAAAACAATAAGAAAATTAGTCTAGCGTCGGCCAACGAGAATTTTCCAATTTAGTGGGGTCATCCACGATTAGCCACACATCTCAATCGAACTAACCTATCTCTAATCTCAAATCGATTTTTAACTGTGCCATAATGGCCTCTAAAGATAAGCACGGTCGAGTAGCCGATTCCTAGTCAAATTCTCAAGTCTATTGCCTTAAAATTCCTTAACGGCTTCCTTAGATAGTCTAGTTATCTCAAGAGTGATCAACTTTGAGAACTACCCTATAAGCGCATCAATGAAATGCACAATTAATTCAATAGAAAATAGGATTGAAAATTCGGGATGTCACACATCCCATCTCTTTTCCTCAAGAACACAGCTGCCGTTGGATCACTCTGCAAGAATCCATTAATCAAAGTTAATTAACCTTTAAGCAAGCTCAAATTTAGGGAGAAGAATATAGAGGAAACGCAAAAAAAGCAACAATATCTTGCAATTGACTGTACTTTTTGAAAATTTTATGACTCAATTGCATTTTCGCAATAAGTTTTAGAGCTTCTGGTGCAGTTATTCTTTCAATTGTTAGATTTGTAACTACAAACATATTACATCTAATTCAGCTCTTAATCATCAAATTCAAATTATTGCACTATTCCATTTACATTGCCAAAAGACATACATATAATCTCCCTTTCCACATAGACATATAGATATAGATTTTAACACTTTTTGTTCCTACGGATGTGGACTTGTAAACTAAGCTGCGAGGACTCGACGGATTGGCTCTATTCCATAAAATTGGCTTCTATTCCTCTGCAAGCCCTCCTGTCTCTCCTTTGTTTAGATTTCCCTTGCCTAGGACTCTTTAGACCATGTTCATAATTTCATTAAAATTTTCTTTGACCAAAAAGGAAGAAATTCACCTTTTCTCTTGCCCTCATAAAATGATCCACATGAGTCAATTCTTTCTTTTCTTTCTTGGGTCCGTCCAACTTGTCCAAATCAATAATTGCGAGTGAGCATCTGACGAAGAAGATGTGACAAAACAATGGCAACAATTTTTAATTCTATGTTTAGATTTTTCAACTAACGGTGCCCCGTTAGTTGGTTAGTAATAAAAATTATTATCTTTTGATAAAAAAAAAACTCACCCCGTGAGGGAGGGAGGGAGCGTCGCAGGGCATATATATATAGCGCTATCCTCATAGGAGGGAGCGTCGCGGGGCATATATAGCGCTATCCTCCTGGGAGGGAGCGTCGCGGGGCATATATAGCTATCCTCCACCAGGAAAAAATTCTCACTTCTTTGTAGGTCGCGTAAGCATTGGTGCAACATCATTCATCAATTTGCTCGGTTCTTCTTGTGAGGGTATATGTGCAAGCAACTACTTCCACTCACATTATATCTCACTGAATTCTGTGTTGAATCATTTCGATCTCGTGCCCGGATCATATGATCAATTCATCATGATGAAAAGGTAAATTGGCTCTTGGATTAATGCTTCATAGTATGTTTGTAGACTCATCGCTTGCATTGAACTACCTCCACAGAGTTCTCTTGATGGAGAACAATAATTGTCCACAAAATCATCCGAATTGCCAGTACTTTCCTCCTCCATCAGCATGGATTGATCCGAATTCCATACCATCCGATGACAATAACACTCCAACGTGGGTTATTGTTGGTTTAGTCATTGTTGCTGTCATGCTTTGTGGTTTCCTTTTCTACTGCATCTGGTGCGCGCGACAGCCGGGGCCGCAAGGGCCGCCAGGGGAGCGAGGGTTGCAGGGGCTACAGGGGCCACGGGGCTTGCAAGGGGAGCGAGGGCTGCAGGGGCCACCAGGGCCACCAGGGCCGCCGGGGCCGCAGGGATCGCCGGGGCCGCAGGGGCTGCCAGGGCCGCAGGGACCGCCGGGGTGGCCACCGTGGTGGTGGTGGCAGCGGCTGCCGCCGTGGTTGCTGCGGCAGCCACCGCCACTGCCGCCGCCACAACAGGGGCAAGGGTTGTTGGACTATTAATGATGCACGGTGATAGATCATCTTTCTTATCTTATTGTATGCTTATGAATTTAGAAGCTTCTATTTATGTTTGTGTGTGAAACTTGAATGATGCACGGTGATAGATCGTCTACTCTACTATAAAATGTTGGAGATTCGATGTGATGAATAACTTTTGTGTTGGAAGGTTTTTCAAATTTCTTCTTATAATACATGAGTAGTTTTATGGTCATCGATAAATAAATTTTTGAATTATAACGAATTATAACTATTTGCATTTTTTCATAATTTCTATACAAAATGTTGTAAATCGACCAATCAATCCAACATACATAATAAAAGAGTTCCTGCTCTTGGTGGAGAACCGTTTGACAGATTTGCTCTATTATTGCCCCATATTCCGAAGAGAGTCATCGGAACTAAGTCAGCGGGTGATACCGGTGAAATAGAACGGATTATTTTATTCAATTTTTTGGGTGGGCTTCGTACTCCAATCTGTACGGGGGAACTATTAATCCCTACTCGAAATGAAGTGCTGAGGAAGGACATATCCAAGAAGTGTTCCGTGAGTGAACGGAAGTGCGGTTTTGACATATAATCCTGAAAGTCTGACGATCAATGGATGAGACGACATCAATTGTTTCTCATAGGATCTAGCTAGCATAACGATTCCTTAATTTATATCGGTGTTGTTGTGGCTACGGTTTTCCACTGCCAAAAGATGGAAATCGGAAGGGCAAAAGGAGCAGTGGGATGGGATCCTTATAGTTTATCTAAAGAAATAAAATCCAACTGATGATGCCTAATGAAACACCGCATTGCCTTTTTAGTAACTTCCATTGTTCATCGATGTAATTAGGCCAAGCCTCGTCACCCTCTAAGGAACCATGCGCTAACTTGCAAGAAATCAAAATCAGTATCTTGTCTTTCCATGTACTATAAACTTCTTTATGACGCAAAAAACAGAAAAGTAAAAAGATAAACAATTATCAAAAAATTATCGGGCTTAGACATTGCACTACTAGACAACCACACCACCAATCAAACACGAGGCTTGATAGAGTCGGAAGATAAAGCAATCGAATGGCATGACCAGGCTATGCAGAAGGTACAATATATGATTAGGAAAAATAGATAGAAACATCTTGCGTAACAAGTCAAATGAGTAGAATCAAGTTTTTAATAATGGAGTTGAATCGAGTTCAATTTCGAGCCCTATATACTACATTGAGTCAAGCTCGAGCACAGGGATTTGAAAATGAATTTTGTTCACATTCATGATTCAATGTCAAAGCGTTGATTTCCAGTCAGACTTTGCGTAGAAAAACTACTTCAAATCAATAAATAGCTCGATCGCATCTTTATAATTTTTTTGTTAAATGAAATACCTTATCTTACGGTCTTTAGGGCATTGACCCCACTAAAAATATATGATAGTTCCATCCCTGCATGCTAACAAGTATGATGCGAGTCGTCTTCAAAATTTCACAAGCCTCCTCCGAAACATGAACATATCCAATCAAAGCACGACTCCTGAAATATAAAACTGCAATCAATCTTGCAAGAAAGTTTGAAAAAAGGAATATTGGAGCATCTCTTCTTATCGTGCCCCTGCACGAAACCGATTTGGACGAACCCCGCAGTAAACATCCATTTCTCAGATCATATTATAACACGAATTGAAGTGTTATTGACTGGGGCAGTTCTGGGAAAAGCAAGTAAAATGCTTTGGGCTGATGAGGACACGACTGGGGCAGAAATCATATTTTTCACGACGACGGAGACCATAAAATCAAATGCTATTGGTCGATGAGACAAAAAAATCAAAGATGCCGATGAGGACGCGATTGGGACAGAAATCATACTTTTTCACGACCACGAAGACCATAAAATCAAATGCTATTGGTCGATGAGACAAAAAATCAAAGATGTAGCTGACCCAAGCTTTCGAGACTGAGTGCAGGGTAGTCAAAGGAAAATGCGGAAAATTTCCCTTACTTGATGGATTTCCAAAATTATTGATACAAAGTTCGAGAGAACTGGCAACAATTCATCAAAAATTAACCTAATGTAGAATCAATTTCTTCCCAAGATTAAATGGACCAAAATCGACTCAACTCCTGTAATAACAGGCAATATATTCCCACAATATAATCTCATAATGAATAAAAATAATGCCAAAATGATAAAAACAGACAAAAGCAAACACGACAAGTTTATGTCGAAAATTCAATGCGAAAAAAATTATGGACAATTCAAAAACTTTCACTAATCACAAAAAAAAAAATAGTAAGATGCACAAAGGTTCTTCTTTAGTAATATATTAGAGATTCAATATCAACAATATAATGACATTTCGTCACTGTAAAAGCATATTAATATATATGAAGTAAGAAACCCTAATCGCAATTGGAGAAATTTGAGATAATTTAGAAAAAGTGTTCAATGAATAAAACAGATTGACAAATGAAACCGATGGACTCGCCTGTCTCGACTCATCTATCTCGGTCTTATAACAACGTATTGAAATTTGAGTCAACTCCGACGATATTTGGCAGCCCATTTCCTGTCTTCTCCGAACGCAGCCCGCCTTTCTTTTCCTTTATTGCATTTTTGACTTTTTGACCTTTTCTTTTATTTATTAACATTAACCGGGCGCCACACAGGCAGACCCAGCCAACATTAATATCTAGTACAGTCGATAAAAGAAAAGCATGACTGTCAATTTGATTGCCAAATAACCTATCAATAACTTATCAATGCCGTTAGAAACTTACCAACTTTGAAATGAATTAAAGAATAACCAACTCTTTGGAAATTTTACAAGCATTGTAAATAAATTGCAAACACTATAATAAGTCAATTTATAAACTTACCAACTTCTGGTCACTCTCCTTATCATTTTGATTTTTTCATTTGTTGATGATCTCTAAGTACCCCCTCCAAATGTCTCTTTTCCGTGTGATGAAATTAAACTCATTCTGTGATCGACTTGAATCAGATGGTTGAAACAGGAGGGTTGTTTTTGGAGGCCTATAAGGACAAACTATGAGTAAAATGTAGCTTGTGATTGAGTGCTTGAAACAAGAAAAATCGAAACATATTGAGTATTCTTGAGATCTATCTCTTTGCTGCTTCATTATAATCTATTTAGTTTTGATCCTAAAAGTTAGCAAGGGTGCCAAAATCATTTGTATACACACGGAAGAAGTGGTCGTGCTTAGAGAGAATGCAATTGTTTAGGTAAGAGACGAAATATGCGAATGATTATTTGTAAACACTTAGAAGTGTGGTTAAATAATTTTGGGGGAGAGTATGTCTACCATGTTGTGTGCACAAGGTGTGAGAACAGCTATTGAAAGAGATCTAATAATTATTTAGTCTATAGTGAGATAGCCATAGGAGGAGTCGAGTCCGTGCAATACAAAGTTCTTAAAAAAAATTGCACTATTGGCTGAAGTAGTGAATTACAATCTAATGGGGCTGCTAGAGCTAGAAGAGAAAGCATATCCTAATTGAAACTCTATAAATAGCTTTTGTAATTTCTTTTTCCCTAAACTCTATAAGTTCCTTATTGCAAATTAACAGTTCAATTGCATATAAAAAAAAACATTTTTAAATAAGATTTATCTTTTTATATGTATAAAAAAAACACTTCACGCCTTCTTTTATGTATTTGGACCTAACAATATGGATTGCCATGTTGGAGGTGTCAAATTTTGTAATACTACAGTAATGTAACTTGCGAGCCTTGTTAATAATTTAAAGGATTTTACTAAGGACAATGAAAAAAAAAAATCATTATTTTTGAATTTTTTTATGAGAACTTGAGATGGAGTTTGAAGCTTTACACCATTATTTAGTTTTTAATATTAGAGTTGGATCTAGTCTGATGCGAGTAAATATATTGTATTGAGTTGAGTACGAGCACAAGATTGAGAAAACCGAATTGTCATATTTTCGAGATAATTGCACAATCTCTCCTCGAATTATTATACCGAAATTTCAAACCTATCAAGGTATAAACTTTTTAACTGAAATAACGCGGTATTAAACTTACAAGGAAAAATGCAATAAAACATTTTAGCTAAATCTCATTGAAATCATCTAACGTGACGTTTCAATTATTTTCGACTACTTAAGTGTAACGACGACAGCATGACATGATAAGACGATGCTGTTTTTCTTCTGATTTAAGTACCCGATACAGAAATGTCAATAGGCTTATTTTTGGAATTTAATGCTCTCCCTTGCGCCTGATTGTAGGCCAAGGCACGAAATAATATAATGGGAATCCATCCTTGTCCGAAAGTAGATGCACTATCTGATCATTCATTGTCTCGGTAAAAGGCGATGATCACATGCTTCCGTTGGCCAGCAATTAGTACACTGCTAAGCTGTCATCAAAATAGGATTGCATCTCCATAATTTTATCCGTTTGTTTGTTGATGCGATAGCTAGGAAAAATCGTCCGTACATGTTGCTTCTTTTGGCTTTACATAATCTCCTCCATTCAAAAGGTGCACTAGTGGAGGTACCATACATCCTCGACGACAGCGACGATGGCGGCGGCTGCCATGAGGTTGTTGACACCTCATCAGGCTTTGCCGATGATGAGGTTGTTGGTGCCTCACCAGCATTCTCCCGCGATCGCGGCGATGAGGTCAGCGTCGCGGCCTTCCCCCGTCGCAACGATTGCGGCACTGACGTTATTTTTGGAATATTAAGCTTCGATATCAATTTCGGTGAAGTGGCGGTTCTGTCCCCGGGACCACGACGATTTTTTATAATAACACCGACGGCTACGGCGACGACAATGATGACTACGCCGACGGTGATCCACCTCGAAGTGTCCCGGCATGCAGCGATGTCGCTTTCCAAAGATACAGAAACTGGAACGTCCCCTGCTGATGGAGGAGGGAAGTATGGGAAACCCGAACAACCTTGTGGACAGTTATTGCTCCCCATCAGGAAAATCCTCCTGTAGTTCAACGCCAGCGGTGAGCTTGCAAACATTTTTCGAAGCATCGTTCATACCACAAAAGAAAAAAAAAAAGGTGGTAATTTTAAAAAAAGATGGTACCTTATTAGAAAAGAAACATTATTTTTTTTATCACAATAGATTGGGAAGATTATATGTTTTAAGCGTGAGATCAAGATAATCGAAAAGCCGAACAGTCAAACTGATGAGCTAAATGCATCTTTTCAATCCACGGGGGATCCAACCTACTCAATATAAATTCTGATCCTCTCAAGTTCCTAAAGCATCCCATCTCTTTTCCTCAAGAACACAACTGCCATTGGATCTGCAAGAAACCATTAATCAAAGTTAATTAACCTTTAAGCAAGATCAAATTTAGGGAGAAGAATATAGAGGAAATGCAAAAAAGCAAAAATCTCTTGGAATTGACGGTGTTTTTTGAAAATTTTAGGACTCAATTGCACTTTCACGATAAGTTTTAGAGCTTCTGGTGCAGTTAATCTTTCAATTGTTAGATTTGCAACTACAAACATATTACATCTAATTCAGCTCTTAATCATCAAATTCAAATTATTGCACTATTCCATTTACATTGCCAAAAGACATATACATATAATCTCCCTTTCCACATAGACATATAGATAGAGATTTTAACACTTTTTGTTCCTACTGATGCGGGCTTGTAAACTAAGCTACGAGGACTCGACGAATTGGCTCTATTCCACAAAATTGGCTTCTATTCCTCTGCAAGCCCTTCGGTCTCTCCTTTGTTTAGATTCCCCTTGCCTAGGACTCTTTAGACCATGTTCATAATTTCAATAAAATTTTCTTTGACCCAAAAAGGAAGAACTTCACCTTTTCTCTTGCCCTCATACGATGATCCACGTGAGTCAATTCTTTCTTTTCTTTCTTGGGTTCGTCCAACTTGTCCAGATCAATAATTGCAAGTGAGCATCGGACGAAGAAAATAAGACAAAACAATGGCAACAATTATGGGTGGTGTGTGTCCTGGAAACTAAGATGTTATTTTCAATCCCTTCCCATCTGAAAGGTACAGGCTTTGATTGATAAGCAACTCTTCACATGCGCCCGCCATAGGATTCCCCTTTCTCCCTCACATAATGCGTGGAAAGTGACTAGTGTTTATTTTTTTAAACTACGGTTCCTACGAAGACAAAGCATAATCGAAAGGGCCTATGTAATAATTTCCTCATTGCCATGTCCGTTTATTCATACTCATGTGCACGACTGGATGAATTTATTTATTAATTACTTTGTATTTGAAAAATACTACGATAATAGATGGTTTGTGGTTAGGAACTTCCACCGTCCTTGCAATGGACGGCTCACATTTGAAGATACCTTTGTTGATCGGAGGATGTATGGCAATTCATTTGTCATAGCTAAATTCGTCAACAGTTGAAGAATTTAGCCGCCCTTGCCGGCGTCAGGCAAAGGCGGCCCTCGCTCGGGTGTTGCCCTCGCCAACCCAGGCAAGGGCGACCTTCGCCTAGGTCGGGCGAGGACAGCCCTTGCTAGATCCCCAAGGGCCGCCCTTGCTTGACGCCGCCTGGGCTAGATCTGGCAACCTCGCCCAACACTGAGAAGGGTGGCCCTAGCCCGAGTCTAACTTCCCTCCGCCATGGCCAGCGAAGGGAAAAGAGAAGAAGAAGAAAAAGAAAAACATTTGAAAAAGTAAAGAAGAAAATGCCTATACTTTAGGATAAATGTGTCACGCGAATATAAGTTTAGGGTTTATTTATGTCACGAAAAAATGTTGGGGGTAAATGTGTCGCAATTAGTAAAGTTTGGAGTTTTTTGTATCACAAGAAAAAGTTTATGATAAATTTGTCACTTTGACCAAAGTTTGGAATTTTTGGTAGCTTTTTTCCTAACGATTATGCATTTTATCCCAAGAGCTATCAGATTTGTATACGAAATTATGTGCAATCATGTCATCTAATGCTTCTTTTTTCCTAATTTAAATTTTTCTTAATAGTGGGTAACTCTATCTACTCTTTTGCTAATAATTATTTTCATCATTTTCTTATATTCACTTATTCGCCATCGTGGCTGCGGCCACCCATCATCGAACTCATCGATGATGCCAAGCTGCCCGTGTTGTCTGTTCATAAAATTCTAAACACAAGTGAACGTGTCGAACAAGTAATATAATGATGAGAAAGAATATCATCCCACGAAGATCGATGATTAATAAACTAATTAAATACTAAAATAGATTAACTCTAAAATTTATCTAACAGATCAAAATATAATTGAGAATAAATTAAAAACGAAATTTGTAGACTAAATGCAGTAAATCGATCAGATAAATATGTTAGAGCATCCGATTTCACCATAACCACTAGATATGAATTTCAAATTATTGTGAATACAAGAACGATATCAAACATGTGATAGCGGAATTTCCTAACATATTTACTATCCTATCTCTAGGTATAGCAAACCTACTCAGTTTATTAATCCACTATATCTCTATGTGAATTAAAATAAACATGAGTGCATTAAGAACTATGAATATTCCTGGCTTACAATGAGTCTTTTGGATCACCTTATCACCGAAAGCTACACAAATAACGCGGTATATCTCTATCCACGTTTAATTCATGGTTATATATTATAATGAGCAATTGCATATTATCACTTCTCAGTCTCAAACATGCACATCAAATCATTCAAGTGGTGGCCAGTCACTCAAAAGCATTAAGCACAATAATATATAACTCACATGAATGAAATTAATTGTAAAACATAAAAATAATGAAATTCACATCATCATGGTTAGGCTACATCGTAGCCTAACAAAAGAAAATTAGAACATAGTAGATGAAGAAATATAAATATAAATTAAACTCAGCATCTTGAATCAAAGAACAATAATTTTGTCACCACTTTTGTCTTCTCTTCAAAATACTTGAAAATCTCTCAGAGCAATGAAAAAACAATCTAACAGAAAAACTAACTAAAACCTAGCTCTCTCTCCTCTCTCTTTATTCTCCTCTTCATAAGATATATCCAAGATTCTTATCTCCAAGCAATTGCGCACAAAATCAGGGAGTAAATCAGAATATTTTGATTTGATATCTATCTCCTGCCGCTGCTTGATTTAAATTCCTCGATTTTGCCATCTTTTTCCTTATCTTCTCCATATATCATTATTCTGCATAAATAAGGAAAATTCAAATAATCAGAAGAAAATCCAAATATTTTCTCATAGATATTGCATTAATTGTTGCCTAAAATAGGTAAATAACTCTTTTTTTATAGAGTTATCAAACCCCCAAACTTAACCTTTTGCTAGTCCTCGAGCAAAATCAAGACATAACACATACTCAAGCTAACAACCTCCTCCATGACATCTTTCCATAATTGCTCAAATTCACAATTCAAAGAAAAACACAAATTTCATCTAAACATTGAAATTGATTTATAAGTTAAGACCAATTCTAACTATGTGATCCAAGTGTGTGTGTGAGAGTCATCATCTTTTTTTCGAATTATATGCAATTCAGATAAATTCACATTGACATGTAACCTCTCAAAATTCTCAATAATTATGACCAAATCTCATAAGTTTGCTTTTCATTCCTCTCTCCACTAATGTAAGCTAATTATTCAACCAAAAATCAATAGGACTTTTCTCAGGTTGTAATGTAAGGCTAGGCTAAAGGTGAGATAATGGGAATTTTAAGCTCAAATCACCAATCAACACGTTGATTTCTAGGATCTAATTAGAGCCAATGTCACTGTCCAATTTCACTTCTTCAAAATAATTTTTTTTTTTTTTGCCACCATATATCATCATTCCTTTTTCTTTTTTCTTTTTTTTGAATTGCTTTATGGTGGAGTTTCTCCCAAAGTCCCTCCTAATATAACATGAAAATTTCCAACCCATTGAGTATCCAAAAGGCTCACTCAATTGAAAGTTGGATAGGGAACCATAAAAGCAATTTTTTTTTCAATACACCCCAAACAACTATAGCAATCACTTTTTTTTTTTTCGTACTCCATCATTCCTCCCAAATTTCTATCAAGCTCAAATAATTTTTTATCCCAAAAGAAAATCAACGTGTTCATAGGGCATGGGACAATGATATAATTTGATAACGGCTAGGCTAAATATATATGGGTGCCAATGAAAAATTGGGTAGTAATTAAGGCTCAAAGGGGTGACTAGGGATAAATAAACAGGGTTAGCTTGAAAGGCTCAATCGATCCAAAAATTGCCTAAATCATTTTCTCAATTAGATTTAGCTTAGGATTTCGCCTCAAGAGAAAATCAAACAAATTCTAAGATTTGGGTGAAATTTAAGAAAATCACATACTTCACATGAATGTTCTCTAGATTTACACACAATTCAAAAATTAAGGACTTTTAGTGCTCAGTAAGTGGATCAACATAATCAGAATTAAGATTAACTCACGCATCAATTGCAAGTTTAAATAAAATTTAAATTTTCCTAAGAATCGCAAAAATTCACAACCAAGAATGCAATCATGATAAAAAAAAATTTAGCCAAAAATTTTGTCTTCCCCCAAACTTGAATGAAGCAAAGTCCTCAATGCGAATAATAGAAATAGGAAGAAGAAAACTCCCCTGGTTGTAGGATAAGTTCATTGATGACCTTGATGATTAAACTCTTGAAAGATGCTCCCTAAAAATTAACCTGGATAAAACAGAGAAAAGTTAATTTTTTTTTTTTTTTTTTTTGCAAAACATAATAAACTTAACAATAATAATAATAAAAAACATAATTAAAATGCTTGGGTTGCCTCCCAAGAAGCGCTTGCTTTATAGTTTTCAGCCAAACTATCTCGGATGTCGCTAATCTGAGGATGAAGTTCAAATGTGGTCTTCCGCTTGTTGTAACCACCTTCAAAGTAGGGCTTCAAACGTTGATCATTCACTATTTCTTGCATCTTCAGGTTCAAACGCCTCAGAGGTTGGATAGTGTGTTCATATTGTTCCTCCATCAAATCTGTCAAAGAAGAAGATATAATTACCGGTAAAGAAGAAACTCCATCTAAATAAGCATATTTCAAATGAGAAGGTAAGGGTTTGAGTTCAAGAATTGGAGGCTCTTCAATTGATGGTTTAGGCTTTGTAATGTGTTGTCCCAACTCCTCAAATTTAATTGCCTTTTGCCGTGAATATGGTGGAATTGCCTCCATGAAATTTGCATACTCCTTTTTTCTCATCATTCTGAATATCTTTGTCCCTTGGTTGAATCAGACATGCTTCAAGTGGATCTTTAAAAATATTTTCCTGAAAAACCTTAATCACCAACTTGTCAACTGTCTCAATTCTAAAACAAGAATTATCATCAGATGGATATTTCATTGCTTTAAAAACATTAAATGAAACAATATCATCTTGAACTCTAAGAATCAACTTCCCTTGTTGCACATCAATAAGAGCTCTTCCTGTTGCTAGAAAAGGTCGACCTAAGATAAGTGGTACCTCAAAATCTTCCTCCATGTCAAGAACTATGAAATCTGCAGGAAAGATAACTTTGTCAACTTTTACCAAAACATCTTCCACAATACCTCTCGGATATTTAATTGATCGATCAGCCGGTTGAAGTGACACTTTGTGGTTGCTTTTACCTCGCCCAATCCTAATTTCTTGAAAATTGAATAAGGCATCAAATTAATACTTGCACCTAAATCACATAATGCATTTTCAAAGTAAGAATCTCCAATAGTGCAAGGAATAGTAAAACTCCCTGGATCTTTTAATTTCGGATGCAATTTGTTTTGTAGGATGGCTGAACACTCCTCATTTAACTTCACGGTTTCATAATCCTCCAGCTTTCTTTTGTTTGCCAAAATCTCCTTCAAAAATTTTGCATAACTAGGCATTTGCGCTAAAGCATCTGCAAAAGGAATGTTAATGTGCAATTTTTTAAATACATCAAGAAATTTAGAAAATTGCTTATCTATTTTGTTCTGCTGGAGTCGCTGAGGGAATGGAATTGGCTGCACATATGGCTTGGGATTATCTGGAAAAAGTTTACTCTTGCTTGTCTCCTTTGATTGTTTATTGATCACATCTTCTTTGTCTCTAACAATCTCTTCTTCTCCCACTTGTTTACCACTTCTCAAGGTAATAGCCTTTATGTTTTCAATTGGATTTTTCTCTGTGTTGCTCGGCAAAGAACCTTGTTGTCTCCCTGACATCATGCTTGCTAACTGACCCACTTGCATCTCCAAATTTCTGATTGAAGCCTCTTGGTTTTGAAATCTCACATCCATGCTTTTGATGAAGTCATGAGTTATATTAGCAAGTTTGGTGACTATATCTTCCAAATTTGACTTTGTCTCTTCTGATTGTTTGAATCCCGGTGGTCTCGTCACATTCTGATTATTCCATGAAAAATTTGGATGATTGCGCCATCCCGGATTGTACGTGTTGGAGTAGGGATTATTCTGTGACCTGTTAAAATTCCCAACAAAGTTAGAATTTTCATGAGATTGTTTAAAAGTATTACCTACCTGACACGATGTGCTAACATGTCCTCCATTACAGAAATCACATGTTAAATTCTGAATTTTCATGACCGAAACACTCATATTATCAAGCTTTTTGTTGAGTGTTTCAAATTGTGCAGCAATTGCAGCAAAAGCATCCACTTCGTGAACTCCGCGAACTTTTCGCATTGATAGTCTCTCGCAGGGCCATTGATAACTATTGGACGCCATCTCCTCTAATAAATTGTAGGCTTCTTCTGGTGTTTTATTATTTAGAGTTCCTCCTGCAGCTGCATCAATCATAGAACGAAGATTTGTACTAGAGCCATTATAAAAAATTTGTACCTGCATCCATATGGGTAGTCAGTGATGTGGACATCTCCTAAGAAATTCTTTGAATCTTTCCCATGCTTCATGTAATGATTCATTATCCATCTGCATAAAATTAGTAATATCGTTACGCATCTTCATAGACTTTGCGGGTGGTAAGAACTTACCAAGAAATTTCTGAGCCATATCATTCCATGTAGTGATTGATCCTGCAAGAAGAGAAGAAAGCCAACTCTTAGCTTTGCCTCTAAGAGAGAATGGAAATAATCTCAATCTAATAGCATCATCTGTAACTCCATTATATTTAATGGTGTCGCAGATTTCAAGAAAAGCATCGATGTGAGCGTTTGGATCATTGCTTGGTAGC
The DNA here is from genome assembly GCA_014182395.1 of Eucalyptus sp. ANBG9806169. NCBI lineage: Eukaryota > Viridiplantae > Streptophyta > Magnoliopsida > Myrtales > Myrtaceae > Eucalyptus > Eucalyptus sp. ANBG9806169. Next base: position 32,786,549 of record CM024574.1, read on the forward strand.
CCACTAAATTGCACTGATTGTTGAAGCATCTGAATGAGTGACGGCTTGATCTCAAAATTGTTTGCTTGAATTGCAGGTCTTCTGATACTTGATGTGGTGCCTTAAACTGTTGGCGCAGCATAATCTCTTAAGAGTCTACGTGGATTTTCATTCTCACCATCTGCCATCTTAGCGTAATTTCTCTCGTTCTCTCGGTCGCCTTTTGAATGTACGCTCGATTTCTGGATCAAGCTCAACAAGTTTCCCTTGTTGGCTACGTGTCATAAACCGATGTACACCCTGAAAAATAAAACAAAAATAAAGCTAGATTAAACTTAGAATTATCTGGTATCAATATTAATTAGTATTAAACAAACGATCCCCGACAACGGCGCCAAAAACTTGTTCATAAAATTCTAAACGCAAGTGAACGTGTCGAACAAGTAATATAATGATGAGAAAGAATATCGTCCCACGAAGATCGATGATTAATAAACTAATTAAATACTAAAATAGATTAACTCTAAAATTTATCTAACAGATCAAAATATAATTGAGAATAAATTAAAAACGAAATTTGTAGACTAAATGCAGTAAATCGATCAGATAAATATGTTAGAGCATCTGATTTCACCATAACCACTAGATATGAATTTCAGATTATTGTGAATACAAGAACGATATCAAACATGTGATAGCGGAATTTCCTAACATATTTACTATCCTATCTCTAGGTATAGCAAACCTACTCAGTTTATTAATCCACTATATCTCTATGTAAATTAAAATAAACATGAGTGTATTAAGAACTATGAATATTCCCGGCTTACAATGAGTCTTTTGGATCACCTTATCACCGAAAGCTACACAAATAACGCGGTATATCTCTATCCACGTTTAATTCATGGTTATATATTATAATGAGCAATTGCATATTATCACTTCTCAGTCTCAAACATGCACATCAAATCATTCAAGTGGTGGCCAGTCACTCAAAAGCATTAAGCACAATAATATATAACTCACATGAATGAAATTAATTGTAAAACATAAAAATCATGAAATTCACATCATCATGGTTAGGCTACATCGTAGCCTAACAAAAGAAAATTAGAACATAGTAGATGAAGAAATATAAATATAAATTAAACTCAGCATCTTGAATCAAAGAACAATAATTTTGTCACCACTTTTGTCTTCTCTTCAAAATACTTGAAAATCTCTCAGAGCAATGAAAAAACAATCTAATAGAAAAACTAGCTAAAACCTAGCTCTCTCTCCTCTCTCTTTATTCTCCTCTTCATAAGATATATCCAAGATTCTTATCTCCAAGCAATTGCGCACAAAATCAGGGAGTAAATCAGAAGATTTTGATTTGATATCTATCTCCTGCTGCTGCTTGATTTAAATTCCTCGATTTTGCCATCTTTTTCCTTATCTTCTCCATATATCATTATTCTGCATAAATAAGGAAAATTCAAATAATCAGAAGAAAATCCAAATATTTTCTCATAGATATTACATTAATTGTTGCCTAAAATAGGTAAATAACTCTATTTTTATAGAGTTATCATTGTCCGATGAAGTTGCCAAGCTGCCCGTGTCGTCCGAGTTGTAATCATAGGATAAAGTTACCGTAGGTGGAAATTGAATGATGCACAATGATGGATCATTTACTCTATCGTATAACATGCCAGATTCGATGCAATAGATAATTTTTTGTTATTGCAGGATATAATGTTTGTGTTAAATGGTTTATTGAATTCGGCAGTTTTATGTTCCATTGAGAAATCCGGTATCACAACAAATTATGCCTCTCTGAATTTTCTCGTAACTCCTATAAGATAGCTGTAATACACAAAATCTTGAAGCTTTTACGATCAACGGACGAGATTTATTTTTTCATTTTCCAAGGTTCATAAAGGGATCACGTATCCGTTCTCAAGGGTTATTCGTAACACCCCTTATAAAAAGGTGAAAAAATAAAAATAAAAATAAAAAGCCCCTAACAACATTACATCTCCACCTTGTGCCGGAAAAAACCTTAGCAATTGTTGTCGTGACCTCCAGAGGGCAAATTAGATTCGCAGGGAAGTTAATGGATTACTAAGCGATTCCCCTTGAAGAAGGTGTCTATACTTAGCATGGCCCTTCCAAGTCCTATCAATTGCAATTTGATTTTTCAATTATGCCTACACTTAGCACATAAAATGATCGGCATCCATGTCAGCGTCGGCCAACCAATTTTAGCTAGATTGACTAGATTGACACAAATGCAAAGAGGTTTAGGACCCAACTAACTAAAAAAAAATGATTGAATTGACACAATTACAATAAGTTTGAGACTTTTTTGGTAATTTTATAAATCAAAAGCCGTCACCAATAATGGAGGGTAGAAGAGAGCCATTATAAAGAGGGGCTACCTCATGAAAATTCGCACTCCTCTGCTGGTTGTGTAAGAATTATACCAATAACACCACTCGCCTCGGTTCTTCTTGATTAGGTACACGCGAGCACCTCCTTTAACTCTTCGGTTTATGCTATATCCTACTTCATTCCGTTTTCAATCATCTCCTTCTCGCACTCGGGCCATGTAATCTCCTCGGTTTATGTGATCAAAAAAGTGTTTCTTTTCTCATAAAGTACCCTCCTTCTGAAGAACTTATTTTCTTGTGTGAATTGATGCTTCAAAATATGTTTGTAAACTCGTTGCTTGCATTTAACAACGCAGGGTTCTCTTGATGGAGAAGAATAACTGTCCACAGAATTGTCCGTGTTGTCCGTGTTGCCCGTACTTCCCCCCTTCGTCCGACGGCAACATTTCGTGGTGGGATACTCCGAGATGGGTCATCGTCGGCATCGTAGTTGTGGCCATCGTAATCTGTGGTTTCCTTTTATACTTTTGTCGCAGTCCTAAGGACACAGAGGGCAATCTCTCGGTAAAACCAGAAATTACCTTTAGTATACAGCTTTAACATTTCGATTCCGTTGTCGTTAGGGTCCTTCTCCAAAGGATAATAATCTGCAAGCTTCTGGACATGTTTCTGTGTGAAACTCAAATGATGTATAGTGACAGATAGTCTAATTTACTATCCAACATGGGAGATTTCATGCAATAAATAATTGTGTTGCAGGAAAAAAATTTGAGAAGGGTTTATTAAAATTTTAGCAGTTCTATGGTTTATCAAGAAATGGATCTTCAGATTTATTGCAACATTTTCGGATGTGAACCATTATAAAACTAATGAATCATGAAGAAACATTTAGTGTAGACTCTCACAAGGTCATACCAATGGCAACTTTAAGATTTCGATTTAATCAATTAAACGCCCAATTTAATTCATTCAAGAGTTGTCACCATGAAAGAGGGTATGTTAAAAATGTCAGGATCAACTTTTAGCGTTCAGCTAAACCCTCTTTCCGAACAAAAGGCTTTCTGGCCTCAGTTTCTAATACACAAAATCCTCATGAAGGCGAGTGCAGAGCATACCATAAGGATAAGGTGCTATCTTACTATTCTAAGATTTATAATACGGAGCAGAAATTTGAAGATAAAAAGGAAAAATTAGCTTTACATGATTTAAACACACAAGCATGCGATTGCTTAAGGCTAGTCTGCCTCTACGCATTACAAACCAAGCCTTTTTTGTGCATAAGGGAAAGAAAGATAAGCAAGATTACATCACTAGTGCAGCAGGCATATTAATGCCCAATAACAACATGTGATTCACACCTATGACTTATAATTGATACAATACAATGACTCATTCTAAAACACTTATTACAACATCATGACTCATCTTATAACATTTATTACAACATGACTCATTTTCGTGATTTATCACAGCATGACTATTTTTTTATCGAAAAAAAATTGTATTCATTACTTAAAAGGATAGAGAAGTACATAATGTTTATGACAAAGTAAATCGAAACAGAGCAAGAATATTGAAAAAGCAAAACCAAACCCATAAAACAATGAGGATTAACGGAGCACCAACAAAGTTAACCACACACTCATTCCACGAGAACATATCTGTTGAGCAAAATAATCAGTAGTCAATCACTAGATCCCGTGTCTTCGTTAGTGATCAGCACACACTAGAAATTCCTTCTCCAACAACTATGACTTTACCGATTGGTGGTGTGTGTTTAGTTTCAACCTCTACACCATCATTGTACAAAGATAGCCAAAATAGGTTGAGCAAACACAAATATAACGTGTGGAAGAGCAAAATTTTGCGATTCAACGAGACATCAAAACTCTTGTGATCATCATTAAAGCTGGAGGCAGAGAACCTGCACACAAATAAAGCAGAGAAGCGTTGAATTCCTAAAAACATATTTATTAAACCTCTAAATCTAGATTGGGAGAGGATATCACCCAAATCTATAACTAAATCAGGAGAATTCAAACTCTCAAATTGAGAACTAGACCGGGAGAAGATAGCTCTCAAATCTAAACCAAGAGAGAACAAAAAAGGCAACAAAAGAACAATAAAACGCAAATGAAATCAACAAAAGAGTGAGGGAAGGGTGAGACTAGCTCAAACTCTTCCTCATGGCTGAAGGTTGGAGAAACCGATGGAGAGAAAAAAGTGAGAGGATAGAGAAAAGACTTTCTATCCCATCACAACGTGAGTTATTAATGTGACATATTTCACAATGTAATTCGTCAACGTAAAAAACATTTATCATAATGTAACTCGGGATTCATCCTAAACACTATCATGAAACATTATTAATACACTTTCTAGAAAGGGAATGAGCATCTTGTCTTCATCGCCTTTTTTAATGGCAACTTCCTAGTCCCACCTTCTTTCTCTTTCTTCTGCAAACACAAAATCCAAATGGGAGGATCACAAATGCTGATTCTTGTTCTTACTTTTTAGGAGGAGACTAACTCTCAAATTGAGAACTAGACCTGAAGAGGATAGATTCGAAATCTAAATCAAAAATGGAAAAAAAAAAAAAGATAATAAAAGAACAATAAAATGCAAACAAAATCAACAAAAGAGGAAGGGGAGGGTGAGACTAGCTCAAACCCTTCCTCATGGCTAAAGGTTGAAGAAACTGATTAAGAGAAAAGAGTGAGAGGATAGAGAAAAGACTTTCCGTCCTATCACAACATAAATTATCAAAGTGAAATTTACCATAACGTGACTCATGACTCATCCCAAACACTAGTATGACACATTATTAATATACTTTTTACGAAGGAAATGAGCATCTTGTCTTCGTTGCCTTTTTTGAGAGGCGTATGGCAGCTTCCTAGTCTCACCTTCTTTCTCTTTCTTCTATGTATCGCAAGATCCAAATGAAGGATCTCGAATGCTGATTCTTGTTCTTACTTTTTAGGAGGAGACTAACCTAATGGGACATCACTATATCCTAAAGAGATATACTTGGATCTAGTGTAATATTACCAAGAGATGAATTTGTTCCTAACATGACAGGCTACTGAGGCTAGGGCCAACCATCCACATTCACCATCTAAATTCTCAGTCCACTTTCGGCTAGAAAGTGTTGTGTAACATGTTTTTTACTCTTCTTTTCTTTGAATTGAACCTTATTGTCTTAATCAAATAGGATTTTGAATTGAATAAGGATTAGGATGCTCTTGTAATACGAAGAGATGGGATTCCATTGGCGGGCATATTCGAGTTCAGCAAAAGTACAGTACTTTTTGTGCACTTCTACTGGACTCCGCTTGTTTTTGTTGTAGATGACTCCGAGTTTTATAAGTGGTTTAGTTTTCTTTTTTTGGCTTGCACAATTTAAAGTAGCAAGACTTTTAGGAAAACAATAATCTAAAAAGTCATAAATCTACTATATGGTAACCAAATTTTTTTAATTTATCAATTTAGTCTTAAATATTTTGACGATTTACCAAGTGAATCCTAAACATTTAGATTAATTACCAATGTATCATTCTGGCTAATTTTGATTGGAAATCACTTACATAACAACCGTCGTTGGTCATGCTATGTATGACGACTAGTGTCCATGTCAACGGTTTTTAGTCAAAATCAATAAAAAGAATTATATTGATTAATCGTCAAAAAATTTATGATTAAATTGACAAAATAAAAATATTTAGAAATGAACTGACAGCAATACAACAAGTATAGGACTTTTTATACAACTTTTCCGATTTTTAGATTGCAATTAATTCAAGATCTCTAACCAGACATCAACTTAATCACCTAAAATAGCATTAAAATCAATGGCAACACGTTGTAAACTAGGATTAAATGATGGCATAGAAACTTTGCTGGTACGGCAGAGAGCGAAAGTGAAGTCAAAACTCAAAGCCGCTGGATTTTAAAGCCTTTAGGCCATATTCAGAAGTATCATGGTTAGCCAAGCAGCCTCCTTATCCCCTGCTTTTACATGATACTTCCATATACGTAACTCCTAGAAAAATTGTCGATATTTCCTCGCTTGATTTAAACGACGCATGTGCTTATATAGGACTTTGTGTCTTGCTAGTTTTATCGATAGAACGAAAAACTCATTATACTGTGAATATGCAGCAACACCTCTGGCGAAAATATTTTATTCCAAAAGTGGACCGAGAATAATCCAAAAGTCAAGGTAATTAAATAGATGTTAACCCTTCTTTGACTTCCGGAGGGTGGGCGGCGCCGCCTAGACACACCAAATTCTGGCAACCGTGAGAGGCTTTACGCGACAAACATTGATTTTCATGGAATATCTCGGAAGCAATGGAGAACGAAAGGAAAGGGGGTTCGATCCAAGCTGGCGACAAACTAAGTGCATGGGCTCATGGACCAAACTAGAAGATGAAAAAAAGTTTTATGGGCTTTTTGTGAAATAAACGAAAAAACATGTTTGGGGACTATGAAGCCCGTTTCAAAAAAGGCCCAAAATGCAGCAGAGACAAGGGGGCTAACGTCTTGGGTTTAAAAGGGTGAAATGCTTTCACTGACAACCATTCCATTACACGGTCCATCCGTGGGCCTTAAAAGACACTCATCTGAATAACTCGGCCCACTTATATTGCCCTAGAATTGAGAAAATTATCAAAAAAAAGTCATAGACCTATTATAATTTTTCAAATTCAATTCTAAGCTTTTTTTTTGTTACTTCAGTCTATTTGGCCAATTTTTACCTGCCAACACTGATGTAGACATTCGCTGGCACCAGTCATCTAACTAACACTAACATAGACAATATTTTAATAATTTTTTTCTTTTTTTCAAAATTTTATTAATTTTTTTTTTTTTTTGGTTCCTTTCCTTTTCTTTTTTCTTCACTTCCACCTCCTTCCTCCAGCTAGTCGTCGATGGAGACTAATCCCTCACCAGCCTCAAGGAAACCTTGTTGTGGCCGAGCAACCTCACCCATGCCGCTTGTTGGGCCAACAAGGGTTGAACCTTGCTGGCCAAGGGTGAGGCCCGATCGCATATGGCCTCTAGCAACAGCTACAAGTGGCCAAGCAAGGCTCACCCTTGTCGGATCTAGCAAGGCTCGAGCCTCGATAGTCATGATCCAAAAAAAAAATTAAGATTAAATTAGAAAATTTGTAATAATTTTAGAAATGTTTTGGTAATTTCCCTTCTAGAATCAATCTTGCCATAATTCTCTCATTCCCTATTGATATAATTTGGTAGCTGCTATTTCCACGCCATTTAATGCTAAAACGATCCCTTTATAAATATTTCACCAGAATACCCTTCAAATTAAAATTTAACTTATTAACCGTTGTCTCGTTATTTGCTCATGGCGGGATCTCATCCTCCCTCCTTCGTTAAGTTGATGTTTTTGCTTCGACTTAAAGTATTGCCTTTTTACTCCACAGCAAAAATGTGCATAAGAAAAAATTTCATTGATTTTACTGTTTCATAAAATAATTATCACTCTCTTAATGCCTCAAAACCTCAAATGAACTCGCCCCTAGTCCTACCCTCGTGCCAAGCCCACCACAAAATACCACTACCATCCCTGACTTTCATACGTGGTCGCCATGCGCTCGCCACTTGTTACTCACCTCTACTGTCACAATATGATCATTATTCTTCTCCTTTAGATCCCCTCTACTACATCTGCATCTCTCTCTCCATTGTTGCATCGCCACCTTAGCCCTCAACCACCGCTCCTCTTTGCCTCCAGCGCTAAGCCCGTGCCATTCCAACCCTCACTCAACAGCTCATGAATAGTAGGGGTGATCAATTCTCGATTTGATTCGATCTTATTCCACTTAGAAATCAGGAACTAGACCGGTTCCCATTTTTGGGAATGAGGATCAAACCAAACTGTCCTAGGATTAGGAACTGGACCATCTAGTCCAATCCAATGGAATCAGCCACTTAGCCAAAAAAATTAAAAATTTTAAAAAATACTAGAGTTATAACAATTTTAGGGTTTATTGCTATTTTAAAGATTTTTTAAAAAATTCTAAAAAACGAGTCGATCCAATCCTATTCGATTCCCTCCTAGAACTAGGCACTAGACTGAAAATCACCGGTTGCATTTTTATGGAACTAGAAACCAAACCAACACACTCGAGAACTGGACCAACACCCCCAGGAACCAAACCAAAACAGCCGGTCCGATTCAATTCAAGCAATCTGATATGCTCACCCTTAATTAGTAGGGCTAAGAGGGAAAGTGAGAGAGAGAAATTATGACACAAGGAAATAAATGGAAAAAGGAGTATCTTAGTAAAAAAAAGGAAAAAGAGTATCTTAATAAAAAGTGGTGGAAATAGCATCCTTTTCTGATTTAACTGAATAAATGAGTATCTTAACCAAAATGGCGATGAAAATAGTGCGGTCATTAAAAAAACTGGAATTTTTAGTTTGAAGGGTATTGTGGTTAATTATTTTAAAAGTTGTGATTTAGTAATAAATGGAGTGGAAATAGCGGCTTTTCTATGATTATGCACATCTTTGTCTACTAAGCTTTCCCCGTGTGAAACATACACCGATAAAAAAAAGGTACATTAATTTGTCACTTGTGGACATAATTAATGATGAGAACTCTCCTCCCTGTTCTTGTTTTTTTTTTTTTTTTTTTTTTCCTTCTGTAGGTAGAGCGGAAAAGTTTGATTTGTTATAAGACATCAAATACGAAAACGACTTTGAATAGCTCGTACTTTGGCTATTCTTATATCGAACATTGGCCGACCCCGGGTAAGCTCGAAACTTTACAAAGAGCAATCTCTTCTTTTGTTTTGTTTATGACCATTACTTTCTTGATCCCACGGTTTGTCTGTTCTGTAAGCGACATATTTTATGTGCTCAACCACTTTATATTCGCCAAACCACCACATAAAACAAATAAAAGCAACATGTGCATTTTCCCTTCTTGATAATTGCCTCGAAGCTTATGTGGAAGGAAATAGCTTGAGGACCACTTAACAGCGCATGACTCAGAAAGCATTCGTTGAAGACGACATTTGCTTCATAGTGAGAGATCAGTTTCGCATGCGGTCCAAAGGAATAGGAATCTTTTGTTGTGCCATTGGTCGTAGGTCAACCACGTCGGCTTGATTAACAAGAATCTTTAAATAAGAGACAGCACATGCTTCCAATTAAGCATTTGGCTATTGGTTTTTAGTTTTGTCCCTGCGCTGCATTCGCCACGAAGAAGGACCCGCTAAGAGTGGTCTGTTTTGAAGTCACTGCATTATCATTTTGCCGGCAATGTGAGAGTGTCACTGGGGTTTCTAACTTTGGAATGGGGTAGGGGAAAACCATTTGTTCTGCGACATGGAAATACTGCCTCGATTCAATCGCGATTGAATGTCCAAGTGCCTAGTCGCCGCCCGATCAACAAGACATGGTCGAACATTTTGTCTAGCCGGCTGATCACCTCCCATGCCAAGGAAATTCGTTTCGGGCTTCTGACATGAGTGTTATGTCACTTCCTCGTACATGCATCGCATTGACGATAATTGGGAACCAAATAGTGCCCACCTAACAAAATGGTAAAATGTAGGTGTTGTAAGGATTATCATCTTGTTACCACTATAATTACTTGCTAAAGAAAATAGTGGAAGAGTTGAGTGAGATTCGACTTTTGGACGAAGGGAGAACTTACATCCCATCTGGAAATGATTGCTTCATGACCACTGACATCTTGTCAATACTCAATACCCGCAGCTCGTTACAAAAATCTATGTTGAATCTCTTGCTATGTTATCTGGTAACGGATGAGTTGAACCATTAACAAGCAACAACGAAATGCATTTGCCAGTTTCTGTAAAACGTTCTGCTATGATCACCATGCACGCATGTGCTTTCTGATGCTGAAACGTCGTCGCTGTTAATCATTGGGGAAGATACCTAGCTGGCTAATAGGATCCTCTTAACGTGGACTCGTTGACCCGCGGAAGGAACTCTAAATTAGAATGCCTTTTCTACTAGAAACCATTTAATTTTGAGTCCTAGATCCCCAGAAATTAATAAACATCCCACTGTCTTAAATTCATCATCTTCGTCAAATGTATGAACATGTAAATGCTGCGGGAGCTCAGAGAACTCCACGAGTTGACTTGTCTTCAGTGTCTCTCTCTTTTGCACTGCTCTCTGTAAGTTCTGCTCCAACATCTCTCTCTCTCTCTCTCTCTCTCTCTCTCTCTCAAGTACCCAAGCGCATTTGCATTTACTGAATGTATTTGAGAATGGTTTTTCAACTTCCTCTAGTAGAACTGATCCAGTAGACAGACTTTGAAAATATTGAATATATAATATTTTATTGCGAAAACAGGGTTTTGCAAAAAATGACGACATGCACATTTGACATCATATTCATGAATCCATTTTACTTTGAAAACTAAGGGGACTATCGGAGTGTGGCTTTCTATACACGTTTTATGTGCATTATCCATCAAGAAATGAATTTTCCGTCCATTTTATGTGGCATTAGATGATGTTTCTCTTCCGAAATAAATCGAATCAATTTGGAAAATAAAATGAAATCTTCCTTTCAATCTTCAGGTGGCTAAGCTCGTATGGAGAGCACTTGTTGCCAACCTGAAACTCCCAGTTTCCAAAATTACCCACCACCAACACCAGCATGGCTCGATTCCTCATCAGTGTCGTCGTCATCTTCGTCGTCGTCGCAAATGCCCATGTTGGTCAAAGTGGCCATAGGCATCGCCATTCTCTTGCTCTGCTGCATCCTCTATATATTTTTTAAACGGCGCGAAAAAGAGACAACCACGTCTCCAACATCCGATGTGAAGCCAGGCCCAGAAACGTCACCATCAGAAGGACCACCAAAGAAGTTCGCTCCAAAGACGCCGCAACCACAGGTTCTGACAATTAAGACACCCGGTCCCTGTTATGGCGCAGGGCCAATGCTGCCAGTTGCTTGCCCATCATGTCCATACATTGGAGGGCTGTATCATGAGAAGTTCAGATGCCCATCTTGTAGCTACAGGGAAGAAGTTGGAGTCCACATACAATACCCTAAATAGAAATAAACTGGGCAAAACTAGAACAATGCGAAGTACACTATACTTCTCAATTTTCCTCATTTCTCTCCTTCTTGTGCTGTAAAATTGTCAACCCTTTGCCGATTCATGCAATTGGGGGAAAAAAAGAAACGCGTGAATCGGAAGAGAGCACGAGTTTTCATCGTATATTCGTCATCTTCAATAGTCATAGACTTGTGTGACTGTGATTAGACGATATGGTCGAGGTGTGGGAACTACCACATTCGGGGGATCAGTGCATCGCCAACTAGCACCGGGCACTGACGGCAGCATAAAAAACAAAGGAAGCAAGTCATCCCAGGTGTAAATTCTCACAACACTATTCCTTCCACGACTCTTGTCCAAAAGCCATTATTGATGGAGTAACATCACGTGTAAAAAGTCAATACTGACTATATTCTACACCCTTTCATCATTGAATGGAGGATAGTCAAGAGGGAACCTACGCCTAAAACCCACAGTTTAAGCACTTGGTTTTGGGCTCGATCCCGTCCAAAAGCGGCCGTGTCATTGAATCATGAGTTGATTATGTATTTAACCATTTTATGCTATGTAAACTCATATAACAATTATCTAAAGACAAACTTCTACTTCACTAGCACCATCTGCCGTTCACTCGAAGAAGAACTTCTCTGCATGGTCCACATATCAAAGAGCGAGGATTCCCTGCCTCAACATCTCCAAAATATTTCTCCTCAGTATCATCGCATACATTACGATTCTCTAACTTATTCCTACCATATGCTACGTGACAAAAGATGATTGATGTCACTTAAATAAAGAGATTGTGGAGTCTAGCGTTTCTGCTCAGGACTCAAGAAGCGCCCAACCTTTAAACGTTTGTGGTCCTTCGTCGAAGCACCGTCCGGGGATTGATGTCTTCATCGTCTGTTTGTGTCTACAAGCAATTTCAATATCATCCACTAATGGCTGTTCGGCACGCAATATAAAAAAAATTGCCAAGTCTTTCTCCTGTCGTCTTCAATCATTACGTTTTTGCGTAATTCCTCACCATAAAAATAGTGATGACGAGTTAACCGAAACGCACCCACCCATTATAATGAGAGCCCACCTAACGAAAATTCGCATATCTTTGCAGTTCGTGGACGAATCATCGCAACGACGTCTCTCACTGGTTTCCTCAGCTCTTCTTGTTAAGGTACCTACAAGCTCGTCCTTCAGACTCATATTAAATCTTGCTGAAGTCCGTTATCAATCATCTCTATTTCGTGCTCGCGTCGTATAATCTTCTCAGTTCGTCACGATCGAAAAGGGTTTCTTTACTTTTGAAAGTACCATCTTTCTGAGGAATTATTACCTTTTCTCGTATGAATTAATGTTTCAAGATATGTCTGTAAACTCACGCTTGCATTGAACTACCGCAGGGTTTTCTTGATGGAGAAGAATAACTATCCACCAAATTATCAGGGTTTCCCATACTTCCCTCCTCCATCGGCATGGATCGATCCGAATCCGGTACCATCCGACGATTGTGACTACAACTCTCCCACGTGGGTCATCGTCTGCATAGTGCTTGTCGTGGTCATACTCTTCGGTTTCCTTTTCTCCTACTTGCTGAGGCGAGAGAAGAAATTCCGGCAAAAAGCACCCCCTGCACCTGCTCCGGCTGCAAAGCCAGCGACACCTGCGCCAACCGCAAAGCCAGCTTGATCCAGCTCCACCAGCCAAGCCGCCGCCAGCAGGCATCCCGATTTCATTCCCGGGCGATTGTCTGGCATGCCGGCATAGAGAAGTACTCTGTTCTTTCTCATATACCTGCCCTCTGTGCAAGTAAAAGATGGAACATAATACAGTGCATCCAAACAACAAATAAGACAGAAAATACAATATTTTATTAGTTTGGAAGCTTCTGTGGATGTTTGTGTGTTGAAACTCGAATAGTGCACGGTGACACATCGTCTGTATTACTGTGCAACATTAGAGATTTGATCCAATAAATAGTTTTTGTGTTGGAGGGTCTGTCGAATTACTTCTAATAATACATGTTTGGGAAACAACAAATTATACTCTTTACATTTTTTTGTAACTCCTATACAAAATGTCGTAAATCGATTGAGTAATCCACAAACATGATAAAATAGTATTCCTGCTCGTGATGGAGTACTCTCAACAGATATGCTCTGTCATTGCCTCCTATTCCTGAGGAAGCGGTCGAGATTGAGCAGCATGGCGATACCCACGAAAAAGAAAGGACCGTTTATTCTCTCTTTTTTTTATGTGAGCCTCTCGTGTTACAATCTGTACGGAGAGAATTATTAATCTTTTTTTTTAAAGGAAGTGCAAGGGAAAGACATATCTATCAAGAAAGTATTCCTGGAACAGAGGATCGTAAAGTGGAAATCTACGCCTAAGGCCCACATTAAGAGACGCTCTGATTGGGACTCAATCACATCTAAAAGTTATAATCATTTTGAACTATGAATTGATTAAATATCAACCGGTACATAATATAGATATATATACCAACTATCTAACAAACTTCTATTTTACTAACACCATCTACCGTTCACTTCAACAGAACATTTTCTCCATGATCTACGCGTCAAAGGGCAAGGCTCCCCTGCCGCAACATCTCCAAAGTATCTCCTTAGTTATAGTTCCTCTATGCATATGTTACTCAAGCTCAAATACACTAAATTTGGAATATATCATCACATAATAATTTGAGTATTAACACCTATTCCTACCATATGCTACACGAGGAAAGATGATTGCAAGCATGTATAGATCAAATTCAATGGAAAAATCGTAATCATGTCACTTCATAAAGAACTTGAGAGTTCACCAGATTCTTCACTGTTTATTTGTATCCGCAAATCATTTCATTAGTATCAAATCATGGCTGTTTGGTACATAATATGAAATTTCGCAACACTTTGTCCTGTCGTCTTCAATCATTCATCGAACGTCCATCCTCACTATAAGAAAGAGACGAGTTGACCAAACACAACCACACATGGGGGAGGGCATAGAGAGCCATTATAAGGAGTCGTCCACCTAAGGAAAATTCTCACTTCTATGCAGGTCGCGTTAGAATTGGAGCACTGACACCATGGACTGGTTTGCTCGGTTCGTCTTGCGAAGGTAAGTTTAAGCACCTACTTCTGCTTATATCATATCTCACTGAATTCCAGTTCGAATCATCTCAATCTCACGCTCGAATCATATGATCTTCTCAATTCACCATGATCATATCATGATCGAAAAGGTCATCGCCTCTAGAATATGTCTGTAAACTCATCGCTTGCATTGAACCACAGAGAGTTTTCCTAATGGAGAACGGTAATTATCCACAAACTTATCCAGGTTTCCAGTACTTCCCTCCTCCATCTACATGGATCAATCCGGATTCCGTATCGCCTGACGACAATAACACCCCAACGTGGGTCATCGTTGTTGCGGTCATTATTGTCATCATGCTCTGCAGTTTCCTTTTCTACTACATCCAGACACGAGAGAAGAAAATCCAGAAAAAAAAAAAAAACGGCCTTGACAACCACAAAGCCACCTCTACCAGCCAAGGAAAATCCGACTCCACCCTCCAAGAAGGAGGCCAAGAAGGAGGAAAGTCCGACTCCCGCCAAGAAGGAGGTAAATCCAAATCCTACTCCACCCACCAAGCCGCTGCCAATTGGCATCCCGATATCGTGCCTAGGTCCTTGTCCGTCTTGTGGGCATGGAGGAGGACTATACTCTTTCTCATATACTTGCCCTCAGTGTAAGTATAAGATAGACTGTAATGTAGCATATCCACCTAAAAAATGAAACAGAAGCTGCAATAATTTTTCTCATCTTATTGTATGCTTATGAATTTGGAAGCTTGTCGCGACCAAAATTTCGGGTGCACTATTAAGTCTAACTTAACTCGGGCTCTCCCAAGCTCATACCAATTCGCAACTTAGGTTCAAATATTTAGCATGCAAAAGGGAGTCGCCACTAATCAGTTTACGGTAAGTCGATTAGACACCTAAGTAAAATAATTGAAGAATTATTTTACTTCTACGAATCAGAAATTGTGAGTTCGGGGACTTGGTTATGCTAGATTTCTCTAACGCCCTTTCGGTACCTTTCTCTTTTATTTTGAAAAAAATGTTTGGTAAGCAGCTTGAATTGATTTTACTTCCCTAACATGTGAGGTGACCATGCGAGTGCGCAAACCACCAATTTAACACCCAGATAAAGTAGTGAATAAATTGCAGGACTTACCTCATAATAACGAAAGCATTTGCAATGTTAGATCAAAATTCATATCGATAACCCTAGATATGATTTTCCAATTAACACACAATTACATTTTTTTGTTTTCACTTATTTAATGAGAATCATTCTTTATGCAATGCATATTACTAATCTAATATGAAGTGATATGACATGGCAATATGACATAAACTATATGACATAAATAAAAAGAAGTCTATCCTAAAGAATGAAATTGATTTATTCTAAGACAATTTTTTTTGTATTTTCCATGAAATTTGAAATTAAAGAAATGCAATAATTAAATGTGCAATTTAAATTAACCAAATGACCTAATTCTAATGACGGGTAATTTCTAATTAAATGAACATGGCAACACTCATTAAATGACGTGCACTTCATGAACCTAATCCTACATGACATGCGCATGATTTTTTTGTATTTTCGGGATAAATAAAAACAATTAAGAGATAAACATTAAATCACCCATGGTCATCAAAAATGTTATCCATATTCGAATTGAAATCCAAACTTGATTATTTTGCTCATAAAATCGATAAATTTATCTTAAGCCTTAAAGATCAAGATATCAATTTTACTCATGCGCGATCAATTATTCCATCTAAAGCCTTATAGATGGGAAAAAAATTCATGTGCGGTTGAAGCTATACATCGAGAATTTCAATCGTGCATTGGGAAACATTCCAAACAAAGAAATAAAATATCAAAACTAAAATAAGATAAAATAAATCTACTAAATAAACCTACCTAAATCAACCTAGTAAAATAAACCTATCTAATAAAATAAAATAAATCTCTACCTAAATTTGATTTTTTTTCCCAAAATCCAAATGGTAAGGTGGACCGCGATGGAAGCTCAGCGTGGCACGGCTCGAGGATAGTACACTAGGGATGATGATGGAGAGCTCTCGGAGGGTTTAGCCGTTGGTGAGAATGATGAGAAAGACTGGACCACCGCAAGGAGCCAGGAGCAATTTTGTAATAGAGAGAGGTGCAGTACGTTGTTTGCACTACTGGACCTATGACTAAGCGAGCTACCAAGACGTTGCTGGATTTTCACCCAAAAATCTAATTTGAAATATTGCACAGATACCGTTTCCAAGTCGAATTCGACGAACAAGAATCGGTTGGCTCAGGGCCGACGGAGTGCTTGGTTTGCGGTGGACGGCAGTGTTGCTCGGCCAGCAAGCTGGCGGTGTCTCGATAGAGAGGCACTGTCGGTGGGGGATGATGGACACTGCGGAGGTCGCGAGGCTTGCGGCCACCAACTCAAGCACAGCATCCAGTTGACTACAATGACAACATCAGAACAATACAAAGTAAATGCAAAGGACAAATATCCAACGTGAAATCAACTGTAGAGCTCAATAGGGGGAGAGACGACCAAGTTTCATGGCAGCGGATCGGAACAGCAGCTTGACGCCAGAACGGGGACAGCGATGCAGCGGCCGCGTTGGAACCGGCTTGCTGGACATTCGCTTAGAGCTTGCTGGACATCAGAGAAGGACTCCGATGGACGCCTCGAAATTCAGTATGGCCACTAACGTGTTGGAAATCGTTGCTAGCTGCTCGCAAAGTATGTGAATTTCTGAGTGATTTTCTATAAATTTTTGGAGACAAGTCTTCTCTCGCTTTTGACTTCAATCATGTTTATATATTCTTCTGAAATTTTTGGAGCTACGAGGAATGAGCTGAGTCAAAGTCTTCGCGCACGCTCTTTTCCCATCTATAATTTCCTGGTTCGTTCGGTGAGGTGAAATCGCCGGAATCAGAGTCGATGACGCTCGAAAACATTGTAGGAAGACACCGTTCCTCTCTCCTCCAGACTGCGAACCATTCTAGCTTCGTCCTTTCCGACCAGCCGTGACAAAGATCGGTGGCCGGCAGTCAGAGAATTTTCAGCTTCCACCCTTCAAAAATCTGATCCTCTCTCTCTCTCTCTCTCAACCATTCTAGCTTCGTCCTTTCCGACCAGCCGTGACAAAGATCGGTGGCCGGCAGTAAGAGAATTTTCAGCTTCACCCTTCCAAAATCTGATCCTCTCTCTCTCTCTCTCTCTATGTTAATGTGTGGCCTCCTCAGAAACCCTACCCATTTTACCTTTATATAACCATTCTAGCTTCGTCCTTTCCGACCAGCCGTGACAAAGATCGGTGGCCGGCAGTCAGAGAATTTTTAGCTTCCACCCTTCAAAAATCTGATCCTCTCTCTCTCTCTCTCTCTCTCTCTCTCTCTCTCTCTCTCTCTCTCTCTCTCTCTCTCTCCCATTTTACCTTTATATAACCATTCTAGCTTCGTCCTTTCCGACCAGCCGTGACAAAGATCGGTGGCCGGCAGTCAGAGAATTTTTAGCTTCCACCCTTCAAAATCTGATCCTCTCTCTCTCTCTCTCTCTCTCTCTCTCTCTCTCTCTCTCTCTCTCTCTCAACCCTTAATTTTCTATGCAATAGATAAATGACCGGATCGCCAAAATTTAGGTGCCAACAAGCGTCTACGCATGTTCGCATGTGAAACTTAAATAATGAATAGTGACAGATTGTCTACTTTGCCAAAATTTAGGTGCCAACAAGCGTCTACGCATGTTCGCATGTGAAACTTAAATAATGAATAGTGACAGATTGTCTACTTTACCGTACGACGTTAGAGATTTGATGCAATAAATTTTATTTGGAGGATTTAACGAATTTCTTCCCACAATACATGAACAGTTCCATAGTCATTGAGAGATAGATTCTCAACGGATTACAATTCTTTGCATTTTTTTTTTTGTAACTTCTGTATAAAATGTGTGAATCGACCAAATAATCCACATAAATGATAAAAGAGCATTCCTGCTCTTGGTGGAGAACCCTTTGACGGATTCGCTCTATTATTATCTCATATTTCGAAGAGTGATTGGGACTAATCCTAGCGGAAATACTAGCAGGAAAAGAAAACAAATGGACTATTTTATTCTATTTATTGGGTGGATCTTTCGTACTTCAAACAGAACAGGGTGAATTATTATCCCCTATCCGAAATGAAGTGCTAAGCAATGACATATCTAAAAAGTGTTCCGTGATTGAATGAAAGCGCGGTTGTAACATGAATTCTTAAAAGTCCAACGATCAATGGATGAGATTTTTTCTTTTTTTTCTTATCCCACAGTCACGAGGGATAAAGGATTAGTTCTCAAGAATCCTTAGATACACCCATTATAACAGAGTAAGAAAGAAACTTGTCGAGATTGATAATTCCCTGTTATCATTTCAGAAAAATTTCAAATCGAGTGCTTCCCATATTTGAATGTACTTTGGCATGATACAAGTACGTACGTACGTGTTATTGCACATGTATGTGTGCATCTTAATCTAGTTCATCGTTGCAAGTTGATGGAAGAAATAACTTAATTTAATAATTTTTTGTTAATAACTCTTTCATTTTTTATTGATGAATCGATCAAAGTAAACTTCATTAATAGGACATATTGAACGTAGAGTTGTTCAAATTGACAAGAACCAGCAGCATGATGTCTAAAATAATTTGGATTGACTTCCAGAAAAATTACACAATCGGTCCTAAACCTATTATATAAATTTCCACCTATTTCTAAACTTTTTAATTTTGCCGATGCGTCCCTAAATTTTTTTGGTGAAATTTCAATATAATCATGTCAATTAATTTTCACTTGAGAATGTTGATGTGACAGTCCAATAATCGCATCCGTCCTACATGGCACAACTAGCATCTGATGTGGAAGAACTTAAGCAAAACTAAGTTGTTTTGTATATCTTTATTCTAAACTTTTTTTCTTTATCTTGTCTTATATAATTCCTATTTATTTTCTCTAGCAATTACATTCTTGTTGAGCCCAAAGAGCCGGTGTAGCTGAGATTCGTGACTAAAAGAAAGAGAAAAATGTAATTATTGTACATTATTAAATGAAAAGAACATGAGTCTATTTATAATTTTATTTACAATTTTATTGGGTGACTATTTTAGAGAGGCATAGTATCAATTACAATCAATCGTAATACAAAAAATATCTCTAACAGTGCCTTCAAACTCTAAGACTGCATTTGGTGGACTAGATATAACTCTAGATAGGATAAATATATCATATCCAATGTTTGGGAGAACACTGAATTCGGATATTTATGGATAAAAATATTCCATTTAGAGGACGAAATAAAACCATATAGGATATCTAACATGGAAAAACTAAGGAAAAAAAAGGGTAAAAACATGGACTCACTTCACTGCTCATCGCTCCACTTCACGCCTGCTAGGTCTGCACCTCCCAATCAATCTCTCTTCTCGCCGTCGACTCACCACCACTACCCCCGACCCCGAATGCCATCGCCTGCTTCCAACTCCATCACGCGCAGCTATTCAAAGTGTTGATTTCCTCCAACAAGTTTTAGCCTTCTATTTTTTTTCCAGCGAAAGGCCCCATTCTATTTGTGAAAAGTTTTGGAGCGCGTCATCGAGAGTTTCAATGAATATTCTCTTATTTTCACTCATGCTTTGTTTCTGCTTCGATCTAAATAAAAGGATGGCGAAAGGAGGGCTCGTCTTCACGGCCTATTTAAGTTGGTGATGACGGGTCATCGAAACGGGATTGTCAACCCGAATCTAATTATGTTTGCTGGGACTTTTTGGGTCTACGTCTCGTCCCCATCTATTACTCTGTTCTACATCATCGACAAGTTCACAAGGTAGCAAAATTGTGATTTCTATATTTTCCTTTGATTTTCAATTTTAAGCGATGGTCTGTTTAAATCTGTTTCAAAGAATAATTTCATAGAGGAAACAAAGTATTTGAGTTCAGTTGTGGCGGACTCAAAAACTGATTTCAGAGTGTTAATCCAAAAGGCAAATTGCAAAGAAGGTTGGATGATCAACTTGATTTAAAAGATTAGCATCAATATTTTTAATTTTTTTTCTTTGAACTCCAACACCTCTTACCAAGGTAACACCATCCTTTGTCAACTTTAGCATGCCAAGGCTTTATTCAACAACCATATTACAACCCTTTAAGCCCATACTGGCATTCATAGCATATGTAAGGTCTTGAACATCCTTAAGCGTCACGGCACATGCCTCAACCCCAAAAGAGACATACATTCTAGTACCTAACAAAAGATTAATGCATTATAAACTAGTACAAAAGCACACAACTTCACATGAAATCTACACCCTATTATCAAACCTAAACTTTGATGCCACAAGATATCACGCCTCAAATCCTATAAGGATAGGATTAATGACACGGCCGTCTTTCCGCCCAAAGGACGTAATTTTAAATCACTCAAAATGTAATTCCCAAAAGCTCCTGCGATAACACTCTTGCTCCAATGGCCACCAACCGAGGAACCAAAAAACATGAAAAATTGATGGAATGAGCAACCACAACCCAATGAGTAGTACATCTTTTCTAAATAGATTGAGGACCCATTTTGCACTTTACAAAATAATATCGAAACTCATTTATTTCAATTCTAGTGTACAAAACACATATAAGATAAAAATGAAATATTATTTATACATATAAAAACATTAGTTAACCAAATAATATTACAACAAGCATCAATGGTTTAGTCCATTGATCAAACTCATATCACACATCAATGGATCTCAAATCACATATCAATGGTCCATCTATTGGCTAAACTTATATTCAAATATCTAATTATGGTCACACATAACATCTTGTGATAAGGTGGCCAAGCTCCCTCCTTGACAAGGTCTCCACTTATATTGTTGGCAGCTAGACAACAAAGATATCTTAAACTAATATGCGCATATCCACAAGCCCATCATTGGGCTCACAACAATATTGAGCACTAACACAAATTCATAACATCATCCTTTACAATCCACAAAACCAAATCTAAAAACTAGTTCATAAATCACAATATGTTTATCAGACCATTTTAGAATCAATTTTGATAAACTAGGTCACAGATTAAAATATAACCTTTCGCAATAGATTTCTTAAAATAATTCTCAAACCATTCACAAGTACCAAATCATAATAAATGTCCGATCCAGATTTTATGCAACATACTTATTCATAACTCATAATATATCAAATATATATCGTCTTCAAGACATGAGTTTAGAAATTCATGGAAGATAGTGCTACTCACCTGGAAAAAGGACTATCAATGGGTCGAATCGGGTCGAGTCAGGTTTTGATATTCTCCGACCCGACCCAAATCATAAGGCAATGTGTTCCAACCTAACCCAACCCGAAAAGCATAATACCCAAAGCAATCATTCGGGTCAGGTCCGAATCCGGTTTCAGGTTTACTTTTTTTTTTTTTTTCGCCCAATGAAATTCCCATTGGGTTCGCGTTGCCTTAAACTATCGATTACTATCTTGTATGTGAAGGAATTGATCTTGCAAGCTCTCTCTTCAACAATTATACTTGGATTGTTATGCATCCATGTAGTTATACTAGGATTGTTGTTTGCCTTAATCTAGTAAAAGATAACCTTTAAAATCTTTCATTGCATTTTGGGTTTAAAATATGAATAGGAAATAAGTTTTTGAGATTTAACCCAACGCACATATGAATGAAATGTTTCCATAACAGGAAATAGATACTACATTTTTTTCTTCTACTAGTTTTAAGAGATCAGCTCAACCAAATTTTGCAACATCACGGTATATTGTCTCTACTAAGTTCAATTAAAGTGAAATCATGGTAACATCTCATGGAAATTAGAATAGGAGATTCTCATAATCAAGTAATCACCACGAGACAAATTTTGGATATTCACACTAACCCCAAATTGCCTTTCAAGCCAATGGGGTTCCTTCATCATTCAAACCCAACTCTTCTTCCACTTCGTTACCATTAACAAGTATGCCACAATCAATAGAATCAGCTTCCACCACTATGGATGCATTTGGGAATAACTTTCCCAAGCCACTTTGAGCCTATAAAGCCATTTGGGCTAAAAATGGGTGTTTAGGAAAAAAAATTGTAAATATCTTTAAGGGAAAGCAAGCCTTTAGAAGGCTGAAAACCCAAGGCAGCCATGGGCATTTCAACATTCTCGACATGTTGATGGCTCTCATAAATGAATTTTTTGTATGATTGCCTTTGTTGCCCTCACAACTTATTAAAATTCCAAGTTTAACCCTTTTCTAGCTGAAAACCCTAGATGAAAGCCATCTTCTCATTACACTCCTCTGAAATTCGCCTCTAGTTTCGCTGCTCTTCATCACTTGCCTATCTGGTTGCCGCTTTATGGTCGTCTTCTATCATCGCTCATTATTCACCAGCTTCTCTTGTGCTCGCCTCTCTCTTGGTGTCCTCTCTCTTCGCTGAATCGAGTCGCTCGGCTCTCTTGCGCTCACCTCCCTCTTTGCTAAGAACCTAGTTGCTCATCTCATCCTAAATCCAAGATTTTTGATTTGATTCCTTCTTAGCATGCCTTTTCTAGTTGTGATTGTTAAGTGTATAGTGATTTCATGAATGATACTTTTGATGCCATGCTTAATGAGTATATATTGCTACTCGAGTAATAGAAACTTTCTGAGAGAGAGTGAGAGAGCACTTGGGGGATAAAAATGGAGCGAAATTTCGTGAAAATAGGAATTTTTGCATTTTTCTCCAAAAAAGGAAGAAATTTCAAGCTACGATTCTCCCAATCAAGAAAATATGGTGTACCCATATGGGAGGTGGTACATTTGACATGAGGCTAGGGGAGGGGGGAGTTTGAGGGAAGGTTCTAAAATGGCACAACCATAAAAAGTGGCATGAAAGGCACTAGAATGTAGCCGATTTCATGCATAAACATAAATGTTTTGCCTTCCAAATGAAACATGGAGATGGAAGATGGGACCTGAAGAGAGATGGTGTCTTTTGTTGCCATATACATACAAAAACCAAAACTTGGGAACACCTCCCCCTCTATATATGTGTTTTGATGATTGAATTTGGTTTGAGTGATTTGTTCATCAGTTTTGCTACAGTTGGTTTCTAGCGAGATGTCGATATTTGCTTCTTTAGCGTAGAAATATGTTGACAAGTTCCTCATTGATGTTTTCCCTCGAAATGAGGAAAATCATGCTAATTTGAAGCTATTGTAAGTGTGACTATACGTGTTTTTGTTTGAATTGCGTTGCTATAATCTTATAACTAATCTAATATCATCCCACAAAGACACCGGCAAAAAATAGTTAACCATGACTACATAAACTTGTGATGCATAACATTACCAATGAGCATAGCTAAAATTATCTCACAACAACTCGCTTAAAATGCACATATGTGGACCCGACAGGTAAAATTTATCTAGCATTGGATAGCCCTTATGGATGTTGTTCAAAACAATCAAGAAGTTCCTCATCCTGCAAACAACAACCCCGTATAAGCAAGTAATGAATAGTATTCATTGAATACAAACAACTGACTTGACAGGAAAAAAAGAAAAAAAAGAAACCAAAAAACTGAACTTAGAGCAGCATACTTGAAAGGCCTCATTCATAACCATGTCCACCAATTCTTCCTCACTGAACATTTTAAGCTCGTCCACATTGCACAAGCACCAAGCCAAACTACTATTGGAGAAATGATCTGATGATTGACTCTCAATCCATATTCCAATATTGTGATTGAGTCAACAAATTGTAGATGTGAAACTTTTTAGGAAAGATAATATTGTGTATATTCTTTCTTATTCATTTATTGTACTATAAATACAAACATATACTTGTACATTGAACATAATGAGAAATACATAATAGAATTCTCTTTCTACTTCTTACATTTCTTGTCACGGTATTAGAGCCATGCTCTTGATCCACCTTCCTCGATTTTTTTCTTGAATTGCCTTTGATTGTTTTCTGGCTCGTTGCTACAAATCATAACCTACAAAACAGAATCAGCACATTGAAAAGGAATTCAACCTTATGTACAATATATAGAACCCAGATGGCAGTGAAGTTCAAAATCCAACCCTACCCACATCAAAAGAAATATACGACCAAGTCTCGAAATGAGTTGAGCAAAATGCTCAACACCCACCTACTCCAGTCGCAAGCCGACTACCCACTCCAATTTAGAGGTTGTATGTGCCATGGGTCCCAGTTCAGGGCTCATGGGGCACTAGATCTAGTCAAGGGACTTCCGGCACCAGTCAACAATGGATAAATTATGGGCAACAGCAACAGCCAAACCCAAATGGAGATCCAGATCCAATTTCCCCAGATCACAAACCCAAATTCAACCTAGGTGGATCGAGGACAAATCCTTACCCGAGTCTTCCACCCAGGTTCGTGCCGCTGTCCTTTCCGACAATCCCCAACCGTCTAGAACCTGGAGATCCGATTTATACATCATCGGTCAACAAGCTAGAATTGAGATTAATTATGCTCCAACTTGATGGATCAGACCACTATTCAACTTGGGCGAGAGATATTCAGCAAGCCCTTATCACAAAAGACAAGGACGGATTCCTCAATGGATCCGTCCCTTTTTTGGCCGACGACCGCCTACAAGATCACTAGTATAAATGAATTGAGAATTGCGTAACGATGAGGCCACCCCGCACTTCCTCCGACAAAGGATGCAAAAACGATGTGGGAAAATATTAAGGAGATGTATGGGAAGCTTCATCGAGTTAAGGTCTTTTATCTAGCCTAAGCTCTCGCGGAGTTGAAGCAAGGGAACCTCTCGGTTACCACTTGTTTCAACCGCCTTTCAACCCTCAGGAATGAACTCAAAGGCGCAGAAGAGTAGCTTAAAGAGCTCGACTCAACTCTCAAACAATACAGAGAGATTAAGAAGAGAGAGAAGGTCACCCACTTCATTTTAGCCCTAAACAACAGTTAAATGCTTGTTTCGCTCGCACATCCTTGCTATAGAGCCGATTGAAAGTGCTAGAATGAGCACCTAGAGGGGGGTGAATAAGTGCGAAAACAGATTTTGCAAAATATAGGATAAAACTTTTACTTTTAACCTGAGTCTGATTAACAATAGACTTTACAGAGGAAATCAAATTCTAAAATTTAAATAGAGTTGCGAGCAATATAAAAGAGTTCAGGAAAGAGAATAAGAACACAAGGTTTATAGTGGTTCGGCTTAATCCAAGCCTACGTCCACTCTCCCGCACTGACAGCCCACCGGCTGGATTTCACTATGAATCAAAAGAGTCGTTACAGTATCACGTCATTGATTTCACAGTGTAGAGACTCTGCTACACTTCCTCAAGGCCTCACAAGTATCAAGACTCTCTTTTGAGTACAAATTTACGCTCAACAAAAGAATCAGTAAAGAACAAGGAGCTTCAAACTTTGAAATTTATCTATCGCGCACTAACTCGAATAACTAGAGCATCTTCCTTAAGTCTTCATATCCGTTGGCACCTTCCAAAGGAGTTCTTCCAATCTACCCATTGGACAGAATCAATTAAGGAGATCTCAAGTTACTTAAGGAATGTGATGATAGTCCACCAATCTTGCTTGCCCATACAATCAGGATCTAGGTTTCCATAAGTAGAACCTTTCAAGTATACTTCACCAATCAACAGATCTAGATTATCTGAATTAAATTCAAAACGAATAATAGATCTTCATATGCTATCTACAGCCGTTAGAACTTCTTTAGATGCTCGAATCAAATCCTTAAAGAATTACTCGAATCTGGATAAGCCTTCTTCGTCGGACTAGAAACTGTCAATGAGGGCAGACTTTAAATCTTGAGTCTAGCGGTCTGGCGGTCTTCAGACTTTGTCGAAAGAGTCTGCAAGCCTTCAGACTAAACTGATGGAAACATTTTGTCAGCTTCAAAACAAATAATGAAGTTTTCTCCAACACCGATGTCACCGCTTAGCTGCATATTCCAGCTAGCTATCCAAAAAGAAAACTAGCACCTCATGACCACCGGGCATGAGAGGGGACAGTGCTCGCAGTGCTAGCAAAGCTCTTGGGTCAGCCTCATGGTAGTTTTCGCGCGCCACAACGAATGGGGAGCTCGGGCTCGAGCTCAGGTGGAGAACTTCAATCCCTAATTGAGAATGAAGAAGAAGATGATGGTAAGCCTAAAGGATATTGATTCAATGGCTAGGATCAAAAGCAAGGATCGGAAGGCATCCGTACAATCCGATCTGACGGTGGAGATCACAAGCATGGATATGGATCTAACGGCCCTTATTCCCAAAGATCCAACGATCCATATTAGTGGCAAGGAAGCAGATCCAACGGTTTCTAATTTAATACCCTATGGGACCAAATCCAGTGGCCCCGATGGTGCCATGTCATCATAAAAAGGGGGAGGCCAAAATTTTAAATTCAAGGGTAAGTATTGTGAATATTGTCGGCGTTCACATCACACTATTGAAACATGTTGGAAACTACATGGTAAGCCTTCTGACAAAGAAAAGAAAGGAAAAGAATTTTCTACCTATCAAGTATTGGTACATGGAAATGATGAAGCTCATCAGCCAATTACCCATGATCAATATGAGCATATCATGAAGGCACTAAATCAGTTGAGGACAGTTGACAAGATTGCGAATTTTTCAAGTACTTCATTATGCAATGATAAGAATATTTTAGTTGATGCATGGGTTATTGATATAGGAACTAGTGACCACATAATTTGCGATGAATGTTTGTTTTATGATGTCCATACAAAGCCTACTTCCTCAATATCCGTTTGGCTTCGAAATGGGACTGTTATTGATGTTAAAAAAATGGGCACTATAGCCTCAGCACAAACATTATCCTAAAAAATGTGCTATATATTCCTACGTTTGAATTCAATCTCATATATGTTTCCAAGGTCTGTGAGGATAATCATTGTCAAGTCAATTTCAATTCCAAAAATTGTTTCCTTCAAGACCTTTCAACTGGGAAATTAATGGGCTTGGGTAGAATGGAACAAGGGCTTTATTTTTAGGTCAACCTTCCAAGAAATTTTGATTTATCTATATCTTGTAATGCTATTGCTAGAAATAAAATTTCCCTTTCTCATAAGCATCTAGGTCATAGTGCTCATTTCCCTTGTCCTAATTGTAAAATATGCCTTTTGGCAAAATAATCATGAGCACCATTTCCAACCAGTATATCTCGTGCCACTAGTATTTTTTTCATTGGGGAGAAGTACATTATTAGTGCCATAAGTTGTGTATGGCGCTCACTTTGGTGCCAAAAGTTTCCGTCAGATCACTTAAGTGCCAAATCGGAGGAAAAACGATCACTTTGGTGCCACCGGCGAAAGATTTCAGCCAAAATGATGAATTGGCCTTTTCTTTTTTAAATCGACAAGGCCTTTAACAACATCGTTTTCGGTCCTCCTTAAGAAAACGATGTCATTTTTCCGTCCTACATGGATGGCCTCACAAAAACGACACCGTCCTAGGGTTTTTCCGACCTAGCTCGCTTGGCCGTCGTCACTCGGCCTCCGTTGTCGCTGGGCCGACGTCGCTCGCTCAGTCGCCATTGCTCGGCGCTATTCGGACGCCCTCGATGCCATCCTACATGGATGACCTCGTTGGTCGGGGTCGGGGTCGAAGCCGCGACCGCCGAGCGTAGGGGCCGTCGAAGACGGCACCGGAGATTTAGGGTTTTGAATTGGGGAAGACACCAAATGGCATCGTTTTGGTGTTATGATGCTGATTGTGCTCTCCGACGAGCCACATTAGCTTCAAAAATTAATAAAAAAGTGTCACGTCGGATTTCCGGCCAACCGGATAGGAGTTGGCACCAAAGTGAGCGTTTTTCAAAATTTTTGGCACTTAAGTGATCCAACATAAACTTTTGGCACCAAAGTGAGCGTCGTACACAACTTATGGCACTGATAGTGTACTTCTCCCTTTTCATTGATTCATATGGACACTTAGGGTCCGTTCGTTTCGCGAAAATGACTTTCGGGAAAATATTTTCCGGATTTTTCGGTGTTTATTTCACGGAAAATGAACTAATCAAGGAAAATATTTTCCATCATTGGAAAAAAAAAAAAAAAACAACCTTTAAAGTAAGGAAAAAGTTTTCCACTTTTGAAAAGTGGAAAACGTTTTCCAAGACTTCTTCCCTCTTACTTCTTTTTATTAATACATTTTCGTTTTATTTTTATGCTTTCTTTTTCTTTTTCCTTTTTTTAAATCGATTTTTTAATTTTTTTTCTTTCTTTCTTTCCTTTTCATCTTCTTCTTTGGCGGTGGATGGCGACCGGCCGCGGCCGGCGAGGCTCCGCCCTAGCCCGATTTGGCGGCGAGTTCGCCTCGCCGGATCCGGCGAGCTAGGCGGGGCTCGGGCCTCGCCCGAGCTCACCCAGGATCGCGGCGAAGCTCGGGCTCCCCTCGAGCTTGCCGGATCTGGACACCGAGTCTTGGTTGGCCACCGGGCGGCCGGCCATCGTCAAGCGGGAAGGAGGAGCGGCGGTGGCGAAAGGAGGAGGAAGAAGAAGCGGGGAAGGAGGCGGCGGCGGAGGAAGGAGGAAGGAAAAGAAAAAAAAAAATAAAAAAAAAAAAAAAAAAAAAAAAAAAAAGAATAGAAATTTTGATTTTTAAAAATATAAATAATTAAAAATTCATTTTAAAAAAAAATATTAAAAAAAATAAAATTAATTTTTTGGTCAATTAAAAATATTAAAAATCAATTTTTGATAATTTTTCCCAAACAATTAAATGAGCTAACGAACGGTGGAAAATATTTTCCACTCAAATTTTAGGTTTTAACCGAACACCGGAAAATATAGTCATTTTCTTGACTTCTAGGAAAATGTTTTCCAGAAACATGATATTTTCCGCGAAACGAACGGACCCTTAAGGTCCTTATCATGCACCACACCGTGATGAATCCCAGTTTTTCCTCACGATAGTCAATGATTACTCTCGTGCCACTTGGATATTCCTCATGTAATCCAAGAGTCAGACTTTTTCATATTTGTAGAAATTCTTGCCCATGATTAAAAATCAATTTGATTAAAATGTTCAAAGGATTCGCATAGATAATAGAAGTGAATTTTTCTCAACTGAGTTTCAATCTTTTCTATCCTCTCAAGAAATACTCCATGAGAGTTCTTATGCTTATACTCCCCCAACAAAATAGCATCGTCGAACGTAAACACTGACATCTTTTAGAAGTTGCCCGAGCACTGAAATATCAAACTTCCATTCCTAAATCTTTTTGGGGAGATTGTGTAATCATGGCAGCCTATTTAATTAATCAGATGCCAACTAGAATCTTAAATGGACGATCCCTAATTGAAACGCTTTTTGGCAAATAACCGGAGATTGGTCATCTCCGAGTATTCGGCTGTCTTTGCGATGTGATGAATATGAGACGTCGACATAAAATGGATCCATGTGCTCTTCGATGCATCTTTATGGGATATCTAGCTCTACAAAAGGGTTATCGAGCTTCTATAGGTCGCTTCTTTATTAGCCAAGATGTTGTCTTCCATGAAGATGTATTCCCTCTCTAAGAAATGGTGTCTACATATGAGCTGCCAATACCAACATCAAATCGTTGACAATTCTTATCGATGGAAGATATTTCTACAAAGCCATCACACGTCTTGATTGCACCGACTCATGCCCCATGACGGCACCCCTTAGATCTCATAATTTCTCTGCTGAATCTCCTGATTCTTCCTCTGCAATAAATAGATAACCCATTTCACCACGTCAGCAGAACAAAAATGGGTCTCAATCATTATCGCAACAACAACACATTGAACCTCCATCACCAGTTGCTAAACAAACACCGGTTCATGTGCTCACATGTTCGGAACATCAGGTCTAGCCTCCAACATGGACAAAGAACTCTATCTCTCCCACTTTGGAGACTTCAGGTATGCAATATCCGATGTCCTCTTATGTTTTCTTCAGTAGATTATTGCCGCATCAGTAGAATATCTAAAGAACATGAACCATCTTCCTATGAGAAGTAGCACGTGGTATTCGATGGCAAAAAGCCATGAAAGAAGAATTAGTTGCTCTTATAGAGAATAATACATGGGACGTCATTCCCGTGCACTCTCACAAAAGCCCATCGGCTGTAAATGGGTTTACAAAATAAAATATAAGGCAAGTGGTTCAATTGAGCGGTACAAGGCACAACTTGTCGCTTAAGGATTTCCGCAATGTGAAGGCTTTGATTACTATGAGACATTCTCTCCTGTTGCTAAAGAAGTGACTATTCGCTCTTTTTTGTCATTGTTGCATTGCATAATTGGGACTTACACCAAATGGATATGAACAATGCCTTTCTTCGAGGTGATCTTGATGAAAAAATTTACATGGAACTTCCACTAGAATTATGTAGACAAGGGGAGTCTCGAGTATGTCGTCTCAACAAATCCCTGTATAGACTCAAACAGGCTTCTCGACAATGGTATGCGAAGTTTATTGTAGCACTCACAAATGCAGGTTTTGCACATTCCAAGTATGATTATGCATTGTTCACGTGGATCAAAGATACTTCATCGATCTACTTGTTGATTTATGTCGATGATATACTGATTATGGGGAATATGATGATATCACAATTCGAAAGCTCAAGAGATATTTGCATATGACCTTTCATATTAAGGATTTGGGACCTTCCAAATATTTTCTTGGTATTGAAATCGCTCGTTCCAACGAGGATATTTGTCTCAGTCAGCGAAAATTCATTCTGGAGATCATATTAGATGCAGGATTATCGGGATGCAAACCAATTGCTATACCTATTGAATAAAATATCAAATTGACAACATATGAATATGATGCAAGCTCTTCTTCTCCAAATGAGGATCCACTACTCAAGGATCCATCATGATATTAGCGACTCATTGGGAAACTCATTTATTTCACTATGACTAGGCTTGATATATGTTATGCAATGCAAATACTTAGTCAGTTTATGCACAACCCAAAGTAATCACATATGAATGCAACACTGAAAGTTGTAGAGTATTTGCAAGGATGTCCAGGATTTGGAATTCTATTATCCCATGACTGCAACGTGAAAATGATAGCCTATTGTGATACAGATTATGTCACTTGTCCAATGACAAGAAGATCCATTACTGGTTTTTGCATCAAGCTAGGGAACTCTTTGATTTCATGAGAGACGAAGAAGCAATCAACAATTTTTTTTTTTTCATAAGCTGAATCAAAATATATAGCCATGGCGAAAATTGTTTGCGAAATAGTTTGGATCCGAGGATTACTTTCAAATCTTGGTGTGCAAATCAACGGCGCAAGTGAATTATTTTGTGATAATGACGAGCACTTAAATTGGCAGCAAACTCGATCTTTCATGAGAGAACAAAGTACATTAAGGTTGATTGCCATCTTACTCGAGAGAAATTTCGTGAGGGAATTGTTGCTACTCAAGGAATTAAAACTTTGGAACAACCTCCAGATATTTTCACTAAGCCGTTATGCTAGAAATAGCACAGATTTCTATTGAGCAAGCTTGGCGCCTCCGACATTTATAAGCTGCCAGCTTGAGGGGGAGTGTTGGCGAAATGATCTAATGATTGATTCTCAACCTAGATTCCAATCTTGTGATTGAGTCAGCAAATTATAGATGTGAAACATTTTAGGAAAGATAGTATTGACTATATTCTTTCTGATTCATTTATTGTACTCCAAATACAGCCATGTACATTGAGCATAATGATAAATACATAATAGATTTCTCTTCATACTTCTTAAGTTTCTTGTCAATTATTCCTGCAATGAGAACAATCCTAAAAAAAAAAAAAACCTCCCCCAGATGCACAAATCCACCATAGACGTGATTCACTCACGATAAATCCTCATCGCACTCTTGCTAGGAACCACAAAAAAACCTCTGCCTATAGCTTCTACAAAGAACCCAAACTTCATCATCACAACGCGGACTCGAGAAGAGAAACAAAAAACTAGGTAGTCGCCTAAAACACGATTGATCGCTTAGAGACTGAAGGAGTCGTGGCAGGCTCACAGGACCTCGAGCTCGCAAAGGAAAGAAGCTTCGAATTCGGGGACACAGGTGAGGGGGCAGATGAAATTAGGGACAAAGAAGGGCCCACCTCGAGAGATAGAGACGCTGCAGTACTCTTCTTGAGTGGTGAAATGCTAAACGAGAATCATCGACCCTTTCAGCTAAAATTTCTGGCATAACAAGAACCGTCGGACTCAATCGACATATAAACACGAGACAATGAAAGCATCGTAAGAAGGAATCTCATGCTTTGCTCTTATGGCAGCAGGAGTACTGTCGAGTGCTGGCAATAGATGAATTCCGAGAAAGCGACACAAAAGGCGCAATTGTCGACAACGGAGATCCTACCGCGAAGCAAAACCCTGAAATGCGAGGAGCAAAGAAGAAGGCTAGATTAAGGAGAAGGCGTAGTTGTTGACGATAGCAGAGTCGATGAGAGGAGAAGGCAGAGTCGTTGGCGGGGTCTAATGTGTTTGGGTGAGAAGTGTTCGGGTGAGAGAACATGTTTAGAGTCAATAATGTGTTCAGGGGCCGAATGATGTTCCAACCCTAAACCGACACGAAACATGTTTGTTTGCTTTTTTATAATCGTTACCAACACATTATTAAGACCTGTCAACTTGTTTCGTGTTCAGTTCATGTTTGGGTCGTGTTTGGTCATGTTCGGGTCATGCTGGAAATGCCCAAATTAAACAACGTGTAGCTAAATGAGTCGACGATATCATAATCCTAATAATTAAACGATGATCGACATTGAAATCAATTAAAACTCTTCATCACTATGAAACAACTATATTAAGTTTAATTGATAATGAAACAATTCTCACGCGCTAACAAAACTTTCAATTAAAGCGAATATTCAAAGCAATTTGCAACGCGGAGCTTGAGTGCAAAACTTTATATTTTCGCTTCAACTAAAGCATTGCTCTAGACTGACTCTCAACAAATCCAGTGGCTCCACAACTCCATAATCCACAATTTCCATAAATATCCATAACTTGACAACTCAAAATTGGACTTTTGCAGCTCGATTTCCCAAAATTTTGAATTTAAGCCCTAAATTTGAAAACTACTCCAATTGAAAGAATGAGGAACGCAAGCACTTACCAAGTGTTGTGAATTGAAAGTCTCCCATGGCACGTACGCCTTTCTTTTTCCCCTTTCTTGTCCTTTCTTTCCCCATATTTTCTTTTGGGTTTTGCTAACATAACAATTTTTGGGATTTTATGAAATTAAAAGTTTGTTATGAGTCACAAATTCCTTAAAAAATGGGCCTCACAACAATTTATAAAATTATTTGAATGAATAAAGGACATGACCACTTACCGAACATTACAAATCAAAATAAATCCCGCTCGACGAGTCTCCCGTGGCGTGTACGCCTCTGCCTTTCCCCTCTCCTCTTGTTTCTTTCCTTCTTCTCTTTCCTCATCTTTTCTTTTCTCTCCGTCCCGAACGGCTCCTTTTCTCTCTTTATTCACCAAATCAATTTCTATTTTTTTTTTAATGGGGCCCACAAGTTTCCAAGTCAAAAAGCAACTCCTACATCCCCAGTATGAATTCTTACAACTCTTTTCCTTCCACAACTTTGGTCCAAATGCCATTATTGAAGGAGCAACGGCACTTTGACCAAAAAAAAAAAAGAGCAACGGCACGTATACAAAAATCAATATTGATTATATTCTATATCCTTTGATCATTGAAGGGAGGATTATCAAGAGGGAACCTATGCCTAAAATCCACATTTAAGACACTTGGTTTTTGACTCAATCCTATTCAAAAGCGATTGTGTTACTAAATCATGAGTTGGTTACGTATTTAACCGCTTTATCTAACGCCAAACTTCTACTTCATTAACACCATTTGCTGTTCACTCTAACGAAAACTTTTGTGCATGTTCTACATGTCAAAGAGCAAGGATTCTCTGCCTCAACATCTCCAAAATATTTCTCCTTACTCCTTGGTTATAGAACATAAATTCGGAATATATCATCACATACATTACGATTCTCTGCCTTATTCCTATTAGATGCTACGTGAACAAAGATGATTATGAGTATGTGTAGAAACTCAAATTCAGTGAAAATTTGCAATAATGTCACTTAACTAAAGAGCTTGTGGACTCTTAGCGTTCCTTGTCAAGACTCAGAAGCGTCAAACCTCACACGCTTCGGGTCCTTTGGGGAAGCACCGTCCAGGACTTGATGTCTTCGTTGTCTGTTTGTATCTGCAAATAATGTCAATATAATCAACTCGCGACCGTTCGGTACCTGATATAATAAATTTCCCAAAGTATTTTTCCTGCCGTCTTCAATTACCCGTTTTGCGTAAATCCTCAACGTAAAAAAAGGTTTGACCAGCCTACCGAAACACACCCACCCATTATAATGAGAGCCCACCGAACGAAAATTTCCATATCTCTGCAGGTTGTGGAAGAATCATCGCAATAACATCTCTCCCTGGTTTCCTCAGCTCTTCCTGTTAAGGTATGTACAAACGCCCCCTCCAGACTCGTATCATATCTTGCTGAAGTCCATCATCGATCATCTCCATCTCGCTCGTGTCATCTCCTCTATTTGTCCCGATCAAAAAGGGTTTCTTTGCTAATAAAGTACCATATTTTTGAAGAATTAATTACCTTTTCTTGTATGAATTGATGTTTCGAAGCATGTTTTTAAACTTACCGCTTGCATTGAACTACGCAGAGTTTTCTTGATGGAGACGAATAACTATCCACCAAATAATCCGGGTTTGTGTACTTCCCTCCTCCATCGGCATGGATCGATCCGAATTCGGTATCGTCCAACGATTGCAACAACAACACTCCGACGTGGGTCATCGTCTGCATTGTGCTTGTTGTGGTCATACTCTTCTGTTTCCTTTTCTACTACTTCTGGAAGCGAGAAAAGAAAATCTGGAAAATAGCGGCCTCGGCATCTGCTCCGGCCACAAAGTAAGTGACACCATCACCTACGTCAACTACAAAGCTGGCTTGATCCGTCTCCACCGGCCAAGCCGCCGCCAGTGGTTGTCCTGATTTCATTTCCAGGCGATTGTCCAGCATGCCGGCATAGATGAGGCCTATATTCTTTCTCATATACCTGCCCTTTGTGCAAGTATAAGATGGAATATAATGTAGTGTATCCAGATAATAAATCAGACAGAAAATACTATATTTTTATCAGTTTGGAAGCTAATATGCACTTTGTGTGTTGAAACTTGATGCACAGTGATAAATCGTCTACTCCCATGTACAACATTAGAGATTCGATGCAATAAATAATTTTTA
This sequence comes from Eucalyptus sp. ANBG9806169, assembly GCA_014182395.1. Classification (NCBI taxonomy): domain Eukaryota; kingdom Viridiplantae; phylum Streptophyta; class Magnoliopsida; order Myrtales; family Myrtaceae; genus Eucalyptus; species Eucalyptus sp. ANBG9806169. The sequence continues at coordinate 32,822,441 of CM024574.1, forward strand.
TGTTCGAGTGTTTATCGAATTACTTCTGATAATACATTGTGAGTTCTACAGTTTAATCGAAACATGAGTTTTCAAATCAGAACAATTTATACTCTTTGCACTTTTTCATAACTCCTATATAGAATGTAGTAAATCGATCGAGTAATCCACACACATGATAAAAGAGTGTTTCCACTCGTGGTAGTGTAATCTCTGACATATTTGCTTGATCATTGCCTCCTATTCTTAAGAGAGCGGTTGGGATTAAGCCGCATGGCAATACCCACAAAAAAGAAAGGACTTTTTATTTTGTTCTCTTTTTTTTATGTGGGCCTTTCATACTCCAGTCCATACGGGGGAATTATTGATCCTTATTTGAAAATGAAGCGCAAAGGGAAGGACATATATATGTCTAGAATGTATTTCTCAAATAGAAGATACAGAGAATCGTTAAGAGGGAATCAACATCCAAAATCCATGATAAAGACGTTAAGATTTGGCCTCAATCTCATAAAAGCTATAATCTTTTTGAATTATGAGTTGATTAAATATCGACCGTTTCATAATATATAAATATATATCAACAATCTAACGCCAAACTTCTATTTCACTACCACCGTCTACCATTCATTTCAACAAAACATTTTCTCCATGGACTATGCATCAAAGGGAGAGGATCTGCCGCAACATTTCCAAAATATTTATCCTTAGTTATGCTTCCTCTATGCATATCTTACTCAAGCTCAAATACACTAAACTTGGAAATATATCATCACATTATACTTTGACTAGAACGCCTATTCCTACCGCATTCTACACGGAGAAAGATGACTACGAGCACGCATAGACTCTCGAATTCAATGGAATAATCGTAATCATGTCACTTAATAAAGAACTTGAGAGTTCACATGATTATTCTTTGTTTGTATCCGCAAATCATTTCATTAATATCGAATCATGGCCGTTTGGTACGTAATATTAAATTTTCTTAACTCTTTGTCCCGCCGGCTTCAATCATTCATCTTAAATACATTTTCACTATAAAGAAAGTGATGAGTTGACCGAAACACACCCACCCATGTGGGGGCAGGACATCGAGAGCCATTATAAACGAGATGCTACCTAATGACATTTCTCACTTCTTTGCAGGTCGCGTAAGAATTGGAGCACCAACCGACCAAAAAAAAAATAATAATTGGCGCATCAACGTCATTCACTGGTATTGCTCGGTTCTTCCTGTGAAGGTATGTGCAAGCACTTACGGCTACTTCCACTCATATTATATCTCGCTGAGTTCCGTGTTGAATCATCTCAGTTTCGCTCGGATGATAAGTCTTCTCAATTAATCACGATCAAAAAGTTACTGCCTTAGAATCTGTTTGTAAACTCACCGCAACTGTAGAGAGTTTTCTAGATGGAGAACAGTAACTATCCACAAACTTATCCGGGTTTCGAGTACTTCCCTCCTCCATCTGCATGGATCGATCCGAATTCCGTATCATCCGACGACAATAACACTCCAACGTGGGTCATTGTCGGTGTAGTCATTGTTGTCGTCATGCTCTGTGGTTTCCTTTTCTACTACATCCAGAGGCGAGAGAAGAAAATCCGGGAACCTCCTCCAACTACGCCAGAGGAGAAGAAGGATCCGCCTCCAACTAAGAAGAAACCTGATGCTACGCCGAAAAATCCGGCTACACCCGCCAACCCGCCGCCAATGGGCATCCCGATTTCGGACCCAGGTCATTGTCCAGCATGCGGACATAGAGGAGGACTACATACTTTCTCATATACTTGCCCTCTGTGTAAGCATAAGATAGAATGTAATGTAGCGTATCCACCCAAAAAATAAGACAGAAACTAGAGTAGTTTTTCTCATCTTATTGTATGCTTATGGATTTAGAAGCTTCTACGAATATTTGTGTGTTAAACTTTAATGATGCATGGAGACAGATCGTCCATTCTACCGTACGACATTGGAGATTTCATGTAATGAATAACTTTTGTATTTAGAGGGTTTATCAAATTTCTTCCCTTAATACTTGGGTTGTTCTATGGCCATTGAGAGACAAATTCTCAAATCATAACGATTTATAACTCTTTACATTTATTTGTAATTTCTATATAAAATGTCGTAAATTGAGCGAGTAATTTACATACATAACAAAAGAGCTTTCTACTCTCGGCGGAGAACCTTTTTCACGGATCCACTCTATTATTACCGTATAATCCTGAGAGAGGAGCCGGGACAAGGCTACATGGGGATACTAGCAAAAAAGAATGGACTATTTTATTCGTTTTTTTGGGTGGGCCTTTCTTACTCCAATCCGTACAGGGGAACTATTGATCCCTATCCCAAAATGAAGTGCTAAGGAAGGACATACATGGAAAGTGTTCTGCTAGTGAATGGGAGTGCGGTGTCACGGTGTGACACGAAACCTTGAAAGTCTAATGATTAATGGATGGGATTTTTTTTATCCGATGGTCACGAGGGATTGAGGATCAGTACTCAAGAATCCTTAGATGCACCCCCACAACAGAGCAAAAAGGAAACTTCTCATGTCCACCTGGTGTTCGAAAACGACATCAATTGTTTCTCGTGAAATCCGGCTAGCATAACGGTTCCTTGATTTGTAACGGTGTTGTTGTGGCCACGGTTTTCCATTGCCAAAAGATGGGATCCACAGTTTTCTCAAGGAATCCATTGAGAAAACTTATGGTGGGGGCAGCACAGTTACTTCCCGAGGAGTGACGATGCCGTCACCCTCAAATTTTCCTTTTCAGAAAGGTCTAGCAACCAAGGCAACCAACGACAACTGCAACAACTAATGGAAAGCAACAAGAAACGGATTCACACACTACAACAGCACAAGCTCCCTCTTCCACACGACACCACACCACAAACTCCAAACTACATAGCGTGTGCTATGACTTTCTAAGAGCAAGCATAGCTTTCCTTGAAGCTACGACCTTGTAGATCGACAGTGACTGCAACAAGCTCTTGTATCTTGAATTTGAATAGAATACAACCTTAGACGTGCAGAAAAGTCAAGCCCTCTTTCTCTCTTTTCTATCGCGTGTGCTCTCTTTTCTCTCTCTCTCTCGGGCAAGAGCACCACCAGCAACAAACTCTTCTAGTAATGAAATATCAATTTTTCGTAAAAGTACCGATTTCAAGATATTTTTAATTTCAGTAATAAAAGAGATCACGTCACTTTAATCTTCGCAAAACTTTACCACTATTTCATATTTTTCAAGTACGCTTTTTAATCAAGAAAATCATTTAAAAAATAAATTGCATCCCGATACCACTCTCCGTGTTTCAAAGTCTTTCAAGCAAGTTACGTTCTAAAATTTAGATCGACGGGCCCCTCTGGTGTCTCTGATGCTATGCCATCGTGCTAGGCTTCGTTTAGCAATACATCATTGCTAAAGGCTTTTGGGCCTCAAAAGGCCCTTGGCCATATGTTAAAGCATTTGGCAAGTTTTTTAAGAGAGCTTAAGTCTTTTAACCAAAACCAAGTCCCTAAGAGCTTTGGACCCTAACATTTCAAGAATGCTGATATAATTTTTCTTTCAATTTTGTCCTTGCTAAATATTTGAAATTTCAAAGACACTCTCACTAATTTCCACTTGAAACATCACTAGGCAATGCCAAATATTAGAAGTGTCAAACGGGTGAGTCGAGTCGGGTTTGGATCAGATAATTAATGATCCGACCCAAATTGACCAATTAACCCACTTATGACCCATTTATGCCAAATGTAAATTTTTCGACCTATATTCGACCTATACCCAACCCATTTAACTAAACTTAAGAAAATTTATTTCTTATATATAATTTTTTAAAAATTATTTTAAAAAATCGGATTTCAATTATTTATTATTTTTTTTAAATTAAATTTTTAATTATTTTTACTTTTATTTTTTAAATATAATTTTCTTTTTCTTTTTCTTTTTTCTTTTTCTTTTTTCTTTTTTAGCCGGCCGCCAGTCACGACGACGACCGGTGGTTGGCCACAGGCGAGCCTGGAGTTCACTTGGCTCGCCTACGCCGGCAAGCTCAAGCTCGCTCCTCGCTGGATCTGGCGAGGCTCGAGCCTTGCCGGACGTCGACGAGGCCTCCTGTACAACATTAGAGATTCGGTGCAATAAAATTTTTATGTTGGAGTGTTTATCAAATTACTTCTAATAATACATTACGAGTTTTACAGTTTAATCGAAACATGAGTTTTCAAATCACAACAATTTATACTCTTTACATTTTTTTCATAACTCCTATATAGAATGTAGTAAATCGATCGGGTAATCCACATACATAATAGAAGAGTGTTTCCGCTTGTGGTAGAGCAATCTCTGACATATTTGCTCAATCATTGCCTCTTATTCCTAAGAGAGCAGTTGGGATTAAGCCACATGGTGGTACCCACAAAAAAAGAAAGTGATAAAGCAAATCTCCCATGATACAGCAATCTTCTACAATATGTGCCAATCCAATTAATTGAGTCGATCTTCCACGATTTGTGTCAATTCCGTCGATAGAGCAAATCTTTCACAATCTATACTGATACTGTAGATTACTATCACTAATACTGTAGATTGTTATCTTTGTAAAATCTTTTTAATTGTGTTTTTCCTGCTCATGTACATATTATAAATATAATACCAATCTCCACACTGATGGTGTGTGCGATCAAACTCAAATTCATACTCTTTCATGATATCAGAGCTTCACAATTTTTTTTTTCATCTTATTTCTCTTCTTTACTACAATGTCTTCTTCTACATCCTCCAACACCATTACTACCTCAAACACCATTACTGCCGTCACCGCTGCTAACTCTTCATCCTTGTTATCCCCCTCCCAACCGCCCTTTGCTCTTGGCAATATATCTCATGTTCTCCAAATCAAGCTAGATCGCAACAATTACCTTCTATGGCGAGCACAATTTCTTCCTTTATTTCATCTTCATGGGTATCTTCGGTTTATGGATGGCTCATATCCTTGTTCGATACCCACTATCACTGTGATATCCCATATTTTCGATCATGTTTTCTTTTGAATAAATCGGGCATTTTATTGATGCACCTATGGAGCTGTTCTCGGAACTGATCACTCTCGAGATAACTAGACTATCTGGGGAAGCCATTAAGGATTTTAAAGCAAATAGACTTGAGAATTCAACTAGGAATCGGCTTCTCGACCTTATCCATCTTTAAAGGCCATTACGGCACAGTTAAAAATCAAATTGAGATCAGAGATAGGTTGGTTCTGTTGGATGAAATCCCTTAAAGTATTTTGAAGTTGACAAAACGAGTTTATCAGTCTAGTCTAAAGACTTACGAAGTCTGAAGATCAAAGTCTCAAGATCAAAGTCTCGAAGATCAAAGTCCGAAGACTTACAGATTCTATTGACAAAGTCTCGAAGACTAAAGTCCGAAGCTAGCAAGACTCAAGACTCATATTTTAAAGTCTACTCACAAGGACGGTTTCCGGGACGACGTTTATTCGATCTTATACGATCTATATTCTAACGTCGATGGATATCTTTCTACTTTGGATTCAGCACTAAACGATCTAAGTTTTATATGGAATATGTTTAGATTCCTTAACGACTTCGCAACTTATATTTGGAAGGATCTACTTATGGAAACCGAGATCCCGATTGTATGGGCGAGCAGGATTGATGGGCTATCAACACTTACCTTAAAGAGCTCGAGATCTCTCTAATTGATTCTGTCCAACGGGTTGATTGGAAGAACTTCTTTGGAAGGTGCCAACGGTATTGAAGGCATGAAGGAGTATATAAGAGAGATGCTCTAGTTGTTTAAGTGTGCGGATAGAAAAATTCCAAAGTCTGAAATCTCCTCTATCACTTTGCGATATCATTCTTTGAGCATTACATGTAATCAAAAGAGAGATCATATTGTAGATCTTGAGGAAGTGTAGTAGAGTAATCTACACTTTGTGGACTCAAGAGCGTGAGATTGTAATCACTCTTATTGATTCTTAGTGAAATCCGGCTGAAGGGCTGTCCGTGCGGAGAGTGGACGTAGGCTTGATCTAAGCCGAACCACTATAAATCTGAGTCTTGATTCTCTATCCTTAATCCTTTACATTGTTATTTGCTTTCATTTGCTGCAATCGTTGACTTTAAATTATTCACATCTTATTTGATTTGAATTGTTAAAATTGCGATAAACACCTATTCACCCCCTCTAGGTGCCAATACTAGTTCTAACAATTGGTATCGAGCTTGTGTGCTTGTTAGTAAGAAGTGTCTTTACTTCTAAGTAAAAGATCTATGGCTAGTATGTTGCCTACGGGGTTGGTTGAAGGACAAAGCAATACCAGGACCTCCATACTTTGATGGAAAAGATTACAGCATATGGAAAAATAAGATGAAGGCATTCCTAAGATCGAAAGATCCTTTGGAATGGGAAGTTGTCGATAAAGGAATTATTCCCGTTGCTGAATCAAACTCGAGAGAGGAAAAGAACCTGCTTTGTTCCTATTCTTTTGACTCAAGAAGAAATTATCAAAAGACAGACTCTCGACGCCAAGGCTATTTACTCTTTATATTGTGCTTTATCCCCTACAATATAATAGAATATCTTCTTGTGATACAGCAAAAGAAGTATGGGACAGCTTCACATTACCTATGAAGGAACCGATCGTGTGAAAGAAACAAGGATCAACATTCTCTTGGGACAATATGAAGTTTTTAAGATGAGATCGGGAGAATCAATAACTCGACATGTTTAGTCGCTTTACTGAAATTGTGAATGGTCTTGAATATCGGGACATCCAATCTCGGGACATATGAAGGTCAACAAACTTCTTCGTGGACTCTCAAAAGACCGGAATCACATAAAAACCTCAATAAGAGAGACACGAGGATTGCTCCACTTTCTTACGTAGATGAATTAGTTGGAACTCTTCAATCCTATGAAGTAGAACAGAACAACGAAGAGGAAGATTCAAAAGGTAAGAAATCTATTGCCTTAAAGTCTAATGACTATTCGATGTTACGATTCGAAGAAGATCTAGATGATGAAGAACGGCATTGATGATAAAGAGATTCGAAAGCTGAACAAAAAAGGAAGGAAATTCAATTGGAAGAAACAAAATTCTCAAAGGTTTCAAAACAGGTCAACGAGAGGAAGATGATACGAATAAAGAAGTGACTTGCTTTGAATGCAAGAAAAAGGGACACATTAGACCTAACTGTCCTCTGTTAAAGAAGAGAAAAGGGAAGTCCGAGAAAAACAGGGAAAGCACTCAAGGCGGGAGACTTGGAGTGATACTCGAATGTGAAGATAGTGACAATGATTATGCCAATATCTGTTTAATGGCACGATCGGACTCGGACTCGGACCTTGATTCGGACTCGATGACGGTGAACTCGAGGTAAGTAACTTGAAAATTCCTGTTAAAGTTTCTAAATACATTGATGAATTGTGTCTTAGTCTGAAAACCTCTCTTAGGAGGATCTCCGAATTAAAAAGGGAAAATTCTACTTTGAAACATAAGGATAAACTTATGAAAGAAAAGGTTGAAAAACTTGAAAAAGATGTTGTTGTTGCAAAAGAAAACTCAGACAATATTTTAAATGAAAATAATCTTTTGAAAAATGATATGACTAACATATCAAAGAGATTTTCAAATGGTTCTGAAAACTGGACAAGATTCTTTCGATACAAAGACCATATTTTGACAAGTTGGGTCTTGGTATGACTTCAAACTATTCCACTAATTGATTTTCCGAAGGTAAAAGAAAGAATTAAACAAAGACCAGCTAGAACTGTTTACAAAAATCATTTTCAGAAAGTCTTTGTAAAACCTGTTGGTAGAAGTGCTCTAAGATGTTCCAAGTGTAAAAGCTCGAACACTTCGAGAAAGAATGTCCTTTAGTTTGGAGACTGTTAAAAGGAGTTGGGCTAAGACTTGTCTATTGTACTAACACTTCGGACCCAAGATGGTATGGGTACCAAAAAGAGCTTGAATTTTTGTTAATTGCAGGTTACTATCAAAAGAAGATAAAATGGTATCTTGATAGTGGCTGCTCAAGACATATGACAGAGATTCAAACTGCTTCATAAAACTTATCCAGATAGACGGAGGAAAAGTCTCCTTTGGTGGTAACAATAGAGGGAAGATTACGGTCGAGGAACAGTGAAGATTGGGAGCTTGTCAATCAATAATGTTTCATTAGTTGAAGGATTAAATTACAACTTGCTTAGCATAAGTCGGTTGTGTGATTCTGGTTTCAAGATCAACTTTCGGGAAGAAACGTGCTCGGAATCGCAAAGACCTTACTCAATCTTTCACCGGTCGAAGACATGGAAATATCTATCTTCCGGATGTGAATCAAGAAAGATCACAATGCTTAATATCAGTACAAGATGAAGCAAATCTATGGCACAAAAAGCTAGGCCATATCAACATGAAGCAAATCAACAAGATCTTTACAAAGAAACTTGTTCGAGGATTGCCTACTTTGAATTATTCAAAGTCGATCTATGTACACCATGTGTACCGGGTAAACAGTTAGAAATTCTTACAAATCTATAAATAAAGTTTCCACTAATCATGTATTGCAGCTTTTGCATATGGATTTGTTTGGACCTACCGAACGAAAAGCATTGGTGGTAAAAGGTTCTGTCTGGTAATAGTGGATGACTATTCACGATTTACTTGGGTCTACTTTCTTTCAAGTAAGTCGAGACTTTCTCTTTTTTCAAAATTTGCGAAAAGGTGCAGAATGAGAAAGGTCATACTATTACAAGCATTCGTACGACCATGGAGGTGAGTTTGAAAATCAAGAATTTGCTAACTTGTGTGATGAATTTGGTTTTCAACATAAATTCTCTTCTCCATATACACCAGAACGTAAATGGGGTTGTGGAAAGGAAGAATAGATCTTTACAAGAAATGGCAAGAACTCTTTTAATTGGAAATCAAGTTTTTCAAGGTTTTGGGCGGAAAGTCGTTTCAACCGCTTGCTACATTATAAACCGAGTGTTTTTAAGACCAATTCTTGAGAAAACTCCTTATGAAATTTTTAAAGGGAAGAAACCAATAGTTTCTTATTTTCAAATATTTGGTTGCAAATGTTTTATTCTAAAAAATGCTAATGATCGTGTTGGTAAGTTTGAAGAAAAATCAGATGAAGGATTCTTTCTTGGATACTCTACAACAAGCAAAGCCTTTAGAGTGTTCAACAAAAAGACTCGGGCTGTGGAAGAATCAATGAATGTAAAATTTCAAGACTCTCCACAAGTTCGGCGATCTGATCGAAGATTCGAAACTGCTCCGAAACTGTTAAAGCTAACTCCACCAAGCGCTTGCTAATTCAAGATCGCACAACAAGTTACGATGAAGAATCTACTCTAGAAGAAGATCAACAATCTATCGGATCGAACAAGAATCGGAAGCACAAGTCTAGTCATCCCGAAGAACTCATTATTGGAAATATTAATGAGGGAATTCGAACAAGATCCAAAAGGCGAGAAGAGTCTAGTGCTGTTGCTCTTATTTCAAATAGAACCCAAAAATATCGAAGAAGCCTTAGCTGATGAAAGCTGGATTGAAGCAATGCAAGAAGAACTCGACAATTCAAAAGTATTAATGACGTATGGGAATTAACTCCTAAACCAAAAGGTAAATCGCTATTGGAGCTAAATGGGTTTTCGGAACAAAGTTGATGAAAAGGCAAAGTAACGAGAAACAAAGCAAGACTCGTAGCTAAAGGATACACGCAAGAAGAAGGGATTGACTACGATGAGACTTACGCTCCAAAAGCAAGGTTAGAAGCAATCGATTATTACTTGCTTTTGCTTGCTATAAGAATTTCAGGTTGTTTCAAATGGATGTCAAAAGTGCATTCCCGAATGGAATTATTCAAGAAGAGGTCTACGTAGAACAACCTCCTGGTTTTGAAGATTCAAAGAAACCAGACTCGTATTCGATCAAGAAAGCTTTATATGGACTAAAACAAGCTCCTCGAGCGTGGTATGAAAGGCTGAGCAATTTCTTAATTCATAGTGGCTTTTCTAAAGGTAATGTAGACACTACTCGTTCATTAAAAAGGAAGGTAAAAGTTTTCTACTCGTTCAGATTTATGTAGATGACATTATATTTGGATCATCTAATGAGACCTTGTGCAAGAAATTTTCTAAGTCTATGCGGGATGAATTCGAGATGAGCATGATGGGTGAACTATCCTTTTTCCTTGGTCTACAAGTCAAACAACTAAAGGAGGGTATATTCATTCATCAAGAGAAATATGCAAAAGAACTTGTTAAAAAGTTCGGTCTGGAAAATTGCAAGAAGATCGACATACCAATGTCAAGTTCCTTGAAGATAGACAAAGATGAAGCGAGGGAAGAAAATTGATCAAAAATTATACGGGAGTATCATTGGCTCACTTCTTTATCTTACCGCATCCAGACTGACATATTATTTAGTGTTTGCATATGTGCTAGATTTCAATCGATCCCGAGAATCTCACTTAAGCGCTGTTAAACGTATTATTAAATATGTTGCTACTATCGCTAAGATCGGTCTTTGGTATCCCAAAGAAGGAGACTTTACACTTCTTGGCTATTCGACGCAGATCTTGCGAGGTTGTAGAGTTGAAAGAAAAAGCACTTCAGGTACTTGTCAACTACTAGGAAACGGGGACGGTATCCCGGTTCTCGAGGAAACAGTACGTGGCTCTTTCAACAGCTGAAGGAATACGTTGCTCTTGGAAGTTGCTGTTCTCAAATCTTGTGGATAAAACAACAACCGCAAGACTTTGGCATTGAAGACTCTTGCACGAAATTAGGTGTGACAACACCAGTGCAATCAATCTTACAAAGAATCCCATTCTACATTCAAGAGCAAAACATATTGAGATCCGACATCACTTTATAAGAGATCATGTTCGAACAAAGAAGTCTTGATACAATTCATAGACTCAAAGAATCAACTGCGTACATCTTTACAAAGCCTCTTGAGAAAAGCTTGTTTGAGTCTATTCGCTCAAGACTCAATATATTATCTCTTGAAGAATACTAGAGTTCGACTCGAACTAAAGTCCGACAGAGCATCGACTCAAAGGATCGAGAATATGAATCGACACGTCCGTAAGTTTCTTTACTTAAACTGTCTTATTGATAAGGTAAGATAATCTGTCTAATTTTAAATTGGTTAGAAGTGGTTATCGTTTTTATTAAGGCAGTTATTTTTCAAAAAGGAAAATTCAAAATTTCCAAAATATACGACGCTTCGGTTTTTCCCCGTGCCTTTTATCTTTTATACATCTCTTCTCCTTCGTTTTCACTTTACTCGAAACCCTAGAACAAAAGCTTTTCACCGCTCTGCAATTTTTTTTTTTTTTTTTTTTCCTCCCAAACTTCATTGTTTCAAAGTTCTCAACTTTCTTGCGAAACAAGTGAGAAAGTCTTTCCAAAGAAAAGCACAATGTCGTATCGTAGGAAATCTTCCAGAATTGCAAACAAGGGACCACAAGGCTCGTGAGGGGCCTACGCATTTTGATCTCACCGAGGAAAGCGACATTCCTTCCGAGCAGCCTCAAAAGCGGTCATCACCAACTAGACCTCAAGATGAAATGGTTTATGAAGACATCGAACCAAAGAAGAACTCTAAAACCCGCCTTTGTTTATAAACTCTATTCTCGCATTAAAGGAAGGGTCTCGCTATGACTTTTGTGGATGAGTTTCTGAAAGAGAAGGGGTATAGAAACGAGACGCATTTTCTTACCGTGATGGAAAGGTCTGGAGTTGTGCCCGAGGGAACGGCCGCAAGAGCGTTTGCAAATTTTCCGAGTGACCCTAGGTTTAGTAGCATGAATCACCTGAGGGCAAGGATGATGATGAGAAGATGTTCATGCATTTTAAACCATGGATGGGTGTGGCTGCGAGCCTAAGAGGGAAGAAGAATGAATTGTTCCGTTCGGACGGACACGGGAAGAAATATGAAAAAATCGCTGAAGCGAGGGGTGATGAACCCAAGAACCGTTGATTTTGACTTTCGGGATTTGTTGAGTATAGGTCTGCGAGAGAAATTCGAAAAGCTCCAACTCTATCACCCCGCACGACGTGACACCGCACATCCCGAATTGACTTTGCCTATTTCTACTCCAATATCAGCTTCATTGACGCAAACAGGTTTTACCTTCAAAGGTGAGAGATAAGGAGTATGTCATTGATTGTGATATTCTCGCTGATGTGCTTGGTGTGGAAAGAAGAGCTTTTCAACCAATTGGTGTGTCGTAAGTTCTCGCTACGCTTGAGCTAGCAAAGGACAGAATTGCGTAAGGAAGACTGTCTTATTCCGCAATGAATGCAACAAACACTTTGCTGCATAAAATTGTAATCAACCTGTCTAAGACCCAAATCGACGTCTAAGACAGATGTTTCAATTTCTGAAGCGAAGTTGATGTTTGCCATCAAGATAGGTGTGAACTTCTCTTTACCACATACCATCATCTTTCACATGTATAGATGCATGGTTAAGGATAAAGGAAAGCTTCCTTATGCTGCTCTTATCACTCGACTCTTCAAACATCTACACATTCAACCTCCTCACATCTTCACGGTGAAGACCATTGATAAAATGGTCATCGGTTTGGGGATGATTACCAAGATGCGTTTGAAGGAACTTAGTAAGAAGCTGGAAAAGTTCAAGGAAAAGACTCCTTCCAAGCTCAAACCAGACTCATCAGCGGCTAAAAGGAAAGGAAAAGAAGCTGTGGCTAGTTCCACCAAGAAGCGAAGGGCAATCATCCCGGAGGATGAAGATGATGAGGATTCGATTCCTATCTCTACTCTAATCTCTCAATTTGCTGCATCTATTCCAACTGTTCCAGAACATAAAGTTGCAGAGGAAGAGAAGAACGAAGAAGAGGAGGAAGAGAAAGAGGAAGAGAAAGAAAAAGAGAAGAAAGAGGAAGAGAAGACAGAGGAAGAAAGAAAGGAAGAGGAAGAGGAAAAGGAAGAAAGAAAAGAAGAGAAAGCGAGATGAACCCGAAAGAACAAATTCTCCAGCGAAAAGGAGGATTTACAACATCCTCATGTAATCGAGGAATCGCCTCAAAAAGAAGAATTCTTTTCTCCACCGAAGACATGGAGACAGGGGAGATAAAGAAAGCGAACACACACCTCTTCGGCTGACTTTCGAGAAGAGGATGATCAAATAGGTGTTAGCCGATCACCTCCCGATGCTGAGGATATTCATGCTGCAAAGTTTCCCCGAAGGAGAGGCATCATCTCCACACAATGAACCTCCTTCGATATTCCTACGGCTTGACTCCACCGTCGACGAGCTGAAACAAGCACTCGGGCGACAACTCGGAGATTTTCGAAGGCTGCTTGATATCATCTTAGATCTAAAAGGTCAAATTTATGCAATGGGATACGAATTTCAGACCTTGCAGAATGAAAATCATGCAATGTTCATCACTTTGCATGATCGATTAAAGATGTTCAGCGCCGATTCAAGAAACCGCAAAGGGCACTACACTCACCCAAGTACAGGCAGACTTGAGGAAGCTGGAAGACACTGTAAAGTCGATGGAAGACTTTCAACTTGTTCGCATTCCTCGAGCTCCTTGATTTTTTTTTGTGCTGACAAAAAGGGGGAGAAGACCTTGCAGATTTTTGATGATTTTTGATCCAAACCCAATATCCAAACCCAATCTTTTTCTATTATTGCTTGCTATCTTGACTTTGACTTAAACTTGCAGAGTTTTTTTGAAAGTATTCTCTATGGCAATACTTTAAGCTTCGTAAATTTGATAGTACCGTCTCGTTTATGACTAATGAGGTTTCGTGAATGCGGATCTATGTACAGGGAAAGTCCGAGTACGGGATATCTGTGCACGGGATAACTTCTACTATCTTATTTAAATCTTTTGTGATACTTGCTTAAAAGTTGTATTGCGGGCGATAATATTCAAATCTGCAGGAAAGTTTTGTCACCATCAAAAAGGGGGAGATTGTTGGATGAAATCCCTTAAAGTATTTTGAAGTTGACAAAACGAGTTTATCGGTCTAGTCTAAAGACTTACGAAGTCCGAAGATCAAAGTCTCGAAGATCAAAGTTCGAAGATCAAAGTCCAAGACTTACAGATTCTATTGACAAAGTCTCGAAGACTAAAGTCTGAAGCTAGCAAGACTCAAGACTCATATTTTAAAGTCTACTCACAAGGACAGGTTTCCGGGACGACGTTTATTCCGATCTTATACGATCTATATTCTAACGTCCGATGGATATCTTTCTACTTGATTCAGCACTAAACGATCTAAGTTTTATATGGAATATGTTTAGATTCCTTAACGACTTCGCAACTTATATTTGGAAGGATCTACTTATGGAAACCGAGATCCCGATTGTATGGGCGAGCGGATTGATGGGCTATCAACACTTACCTTAAAGAGCTCGAGATCTCTCTAATTGATTCTGTCCAACGGGTTGATTGGAAGAACTTCTTTGGAAGGTGCCAACGGTATTGAAGGCATGAAGGAGTATATAAGAGAGATGCTCTAGTTGTTTAAGTGTGCGGATAGAAAAATTCCAAAGTCTGAAATCTCCTCTATCACTTTGCGATATCATTCTTTGAGCATTACATGTAATCAAAAGAGAGATCATATTGTAGATCTTGAGGAAGTGTAGTAGAGTAATCTACACCGTGGGACTCAAGAGCGTGAGATTGTAATCACTCTTATTGATTCTTAGTGAAATCCGGCTGAAGGGCTGTCCGTGCGGGAGAGTGGACGTAGGCTTGATCTAAGCCGAACCACTATAAATCTGGAGTCTTGATTCTCTATCCTTAATCCTTTACATTGTTATTTGCTTTCATTTGCTGCAATCGTTGACTTTAAATTATTCACATCTTATTTGATTTGAATTGTTAAAATTGCGATAAACACCTATTCACCCCCCTCTAGGTGCCAATACTAGTTCTAACAGGTTCGACTGAGATGTGTGGCTAATTGTGGGTGACACCACTAAATTGGAAAATTCTCGTCAGCCGGCACTAGACTGATTTTTCTATAGTTTTGGTACCCTGTGTCCGTATTTGAATCCTTGAGATTTTCACGACAACCGAGAGTCGCCAATGTGTTGAGTGGGTTCATTGTGGCTCGAAGAAAATTGACCACGGGTCATTTACACTAAAAATTTCTGAAAGTTACCAAGTAGCCTAGGTCACGCTAAAAACGCACCGAATGGAAATTAACCGTGAATTTGAGTCCGATTTCAGAAATTGAAAGTTCTGTCATGTCACAATAAATTCTAGGAGCGTCGACTTAGTCTCAGAAGATTTTTCTACGACCCGAGACTTTTTGGGAAAAAGTCGACAGAGGGCCGTTTTTGTCCAGAAAAAGATAAGGACCATTTTTTATAGTGAAATTGGGAAGCAAGTGGGATCAATTGGTGAGGAAAAATACCAATTTGATTATTGAGATGCTAATTGAATTTATGAGGGTCAAATGGGATTGAATTGAGAAGGAAATCAAGTCCAATTGAGGGAGGAAATGTGAAATTCGTAGCTCCCCCCTTTGCCTATGGTTTTGGACCATTTCAAGTGTCCAAGGATGTGCATTGTTGGTTGATTTGAGGCCAAGGAATGCAGCAATGGCTAAGGTTGGGTCAAGGGAACATTTCAATGGAAAACAAGGCTTGTGGCCCCCCTCTTGTCTCCCTATCTCCCCCTTAGCCTCCAGCCAGCCTCTTTCCTCTTCCTCATTGTGCAATTTGCAGAACCAACAGTTGAAGGAGACCACCATAGCAGCCCCTCACGCCATCGCACGCCTCGTCGTCCACGCCGGACCGCCGTTCGCTGCCCCGACCAGCCGCAACGCCCTCCGCCTCCACCGTGCGACCTTGAAGCTCCAGCCATCCGTCCCTACTTCCAGGCTGCTATTTCGGGTTTTGTTGGGCTCGGTCAAAGCCCGTCGGAGTCCCTACCGCCGCCGTGAGCTGCTACCACCGCCCGCCGAGCAACCCTGCTGCCTCCGCCTACCGTGTCTCGCCATTCAGCCACTGTATCCATTTTTCTCAGCTAAAAAAAAAAGCTAAAACAGTGGGTATTCAAGACACTGTTCAGCCCGTTTTGAGGTGGTTCCGAACCTCGGTTGCTAGGCTCGCCTTGGAGAAAGTCGAGCTCCGTTGCGTCCCCGTCGATTTGAACCAACCGGCTCACCAAACAAGTGAGTTTAACTCACTAATCCTCACTTAGTAGGTTAATGATGCTTAGGGGTTGATTAGATTTAATTAAGTGTGATTAGGTGGATAGATTATATTATAGTAATTAATTTAATGCTTTACCAATGCATGTTAGGTGGTTAGTTGTAGTAATTAGCAAGTAAATAGGCTCTAGTATTTATTGAACGAACCTCGGAATTTTTCCGGGTCCGTTTCGGCATCCAATTAGACATTACGGGCCTAAGTTGGATTTATTGGCATTTATTTAATATTTTCCATAATTATTTATTTATTTATTTTCTGGAAATTAAACTAGGATAGTCGGTGACTGAAATTTCATGCTGATTGCAGTGGTGCTCTCTGTTTATTTAATTGAGTACCTGATTGTGCAAATTGAGTGAAATTGTGTTAGTGGGTATTTTATTCCAAAAATTGGACGATTTTGGTAATTAATTGGAGAATTACCGGGCGTCGGTCTATAGTGCCAAAAATCTATTTTGGGACTGCTGAAAATAGTGGAAGGTTCAAAAGTGAAAACCCGGTATTTTGGCTAAAGCCGGCTGTGTATCGACGCACGTGTATTTTTATCGGGTGTGATAAAAATGGCAAATTGTTTGTACAATCAAAATAATATATACTACCGGCCCAATGACTCTATATGTCGTCTTGGAGAAAGAACGGTATGTTGATGAAAATAGTAAATTGATTGTATGATCTGAATGTTATATTATACCGACTCGGTGACTCTATATGTCATCTTGGAGATAGGACGGTATGCAATATCGGCTCGGTGACTCTATATATCATCTTGGAGATAGGACGGTATGCCATAACGGCTCGGTGACTCAATATGTCATCTTGGAGAATGGATGTTATGCTTATATGCTCGGTGACTCTATATGTCATCTTGGAGAATGAATAGTATATTATAGTGGCTCGGTGACTTAATGTGTCATCTCGGAGAAAGATATTATAATATACTGACTCGGTAACTCGATAGGTTATCTTGGAGAATTGATAGTATTGAATGGAATGACCAAGAAATGGTCTGATTGACATGTAATCGACTAGGTCAATTGATTGATGTTTTGATCTGTGGTGATTGATTGGGTGCCTATTTTTTTGATTGGGTGCCTATTTGAACTGTGTTAAATTGCAGGTGGAATTTGAGGCCAAGGTAAGTCCTCTAACCCGTGTTGTGCATAGGTAGCCCTTATGACGTATTGGCTTCCTAATCGGGTCTTAGGGGGTAAAACTCGCTAAGACATTGTCTCGCTGGTTATTGTATAACCATTTTCAGGTCCTTAGATGGTGTTGGTGGAGGACCAGAAGCCTCGAAGTTTGGGAAGGCCGAGGATTGAAGAATTGGCAAACATGTCTTACTAAAGGGTCATAGGACAATTCCTTTTTGTTAAGCCGATATTTTTGTAAACAACCTGACACTGTATATATACATGTTTGTTATAAAAAGGATTGTGTTGGTGTCGAGATTTGTGGCCATACTTTCCTATCACATTGTTTTATTATCTGGGGATTATTTATATGCCTTCGCTTGCGTATTAAAAAAAAAATGAAAGGGTCGACAATGCGTCCTGGAACATTACTATTATATCGACCAGGTAAGAGATGGGTGCGTGCCCGAGGTTAGGGGCGTGACAATCACCGATGCTAATAATAATGTGATCGACAACCCGGATCATACTGCATGGCATTATCAAGACCAACTCATCCTCTGATGCATCCTCTCCACTCTTACTAAATCAGTTTTCTCACACATCGTTAGTCTTGAGACTTCTCATGATGTCTAGACCTCGCTTGAGAAACTTTATGCTCCTCAATCTCAAGCCCGCATAATGCAGTTAGAGTATCAGCTTCGATCTCTAAAGAAGGGCTCTCTTTCCATGGAAGCCTTTGTTAAAAAAGCCAAGAATATTGCGGATCAACTTTCTACCGCTACTCATCCCATCTCCGATTCCTAATTAGTTCTCAGCATCCTCGATGGCCTAGGTTCGGAGTATGATGCATTCGTTACCTCAATCACATCTCGCCTTGATCCATTACCTCTTGATGACTTCCTCAACCTGCTTTACAATCAGGAAGTTATTCTTCAAAGCCGCACCACTGAATCTCCAATAGAGTCTTCTCCTATTGTGAATGTTGCGGTCAAATCATATGCTGCCCCGAATCCTCCCTCCAATGGTCAAGGACGCGGTCGAGGACGAGGACGCGGTCAAGGCCGTAGTCGCAATTTTTATGAAAGAGGTTCCTCTCATTCTCAACTCATTTGTCAAGTTTGTGGTCATGCAGGTCACTCAGCTCTCCAATGCTACCAACGATTCAATCCTAGTTATAAAGCTAATAGTGGCTCTCCATCTACAATGTATGCATCTTCAACTAGTGAGTCATTTGATCCATACTAGTACCTAGACTCTGGTGCCACTCATCATCTTACAGCTGACATGGAAAATTTGAACAGTTGGAGCGACTATTCTGGCACCGATCAAATCCGCACTGCAAATGGGTCAGGTTTGCAAATATCAAATATCGGTTCTTCCATCTTACATTCTCCTACTAGTTCTTTTAAACTACGAAATATTTATCATGTTCCCTCTATCAAGAAGAATCTATTATCAGTCTCTCAATTTACCAAAGACAACGATATGGTATTTGAATTTCATCCTGCTTTCTGTTGTGTTAAGGATCGATTCTCTCCTGCTCAAAGGCCAACATAAGAATGGACTTTATTATCTTAATAATGCACGTACCACCAATAAGGTCCCTCTATAGTCAAATAAATCACCACCAGCTCCATCCTGCTTCATTGGTGAACGAGTTTCTGCTTCTATTTGGCATGAGTGCTTGGGTCATCCAACTGCCCGCATTACTTCTTCAGTTATTTCAAAGCATGACTTGCCAATATCTTTGTCTTCCTCATCCAGTTTCTAGGAATCATGTCACTTGGGCAAGACTTGCCAATATCTCTGTCTTCCTCATCCAGCATCGCTCAAAATCAAGTCACTTGGGCAAGTCGCGTCGTCTTCCCTTTACTAGATCATCAACTACTTGTAATGCTCCTTTGGAGATACTTAATTCTGATCTATGGGGACCATCTCCTGTTACTTCAGTTAATGGTTTTCGTTATTGTATCATTTTTATCGATGCTTATAGTGGATATACATGGCTTTTTCCACTTACTGTGAAATCTGATGCACTGTCTACTTTTGTGCAATTTAAATCCCAAGTGGAAAAATATTTCAATTGTAAGATCAAGGCACTTCAAACTGATGGAGGTGGTGAGTATAAGAAATTTGATCCTTATCTCCGTCTTCATGGCATCCTACATCGTCTTTCATGCCCGCACACGCAGGAACAAAATGGTCGGGTTGAGCGCAAACACTGTCATATTGTGGAAACTGGCATCACATTGCTTACTCGAGCATATGTTCCTCGTATATATTGGAATGATGCCTTCCTCACTGCAGTCTTTCTGATTAACCACATGCCTACAATGGTCTTGAGTGGATTGTCTCCCTATGAGAAATTGTTTGGCCAGAAACTCGATTATTTACAATTGTGTGTTTTTGGATGTGCATGCTACCCTTGTCTACGCCCTTATACTCGCAATAAACTTGATGACAGAACAATGCAATGTATCTTCCTTGGCTATTCTCCTCATCACAGTGGCTATCGTTGTCTTCATCGTAGCACTGGTATGTCTCTCGCCATGTGATTTTCCAGGAGAACTTCTTCCCATTTGCTAATTCACAATCTGGTCAATTGTCATCATCATTGCCTAGTTCTCCTGTTTGCATTGGTTATTCCTCTACTAAGCCCCCACAGTTTCAAGGGGTGTCCACCACCACATCAACTCCATCAAGTCCATCTACTATCATGGATGAATCCCCCACGATACATCAATCTTCTGGATCCTCTTCTCCAAAAGCTCCACCGTTACAATCTTCTCAACCTCAACCACCAACTTCTACCCATCCGATGGTTACTCGTCTAAAAAATAATATTCGTAAACCAAAGGTTTTTTCTTTCCACTAAGCACCCACTTTGTTCTTGTTTTCACTCAAGCTTGACGCCAAGTGAACCCACTTGTTTTTCCGTTGCAAACAAAGACCCCAACTGGCAACAAGCTATGGGCAGTGAATTTAATGCTCTCATTCAAAATGGCACTTGGGAATTGGTTCCTCATCACCCTTCTATGAATGTGGTCAATTGCAAGTGGATTTATCGCCTAAAAACCAAGTATGATGGCTCCATTGATAGATACAAGGCACGACTTGTTGCGAAGGGCTTTACTCAACAGGCTGGCTTGGACTATGATGAAACTTTTAGTCTGGTTATCAAACCGTGTTCTCTCCTTAACTATCACATATAACTGGTCTCTACATCAATGGGACATTAAGAATGCCTTTCTCCATGGCACCATTAAAGAAGAAGTCTACCTGAAGCAACCCCAAGGATTTGTTGATCCGCATTATCCTAGCCATGTATGTCGTCTTCGGAAAGCTCTATATGGGCTAAAACAAGCCCTAAGAGCATGGTTTTCTCGACTAAGTTCATATTTGTTATCTATTGGGTTTATGGCCTTCACTGCTGATTCTTCATTATTTATACAGCATGCTCTAACCACATTCTACTTCTTCTCATCTACGTGGACGTTATTATTACTACCGGGAGCTCTACCTCCTCCATCACTAAATCAATTACTCGCCTTGGCACTGAGTTTGTAATCACCGAAATTTATCATACTTTCTTGGCATCAAAGCCCATAAATCCTCTACTGGGCTGTCCCTCACTCAATCCAAGTATGCCACCACTAACTCGTACAAGCATGGCTAATGCAAAACCTTGCTCATCACCTACACTCCCTCGGCTTCTAAGTTGTCGAAACAAAGTGGTGAACCATTGACTGATGTCTCCACTTATCGAAGTACAATTGGGGCACTACAATACCTCACTCTTACTAGGCTAGATCTATCCCTTGCCGTCAATAAAGTGTGCCAATTTATGCATTGTCCAACTGAAGATCATTGGTCAGCTGTCAAATGGATTTTGCGCTATCTCAAGGCTACTATTTATTATGGCATTACCTTGCGACCTATTTGCCAATTGACCTTCACTGTGTTTATGGATGCTGACTGGGCTGGCTGCCCTGATGACCGAAAATCTACTAGTGGCTATTGCATTTATTTTGGTCCAAACTTGGTTTCTTGGAGTTCTAAAAAGCAACCAACCGTTGCTAGATCCAGCACTAAATCGGAATACAAAGGGGTGGCTAACATATCCTCTAAATTATTATGGCTATTACAACTCCTTCAAGATCTTCAATAGCTCTACATCGGCCACCACTTGTTCTTTGTGATAATGTAGGGGCAATCTATTTGGCTGCCAATCCCATCTTTCATGCTCGAACCAAGCACATAAAAATTGACTATCATTTTGTTCGAGATTTAATTAAAAAGAAGCAATTGGAAGTTCACTTCATTCCTACACAAGTTCAAACAGCTGATATCATTACAAAGCCTCTATCCATCTCTCGATTTCTTATTTTACGCAACAAGCTCACAGTGACTCTGCCACCATTTCACTTGAGGGGGTGTGATAAAGCAAATCTCCCATGATACAACAATCTTCTACAATTTGTGCCAATCCCATTGATTGAGTCAATCTTCCACAATTTATGTCAATTCCGTCAATAGAGCAAATCTTTCACAATCCGTACGGATACTGTAGATTGCTATCACTGATACTGTAGATTGTTATCTTTGTAAAATCTTTTTAATTATGTTTTTCCCGCTCATGTACATATTATAAATATAATACAAATCTTCACACTGATGGTGTGTGCGATCAAACTCAAATTCATACTCTTTCAGAAAGGACTATTTTTTTTCTTTTTTTTTCTTTTTATGTGGGCCTTTCGTACTCCAATCCATACGGGGGAATTATTAATCCTTATCTGAAAATGAAGTGCAAGGGAAGGACATATATATATATATATATATATATATATATATATATATATATATATATATATATATATATAATGTATTTCTCAAATAGAAGATACAGAGTATCGCTAAGAGGGAATCTGCATCTAAAGTCCACGTTAAAGACGCTAAGATTTGGACTAGATCCCATAAAAGCTATAATCTTTTTGAATTATGAGTTGATTAAATATCTACTGTTTCATAATATAAAAATATATGAACAATCTAACACCAAACTTCTATTTCACTAACACCGTCTACCGTTCATTTCAACAAAACATTTTCTCCATGGACTACGCGTCAAAGGGAGAGGATCCTCTGCCGCAACATCTCCAAAATATTTCTCCTTAGTTATGCTTCCTCTATGCATATGTTACTGAAGCTCAAATACACTAAACTTGGGAATATATCATCACATTATAATTTGAGTAGAACGCCTATTCCGACCGCATTCTACACGGAGAAAGATGACTACGAGCACGCATAGACTCTCGAATTCAATGGAATAATCATAATCATGTCACTTAATAAAGAACTTGAGAGTTCACATGATTCTTCTTTGTTTGTATCCGCAAATCATTTCATTAATATCGAATCATGGCCGTTTGGTACGTAATATTAAATTTTCCCAACTCTTTGTCCCGGCGGCTTCAATCATTCACCTTACTTACGTAAATTTTCACTATAAAGAAAGTGATGAGTTGACCGAAACACACCCACCCATGTGGGGGCAGGACATCGAGAGCCATTATAAACGAGATGCTACCTAATGGCATTTCTCACTTCTTTGCAGGTCGAGTAAGAATTGGAGCACCAACCGACCAAAAAAAAATTAATTGGAGCATCAACGTCATTCACTGGTATTGCTTGGTTCTTGCTGTAAAGGTATGTGCAAGCACTTACGGCTACTTCCACTCATATTATATCTCGCTGAGTTCCGTGTTGAATCATCTCAGTTTTGCGCTCGGATGATATGGTCTTCTCAATTAATCATGATCAAAAAGTTACTGGCTGAGAATGTGTTTGTAAACTCACCGCAACTGTAGAGAGTTTTCTTGATGGAGAACAGTAACTATCCACAAACTTATCCGGGTTTCGAGTACTTCCCTCCTCCATCTGTTTTAAAATCCTCCCGAACTTAAGCATTGGCGCAACATCATTTACCGATTTGCTCGGTTCTTCTTGTGAGGGTATATGTGCAAGCACCTACTTCCACTCACATTATATATCGCTGAATTCCATGTTGAATCATTTCGATCTCGCGCTCGGATCATATGATCAATTCATCATGATAAAAAGGTAAATTGGCTCTTGGATTGATGCTTCATAATATGTTTGCAGACTCACCGCTCGCATTGAACTACATCCACAGAGTTTTCTTGATGGAGAACAATAACTATCCACAAACTTATCCGAGTTTCCAGTACTTTCCTCCTCCATCGGCATGGATCGATCCGAATTCCGTATCATCCGATGACAATAACACCCCAACGTGGGTTATTGTTGGTTTAGTCATTGTTGCCGTCATGCTTTGTGGTTTCCTTTTCTTTTGCTTCTGGCGGCGGGGGCCACAGGGGGAGAAGGGGCCCTGGGGGAGAAGGGGCCGGGGGAGAAGGGGGAGCCGGAACGGGGGGGAGAAGGGGGAGCAAGGCCCGCAGGGGCCGCCGGGGCCGCAGGGGCCGCGAGGGCATTGGTGGCCGTGGGGGCCACAGGAGCAGCGGGTGGCCGCAGGAGCAGTGGGGGCCGCAGGGGCCGTGGTGAGGGCGGCGGTGGCGGCGGCAAAGTGGGGGTGGCAACGGCTGCGGTGGGGCAATTTATTTGTGAGAAGTGCAATCATGGAAGAGTACCAGCTTTTTCAAGTACAAATGCCCTAACTATGGGCACTGGACGGAGCAGCCTGTCTAATCTAGACAATAAATGAGATAAAAATTACAATAGTCTTTCTTATCTTATTGTATGCTTATGAATTTATAAGCTTCTACTATGTTTGTGTGTGAAACTTGAATGATGCACGGTGATAGATCGTCTACTCTACTATACAATGTTAGAGAT
Source organism: Eucalyptus sp. ANBG9806169 (assembly GCA_014182395.1). Classification (NCBI taxonomy): domain Eukaryota; kingdom Viridiplantae; phylum Streptophyta; class Magnoliopsida; order Myrtales; family Myrtaceae; genus Eucalyptus; species Eucalyptus sp. ANBG9806169. The sequence goes on from CM024574.1 coordinate 32,846,690, forward strand.
TCGATGTGATGAATAACTTTTGTGTTGGAGGGTTTTTCGAATTTCTTCTTATAATACATGAGCAGGTTTATGGTCATCGATAATAAATTTTTGAATTATAACGAATTATAACTATTTGCTTTTTTTTCTTAATTTCTATAAATAAATAAAAAACTCTTTAATCGACCAATCAATCCAACATACATGATAAAAGAGTTCCTGCTCTTGGTGGAGAACCGTTTGACAGATTGCTCTATTATTGCCTCATATTCCGAAGAGAGTCATCGGAACTAAGGCAGCTGGTGATGCCGGCAAAATGGAATGGGCTATTTTATTCGATTTTTTGGGTGGGCTTCGTACTCCAATTTGTAGGGGGGAACTATTAATCCCAACTCGAAATGAAGTGCTGAGGAAGGACATATCCAAGAAGTGTTCCGTGAGTGAATGGAAGTGCGGTTGTGACATATAATCCTGAAAGTTTGATGATCAATGGATGAGACGACATCAATTGTTTCTCATAGGATCCAGCTAGATCCATTAAACGGGTAGGTCGGATCGGGTTTGGGTCGGGTCATATATGGTCCAACCCAAATCGACCCATTTAACCCGTTTATGACCCATTTATTGTAGTACAAAAATTTTTACCCATACCCGACCCGACCTACACTCGATCCATACCCGACCCATTTAACTAAACCTAAGAAAGCTTATTTCTACCACATTCTACACGGAGAAAGATGAATACGAGCACGCATAGACTCACGAATTCAATGGAATAATCGTAATCATGTCACTTAATAAAGAACTTGAGAGTTCACATGATTCTTCTTTGTTTGTATCCGCAAATCATTTCATTAATACCGAATCATGGCCGTTTGGTACGTAATATTAAATTTTCCCAACTCTTTGTCCCGCCGGCTTCTATCATTCATCTTATGTACATTTTCACTATAAAGAAAGTGATGAGTTGACCGAAACACACCCACCCATGTGGGGGCAGAACATCGAGAGCCATTATAAACGAGATGCTACCTAATGACATTTCTCACTTCTTTGCAGGTCGCGTACGAATTGGAGCACCAACCGACCAAAAATAAAAGAATTGGAGCATCAACGTCATTCACTGGTATTGCTCGGTTCTTCCTGTGAAGGTATGCGCAAGCACTTACGGCTACTTCCACTCATATTATATCTCACTGAGTTCCGTGTTGAATCATCTCAATTTCACGCTCGGATGATATGGTCTTCTCAATTAATCATGATCAAAAAGTTACTGGCTGAGAATGTGTTTGTAAACTCACCGCAACTGTAGAGAGTTGTCTTGATGGAGAACAGTAATTATCCACAAACTTATCAGGGTTTGGAGTACTTCCCTCCTCCATCTGCATGGATCGATTCGAATTTTGTTTCATCCAACGACAATAACACTCCAACGTGGGTCATTGTCGGTGTAGTCATTGTTGTTGTCATGCTCTGTGGTTCCTTTTCTACTATATCCAGAGGCGAGAGAAGAAAATCCGGGAAAAAGCGGCCTCAATAACGATAAAGCCACCTCCTCCAACTACGCCAAAGGAGAAGGAGGATCCGCCTCCATGTTGGAAGATATGCGGCGATTGACGTGATATTTGACAAAAGAATTGATCCGATTACGATTGTACACAAATCAATTAAAGATTAGATTTAGATTCAGATTGATTCTTAGAATCCTTTACTTCCATTCATTATGTACATCTTGTATTATATCTACAGGGGACTGTACATTAGAAACTATTGAAGAGAGAATACAAAAAAATCTTCCAAAATTCTTCGTCTTCAATCACGATTCCTTTGCTTCCTTTAGTTTCTTTCATGGCATCAGAGCAGTAAAGCTCCTGTTTTTTGCTTCCGTTCTTCTCGTCTCAACCGCTACCAAGGATCTTCTATCTTACGTAGAAAAGTCAGTACTTCAGCAAAGGAATCAATTTCCGTTTTTTTTAAAACCATGACCTAGAATTTACCTTCAGCCTCCGGCGAGCATCCACAAGAAACAAACCCAGCACAATCTCCAGAGAACCAAGATGTGCCTCTTGCTGTTAATGTCACCAGACCCCAAGAGCAAATTACTCAAGCCCAAGATATCCAAACTTTTCTGGCTCAGACAAATCTGGGGCAACCCATCTCTGGCCAACCCATTCTAGGCCAACCCATGATGGGCCATCCTTACCAGTGGCTGCCATTTCAAATGTAGCCCAACCCGTGATTGTTTAGGCCAAGCCCAAATGCATCATTGCCAGGGATTCAAGACCAATGAGTTTCCCTCCAACCCGATGGTAGCCCACCAACCGTAAACGGGGCAAGCACGACCATCGGGTCGGATCCAGCAAATACGGGGCAAGCGACTGGATTAGACAAATCGGGTATTGGAACGAATCCATATCCGGCCGTTTTCAATGAGGGTTATGGAACCGAGTCGAATAATCCAGGTATGGGAACAAATCCCTACCCGAGACTTTCACCTAGATTTCTGCCGTATCCAACAGCGGCTCTCACTGGACAACCAGAACCCGGCGACCCTATGTTCGTCTCCACCGCCGACGGACCAGAACTACGGCAAATCAACCAACAGCTGACCGAGCCAAGAAAACTACTCCAGATGGTCGCAGGAGTTCCGACGCGCACTGGTAATGAAGGATAAAGATGGGTTACTCGACGGAACCGTTCCAATCCCTCCTAATGAACGCCTAGCCCGACACTGGAGGAAGTGCAATCAACTCGTCCGTACCTAGATCGGCAATTGCATATTCCCAGAAGTCGCGGTCGGATTTCCACCGATAGAAAACGCTCAAAACATGTGGGAAAACATCTAAGAGTTGTACGATAAACTAGACCAAGCGAAGATTTTTTCCCTCATGCAGGAACTCAACGAGCTCAAACAAGGGAATATGACGGTCACGGCTTGCTTCAACAAGCTATCGTCACTATGGAACGACCTAGAAGTGGCCAAAGAAAAAATCGAGGGACCAGAATCAACACTTAAACAGTACAGATCCATCAAAGAAAAGGAGAAAGCCACACGTTTCCTGTTGATTTTGAACGAGTCTTTTCTTACCTTCCGTTCGCAGATTCTTGCTATGGACCTAGTATCGCCAATCGGGCAGATTTTCCAGCTGGCTGTACAGGAGGAGAGCCAGCGACTCGCGTCGCCAGAACACGCGAAGAGCAGCGAAAGTTTCGCTCTTGCAACTTGCAGTGAACGGCGAGACGGAGCCACCAAAACCCTAAATCGAGAAAGGGAGAAGAGAGGCACGCTAGGGTTTGGCAGAGGAGATGCACGAACCCTTAAAAGAGATGGGACGAACGGCCTAGATCGAGCGCGAGGATCGGACGTATCACGCCCCAAACCCTTGACACGCGCACGTCCCTCGGTGGTCAACTAAATTGCGATGTTCCCAGGACACGTTGCCAACCCATTCATTTTATGCACATGTGGAAGCGAATTAAACAATCTCCAGACAATAATCAAATACAGGGATAGTCAAAACATATGCCAACACCTTTTTACAAAACACACTTTATAAATAGACTAGGTTAACCTACAAGTCACACACCAGTCTATCTCCAAAAAGAAACTACTAAGCCACCTACGCTTCGGACCATTTAACCTCGGGCTCCGGGTTCTTCACACTAGGGACCTGAAAATATTTAAACCACAACGGGGTGAGAATAAATCTCAACGAGTCAACACCCTAAACCCCGATTAGATGAGAATTCACTTAGAGGTGGCCTAAACATGCACCGAACAGAACTTACCTCACCTCAGCACCTCCCTGCACATTAGTACATCTCATATAACATATATAGACGCTGCAAGCATAATCGATAATTGGAACACCTCATATCATATATCAATTAATCACAGGGGTCTTGATTATAAGGCCAAATCGTTATAACACGTCACATTCCGTGCCACGCAATTCCGTCCCATAATCAAGCGCGGCTATTTCAATCACTCAAGCGTGTTCCAATTATTTACGACCCAACGACCAGAGCCAACTTAATAGTCGGCGGTCATCCGGCATGCCCGGGCGTCATCTCGCCCCATCGAGCAAGGCAACGTCTAGAACTCCCGCCTAGACGGCATCCCAAAAAGGGGCAACGGTCCGACCTCTACCGCGACCAGCTTTCGGACTCCCGCTGAGCATCCGATAAAATCGGGCATCGTCCCCAAACTCCCGCTGGGTGACGGATTCTGATAGTGACCACACACACATCCACACTTGGCCAAGAACATCGTGCTTTGCAATCAAATATCTCATATTTCAAATAATGGACTTGGCCAATTTTCTTCGTATTAAAAATACCCGGCAAAATAATTGTGCGTGGTTATACAGTCAAATCGAACCATAAAACTTGATACTCTCCCATTTGAAAATTCCACGATTTTATATAGTACATAAAATATTTTCGTGTCAAAACCCGACACCTGGTATTTTTCTAATTAAATACCAAAAATTCATATTTTTGAAATAATAATTAAAAATCATCACCAAGCACCCAATTACATAAATTAGCAATCAATTTCACAAACCAACACATCCACAACGATTAGCATAAAATTCTAACAACTAGCTATCCCGGTATAATTTACGCTAATTAATAATTAATTTAATAAATTGCAAATTATTTAAACTAAATCACTTAATTAAATTAAATAACTTAACATGACTAATCTAACTAAACTAACTAATTAATCTAACTAGGCTAACTAATTTAATCTAATAGGCTAACTAAATAACCTAACTAACCATTCTAACTAAATTAACTATTTAGTTAAACTAACTAAACTAATTAACTAATAGTTACACTAACTAAATCACCCATTAATCCTAATTAACCTTAAACTAATCCCCCTAAGTGTAATTAGCTCTCTAATTAAATATTAGAATGATAACTCACCATATTAGTGAACAAACGGGTTCACGGCGACGGCGGTGAGTTCTCGTGTCTACAATAGCTCCAAAGAAGGCTTAGAATGGGTTGAAAACAGCCCAACATGGCTCAACCCACAAGCTGAAATCCGGTTCTACTCTAAGGCTGAAGAGGCTGGATCGGTGGCGGGGCTCGAGTGGCGGACTCGAGAACCGGCGATGGGGGTGAGCGACTGGCCGCGCAAGCTAGCGGCGAGCTCGAGGACAACTCGCGAAGGAGCTGGCGTCATGGCTGGACCAGCAGCATGCGGGCTAAGGACGCGGACGGGGGTGAGCGGGCGATGATGAAGAAGGCAGGACACTCAGCTGCAACAACCAGAAGGGAAAAATGGAGGAAGATGAAGAAGAAAGGAAAGCAAGGCTGATCTACTGGGGGGGAAATAGGCTGGTTGAACAAGAGGGGGAAGGAGGAGGAACCAAGAGGGGACAAGGGACTTGGAAGTCTTGTTGCTGGCCAATGAGCATCCACATGCAAATATCTTCCACTCAAGTGCTCTAACCCCCAAAGTCTTCTGCCCTTGCTGTCCAAGCTTCTTCCATAAGCCAAATTCCCTTCAAAGCTTCACAAAGCAACTCAAATTGAAGGCCAAAACAGCCCTTGGCAGCAGCCCTACGAATTTGCTGAATTCCTTCTTTAATTTCTTCACAATTAGCTCCAATTTGATGGCCAAAAGTCACACCCACTTGGCCCATACAATTTCCATGCATTCCCTTCACCACATGATCCATTTTGAAGGCCAAAAAGTCCTTCAAAAGTGCTCATCCGAATTTCCTAATTCCTTTTTGTCCAATTTTGATTTTTCCGCCAAAATTCTGGGCTCGCCGAAAATTCCTCAAAGGATGAGACGATGTCCTAAAAATAAATCGTGACACACTCGAATTTTCGATTCCCGAAACTGAATTCAATTTCGTGGTTAAATTCAACCGGATGCGATTTTAGCATGACCTAACCTACTGGGTAGCTTTTAGGGACTTCATCGTGTTTGACCCATGGTTGATAAATTTCAATCCACATTTGTGCATCTTCGACTCGTTGGCGACTATCGGTTGTCGTAAAAATCTCAAAGTTTCAATTACGGGCACCGAGTACAGAATCAATAGAAAATCGAGTCAGTGCTATTTGACACAAATTTTGCAATCAGGTGAAATCACCCACGATTTAATTACGTGCTTCTGTCGCATTTGCCAATTAGCACAGTCGAACGTCAATTTCTAATCGAATTCTCAAGTCGATCGCGTTTATATCCCTTAACGGCTTCACCTAATAGGTTAGTTATCTTGTGAGTGATCAGCTTAGAGAAAAAGGACCATAAGCGTGTCGATGAAAAGCCCAGTTCATATAATCAAACAGGGTCGAAAATTCAGGATGTCACAAGACGACTCACAGGGGTCCGAAGTTATAAGTGAATCGAACGGCGGACAAGAATCCGCAATTAAAGGGATGGATGGCTAGATCTTTGCCATGTCATCAAGAAATTTTGGGCATAATTTTAAAGGAAAGGTAAAATGTTTTGCGAATATTGCAAACGTTCTAACCATATGATTGAAAATTGCTGGAAATTACATGGAAAACCCAGAGAAAAAGGAAAAAAAAAATTGGCAACTTATCAAGTCACTGGACCCACTAGCCAGAGTGTTGACCAACTTATTACATATGGACAGTATCAATAGCTAATGCAAGCATTGCAAAAATTGGATACTTCCAACAAAGGAGGGATTTTTTCAGGTATCACACATTGTTTGATTAATTCCATTTCAAGAAAGGCATGGATTATTGATTCAGGGACAAGCGATCACATTATATGTGACAAAGGATTTTTCTCAAGTATAAATGAAGGATTGAATTCTCTTGTTTCCGTGCAATTACCTAATGGAAATATCACTCATGTTAGTGTGAAGGAATAGTCAATCTCAATCCTCATATTACTCTTCAAAACGTCCTTCATGTCCCAAAATTCCAATTTAATCTCATTTCTGTGTCAAGAGTCTGCAAAGAAAATTCATGTCGAGTATTCTTTGATGCTAACACCTGTTTATTTCAGGCCCTTTCGAGTTTCGACTAGCAGACTAATGGGCTAGGGTAGTCTTTTTGAAGGACTATTCTTCTAGACAAACTTTCCAAGTAATTTTGATTTATCCTGCACTTCCTTAAATAAGCCATCATTGTGTAACTTGACTACCAATGATAAGAATTTTATTATGCATTTGAGAATGGGTCATAGTGCCTCCTTTCCTTATCCTCAATGTCCCATATGTCCTCTTGCAAAACAGTCCCGTACCCCCTTTCCATCTAGTAGTACTCGTGCTAGTGAAATCCTTTTGTTAATTCATGTGGATGTTTGGGGATCTTACCATACAATGAATCATGATGGGTCTCGTTACTTCCTTACAATAGTAGATGATTATTCTCGTGCAACATGGATTTTTTTGATGCAATCTAAAGGACAAATTTGCTCTCATTTAAAAACATTCATTGCACTATCCAAGAATCAGTTCGGAAAAGCCATTCAACGGATCCATACTGATAATGGGAGAGAATTCTTCAACCATGTTGCTCCTCACTTTTTTTCATTTCATGGCATCCAACATGAAAGCACATGCATTTATACGCCACAACAGAATAGAGTAGTTGAGCACAAACATCACCACCTTTTGGAAGTCGCACATTATCTAAAATTCCAAGCATCAGTTCCAGAAGATTATTGGGGAAATTGCGTCATCACAACAGCTTATTTAATCAACCGCATGCCCACTTGAATACTCAATGGGCGAACGCCTTTTGAACTATTATTTGGGAAGAAACCAAAGCTGAATCATCTCAAGATTTTTGGATGTCTATGTTATGTCGTGACAGTGGGTCCTCGGGACAAATTGAGTCCCCACGCTCGGCATTGTATATTCATGGGATATCCCAACCTACAAAAAGGGTATCGGGTTCTTGAGCTATCTACAAATGAATACTTTGTAAGTAGAGATGTTATTTATCTTTCATGAGAACGTCTTTCCATTCAGTGAAAAGACATCTCCGAATGATAATTCAGGGATAATCAGCACCCCTCATGGCTTCTTATCTAACGAAGCATTATATGGAGATTCAGGATACATACCATTCGAGCCGCCGGTGAATGGTCCTTCTATCCCTACACTTATTCCAGAAACAACACTTTCTTCGGATAAGAATTCGATCTCAGCAAGTATCTTGAGGAACTCGTTAGAAGATCCTACTACTGATGAGGAAATTCGGGATATCTCGCTAACGCCCTCCAGTGAGACAATATCTTCTCCTCCGAAAGTCGATCCTCCCACACGTTCTGGTCAGGCTACACGACCTCCAACCTGGACAAAGGTATTCAATACGCAATCTCATCCTATGTTTCCTTTCATAAACCATCACCTGATAATAGATGTTGTGTTAGTCGTCTATCAGAAGATAAGGAACCATCTAGCTATGATGAGGCATCTACTGATCCAAGATGGCAAAAGGCCATGGAAGCAGAATTACAGGCACTAATTAAGAATCAAAGGTGAGATCTTGTTTCGCTGCCACCTAATCGTAAACCGATTGGTTGCAAATGGGTTTTGTAAAATTAAATATCGTGCTGATGGCTCCATTGAACGATACAAGGCACGATTAGTGGCCAAGAGTTTCACCGAGCGAGAAGGTTTTGACTATCACGAGACATTCTCCCATGTAGCCAAAGATGTCACAGTCCGTTCATTCTTGACAGTTGCTGCTATTCATGATTGGCCCTTACATCAAATGGATGTGCATAATGCCTTTCTTCACGGCAATTTAGATGAAGAAATCTATATGGATATTTCATCAAGAGTTACGGAGACAGGGGGAGAATAAAGTGTGTCGTCTCCGTAAATCTCTTTATGGGTTGAAACAAGCATCCAAATAGTGGTATGCAAAATTTGCGAATGCTCTTGCAACAGCATGCATCAAGCAGTCCAAACATGACTGTTGACACTTAAATTTGACAATTTTTATTTAGGGCTTAATCGTGTTATTAGGAATTAGTCGTTTAAAAACAAAAAGAAACAAAAACAAAAAATAGCAAAACAAAAAAAATACAAAAACAAAAAACAACAAAAAAAAAAATATAGAAAAAAAAAAAAAAAGACATGGAAGGGGCTGGGCCGGATCTCGCCTGGGCCCGGCCCATGTCGCCTTCTCCCTCCTCCATCTTCATGTGAAACCCTAGCAAAGGGAGTGGGGGGGAGGGTGGAATAGGGAGCGTGGAACAGGGGAAAAACCCTAAGAAAGAGAGAAAAGAAGGAGAGAACGGAGGGGACGCCGCCGCCGGCAACGGCGCCCGACCGACGCCGAGCCTCGCCACCGTCCGAGCCGCCCTTGTTCGCACCGACCATCGCCGCTTCACCAGCCCTCCGCCGCTCGACCAACCGCGACCGTCGCCCGGCCGCAGCGCCGCAACCCCGACCTCGAGGTCGAGGGTTGCCCTCCGCCGCCTGGCCGCGGCCTTAGCCGAAGCCACCCGCCCGTGCCTCCATCGAACAACGCCGCCTCCGCCCAATCTGCCGTGCCGAGTGCGACCCTAAGGTATCGCGCATCTCGCGCGCGCCGCCGCCACCCGCCGCATCACCGCGGCCGCCCGCCGCGCCCCAACGCCGCTGCCCAAGAGCCGCAACGCCACCACCGCTGATCAACTCCTCCTCTTGCCGCCCTCCGGCCACCAGATCCCGAGTCCCCGAGACGCCACCTCTGCTCCCGCTTGCTGATCCGAGCCGAGCCGCCGCCCTCCTGCCAGACGCCGTCCAAGCAACCGCCGCCTTCCTGCTGCTGCTACCGCCATCCGCCATCCACCGCGTCTCCGCTGACGTCCTTGCCATCCTCTTGGCACCGCGCGGAAACCCTAGGGTTTCGGCCACGAACCGGGTCGCGCGAGCCGGCCGGGTCCGGTCAACAGGGTAGGGTTTTTGGCGTATTGGGCTGGGCATACTTGGGTCGGGCTTGGTTTATTTTTGCATGTGGGCTTATGGGTTTTTGGGCTTGTGATCTTGGGCTGTTTTGCTTGTGGGCTTAGGGACTTATGGACTTGTGGGCTTCATTTTTTAAAAATAAAAGAGATTGGACCATATTGGGCCCAATCCGGGCCTTGTCTCGGACGGGCCGGCCCGGCCGGCCCTCCATTTGGAGCGAACCCGGGTCCGACGGAGACCGGACCCGATCCGCACCGACCGGGTCGGGTCGAACCGGACCCGATCCGCGTTGACCGGGTCGGGTCGAACCAAACCCGACCCGGTTCACCTTTTCTTAAAAAAATTAAAAATTAATTTTAAAAATTTAAAAATATATATACTTTTTTATAAAAAATTAAAATTTAAAATTTAAAAAATTAAAAAATTAATTTTTTTAAAAATTTCGAAAAATCCAAAAATGTAAGTTTTGATTAGGAATGGCCATGTATTACCTTTTTATAGTGTATTTATGCCTTTAATTGCTCGTATATTGATTATGTTGCATTGTTTAATTTACATGTTTAACTATATTTGCAATTGTTTAATTGTTTGTGTTAATTTCACCGCAATTAGGATCTTGGTAGTTATGATTATTACTTTAATGATTGCGCACCTGCATGGTCACCTCACATGTTAATGGATAAGTATAAAATCAATTCAAACCGTCTGCCAAAAATCATTTTATTAAAACGAACAAGATTAGGTAATCAAAGGGCACTAATTGGTCAATTAGTGTAATCAAGTCCCCGAACCTAGATTCTCTGGTTACGTAGGAAGTGAGGCACGCTCCTATGCCTCACTTGGTTTCTAGCCGACCCCAATAGGCTAGTGGCGACTCCTTTTACGCGAAATTTTAAAAATATCCCAATGTCACGCGGGTACGGGCTTGGGAGAGCTCGCACCTAATCATGGGCCTTAAGCCTATCTTTTAGGCAATACCCCTAAACCTGTTCCCTCCCCCCGAGGGTAGGTCGCGACAATGACTATGCTCTATTCACACGGACTAAAGGTATGTCATCTATTTATTTGATGATATATGTCGATGACATTCTTATTATGGGAAATGATAAAGCTGCCATAGAAAGTTTTAATGAATATTTGCATGCCACTTTCCACATTAAGGACCTAGGAGCACCTAAATACTTCCTTGGAATTGAAATTGCTCGATCTGACCAAGGGATTTCCCTCAGTCAACGGAAGTTTATATTGGAAATTATATTAGAAGCAGGTCTATCAAGATGCAAGCTAGCTATCATTCCCATCGAGCATAACACTAAGTTGACTACCGCAGATTATGATGAGGGAATGTCTAAAAATGATGATCCCACACTCAGAGATCCATCAGGTTATCAAAGGCTCATTGGAAAACTTATACATCTGACTATGACTAGGCCTAAAATTTCTTATGCGGTTCAAACTCTCAGCTAATTCATGCAGTCCAAAGCAATCTCATCTAAATGCTGTCCTGAAAGTCGTCAAATATTTAAAGAAGTGTCCAGGACTTGGGATACTCCTATCCAGGAAATGTAACATGGAAATGATAGCATATTGAGATGCAGACTATGCAACCTGTCCCATGAGTTGAAGATCGATCACTAGATATTGTTTTAAATTGGGAGAATCACTACTCTCATGGAAGACCAAGAAACAACCAAATGTGTCTTTGTCTTCAGCAGAAGTAGAGTATCGAGCTATGGCTAAAACCACCTGTCAAATAGTGTGGATACGAGGTCTACTTAAAGATCTTGGAGTACAAGTACAAGGGGCAATGAAGCTATTCTGTGATAATGATGCGGCTCTCAAACTTGCAGCAAATCCTATAGTGCACGAGAGAACCAAGCATATAGAAATGGATTGTCATTTTACACGAGAAAAAATTCAAGAAGAGTGATTGAGACAAGAGGAATTGGGACGACAGAACAGCCTGCAGACATCTTTACCAAACCCTTGTGTCAAAAACAGCACGCATATCTATTGAGCAAGCTAGGCGTCTTGAACATCTACAAGCCACCAGCTTGAGAGGAAGTGTTGGAAAATATGCGGTGATTGCACGTGATATTTGACAAAGAATTGATCCGATTACGATTGTACACAAATCAATTAAAGATTAGATTTAGATTTAGATTTAGATTTATTATTAGAATCCTTTACTTCCATTCATTATGTACATCTTGTATTATATCTACAGGGGACTGTACATTAGAAACTATTGAAGAGAGAATACAAAAAAATCTTCCGAAATTCTTCATCTTCAGTCACGATTCCTTTGCTTCCTTTAGTTTCTTTCACTCCAACTAAGAAGAAACCTGATGCTACGCCAAAAAATCTGGCTACACCCGCCAACCCGCTGCCAATGGGCATCCCAATTTCGTACCCAGGTCATTGTCCAGCATGCGAACATAGATGAGGACTACATACTTTCTCATATACTTGCCCTCTGTGTAAGTATAAGATAGAATGTAATGTAGCGTATCCACCCAAAAAATAAGACAGAAACTAGAGTAGTTTTTCTCATCTTATTGTATGCTTATGGATTTAAAAGCTTTTATGAATGTTCGTGCGTTAAACTTTAATGATGCATGGAGATAGATCGTCCATTCTACCGTAGACATTGGAGATTTCACGTAATGAATAACTTTAGTGTTTAGAGGGTTTATTGAATTTCTTCCCTTAATACTTGGGCAGTTCTATGGCCATTGAGAGACAAATTCTCAATTCATAACGAATTATAACTCTTTACATTTATTTGTAATTTCTATATAAAATGTCGTAAATCGATCTAGTAATTTACATACATAATAAAAGAGCTTTCTACTCTCGGTGGAGAACCTTTTCACGGATTCACTCTATTATTACCTTATAATCCTGAGATAGGAGCCGGGACAAGGCTACACGGGGATACTAGCAAAATAAGAATGGACTATTTTATTCGTTTTTTTGGGTGGGCCTTTCTTACTCCAATCCGTACAGGGGAACTATTGATCCCTATCCAAAATGAAGCGCTAAGGAAGGACATACATAGAAAGTGTTCTGCTAGTGAATGGGAGTGCGGTGTGACACAAAACCTTGAAAGTCTAATGAATAATGGATGGGATTTTTTTTATCCGACGGTCACGAGGGATTGAGGATCAGTACTCAAGAATCCTTAGATGCACCCCCATAACAGAGTAAAAAAGAAACTTCTCATGTCCACCTGGTGTTGGAAAACGACATCAATTGTTTCTCGTGAAATCCGGCTAGCATAACGGTTCCTTGATTTGTAACGGTGTTGTTGTGGCCACGGTTTTCCATTGCCAAAAGATGGGATCCACAGTTTTTTCAAGGAATCCATTTTACTTGAGAAAACTTATGGTGGGGGCAGCACAGTTACTTCCCGAGGAGTGACGATGCCGTCACCCTCAAATTTTCCTTTTTAGAAAGGTCTAGCAACCAAGGCAACCAACGACAACCGCAACAACTAATGGAAAGCAACAAGAAAGGGATTCACACACTACAACAGCACAAGCTCCCTCTTCCACACGACACCACACCACAAACTCCAAACTACATAGCGTGTTTCCTTGAAGCTACGACCTTGTAGATCGACAGTGACTGCAACAAGCTCTTGTATCTTGAATTTGAATAGAATACAACCTTGGACGTGCAGAAAACTCAAGCCCTCTTTCTCTCTTTTCTATCGCGTGCTCTCTCTCTCTCTCTCTCTCTCTCTCTCTAAACTTTACCAAAGTATTTTCAAGAAATTTTTCAAGTACGCTTTTCTTCGCAATCAAGAAAATCATTTAAAAATAAACTGCATCCCGATACCACTCTCCGTGTTTCAAAGTCTTTCAAGCAAGTTACGTTCTAAAATTTAGATCGACGGGCCCCTCTGGTGTCTCTGATGCTATGCCATCGTGCTAGGCTTCGTTTAGCAATACATCATTGCTAAAGGCTTTTGGGCCTCAAAAGGCCCTTGGCCATATGTTAAAGCATTTGGCAATTTTTTAAGAGAGCTTAAGTCTTTTAACCAAAACCAAGTCCATAAGAGCTTTGGACCCTAACATTTCAAGAATGCTGATATAATTTTTCTTTCAATTTTGTCCTTGCTAAATATTTGAAATTTCAAAGATACTCTCACTAATTTCCACTTGCGAAACATCACTGGCAATGCCAAATATTAGAAGTGTCAAACGGGTGAGTCGGGTCGGATTTGGATCAGATAATTAATGATCCGACCCAAATTGACCAATTAACCCACTTATGACCCATTTATGCCAAATGTAAATTTTTCGACCCATACTCGACCCATACCCAACCCATTTAACTAAACTTAAGAAAATTTATTTCTTATATATAATTTTTAAAAAAATTATTTTAAAAATCGGATTTCAATTATTTATTATTTTTTTTTAAAAATTAAAATTTTAATTATTTTTACTTTTATTTTTTAAATATAATTTTCTTTTTTTTCTTTTTTTTTTTTCTTTTTTTTTTTTTTTTTCTTTTTCTTTTTCTTTTTCTTTTTTTTTCTTTTTTAGCCGGCCGCCGTCATGACGACGACCGGTGGTTGGCCACAGGCGAGCCCGGAGTTCACTTGGCTCGCCTACGCCGGCGAGCTCGAGCTCGCCCCTCGCCGGACGCCGACGAGGCCTCCGCCGCCAAATCCGGCGAGCTTTGAGGCTCGCCGGCGAGTTCAAGCCTTGCTAGGTGTCGGCTGAGGCCTCCGCCTCGCCAGATTCGATGAACTCGAGCTCGCCAGTGTCGCCTGGCCAGTCGCCGGCCATCACCGTGCCAACGATCGAAGGAAGAAGAAAGAAAAAAAAAAAGAGAAAAAAGAAAAGAAAATTAAAATAAAAAAATAATTATAATTTTGGTTTTTAAAAAAATGTAAAGTTAAAGAGAGAAGAGAGAGATTGTGAGGTTTTGGCACTTTTGGGTGAAAATAAATGGGTTGATAAATAGGTCTTAAATGGGTGTAGAGTTGACCCATTTAAGACCCATATATTTTAGTCTTAACCCATTAAAACTCATTATGGGTGCTTTAGGAAATAAGGCTTGACCCATTAACAACCCATTTAAACATAAATGGATCCATAAATGAGTCAATGACCCATTTTGACACATTTACCAAATATGACCACCAGCGTGCAAATTAGGTGCTGGTGACCTCTTACCGAGGTTGCACGATTCTAAGCAGCCCTTGCTAGGGTCACCTAAGGTTGCCACCAATGCCAAATCTAGCTTGTCGGTGTTTAGTAAAGAGTTTGAGTTTAGTGTTTTTTTTAAATAGAAAATGTCATTTATTAGTGTACTTTTTCCAAACACCATTTAAACCCAAATAATTTTTTAATGCACTTTTAAATCACACTTTATCAAACATTATTTGCCTATCAAAAAACTCATATTTCTACAAACCCATTTAACCAAAGTTTTGTCCATTTCCTCAAAATTTTCCCCAAAATTCCAAGCTAACGCAGTCTTAATCAAGAAAATATTAGATACCTTAATGATAGACACATCCCAGAAAATTTCAGGCTCTCTCTTCCCTCTCTCTGTTACTTTTTTTCCGTTTCCTTTTTCTCTCAAGTCTCTCGCTCCATCTCCAAGCACAGAAATCACCACAAAAATTTTCAGATTTTTGTCTCCTCACTCTCTCCGTTACTTTCTCTCTCTGTGTGTTTAGTAGTTGCTTTTTTTTCCCTCTTTCCTCTTGTGTTCTCCTCGGCTTGAGCTGTAGCCCAAGCTGGCTGCTTTGGCCATGAAGCTCAACCTCGAACCCGAAGCTTGGGTAGTCTTGGCCGCTCGAGTTTCGAGTTTGGCCTCAATCTCGTGGCAATGGCCGCTTGGGCTTCAAGCTTGTGGCCATAGTGACCCAAAATCATAAGCAAAGACGTCGATCGCTGCAGCAAGAGCAGGGGTCGTCGAAGGCCTCAAAATTCAGAATCAAGGAGGTGAAGCTTCCAGGACTCTCGACCGAACAATCCACTACTTCCCAAGAGCTCGGCGAGACCTGGAGGCGATCGTCGAGGGTGTCGTGGACGAGACTGAGAGAGGGGATGGAATCATGATCGGCGTCAGAGGTTCTTCTTCAGTGTCTACGACAGTGGAACAGAGAGAGAGTGAGGTTGTTACGGAGGA
Source organism: Eucalyptus sp. ANBG9806169 (assembly GCA_014182395.1). NCBI lineage: Eukaryota > Viridiplantae > Streptophyta > Magnoliopsida > Myrtales > Myrtaceae > Eucalyptus > Eucalyptus sp. ANBG9806169. The sequence continues at coordinate 32,862,736 of CM024574.1, forward strand.
GAGAGAATGTTTGTAGTGACTTAGCGAAAGACTTGACAGAAAAAGTAACGGAAAAAAAAAGGAGAAAAAGCAACGGAGAGAAGGGAGAGAGAAAGTCTGAAATTTTCTGCAATGTGAGACCGCTGATAACACGTGTCGAGCGTTCAGTGAATTTATGCAAATCTGATGTGTTACCTAATATTTTCTCGTCCTAATCCGTCAGGAGTTAGAAACCCATCAATTCCCTACTCTCGGCACCTAATCTAAAAGCCTGGCTCAGCTCGAAGGCCGACGCCCCAAATTGGTTGCGGATTGGGCTTCGCTGTCTTAGCAGACAGCCGGACAAGGAGATGCCATCTTCAGTAAGGCTATCCGCATGCAGCTAATTCTAACATGACCTTAAGATTTGAGTTTTACGTTGTTCGTAATTAATTCCGGATCGCGCTTATTTCAATATAAGCTGATCGACACGACCGTTGAACTTGGGAATTGGCGAGGTTGGAGCAATAAAGTCCGATCCGATCTTGGATTTTCATTTACAAGTCCCAACTCCACCTCGTCGCAACCCCAGCATTATAAAATTCCAGAAAAGATGAGACAGAGATCGCATCGAGGCCCCTGGGCAGCTTCACAGAACCTTCATCCGCATTGGGCCTTAGCCCACGACACGACCAAAGATTGGCATAAATTCTTTGCGTGCTCGTCAACCGCTTTCGGGTCACGTCGAAGGACGCCTCAAGAGGAGAAAATATTCAGTGGTTCCAAAGCGCCACGTCAATTGCTGACGTGGCACGTTTTTTTATTTATATCCAATAATAGAGCGACACATGTTGGATGAGGTGGAAGAAAAAAAATGAAAAAAAAAAATTCAACTTCCTGCACCACCCACTCTTCTCCTCTCCTCTCCTCTGCAAATCGTTTGTCGGCCATGGATGACACGGCCTCCTCCTCCTTCCGGCCACTGCCTGCCCAACCACTTGAGAATCCGATGCGGCTGTCTCCAACGCACAAGCCAAAGGGGACTTGGAACAGTCATGGGGTCTCTCTCTCTGGTGTCTCCTTCCATTTTCCTCCCTTCAAGTTCCCTTCCGTGAAGCCCAGCCATGACAGATCTAGAGCCATGGCAGGATCTAGATCTGGAACTGCGGAGCCATGGCGCCATGGCAGCACAATAGACCTTGGAGCCAAATCTATCGTGGTTATGACTTCACAAACGAGGCCGGCCCTTGCCAGATCTAGGCAAGGGATGGCCTCGTCAAGACTTGTTCCATCATTTTTGAAGGCTCAGCCATGATGGCTCGACCGAGATCTGGAGGAGGAGTTGCTCGGTCGAGATCTGGAGAAGGTTTGGCGCTCAGCTTTTCTGAAGCTCATGTTGGACGCAAATTGCGCAACCCAAGATCTCCATAACCAGAACAAGAACATGCATGAATGAGTAGAAAGATTAACGCACCTGTTTTGGAATTAATCAAATATAAAGCAGAAGTAGAAAAGGGATTTACCACATATCAAGGGGATCCACGCATCAAGTCATTCTCCTCTATTGCCCTCCGTATCACTGGCTCAATGAGGCGGCCCCCCTCACATTTAGCATTAGGTAAACGTCCCTTAGGTGAGGATACATGTGAGACGTTTTCTTCTATGTTAGGTGAGGATACATATAGTAATATGTTATCTGGGTGCACAAGAGACGTTTTCTTCGATGTTATGTGAAGTTTCTTGTGTTATTGTGTTCTGTGATCTCATTGGAGTCTATCTTTCATATCATTTATATATATGTATAATAAAGATTTTATTAATGAACAAAGCAGTGTAATTAGCATGATATGTGATTTTGGTGATTTACTACCCCTATCACTAAAGTTAAAATCACATGTATATGGTGTATGAGAAGAGTAAAATTTATATCCCTGGTATGAGAGAGTTTCAAGGATTCAATTGAGTAGTGACCGCCAAAGTGGCACGCTTGATTGGGTTTTAGAAATTTCGGTCTCGTATATTGATTGGGATGTCTCCTAGTCTAATGTGTAGTCATACTCCCAAAGGAGGTGATTGTGTATTAGTTCATGTAGGGATACATGATAGTATGGTGGAGGAGTGACTGATTCTAGTGATTCATATGCCCAAAGGTGATGAATTCACGAAAATTGGAATATATTCTCATAACCGCTATCATGTGGGGAGTGTACAACTGCATGTCATGTATTCTGCCTAAAGGTGATTATATGATTATGCATGTAACTCTCTGGATGTGTACTTGTTTGTCAAGTTACACAATGCTCACGTGATGCTAATTATATACATTGCTTGTTATTTTAGTCACTTTTTTCTGTAATTAATAACTCTACTGTTATTGAGGTTTTTACTTCTTCAAATTTTAAGTTGTAGACATATGATTTGTTGCTTGAAAATGCAATAAAATTTGTTTACTGTCCATGAAGCGTTCCATTCTGAAACACTTGAAAAGAGGTTTGCCTGTGGACTGCACTGCTATAATATGATGGAAGCCTTAGTAACTTGAAATTATGTTTTGTATGATATTGATATTAGGACACATCTGCAAAGATTTTGTTTAAGTCCTAATGACATATACATCTCGTATATGGTTAAAAAGTTTTCTTTCCAAAAGTTTTTTATTTAAGGAAAATGACCGAGATAAAGAATAAACTGGTTAAAATTAGTCTTGAAGTTTGTCAGGCCTAATAGCAGCGGTAAGCATTTTGGCAAGTGTGATAATACTGAATTGCTTAAAGGGTCATTTGTCAAATACTTGGTATATTATGGGGTGGTAATTTAATTATTATGCCTAAAATTCCTGACAAAAAGATTTGCCAAAATGCATAATTGCACCATAATTAACATGGTGATGAGTAAGACTAATTTATCGGTCTACTGTGGGTTGATATTTTGAAAGCAATTTTTTCACATACAAAACGTATTTCTTATCAAAGTTGTTTCATAAACTTCTTTTGAGTTATGGACTGGACGTAAATTGATTGAATCATATTAAATTTAGAGATATCATGCAGGAGCGGGGTTATCTAATCCAATATTAAGTACGTTGGAATTTAGTTCCACTCGTTATTATTTTGTATCTTATCTAGATATGACCCTAAAGAAGGTACAAGAATTATGGAATCACATACTGTAAAGTTTCTTAAGATCGACGTAATTGTAGAGGATAGTGCTCTCGTACTATTAAAGATAATAGTATGATGGGGGTTACCGTGTTTTTGTCTTTACCTATACAGATAATTATGGAATCTCCTGTACCATAGACTAAACTTGTTGAGGTTTAAGGTACTATTCTTGATATAGTTTATAATGAAATTTCTTAAACCTCTCAAGTGTAGAATGAAGTGGTTGCAGCTTTATTAAGGAGATTTGTTAGGGAAAGACAATTACGATGACATCGACTATATAGTCTATTTGTGAGAGCATGATTACAATATCCATTACATGGTTGTTTTAACAACTTATATAAATGTCGTTTCTTGCTCTTAATTAAGTATGTGATTAGATGCAATAAAAAAAAGGATAATAATATTACTCTGAAAGAGGGGTGGATAGTTAGTAAAGAAATAATTATTTCTTTACTAATTCTTTCAGTGAACGTGGCATTGATAGTTTTATATGGAGTTACATCAAAGAGATATAAAATCTATATAAGTGCAACTGGAGAATTTTGCAGCAGATTTAAGTAAACTTGTGTATAGACTGAAAAATCTTAATTCATGGTCTTAAGCAAGTTTCCAGACAATATTATTAAAGTTTCATAGTGTTGTTATTTTGTTCAATTAAGAACAAAGTAATTCAATATATTGCAAGGTCAGTGGGAGGAAATTTATTTTTCTCATTCACTATGTACACTATGTACATGATATTTTGTTTACAAGTAATGACCTTCAGGCATCTTTTATCCTTTATACTAAGGTTTGTAAGAATTGTTTTTGCTATATTATATTAGATTTTCTCGGAGGACATTTGTTGATTGTATATTGGAAATATTCAATATACATTATTACAAGCCAGGAATTGCTCCTGTTGTTAAGGGTGATGGATTGAATCTATCACATTGTCCTTATTTAGATATTGAGAAAATCTAATTAAATGGTGTACCTTGTGTCAGTGCATTTAAAAGTATAATGTATGTTCGAATTTGCACTAGACTAAATATCGTCTTTGTGACGGGACTTCTAGGCAGACATTAGTCAAATTCAGAATGTGATTATTGCGTTGCTGCCAAGAAAGTTTTAAGGTACTTAAAGAGGATAAAAGATTATATGTTAATATGTGGATATGTTTAATTCTTGCAGTTAGTAGGGTATTTAGATTTAAACTTTGCTAGCTGTTATGATGACATGAAATCAATAACAAAATACATATTTATGTTAGTAGGAAGTGCAGTAAATAAAGTTCTATATCATCTTTTATTCTGAAAGCAGTGTTAGTAACATTCTTCTAGACTCACACTGGGCTATTAGGCTTCGGAACCTCATGAAAAAGTTAATCGTTTTAATTTTATGGATAGACCCATACAGTTGTATTGAGATAACAAATTTGTAGTATTATTTATTTACTACAAATGTCTCAAGGGCTCTAAATATATGGTGGTCAAAATTTTTTACCAAAAGGAAACAGTACAGAAAGGTGACGTTTTAATATAACATATTTCCACAGATGATATGATTGTAGATCCACTAACTAAAGATCTACGCCCATGTGTATTTTAAGCGACATGTCATTAGCATGGGCCTAGGAGCATCATGAGATGCTGTTGTTTAGTGGGAGCTATTTTGGCTTTACTTTGATAAATGTTTCATCTGTGTTCATTACATTTGTAACGGTTTGATATGTATCAACTTTCGCATTCAATAAAGTATTTTTGAATGTATTGTTATTATGTTGAATACATATTGATAAAATCTCAAGGTATTATATAAACCTTGAGTGAAGGCTAGGGGCATCCAGTTATTGGCCTTGTCCATATGTCTTATTATACATAAAGAATGGTTAACCGTAAGGACAAGACATATGTGAGTTCATGGAACCATAAATGCATTCTCTAGTGGCACAAGTTTTTTGTGACGCTTAAGGTAAGAGAATGGACATTCTCTAGTGGCACAAGTTTTTTGTGACGCTTAAGATAAGAGAATGGTGACTGACAAATGAGATCTCTCTATGAGAGATGTTATCCATTTGACACACTACCATATTGGATCCATATCAATAGAGTTGAGAACACTCGTGACCATGGAAGGCTCGTGTGTATACATGCAGCGATTACCGCCATGATTCGGTATTTGAGACTTTATGGGATATGAGTGACTATTAAGAATTATCTCTACACCAATGTGCGCACATACAAAGACGATTTCAATTAATATAGTCCAAGTGGGAGAATGTAAGAGTTTTCCTAATGTGAACTACATTAATTGATATTGTAATTTACCATTTAACGTTTATCGTTTTACGGGGATTGGTCTAAGGTGAGATAGAAGGTTTCTTAATTAGTCTAATATGGGCTGGCTAGTGTGGGCCGAGTTGAGCCTGGCCCGTAATGAGGGAGCCTAGCTGGAAACTCTATAAATAGTGCTCAAGTCTCTCCTCTAACCCTAATTCTCACCTTAGACGAATCCCCGTAAAACGGTAAACGTTAAACGGTAAATTACAATATCAATTAATGTAGTTCACATTAGGAAAACTCTTACAGCTCAATGATGACTAGAGGAGAGAGTCGCCGAGATCTAAAGGTTGGTCAGGTCTGTTGCGGCCATGGCTTCACGGTTCCAGATCTGGATGTGGCCAAGTGACACCGGAAGGGGCGGATATGGTGGCCGAACGGGTAGGGAGAAGATGAAGAGAGAAAAAAATATTTTTTTTTTTTTTTATTCCACCTCAGCTGCCATGTGTCGATCTATTATTAGATATAAAAAAAAAAAACGCGCATCAGCAATTGATATGGCGCTTTGGAACTACTTAATATTTTTTCCCTCAAGGAGGCTTGGCAAAAAGTCATGACATGACATGATTTAAGATGTTTTACTTTATCGACCAAATTTTACGCGTTGAACGGGTTTTACAGCATGTTTGACTTTACCACGACTCATGTAATTGGTTCGAGGTATTAGCCCATGGAGACTTTCGGGGCTTGCATGGGGTCCTTGGCCATTTTAAGCAAAAATAGAGATAACTAGTTAAACATTGATATTAATATCACAAAAAAAAAAAAAAACTCAAATTGATATAATTATGATAAATTTATCATTGACTAATTTTTTAACCAATAAAAACTTCAAATAGATATACACATAACAAATTTACCATCTATAATTTCCATTAAATATTATCTTCAAAAAACTGAATTGAATTATATGTGACAATTGACAAGTGTATTAATTTGGAATTTACCTTTCGTTTGTTACAAGTGAACTATTAATCCAATTTAACGGAGACTAACAGAGGTTGGGGTGTTGAGCCATCAAAAATTAATCAGTTGCATGTGTATCGGTTTTGAGATTAATTAATTTTGGATAAATTTATTATAGATATATCAATTTTAAGTTTTTCGTGGTATTAACCCTAGAAATTCTAAAGCGAGAAGTAGTTTTGCACCAAGTTAGAAGAATATAATCGAGAGCGCATGTATGCAATGCTGATCAAGGCACGCCAAGCAAAGAAAGAATTCACAGACTCTTGAAAGTTTGTGTGGCTCGAGGAATTGAATGTTCTACTTCGCATGGTATTTCCTTTGATAACCCAATTAATCCAACCTCTGGTTAATAAACATGAAATTATTGCCCACGATTGAGACTAGCTAGGAGGATCACCTTTGTGATTGGAGATCCTCACTCGTAAATGGATATGATTTTTACCAAGTGGAATGTTATCGATTTTCAACAAAAAAGACAATTACCATTGATTCAAGAGCACCATCACTAGACCCCGTCAAAACGGGTCATAGCTGATAAAAAATGATCCAAATCAAATTGAGCCATTTAACTCATTTTGACTCATATAATTCAAATCTAATTACCCATATCCATATCAAACACAAATTTAATTTGAATTATATGGCTAAAATAATTCATTATTTAACCATATTTAAAAAAAAAAAACTATACCCAAACTAAGGCGAGAGCATAAGTATGTGAGTGCAAGATCAAGTAAAAACGAACAGAAATAAGGAGAGAATCACAGAAATTAGTTGGATCTAAATAAGTTATGAATCTATTTAACATCTATATCATTTCGAGCTTTACTATTTTAAACTCGTGTATTGAACATGGCTAATTTATATAAAAACATAGTCGATGGACACATGAAATGAAAAAATGGGGGCATGACCTTGACAGATTCGGTCCTATTCCAAATAGAGCCGAACGCTCCGTTGGGAATCCGAGGAAAATGGGGGAATTATTCTTTTCTGGAGAGAGGGAGAGAATGTTAGGGAAATTCTCGAAATTCAAACGGATGGTGGGTTCCCCACTTAGCAATTCTTCTCTTCCCCCCTCGCCACGATTCCAAGCGTAGCATAAAGGTCATTCCCACTTAAAGGAAAAGTCCATCGGATCCACTCATCAGCGATCCCCTAAACTTTTCAGACCCGTCCATCAAAAATAAAATTAGCAAAGTCCAATGTGAATAATGATATAAAAATAAAATAAAATAAAACGCACCAAGTATAAAGTAGAGGGAATATGCCGAGAGTCCACGGTGGGGATGCCCACCGACGTGGGTCACCGTCTGCATAGTGCTTGTTGTGGTCATACTCTTCAGTTTCCTTTTCTGAAAGAAGATGGAGTATCGAGAGAAGATCAAGAGAATTCTGGAGAAATTGTATTTCATTGTATTGTCTCAATGTACAATGTGCTGTAAATATAATACAAGGTTGATGTAATAAAGGCAAGAAAAGGTTTGTATAAACGATTGACATCAATTCCTAACTAATTTATGCACAAATATAATCGAGCGTGATTCCTTCTAAGTATATCTTCGGAATCCATCCGATGCATATCTTCCAACACTCCCCCTCAAGCTGGTGGCTGGTAGATGTCCAAGACGCCAAGCTTGCTTAACAAATATGCATGTTGTCTCTGACATAGGGGTTTGGTAAAAATGTCGGCAGGCTGTTCTACCATTCCAATCCCTCTTGTTTCAATTATCCCTTGCTGAATTTTTTCACGAGTGAAGTGACAATCCACTTCTATATGCTTTGTTCTCTCATGAACTATGGGATTCACTGCAAGTTTGAGTGCCGCATCATTGTCACAAAACAATTTTGTCAAACCCTTCAATTTGACTCCTAGATCCCGAAGTAATCCTCGTACCCATACGATCTCACAGGTAGTTTTTGCCATAGCTCGATATTCTGCTTCAGCTAAAGATAAGGATACGGTCGCCTACTTCTTGGTCTTCAAAGAAAGAAGTGATTCTCCAAGCTTAATGCAAAAGCCTGTGATGGATCTTTGGCTCATAGGACAAGTCGCATAGTCTGCATCACAATATGCTGACATTTCCATGTTGCATTTTCTGGATAAGAGAATCCCCAACCCTGGAGAGCCTTTTAAGTACTTCACAACCTTCAAGGCAGCATTCATATGGGACAATTTTGGACTGTGCATAAATTGACTGAGGGTTTGTACTGCATATGAGATATCTGGTCTAGTCATTGTCATGTATATGAGTTTCCCAACAAGCCTTTGATAACTCGAAGGATCCTTGAGAACAAGGTCATGATTCTCTGATATTCCTACATCATAGTCTTTGGTGGTCAATTTTGTGTTTTGCTCAATTGGAATGACTGAAGGTTTGCATCCGGATAAACCTGCTTTAGAAATGATTTCCAACACAAATATCCGTTGACTAAGAGAAATCCCCTAATCAAATAGAGCAATTTCAATTCCAAAGAAATATTTCGGTGCTCCCAAATCCTTGATATGAAAAGTGGAATGCATATACTTCTTGAATCTTTCTATCGCACTTTTATCATTGCCCATGATAAGGATATCATCCACATAAATCATCAGGTGGATTGATGACGTACCTTGGTTCCATGTGAATTAGGCATAATCATGTCTGGATTGTTTGAATCCTGCAAATGTAAGAGCATCGGCAAATTTTGCATACCACTGCCTGGAGGCCTATTTGAGACCATAGAGGGATTTGCGGAGACGACACACTCTATTCTCCCCATGTCTCCGTAAACCCTAAGGAATGTCCATGTATATCTCCTCATCTAAGTCTCCATGAAGAAAAGCATTATGCACGTCCATTTGATGTAAAGGCCAATCATGGATAGTAACAACAGAGAGAAATGATCTTACAGTTACATCATTGGCTACTAGGAGAGAAGGTCTCATGGTAATCGAAACCTTCCCGTTGAGTAAATCCCTTAGCCACCAACCGAGCTTTGTAGCACTCTATGGAACCATCAGCTCGGTATTTGATTTTGTAGACCCATTTGCATCCAATCGGCTTTTGGTTTGGAGGCAATTCGACGAAATCCCAAGTCTGATTTGCAATCAAAGCCTTCAATTCTACTTCCATAGCTCCTTGCCATTTGAGGTCAGTAGCTGCTTCTTCATAGCTGGATGGTTCTTTGTCCTCCGATATTCGACTAACACAACATCTATGTTCCGGCGAAAGTCTATGAAACGAAACATAAGATGATAGTGGGTAATGAATACCTAGTGAGTTGAGGGCGGCACGCAGACATAATCCTTTGTCCAGGCTGGTGGACGTACAGAACGTCCAAACCGTCGAGGATGATCCATTTGTATTGGGACAGGAGATGAAGATTCTTGAGTATCCACTGGTGTTGGGACAGGATATGGAGATGATGTGTCGTCAATCACAACTTCTTATTCTTCAATTGGTGATTGATTCTCATGTACTGGATCTTCAGCATCTTCTAGTGTGGAACTCTCACATGAGTTGTGGATCATGACTGGAGGTCTTGTCAGAATAAATCCATCAGTTGAATCTTCTATGGAATGAGCTGGATGTCGTGAGATCTCCGATGTTTCCTTCAAGGAATCCTGGTCATGAAATGGAAATACATCCTCATGAAAAATGACATCTCTGCTAATAAAGAATTCCCTAGTCGTCTGATCCAAGACACAATATCCTTTCTGCAAATTTGGGTATCCCATGAAGATGCAGCGCCTGGCCCGGGGCCCATTTTATCGCGGGCGACAATACTGTTGCATAACACAAACACCCGAAAATCCTCAAGTGTTGTAGTTTTGGTTGTCTCTTGAAAAGTAGCTCAAATGGAGTTTTTCCATTGAGTACTCGAGTGGGCATACGATTGATGAGATATGCCGCAGTGATGATACATTCACCCCAATAATTTTCTGGAATGGACACTTGAAACTTTAATGCTCTTCCAACTTCTAGGAGATGGTGATGTTTGCGCTCCACTACCCCATTCTGTTGTGGGGTATATACACATGAACTTTCGTGGAGAATCCCATTGGACGAAAGAAGGGAGTTACAATCATTGTTGAAGAATTCTTTTCCATTGTCTATCCTCATGCACTGAATAGATTTTCCAAATTGATTCTTGGACAAGGCAATAAAATTTTCAAATTGGAGAAAACCTGTCCCTTGGACTGCATCAAGAACACCCATGTGGCACGGGAATAGTTGTCCACAATTGTTAAGAAATATCGTGACCCATCATGATTTTGTGTATGGTAGGGACCCCAGATATCGACATGGATCAATGAAAAATATCAAGCGCACAATTTTGACTGGAAGGAAAAGGAATATGAGACTGCTTTGTAAGGGGGCATATTTGACATTTGGAGTAGGGAAAGGAAGCACTATGACCCAATCTTGAATGCATAAGAAATTCTTTATCATTGGTAGTTGTGTTACACAATGACATTTTATTTAAAAAATAGATGACAAATCAAGATTACATTGGAAATTTGTCCAAAGGAATAGTCCTTCGGAGAGACTACCAATGCCCATCACTTTGCCAGTCGAAAGGGCCTGAAAGAAACAAGTGTCAGAATCAAATAGTATACGACAGGGAATTTTTTTTACAAGCTTTGGAGACAAAGACAAGATTGAATCGAAATTCTAGGACATAAAGCACATTTTGGAGAGTGATTTGGGGACATTGAGTTGGACTTTCCCTGTAATTGCAACATAAGTAATATTCTCATTGGGTAATTGCACAGAAATGGGAAAATCCAATTTCGCATTTATTTATAATAAAAAAATGCCTTCTCACAAACTATGTGATCACTTGCCCCAGAGTCAATTATCCAACTTTTTCTTGAGATATTATTGACTAGACAGCGAGAGATACCTGAAAAATTGCCTCCTTTGTTGGTAATGTCCAATTTGTGTTAAGCCTACATCAATTGTTGATATTGCTCATATGTTATGGATTTATCAACATTGCACCCACTAACTTGATTGGCTATAGAAAATTCCTTTTTTCTCCCCTTTTCTCCAGGTTTGCCGTGTAACTTCCAACAATTCTCTATTGTATGGTGCGGGCGATGACAAAATTCGCAATATAATTTACCTTTTCCTTTAGAGAAATTTTTTGCGTATGCCGAAAAAACCCCACCGTCGGATCCTTTCCCGCTCGCCTCATCTCCACTCCGATCCAACGAAGTGGATCGGATCGTCGCGGATGATCTGGACCGCCCATCCCTTCATTTTTAAGGGCGCGTCCTTCGTCGATCCGAACCCTAGCGTCTCTTGCATCCCCCCTTTTTCGTGCGCTAGGGTTTTGGCCCCGGATCCCGCGTCGGATCTCGCCATTCTCCTCGGCTCGCGAGAGCAAAACTCCTCCTCCCTTCGTCGGCTCCGAGGATGCGAGTCTCTGACTCTCTTCCTAGACGGCGAGTTGGAAGATTCACCCGAGTGGTGGCGCGGGCTCCATGGCCAAGATCTAAGATCGAAAACTCAGGTACAAATCATTCAATATTAAGAGAAATCGGGTTGCCTTTTCCCTTTCTTTTATGGAACGGTATTGCGCGAGTGTCTCCTCTGGTCCCTCGAGCTTTTCTTCCGTGGCTTCGAGATCGTTCCATAAGGACGACAATTTGTTGTAACAGGCCGTCACGATCATGTTCCCTTACTTTAAATCGCTGAGTTCTTGCAAAAGGGAAAAAATCGTGCCCGATCTAATTTTCCGTACATCTATTTGATGTTGTCCCACATGGTTTTCGAGTCTTCTGTTGGTGGAAGGCCAGCTGCGACCTCTGGAGAAATGCAATTGCCGATCCACGTCCTTACGAGCTGGTTGCATTTCCTCCATAATCGGGCTAGCCGCTCATCGGCAGGAATCGGAACCGCCCCATCGAGGAATCCATCTTTGTCCTTCGTCACAAGGGCGCGCCAGAAGTCTCAGGCCCACCTGTTGTAATTCTCCGGTCCGATTAACTGTAAGTTGATCAATTTCAGTTCAGGGCCGTCGGCCATTGAGACATGCAGGGGGTCACCCGGCTCTGGTCGCCCGGTGACGGTAGCAAAGGGGAACGGCATGAATTTGAGTGCAAGGTTCGGGTAGGGATTTGTCCCTTGACCCGAGTTCGCTCGATCCGAATTGGTAACCCGCATTTGAAAATCCCGGGTAGGGATTCGTTCCCATACCCGGTTCTTTAAACCCGCTTCCAGACTTTTACCTGCTCCATTCCGGGTTCCAGTTTGCCCCATTCACGGCTGGTGGGCTCCCCTCGGACTCGACGTGGGCTCCTTGGTGGCCCACATAAACAGGTGATGATGTATTCGGGCTTGGCCCGAGATACCATGGGTAAGGTACCCACTGGAAAGGTTGGCCCGCAATGGGTTGCCCCAAACCGAACTGAGCTTGTGTGGGTCTCCATTGAATGGGCTGAGTCTGGAGTGCTTGCTGTTGCGTCAGTGCAGGGGAACCTTGGATCCTATCCCAAATGGTAGACTGGTCATCAGCCATGGAAGGTAAGAAAACCAGAAGCTCTTATCTTCTTCCTCGAGAATGATTCCTATCCCAGATGGTAGATCTGTTAAATTATTCAGATCTCCTTTGGCAGGCAATCAGGAGTGGAAAAGAGGAAAAAAGGTCAGAAGCCGAAGCTCTGATACCATGAAAAAAGATGGAGTATCGAGAGAAGATCAAGAGAATTCTGGAGAAATTGTATTTCATTGTATTGTCTCAATGTACAATGTGCTGTAAATATGATACAAGGTTGATGTAATAAAGGCAAGAAAAGGTTTGTATAAACGATTGACATCAATTCCTAACTAATTTATGCCTAAATATAATCGAGCGTGACTCCTTCTAAGTATATCTTCGCAATCCATCCAATGCACATCTTCCAACATTTTCTACTACTTCTGGAAGTGAGAAAAGAAAATCTGGAAAATAGCGGCCTCGGCATCTGCTCCGGCCACAAAGTAAGTGACACCATCACCTACGTCAACTACAAAGCTGGCTTGATCCGACTCCACCGGCCAAGCCGCCGCCAGTGGTTGTCCTGATTTCATTTCCAGGCGATTGTCCAGCATGCCGGCATAGAGGAGGACTATATTCTTTCTCATATACCTGCCCTATCCAGATAATAAATCGGACAGAAAATACTATATTTTATCAGTTTGGAAGCTAATATGCATTATGCACAGTGATAAATCGTCTACTCTCATGTACAACATTAGAGATTCGATACAATAAATAATTTTTATGTTGAAGTGTTTATCGAATTACTTCTGATAATACATTACGAGTTTTACAGTTTAATCGAAACATGAGTTTTCAAATCAGAACAATTTATACTATTTGCATTTTTTCATAACTCCTATATAGAATGTAGTAAATCGATCGAGTAATCCACACACATGATAAAAGAGTGTTTCCACTCGTGGTAGAGTAATCTCTAACATATTTGCTCGATCATTGCCTCCTATTACTAAGAGAGCGGTTGGGATTAAGCTGCATGGCGATACCCACAAAAAAGAAAGGACTATTTATTTTGTTTTTTTTTTTTTTTATGTGGGCCTCTCATACTCCAGTCCATACGGGGGAATTACTAATCCTTATTTGAAAATGAAGCGCAAAGGGAAGGACATATATATGTCTAGAATGTATTTCTCAAATAGAAGATACTGAGTGTCGTTAAGAGGAAATCAACATCCAAAATCCACAATAAAGACGCTAAGATTTGGCCTCAATCCCATAAAAGCTATAATCCTTTTGAATTATGAGTTGATTAAATATCGACCGTTTCATAATATAGAAATATATATCAACAATCTAACGCCAAACTTCTATTTCACTAGCACCGTCTACCGTTCATTTCAACAAAACATTTTCTCCTTGACTACGCGTCAAAGGGAGAGGATCTGCCGCAACATTTCCAAAATATTTCTCCTTAGTTATGCTTCCTCTATGCATATCTTACTCAAGCTCAAATACACTAAACTTGGAAATATATCATCACATTATAATTTGAGTAGAACGCCTATTCCTACCGCATTCTACACGGAGAAAGATGACTACGAGCACGCATAGACTCTCGAATTCAATGGTATAATCGTAATCATGTCACTTAATAAAGAACTTGAGAGTTCACATGATTATTCTTTGTTTGTATCCGCAAATCATTTCATTAATATCGAATCATGGCCGTTTGGTACGTAATATTAAATTTTCTTAACTCTTTGTCCCGCCGGCTTCAATCATTCATCTTAAATACATTTTCACTATAAAGAAAGTGATGAGTTGACCGAAACACACCCACCCATGTGGGGGCAGGACATCGAGAGCCATTATAAACGAGATGCTACCTAATGACATTTCTCACTTCTTTGCAGGTCGCGTAAGAATTGGAGCACCAACCGACCAAAAAAAAAAGAATTGGAGCATCAACGTCATTCACTGGTATTGCTCGGTTCTTCCTGTGAAGGTATGCGCAAGCACATACGGGCAACTTCCACTCATATTATATCTCTCTGAGTTCCGTGTTGAATCATCTCAGTTTCGCGCTCGGATGATATGGTCTTCTCAATTAATCATGATCAAAAAGTTACTGCCTGAGAATCTGTTTGTAAATTCATCACAACTGTAGAGAGTTTTCTTGATGGAGAACAGTAACTATCCACAAACTTATCCGGGTTTCGAGTACTTCCCTCCTCCATCTGCATGGATCGATCCGAATTCTGTATCATCCGACGACAATAACACTCCAACGTGGGTCATTGTCGGTGTAGTCATTGTTGTCGTCATGCTATGTGTTTTCCTTTTCTACCACATCCAGAGGCGAGAGAAGAAAATCCGGGAACCTCCTCCAACTACGCCAGAGGAGAAGAAGGATCCACCTCCAACTAAGAAGAAACCTGATGCTACGCCGAAAAATCCGGCTACACCCGCCAACCCGCCGCCAATGGGCATCCCGATTTCGGACCCAGGTCATTGTCCAGCATGCGGACATAGAGGAGGACTACATACTTTCTCATATACTTGCCCTCTGTGTAAGCATAAGATAGAATGTAATGTAGCGTATCCACCCAAAAAATAAGACAGAAACTAGAGTAGTTTTTCTCATCTTATTGTATGCTTATGGATTTAGAAGCTTCTATGAATGTTCGTGTGTTAAACTTTAATGATGTATGGGGATAGATCGTCCATTCTACCATAGACATTGGAGATTTCACGTAATGAATAACTTTTGTGTTTAGAGGATTTATCGAATTTCTTCCCTTAATGCTTGGGCAGTTCTATGGCCATTGAGAGACAAATTCTCAAATCATAACGAATTATAACTCTTTACATTTATTTGTAATTTCTATATAAAATGTCAAAAATTGATCGAGTAATTTACATACATAATAAAAGAGCTTTCTACTCTCGGGGAGAACCTTTTCACGGATTCACTCTATTATTACCTCATAATCCTGAGATAGGAGCCGGGACAAGGGCTACATGGCAAAATAGAAAGGACTATTTTATTCGCTTTTTTGGGTGGGCCTTTCGTACTCCAATCCGTACGGGGAACTGTTGATCCCTATCCAAAATGAAGTGCTAAGGAAGGACATACATGGAAAGTGTTCTGCTAGTGAATGGGAGTGCGATGTGACACAAAACCTTGAAAGTCTAATGATTAATGAATGGGATTTTTTTTATCCGACGGTCACAAGGGATTGAGGATCAATACTCAAAGAATCCTTAGATGCACCCCCATAACAGAGTAAAAGAAGGGTGCGCATGACAAAATTTATGGAATAGAAATTGATTTTTGACCAGAAAATCAATTTATATTTCGGACATTGAGAAGTTAAAAATTTTAGCTTCTGATTTTTTATTCAAATCTATTTCTGGAATAGAAATTTATTTCTAGAAATAGAACAATCAAATTGCATTACCAAACGGATTTCTATTCCAAACTTATTCCGGGAAATAGAAAAACAGATAAATAGAGAAATAGAAATTTTATCATATGCGCCCAAGCTGCCACATTAATGGTTTTCGATAAAAATTGATCAAATGAACTAAATTAGCAAAATTTCAAAACATTTGGCATTTAATTAGTAAAATTAAAAGATTTAAGACTTAATAGGCAAAAGTATAATAGGTGTAGGACTTTTTGGACAGTTTTTGTATTTCTAAAGCAAAAATGCTTGCGTGATCATCCATTAATTGCTAGGGGAACATCACACGTTTAAGATTTTTTTTTTTTTTCGTCGGTCCTACTCTACTACTACTCTAACTCTCACTCTCAGACTTTTGCCTTATCTCCTTGTAGAGCGTGGAGTTGAAACTCACACTTGAAACTAAATCATCCCGACCCCAACCCTCTCTGAGAAGGTGGAGATTCAAACCCCCCATCTCCCCTTTCCATGTTAGAAATGTGGCTACTAGAGCAAACCCCAATGGTTAACGGACATTTAAGATTCACAAGTTCCTTTCTCAGAGAGATCTATCACAAAGTTGTTCATAATTAATGAGCATATCGTCAAAATTAAATAATACATACAAACACATTCTAAACAATTTATTAAAACTTTGTTCAATTAACATATTTGTTTGCCATATGTCAACTATAACTATAATTAGCAAAATAATTTCATTAGATATGCATCTATTTAATTATAAGCTTTAGTCATGTAACTAAAAATTTATTGTTATACATCGCTATGGGGGATTAGCACTTGATGACAAGGTTATATTAAGAAATAATTCAACAAAATAAGAAATTTTATCCACTGATGTTAATTAAAGATCAACCTTGTTTTCTTGAAAAATGACACGAACAATCCTTAAAATTTGACCCAATGTGCAAGTTGGTCATTGAACTCTTAATTTATTCGATGTGGTCCCTTAACTTTAGCCAATATGCAATGTGGCCCCTAAACTTTTAATTTGTTTAATATAGTCCCTGAACTTTTGGTACATATTCAACATAGTCCTTGAACTATATGAAAATGTTCAATATAATCTTTTTCATTAATTCAAGACCAATGACTATGTTGAACTTTTTCATATAGTTTGGGGATTATATTGAACACATATCAAAAGTTCAAAGACTATATTGAACAAATTAAAAGTTCATGAACTATATTGCACATTGGGCTAAAGTTCAAGGATCGCATTAAACAAATTAAAAGTTCATGAACCAAGCCAAAATTCAAAGATTGTTTGTCTCATTATCCCTCGTTTTTACCGATATGAGAGATGACTTTTTATGTGATGCATATGATATCTCTAGAAAATTATACTCGCAACCTGACATAATACGCAATTAACCCTAAATTATCAAATGCCGCACGTGAAATATCAACCTCTTAAACATTTTCATTTTCTTAGGGCCGTTATTCTTCTGTTATACATTTCTTAGCGTGTGAAATACGCATGAGTTTTAAAGCATTAAAGATGTATTTTCATCTCTTTCAGCGGAAATATCTCTTTTACTCTTGACTTCTATGGAAAAAAATGAAGGAAGCACATATTAATTATAATGTTATATTGGAAGAAATAAATAGGAATTACAATATTAAAAAATTGAAGTTGTCTAAACTTTAAGAAACATATTAATAGAACTAATGAATTTTTTTTTAGAAGAAGAAAGAAAATTAAGAAAGTGAAAATATGTTTCCGTAATAGAAAGGTCAAATTTCAAAAATGGGATATTCATTATGTACTTGTATATGGTTAATAATGGAAACGAATGAATTAGCAATTAAAAATGCTCAAAAAATTATCACGGATTTCAGTTAATCATTTCCTATTATGCATTGAGGAAATCACTTACTCTTATAATTTGTTAGATATTTTCATTGATCAATCAATTTTCACATCAAATAATCCCTTAAATATACATAATGAGTAACCAGCTATTGACATTTGACTTTTTTTCTAATCGAGACTTCCTTTTTACTTAATTGGTGGTTATTCTTTTTCTCAAAATATCTTGTTTAATGCAAACAAATGAGCACTTATGAAACATAAGCGACTGCTATATTTAGTTGTATAATCTGTAAATTGGCCATTTAAAAAAATAAAGGCAAACTGTAGATAGCCATCAACTTTTAAAACCATTTCTTAAATTCCTAATAAATTTGGACTTCAGGAAAACAGTGTTTTTTTTTTTTTTTTTGGTTTTTGACTCAGGAAACAGTTATTAAAATAACTTCCAAACGCCTTAATTCCCAATAAGTCTACTTTGAGAACCCATTTATTCAATTCAAGTATTTTTTTTTTTTTGGTCATTTAGCTATATACTTGTTAATTCAAGTTGTTTTCTTCATCGATGGATAAACACAGAGCCACAAAATTATCTACCACGAACATGTTCATGTTCTGAATAAAATATGACTTCTGCGTAAGAAAATTACAAAGTAGCAAGAAATTGAACATCTTATTGATTTCTCCAGAAGTCTCTTCACAATTTCTTGGTGGTACTAAGCATCTTCTGTATAACTAGCAAAAGCATAAAGAGATGTACATAGCTTTTTCTAAGTATACAAAATATAAAAATAAAAAGGCAAAAGTTCTATTTTATATGCAGCTCTATTTCACCAGTCTCTCATCATGTCCTGGAGCGTGAAGGGTGCCTGTTATCAATCGAACTTCTTTAAACATTCCGACGATCGCATGCGCGGTGAATATGAAGATCGATCAACTTCGCAACCCCGCGCAGAGGGGCAGGGATGATTTCCTGGTGATCGTAGGCTTTACGTTCGAGCACTGCGACGCGGCGGCCCCGTTCCTCCCATTATACCTCAAGTTAATATCAGCAAGCTTGCTCCAGTTTCTGGCAAGGCACTCCTCTTCTGCACACAAGCTTCTCAGCAAGTGGTGTTGCAGACGTTCCTCGGATGTCCCTAAAGCTCACATCTGAGATCTTGACCTTTCTGGAATGCGCGGCTAATTAAAATTTGGACGTTAAACCCAAGATTTGCACCCAAAATCAAGAACAGCAAAACTATTTCATCAATGCTCCTAGGCCTACCGCGCTAGTTAACGTGACGGGATTCATTGTTTATCAATTTAGTAAACGGACACGATTGATGACCCAAAACTACAATTACAAGAAAAATGGGCTTAATTACAATGCGTCCTGAGATCACGTCGATTGATTATTGTCCAAATATTACACGAGTAGGGTGACTTGCACTATTCACTAGATGTGTCGTGATTTTACGATAATGAACCGATCGAGTTCATGAGACTATTTGAGCCTTTTGATGTACATAATGTGAAATTTAAACTTCATAATTTGTGTATGGTGAAACTTAGGTCCGGAGTAGGTAAGAATTTATGGAGGCTAATCTTATTATTTTCGCAAATCAAATATATATTAATAACTAAGTGAGGTGTACGGGTGAGGATTTTCTTCAAACGGAATCCGACGTGGTATTAGAATACCATGCAATCAGACATCTTCCTATTATTTATAATGTCTATATTACATGGGGTACACAAAAAGAGTACAAAAGCCAAACAGTTTCGCTCAAGACTCATCGTCTTTAGAGCTCGACCTTTCCACATCCTTTATAAAGAAACATTCAGCGTCAATTCATCTTCACTGAGAAAGAGCGAACTCTTTAGTTCATAACCTTGGCACAAGCCTTAGGGTTTAGCTTGCCAGAGATCAAAGGCTTGACGTTCGAACACTCTGATGTGGCGGGGCCTTCGGGGCCATTATAAACGAGGTCGATGTCCGCAATCTCGACTCCGTCGCACGGCACGCGCTGGCTGCAGGCAACCTTCACCGCGACCTGGGATGCTGAGGTTCCCCTGATTCTCTTGAAGCTGACTTTGCTGAGCTTGACAAGGGAAGGAGCCTGAACAAATCGAATAACATACAGATTAGGGCCAACATGTAAATGGTTTAACGATTGTTCGTTTTTGATTCCTAACTGACTTGAGAATTGTGAGCAAAACCAGCGTTCAAGTTCGTTCGAAATTAAATTGATTTCGTTTAGCGAGGACGGGTCACTATGCATTTCGTTTCTAATGTGCATGACCTATGCTAATTCTCATGCTCATGTGTTTACCCCTGCTTGGCACTGGTTCCATGGGCAGTATCCCTGGTCTATGAGCACAGGGTTGGCGACATTGTTCATCTGGATATCCTCGAAATGCATGTCAGAAGCCGTGCCGACTTTCGACGCAGGCCAAGTCTTGATCCTCACACCGTTGTCCCCACCGTTGATGGTGCAGTTCGTGACGAAGACACCCTCCACGGGCTCTTCGTTTTCATACTTCCCGAGGCTGCCGACGCTGATGCCGTGGCCCGGACCGCAGGTTACCCCCTTGACAGTGATCTGCCGGCTCCCGTCACCAAGGGAGACGCAGTCGTCCCCAGTCTTGATGTCGGAGTCGAGGATGTTGACCCCAAGCGACCTTCCGATGTGGATCCCGTCCGTGTTGAGGCTTTCGCCCGGCGCATTCACATGGAAACGTTGGAACGTCACGTTGTTGCAGCCCAAGACGTTTACGTGGAACTGCTTGCTGTCCAGCGTCGTTACATCATGGATTAGGGTATTGTTGACGAAGTTGAACCTCAAATTCTGTCGAAATCCAACGGATGTCAGCAATTTCCCCCGATGTTCAAAAATCACATTGTCTAAGTTTGGATGTAGCCGATTGGCGTATCCATTATTCCAACGACCTTGCGGTTCGAAATCTATATAGAAACGAATAATACCGACGGGCACTTACAATGGGGAGAGTACGGCATTTCCGGTTCTTGTTGCAGTCGTTCTGTGCCCAGGCTATCTTGCCCTGGCCGTCGAAGGTCCCGCCGCCCGACAAGGTGAGGCCGTCGATGTTACTGAACACGACCCAACCGTCGGTCTTGAAGAGGCTCGGGTCCGCCGGGGCCTTCAATGTTCCTTGGAGCTGGAACTCCACAGGGGCCTTGCAGGGGCCTTCCAGGACCACCTCCGACAGCGCAAACGTTCCCCCCGGGATCAGCACTTTAGCAGAAGTATTGGATGCGCACGCCGCTTTCCATGCACTCAGCAAGGCCTTCGAAAAAATTTGCGACAAAACCATCGTTAGCCGCAGAGATTTAGGAAAGAATGCCGTAAAGCTATTCATTAAAGAATACACGCACCTGGCTAATGTCTGAACCGCCATTGCCCTTTGCACCGTAACTCGCGATGTTAAAGACCTGGGCGTTGATGGAAGAAGAAAAAGACAACAGCAGCAGCAGTGCACCAACGTACGATTTCATTGCCATCGTTTCCCTTCTGCTACGAGGATTCCTGGTCTCTCTCTCTTTCTCCCGGGCTTTTGCTGGACCTTCGAAGAAGAAAGAAAGAGGACACCGTTCGGGTGATCTTTCCCCTTGGCGCTGGAGCCATTTATACTGCATCCATGGGGGGAACCTTATAACGCCATTAACAGCTTTTAGCCAATTTTAAGGTAAATCCATTGGGAATTGAGCGGGCGCCAGAAAGCCTCCACGTTTTCCCTCCTGGTTCCTGGCTCTCCCCGTCTGCTATTATTAGCTTTCCCACCGTTGCCTGCTGATTGTCAACTTCCATATTTTGGGTCCTTGGATTTTCTCTGTCATGCCAGATCTTGAAACCGGGGGTTCTAGATGCGAAGAATCGATCCATCTTCCTGTCATTGCCGTCCGGTGTTATAGTAAAAGCTAGCTTTTAAAAGTTACTACAAAAATGCTTCACTTACTAACAAACTCCGAGCAGATCTCATCCTCAAACTTCAATCCATCATTTTGCTTCTATCGATTCACTGAAGGCTTCGAGTACCGATCGAACCAACGCCCTTCGAGAAGCACTCTGATTCTGGGTTTGCCTACTACTGGATTTGAACCAGTGACTGTCTTCTTGAAGAAGGCCTTCTGGACGGCATTTATTAGGTGACCAAATAAGGAAATACCGAAATAGCTTGATATGCACGCCTCTCATTTTCATTCTTATTTTTAAATGATAAATGATAACGAAAACCCAATTTGTCCATAAACCCAAATCTGTTTTCAAGTTTAAAAAAAAGGAAAACTACTTTCATTCTCCATAACTAAAAAATTAAAAATAGAAAAATGAGTAGTTTCTAAAAGGAAAATTATCCAAAAAGTCTTAAAATTATTGCACATTTGCCAATTTAGGTCTAAACTTTTCAATTTTGTTAGTTGAATACTAAATATTTTCACAATTTACCAATTAAGCCAATCTAGCTAATTTTGACTAAAAATCATTGACGTAGAAGCCAACTGTCCTACATGGGCAACCAACGTTAACTTTTTTATTAATTTTTTATATGTCTCTTTTATTTCTTTCTTTTTTCTTTTTATTCTTTTTTGGTTTAAAAGATCGACAAGGCCACTGGCCACTAGCTGCGTCCCAATGACCTACGGCAACTACTGACTAAGGGTCGACAACCCCCAACAACCTCTAGGCAAGGGCCACAAAGCCCTCTACCGAAAATAGGCACAAGTTCATGGACATCCGCTAAGGTCAACAAGGGCGTCGCAGCCCTCGCCCACCCTCACTTTGCCGGTGAGGACCACCATGCCCTTGCTTCACCAAATTTGGTGAGGGCTCACTACCCCTTGCTGAGGCTAGCGAAGGCGTCACAAGCCCTCGCCCAAACCCTCAGCCACAACAAGGGCTCACTAGCCCTTGCTAGCAGCCCTCGCCCTTGACTAGTGCGGGCTTGGTCACTCTCATCGCCAACCAGCAAGGGCTTCATGGCCCTTGCCCAAGAGTTAGCAAGGGTTGCTGGCCCATTAAACCAAAGAAAAAGAAAGAAAAGAACAAATAACATAAAATTCAAAACATATTTAAAAAGTTATTAAAATTTATCAACATCAGTGTTGATCATATCATGTAAGATGACAGACGCTAATTAAGGGTGCGCATGACAAAATTTCTAGAATAAAAATTGATTTTTGACCAGAAATTGATTTGAAATTAAAAATTTTACCAAATGAATTTATGTTCTAAACCTATTTTGGAAAACAGAGAAACGGAGAAATAAAGAAATAGAAATTTTATCATATGCGCCCTAAAAGAGAAACTTCTCATGTTCACCTGGTGTTGGAAAACTACATCAATTGTTTCTCGTGAAATCTAGCTAGCATAACGGTTCCTTGATTTGTAACGGTATGGGATCCACAGTTTTCCCGAGGAATCCATTTTACTTGAGAAAACTTCTGGTGGGGGCAGCGCAGTCCATCACCCTCAAATTTTCCTTTTCAGAAACGTCTAGCAACCAAGGCAACCAACGACAACCGCAACAACTAGTGGAGAGCAACAAGAAAGGGTTTCACAGACTACAACACTACAGCACAAGCTCCCTCTCCACACGACACCACACCACAAACTCCAAACTACATAGCGTGTGCTATGACTTTCTAAGAGCAAGCATAGCTTTCCTTGAAGCTACGACCTTGTAGATCGACAGTGACTACAACAAGCTCTTGTATCTTGAATTTGAATAGAATACAACCTTGGACGTGCAGAAAACTCAAGCCCTCTTTCTCTCTTTTCTATCGTGTGTGTGCTCTCTTCTCTCTCTCTCTCTCTCTCGCGGGCAAGAGCACCGCCAGCAACAAACTCTTCTAGCAATGAAAAATCTATTTTTCGTGAAAGTACCGATTTCAAGATATTTTAAATTTCAGTAATAGAAGAGATCACGCCACTTTAATCTTCGCAAAACTTTACCACTATTTCATATTTTTCAAGTACGCTTTTTAATCAATAAAATCATTTAAGAAATAAACTGCATCCCGATACCACTCTCCGTGTTTCAAAGTCTTTCAAGCAAGTTACGTTCTAAAATTTAGATCGACGGGCCCCTCTAGTGTCTCTGATGCTATGCCCATGCAATACATCGTGCTAGGCTTTGTTTAGCAATACATCGTTGCTAAAGGCTTTTGGGCCTCAAAAGGCCCTTGGCCATATGTTAAAGCATTTGGCAAGTTTTTTAAGAGAGCTTAAGTCTTTTAACCAAAATCAAGTCCATAAGAGCTTTCGGCCCTGCCATTTCGAGAATGCTGATACAATTTCTCTTTCAATTTGTCCTTGCTAAATCTTTGAAATTTCAAAGATACTCTCACTAATTTCCACTTACGCAGCGTCACTGGCAATGCCAAATATGACCACCAGCGAGCAAATTAGATGCTGGCGACCTCTTACCAAGGTTGCACGATTCTTAGTAGCCCTTGCTAGGGTCACCTAAGGTTGTCATCAATGCCAAATCTAGCTCGTCGATGTCTAGTGAAGGGTTTGAGTTTATTTTTTTTATAAATAGAAAAGGTCCTTCATTAGTGTACTTTTTTCAAACACCATTTAAATCAAAATTATTTTTCAATGCACTTTTAAATCACACTTTACCAAACATTATTTGCCTATCAGAAAACTCATATTTCTACAAAAACCCATTTCACCAAAGTTTTGTCCATTTCCTCAAAATTTTCCCCAAAATTTCAGGCAAACGACTCTTAGTCAAGAACATATTGGATACCTTAATGATAGACACATCGCAGAAAATTTCAGACTCTCTCTCCCCTCTCTCTGTTACTTTTTATCCGTTTCCTTTTTCTCTTAAGTCTCTCGCTCCATCTCCAAGCACAGAACTCACCACAAAAAATTTCAGATTTTTGTCTCCTCACTCTCTCCGTTACTTTCTCTCTCTCTCTGTTCAGTAGTTGCTTTTGTTTTTCCTCTTTCCTCGTGTCCTCCTAGGCTTGAGCTGTAGCCCAAGCTGGCTGCTTTGGCCATGAAGCTCAACCTCGAACCCGAAGCTTGGGTGGTCTTGGCCGCTCGAGTTTCGAGTTTGGCCTCAATCTCGTGGCAATGGCCACTTGGGCTTCAAGCTTGTGGCCATGGTGGCCTAAAATCGTAAGCAAAGACGTCGATCGCTGCAGCAAGAGCAAGGGTCGTCGAAGGCCTCAAAATGCAGAATCAAGGAGGTGAAGCTTCCAGGACGCTCGACCGGACGATCCGCTACTTCCCAAGAGCTCGGCGAGACCTGGAGGCGATCGTCGAGGGTGTCGTGGACGAGACCGAGAGAGGCGATGGAATCATGATCGGCGTCAGAGGTTCTTCTCCAGTGTCTACGACAGTGGAAGAGAGAGAGAGTGAGGTTGTTACGGAGGAGAGAGAATGTTTGTAGTGAGTTAGCGAAAGACTTGACAGAAAAAGTAACGGAAAAAAAAGGAGAAAAAAGCAACGGAGAGAAGGGAGAGTGAAAGTCTGAAATTTTCTGGAACGTGAGACCGCTGATAACACGTGTCGAGCGTTCATTGAATTTATGCAAATTTGATGTGTTAGAAACCCATCAATTTCCCACTCTTGGCAACTAATCCAAAAGCCCGGCTCAGCTCGAAGGCCGACGCCCCAAATCGGTTGCGGATTGGGCTTCACTGTCTTAGCAGACGGGCCGGACAAGGAGATGCCGTCTTTGGAAAGGCTGTCCACGCGCAGATGATTCTAACACGACCTTAAGATTTGAGTTTTACGTTACTCATAATTAATTGCGGATCGCGCTTATTTCAATATAAGCGGATCGACACGACCGTTGAACCTGGGAATTGGCGAGGTTGGAGCAATGACGTCCGATCCGATCTTGGATTTTCATTTACAAGTCCAAAGCCCGCCCTCGTCACGACCCCGGCATTATAAAATCCCAGAAAAGATAAGACAGAGATCGCATCGAGGCCTCCGGGCAGCTTCACGGAACCTTCATCGGCATTGGGCCTTGTGCAAATGTGACGCACCGGCTGGCAAGCACAAGCGAGGTTTTTGGGAATCGCGAGTTTGACTCTGTCCCTCAATACACTTGCAATTACAAAACAGCGATCTGCGCTCGATCGCCAATAACGAGGGCGATGGTTTCCCGCTGACCCAGCAGAGATGCCACGTGGCGCCTGGTTCCTCAGACAGCGTGAAGACCCGCGGAACTTGCTGGACTGTACGGCCTGCGGCGGTCGGAAGATGATGCGTGGAAGAAAGCTCCGTGGGGTTTTCTTGAACCGTAGGGAGTTACGGATGAGTTCAAGCGAACTTCGAAGTTAACACGTTTGCCCATACCAAATTAATAAAATACCGTACGAAATGATGTGAAAGGTCATCATAATAATAAAATAAAATTTGAGATAATATATGATTTATTCTATGAGGTGGGATAAAAGTGAATAAAATTTTTAATATTCATAATAAGAAAGTTGTTTTTCTCAAATAACAAATTTATTAAATTGACAAAATTGAAATTATATTTTAATATAAATAATATTTGAATTCTAATTTAAGAAATTAAAATAAAAATAGATAAAAATTATTTTTAATTTATATATTCAACTTTAATTATATTTTATAATAAACATTCAATCTATACATTAAATATTTATATTTATTATATATTTTAGGTATTTTTGTATTTTTGGTATGTTAATATAGTTTACTATTTAATAAAATTTTATTAAAGAATGACGAAAGGGGAAAAAAGAAATCATAAAGAAAATAATATAAAAAAGAAAAAATAAAATAAAAATAAATTAAAGAATAGTGTTACGAGAGATTTTCACCATTTCCGTTTAAGAACATTTAGATTCATTTATAATGATATGCCGTTTATTTAAAATATATATATATATATATATACATGGTATGATGTGAATATATCCGACTTTAATTTTTCGATTCACCAAATAATTGATAGGATATAAAAGAATCCCAAGATTTCATATCATATCCTATCTAGTCTTATCTCGATTATAAATCCAGACGACCAAACGTAGCATTACTTCTCTTGCCCGTGCTCGTGCCCGAGCCCGTGATCTTTTTATTATTTTTCCAATGAGTTGCCGTGGACATTTCCTGACCATGTAGCTTTTGCATTTAATGGTGAAAATCGAGTCGATTGCGCGCGAGAATTTGAATTGGGTCTCACTTAGCTAAACAAGATGGGACTTTCTAATTTGAAAGAAGTTCATTCATGAATTGGTACGGCGAATTTCAATTGGATGTGCCGGTAGATAGGACTCGGTGCATGGTACGGTTGAGTGACTCCTTCAATGAATGTTTCCCCAGCTAATTTGCTTAGTACCTTCATTCACTCTTGCATAAAGGTAGTTGGCTCATTCATTTTTTAGAATTGGTACTTGGTTCGATGGTCCTCCATTCGTACCAAGATAAAAAATAAATTTAAAAAAAAAAAAAAAAAAAGGGACCGATATGACAAACAAAAGAAAATGAAACAAAAGGCCAAACACAAGGGCGCCGCTCGTCTGACTTGCTGCGAACGGACCGGACAAGCAAAGGCATCTACCAGACCATTACGCCTCGAGATTCACAATTCCCTGTTATCATTTTCGGAAAAGTTTCGAATCGAAGAGTGATTCCCATATTTGAATGTATTTCGGCATAATACATGTGCATACGTACGTGTTCTTGCACATGTAGGTGCATGTGTGCGTCTTAATCTAGTTCATTGTTACGGGTTGATGGAAGAAATAGCTTAATCTAATAATTTGTGGTTAATGACTATTTGATTTTGATTGATGAATCGATCAAAGTGAACTTCACTAATGGGATGTATTGAACGTATAGTTGTTCAAATCGACATGAATTAGCAACATGATGTATAAACCAATTTGGATCAACTTTTGAGCAAATTATCCAATCAATCATAAACTTATTATATAGATTCCAACTTAATTATAAAGTTTTCAGTTTTGCCAATGTTGCACTAAATATATTCGTGAGATTCCAATATGATTTTTACAATCAATTTTAGTTTGAAAATACTAATGTGACAGTCCAATTATTCTCGCTATCTTACTTGACACAGCTAGTTTCTAACGTGGAAGAATGCAAAGCTAGGTTATTTTGTATTTTTTTTTCCTAAACTTTTTTTCTTTATTATCTCTTCTATAATTCCTATTTATATTCTCCAGCAATTACATGCTATCGAGCCTAGAGAAAACCGGTGTAGTTGAGATTTGTGACTTAAAGAAAGGGATGAATGTGACTATTGTACATTATTAAAAGAAGAGAATGCGAGCCTATTTATAACTTTATAGGATAACTATTTTAAAGTGATGTGATCTCAATTACAATTTGTCGTAATATAAAAAATATCTCTACCATTCCCCTCAAATTCAAAGACTACATTTGTGGACCATATATAACTTCAGACATGATATATATCATGTCCTATATTTTTGGCAAAATATCAAATTTGGATATAATCTGGATATTCATCCGGATAAAAAAAAAATTCCATCTAGAAGGTAAGATAAAGCTAAATATGATATTTAATATGGAAAAATGGAGAAAAAACCCGATGGACTCACTTCCCTGCTTATCATTCCACATCGTCCCCATTGGGTCAGCACCTCTTGGTTGATCCCTCTTCTCGCCATCAGCTCACCATTGCCGTCCTCAACCCCGAATTCCATAGAGGAAACAAAGCATTTGAGTTCAGCCAAGGAGGACTTGAAGTATTGGTTTCAGAATATTAATCCAAAAGGCGACCTATGAAGAAGGAAGATTAGATGATGATAGTCTATGGTGTCTCATCTCCCTTCAACACCAACCACGAGAGAGAGAGAGCCTATGTATTTCAAACTCTTATTTGAATAATAATTATTTGAACCCATGTTATATTCAGACATTATCAAACGCTATGTAGGATATTTTAAATCTTATCATATCCTTATTTTATCAAATAAAAATGTTAGGATGACCAAATATGGCCAAAGTGACATTAAGGAGTTAATTTGAGTTTGGAAAAAAAAAATCCATAGAACACCTAAGTAGATGTGTCTTAATCATGACATTGGTTATCTATTTGGAGAATGAAGTAGAGACAAATTGAACACTACCACAACAAACTTGATATTAGATGAAATAATAATTTTTTTAATGTGCTTGATGTGTTCATTAAAAACATAATGACTTGTCATTTGATCTTAGTGAATCTGTTTCTCATGGCTCATTTTGATCTAATTTACTTTCATAACATGTGTTTGAATGCGTAATAGAAGTCCATTATCTTCCTTAGAAGAGATCGTCAAGAGAGAACTAAAATCTAAGTCAATTAATATATCTAGTTGAACTCAATTTTCGTTCAACTTTTGGTTTGGATTTTCTAACATAATATCAAAGCTAAGTTTTACTCCTTTCGCGTACGCCTCCACCCCATTAGTCAAATTTCCACATGCCATTCCTAGTTCGGCTTGCACGCGAGTAGGGGTGAGTTTATATCAATTCTCATGCCGAAGCTTCTCCTTCGTACGGTGATCTCCTCTGCATCTGACCCCTTTTTTTTTCATTTTTGGCGGACTCCATGAAATTAAGGACGGAAGAGAACGAACATAGAAAACACCGATTTAGTTGCTTCGTCGAGGTTTTGCCTTTTTGTTTGCATAATCAACCACAAAAATTGCGTCCTACACGGCTCAAATTCACGGTCTGGATCTCGCTCGACCCATTGGTCTTCATCTTCAATTGAGAATAGCTGGTCTTTAACTTCAAAGAATGATGATCCACTCAGAACCTCCACTTTCAAACCCTCAGGAGTAGGTTGAACCCGATTCGAGAACTCCCTACCGCAACCCGATTCCATGAAATATCATAAAAAAAAAAAATGTAAAACTAAACTGGATCAAATTAAAAAGTTTAAAACTCAATACTAAAAATAAATTTAAAATTAAATTGGCAGCCAAATAATAAGTTAATAATCAAATCGGGTAATTTTCTCTTTATCTTTACTAATGGGCAATTGAGATTTGAAATTCTATTTAGTATCATATACATAATATCTACAAATACTATTTGCGCAGACAAGTAAGATCACTTGAAATCTTGTGAAATAAGTTTCCTTACTTTTCAAAAACGAATGCAGCATTCTTGACTTCTGTTCGTTCATCGATTTTGACCGGAGACGAAGGGGATGGTTTTTCTCCTTCGGGGAAACTTCTCGTCCTCAGTGGCTTTTTCTGGAAGACGTAGGGGTTGCGCGGCCTACCGCCGCCACAAAGAAGCGGACGAAAGCAACCGCCGACAGACGAAACAACGGGCAAGTGGCCCCTGCACGCCCCAAATTACTGCCCTTCGATGACAATTCAACGGTTTGAGATGTCAAAAGCTCGAGCAGCCGTACCCTTAGCCCGCGACAGGACCAAAGATTGGCAAAAATTCTTTGCGTGCTCGTCGACCGCTTTCGGGTCACGTCGAAGGCCGCTTCAAGAGGCTTTGGCAAAAAGTCATGACATGACGTGACTTAAGATGTTTTACTTTATCGACCAAATTTTACGTGTTGAACGAGTTTTACATAATGCTTGACTTTACCACGACTCATGGAATTGGTTCAAGGCGCTAGCCCGGTGGAGACTTTCGGGACTTGCATGGGGTCCTTCGCCATTTTAAGCAAAAATAGAGATAACTAGTTAAACATTGATGTTAATATCACAAAAAAAAACCTTAAATTGATATAATTATGATAAATTTATCATTGATTAATTTTTTAATCGATAAAAACTCCGAATAGGTATACACATAACAAATTTACCCTCTATAATTTTCATTAAATATTATATTCAAAAAACTGAATTGAATGACATGTGATTATTGACAAGTGTACTAATTTGGAATTTACTTTTCATTTGTTACATGTGTATTATTAATCCAATTAAACGAAAACTAACAAATGTAAATTTGTCATAAATGTATTGGTTGGGGTGTTGAGCCATAAAAAATTAATCCGTTGAATGTGTATCGATTTGGGATTTATTAATTTTGGATAAATTTATTATAGATGTACCAATTTAGAATTTTTTGTAATATTAACCTTAGAAATTCTAAAGTGAGAAGTAGTTTTGCTCCAAGTTAGAAGAATATAATCGAGAGCCCACGTATGCAATGCTGATTGAGGCACGCCAAGCAAAGAGAGAATTCGCAGACTCTTGAAAGTTTGTGTGGCTCGAGGAATTGAATCTTCTACTTCGCATGGTATTTCCTTTGATAACTCAATAAATCCGATCTCTGGTTAGTAAACACGAAATTCTTGCCCACGATCGAGATTAGCTGGGAGGATCACCTTTGTGATTGGAGATCCTCACTCGTAAATGGATATGATTTTTACCAAGTGGAATGTTATTAATTTCCAACAAGAAAGACAATTACCATTGATTCAAGAGCGCCATCACTAGACCCCCGTCAAAACAGGTGGGTCATAGCTCATAAAGAATGATCCAATTCAAATTGAGCCATCTAACTCATTTTGACTCATATAATTCAAATCTAATTACCCATATCCATATCAAACACATATTTAATTTTAATTATATTGCTAAAACAATTCATTATTTAACCAAATTAAAAAAAAAATTATACCCAAACTAAAGCGAGAGCGTAAGTATGTGAGTTTAAAATCAAGTAAAAATGAACAGAAATAAGGAGAGAGTCACAAGAATTAGTTGGATCTAAATGAGTTATGAATCTATTTAACATCTATATCATTTCGAGCTTTACTATTTTAAACATAGTCGATGGACGCATGAAATGAAAAATGGGGGCATGACCTCGACAGATTCATCAGTCCTATTCCAAATAGAGCCGAACGCTCCGTTTGGGAATCCGAGGAAAATGGGGGAATTTTTCTTTTCTGAGAGAGGGAGAGAATGTTAGGAAATTCTCGAAATTCAAACGGATGGTGGGGTTCCCCACTTAGCAATTCTTCCCTTCCCCCCTCGCCACGATTCCAAGCGCAGCATAAAGGTCATTCCCACTTATAGGAAAAGTCCAGGTGATCCACTCATCAGCGATCCCCTAAACTTTTCGGACCCGTCCGTCAAAAATAAAATTAGCAAAGTCCAATGTGAATAACGATATAAAATAAATAAAATAAAATAAAACGCACCAAGCATAAAGTAGAGGGAATATGCCGAGAGTCCACGGTGGGGATTCCCGCAGCTGCAAAAAGCACCTCCATCGAGCCGGGGGGGGGGAGGGGGGCTTCCACGAACCTTCCGAAAAGCGTGAAAGTCTAACGACTTAATTAAATCCTCAATTAAGAAAAATTAATTGTCCCCTAATCGGCTAATTAATTATATTCGATCCCCTCTGTGTCTAGCAATTCCTGCGCCCCCTCGAGCGAATCCGTGGTACGCCGCCGCAACGCACCTGCACCAGGACTCCCGTAACCAAAGCAGAGCCGTGAAAGGAAAGGAGCTTCGCGTCACCCTTCCCCACGTGGCGCCCCCAATTGGCAGGCCCGCGCGAGGGGATCCAGACGCTTCCACGGGAAGTACCTGAGCGGTGTGGGAGAAGGGGAGCAATTATATAGAGCACTGAAGAGAAGCAGAGGAAACCGTTCACCCTTTCGGAGAGTGATCGTCTCTTGTGCGCAGGAGGAGTCTGTATTTTTTTAGTCTTCAACGAGGAGAGCGGCGGCGGCGGCGTCGTCTTCCAGATCCGCTCGCGACTGTGCTGCTCTGTCGGAGGGGAGTGAATTTATTGCAGCCGTATCGGCGGTTTCCGCGTGAGTTCTCCTCTTCCCCATTTATCCGGTGGGGTCACTCGATCGGTGATCTCTCTCTCTCTCTCGCTCTCGCTCTCGCTCGCGCGGGTCGTTTTCGGGGGTCGTTTTCGGCGGTCGATCGTTTCGACCTGCAGGCCGATTTCCCTTATCCGTTCGCTTCGATTTGGAGCAGATCTCGGAACCCTAAGGTGAAATCCGGTCGATTCGCTCTCTTCGAAGGTCCGCGGCGCGGTCCGCTTTTTCTGGGTGGAAGCCGGGTGGGGGAGATCTCCCTCGATTCGGGTCTCCTTCTCGGGTTCTTCGTCGTCGTTTTTGTGGCGAATGCATTGTCTGGTCGGGTTTTGCTCTCGAGTAGTGTGCTGTCGCTTCTAGTCGGAGCATTAGTGTGATTTCAGCTGCCTTGGACTTTGCTCTTTTGAATTCGCTAGTGCATTTCATCGTTATTCATAATCCGCAGTTCCTTTTGACGAGTTCTTCTTTTTTCTCTTTTCTTTTTTTCTCTGCACCGTGAAAGAAAGTGTGCCTAGGTGCTGGAGAAGTGTTCCGGATCTGTCATACAATAGGCTGGCCTTTTTTTCTTTCGGGTTCTTATGTTTCCGTTTCATCGGATTGCTAGATGTTTCCAGCAATTGCCGATTCTGATCGTGATTTTTCGTGGACAGGTGATGATGGTTGCCATGGATAACGTTGGTTCCTTGTGAAATTTCCACATCAGATTGGACATAATCGGTTTGCTTAAGTCTCTTCGAGAAATCGATAAAAACTGATCAGCAATGGGGAAGGGAGGTGAAAACTACGGGAAGGGAGAAAGTTCCCATGTTCAGTCATCCGACCAAGAAGTTTTTCCAGCATGGTCTAAAGACCCGCAAGAGTGTGAAGAGAAGTTCAAAGTTAACCGTCGCGAGGGATTGTCGTCTGAAGAAGTAGAAAAGAGGCGACAGATTTATGGGTACAACGAGTTGGAGAAGCATGAGGGTGTCTCAATTTTTAAACTGATTTTGGATCAATTCAATGACACCTTAGTTAGGATTTTACTGGCTGCTGCTGTTGTCTCGTTCGTTTTGGCTTGGTTGGATGGTGAGGAAGGTGGAGAGATGCAAATAACTGCATTTGTGGAGCCCCTTGTGATTTTCTTGATCTTGATTGTGAATGCCATTGTTGGAATTTGGCAAGAGAGCAATGCGGAGAAAGCACTAGAGGCATTGAAAGAGATCCAATCAGAGCAGGCAACCGTTATTCGGGATGGAAAGAAGATGTCAAACTTGCCCGCAAAGGAACTCGTGCCAGGCGACATTGTGGAGTTGAGGGTTGGTGATAAAGTTCCTGCTGATATGCGGGTGTTGAGTCTCATAAGCTCAACCTTTAGGATTGAACAAGGATCCCTCACTGGAGAGAGTGAGGCAATTAGCAAGACTGCTAGAGCAGTTCCGGAGAATTCAGATATTCAGGGAAAGAAGTGTATGGTTTTTGCTGGAACAACTGTTGTGAATGGGAATTGTATTTGCTTGGTTACGCAGACAGGAATGACCACAGAGTTAGGTAAGGTGCACTCGCAAATCCACGAAGCCTCACAAAGCGAGGAGGATACCCCTTTAAAGAAAAAGCTGAATGAGTTTGGAGAGGCTTTGACATCAATCATTGGAGTGATTTGTGCACTCGTGTGGCTTATTAATGTGAAATACTTTCTTACGTGGGAATATGTGGATGGGTGGCCTAAAAATTTCAAGTTCTCCTTCGAGAAGTGCACGTATTACTTTGAGATAGCAGTTGCCTTGGCAGTGGCTGCAATTCCTGAAGGTTTGCCCGCTGTTATTACGACATGCTTGGCTCTTGGCACGCGGAAAATGGCACAAAAGAATGCTCTTGTCAGAAAATTGCCTAGTGTTGAGACTCTTGGT
This sequence comes from Eucalyptus sp. ANBG9806169, assembly GCA_014182395.1. NCBI lineage: Eukaryota > Viridiplantae > Streptophyta > Magnoliopsida > Myrtales > Myrtaceae > Eucalyptus > Eucalyptus sp. ANBG9806169. The sequence goes on from CM024574.1 coordinate 32,897,575, forward strand.
TGTACGACTGTCATATGCTCTGATAAAACAGGTACTCTGACCACCAATCAGATGTCAGTGACAAAGCTTGTTGCTATGGGTACTCAGCCAGGTAATCTGCGGTCATTCACTGTGGAAGGGACAACCTATGATCCTTTTGATGGAAAAATTCAGGACTGGCCAATGGGACGGATGGATGCTAATCTCCAGATGATTGCAAAGATTTCTGCTGTTTGCAATGATGCTGGTGTAGAAAAAGCTGGAAATCATTTTGTGGCCAGTGGAATGCCCACCGAGGCAGCACTAAAGGTGAAACTTTAGAAGAATCCATTATTGTTACAAGCTTTCTTTCTCTTGCTTCAAATATGTTCTAGCAGAATTGGATTAAGTACAGGGCAATCTTTTTCTATCTTTGAACTTGCAAAATTTCTGAATTCATTTTAATTTGGGGATTCATCTTTAATTGGAAAATGATTGGGAAATTCTATATTCTTTTCCACTATAAAAAAATAAAAACAAGGCATTGCTGTTGGATATTCCACCTTCATGTAACTAGTGGTTTGCTGGGGAAACATGCTTTGCTTGAATTGGCTAATACAGTTTCTGGAGATTGTATAGTTGTCTTTTAGGTTCTTACTGGCATGTTTCTATCTCAAAACAGGTTTTGGTTGAGAAAATGGGATTTCCTGGAGGCAATGAGGATGGCGAATCTTATGGTCATGGTGATAGACTACGTATGTTTTCTCATCATTTTATTGATGGTTTCTTGATCTATTTTTGGGCACTAAGACATTCTTTGTTCTCACTATAATTTCAATAAAATGTCCTTTATAAGGTTGTTGCCAACTTTGGAATAAACTTGAACAACGGATTGCTACTCTTGAGTTTGATCGTGACCGAAAATCCATGGGGGTTATTGCCAATTCAAGCTCTGCAAAAAAGACGCTGCTTGTGAAGGTATTGCAATCTTTCTGTGTTTTGGAGATCACCGTCTCCCCGAAGGAGACAATGATAAAAGAATAATGCTCCTTCATGAAAATCATATAATTAGATTGTGCTCAAGCCCTCGAATGCCCCTCTCTTGGAAATATGTGGAGGATGATGAATTTATTCTACAAGTGTCAGTATTATTATCTGGCTAGATGCTAAGTCTTATATGCTTTCCATGTGTCTAGTATGGTGTAAAAATCTATGCTGCCACTTCTCTGTTCAGTAACTTGAGAAAGACGATCTTGTTTTAAAAGTAAAATGAGAAAGCATGTGAAGTTCTGCTGTTAAAGGAAAATAAACAATGAATGAAAGCATCGTTGCACATCAAGGATCTGCCAAATGAATTTCACAGGAGAGCATTTGGTTAGGTTGAATACTTTCGTGTCAAGGAGAATATTGGTTTTGCTGCATCCATATTCTTGCAACCGTTACTTAGTTTTCCCTGTAGACTAACAATTGTAGGTTTTAGCTGGTGTGACATGTTCTGTGTTAATTTTGTGACGAAGTTGTTGGGGAGAATAGAGAGAAAAAGGGAGGGGGAGGCTTATCTCATGCACCCACCCCCTCTGTTGGGAATGCTGTCATATACTACTGTTGCATAGAAAATGATTGGGACAATATAAACACTCGTCTTTGTCATTTTCTTTGTGGTTCACTTATTTTATTGAGATTTGACAGGGTGCAGTGGAATATGTTCTTGAAAGAAGCTCCTTTGTTCAGCTCCTCGATGGTTCTGTGGTAGAGTTGGATCAATATGGCAAGGATCAAATTCTAGAATGCCTCCGTGAAATGTCAACCGGCGCACTGCGTTGTCTAGGCTTTGCATACAAGGATGACCTCCCTGAGTTTGCTACTTACAATGGTGATGAAGATCACCCGGCTCATAAGCTTTTACTTAATCCAAACAGCTATTCTTCAATTGAGAGTAATCTCGTTTTTGTTGGCTTGGTTGGGCTAAGGGTAAGATGGCCTTCTTGCTACTCATTCATGCTTTGGTTCCTTAGTTGCTCTAGGGTGAATATTTTTCAAATTTTCTGTTTACATAAATTCACAAGCTTGACACTTTAATTGTTTACTTGTTATCGAAGGATCCTCCTCGGAGGGAAGTCCGTCAAGCAATTGAGGACTGCAAAGCGGCAGGAATACGTGTCATGGTAATTACAGGAGACAACAAGAATACAGCTGAAGCTATTTGTCATGAAATTGGTGTGTTTGGATCTGATGAAGACATTAGCTCTAGGAGTCTAACAGGAAAAGAGTTTATGGAGCAGAAGAATCCTTATCAGAAAAAACATCTAAGACAAAGTGGAGGGCTATTGTTTTCGAGGGCCGAACCACGGCATAAGCAAGAAATAGTGAGGTTGCTCAAGGAAGATGGCGAAGTAGTTGCGATGACTGGTGATGGTGTCAATGATGCACCTGCCTTGAAATTGGCTGACATTGGTATTGCAATGGGCATATCTGGAACAGAGGTACTACTTTTGTATTTTTGCCATCATAAAATGTAATTTTGATAAAAATTATTCCAGGGTTGACAACGTTCAAATTGTGACAACAGTTAATGCAGTTTACTGAGTAGCAGAAGTGTCAAATGGTGTGTGATATGCAGTGGCTCAGTAATTGTCCAACATAGAATGAGTGATCAACTTTGTGAATGGTATTCGACCAGGAAAAAGAGGGGGGGAACCAACACTTTGGGATGGTAGGCATATGCTAGCTAAGAACTGTTCAGTCTGTTCCATCCATGACGTTAATTTGGAGACTGCAGCCTTTTGGTGGGGAGCTTCTCCTTTCTTGTCTCATATTAACCTTGAACTGGACCATAATAATGCCTGATCTCGGCAGTGTCTAGTTTAGTTTTTGTTGCCCAGCAAACTTGGCTTGATGCTTTACGCTGTGCTAATCAGTTAGCTGGAATTATTAACAGCTAGCTGATGATCTTTTGGTCTTGTATTTTTTCATTTTTCTAAGTTCTTATTACATTACTTTGTGTGAAATCACTCCAGGTGGCAAAAGAAGCCTCTGATATGGTTCTGGCAGATGATAACTTTAGCACTATTGTAGCTGCCGTTGGTGAAGGCAGGTCGATCTACAATAACATGAAGGCTTTCATCAGGTTTATTCTCGCTTTAGTTTTGCGTGAGTTGTGAAGTTACATTCTACTTTTGTCTTAAAGACACAAATACTTGGGTGCACGCGCATGCATTTGTGCAGTAAGGATGTTAGATCTACAATTAGCTTAGCAGCATTGATGCCACTTTTTTACGGGAGTCCCTGCTTAAAGAATTGAGCTGGTAGTTAGTCATATAAACAGGAGGCTTGAAAAATACTCAGGCACATTTTAGGCAAAAAAATGGGCAGTAAGCTTTCAACTTTGCTAGTAAAGAACCAACAAAAGAGGGCTAGAATATTGCTTTGATACTTCTTTTTTCTTCTCGTAATTCTTTTCGAATTACCTTTAACAGTACCTTAAAACCATAGGAAATAAGTAGAAGTGGCTGTTGATCATATGGAATATCTACAGATTAGATAATTAATCTTGTTGCTATTTTATGGGAAAGCTGTTAAGAGACAGCTGAGGTTTGTGGGGGCATGGACCTTTCTTGTCTATGTAAATCCACATAATCAGTCCCTATTATGTTTTCTATGGAAATAGATTTTTAACTGGAGCAATGCTATAACTCCATTATGTATAAGCTGAAAATTAATTAATCCTTCGATGAAAGTACGACTTTATCATTCTTGCTTAAATGAAAATATCAGGTACATGATATCGTCAAATATTGGAGAGGTGGCCTCTATTTTCCTTACTGCAGCACTGGGCATACCTGAAGGCATGATCCCCGTTCAACTTCTCTGGGTTAATCTTGTTACGGATGGACCGCCAGCTACAGCCCTGGGATTTAACCCTCCAGATAAAGATATTATGAAGAAGCCTCCAAGAAGAAGTGACGACTCATTGATCGATGCTTGGATATTGTTCCGCTATCTGGTATGTGGGCTCTTTTTCTGAATTATGTGCCCTTGATTTTTATGTATATTATACTGCAGCTTAATATTCGAATTCCATCATATTCCTTGCAATTGGTTTGCCACAGGTGATTGGGCTCTATGTTGGGATTGCAACGGTAGGCGTATTCATCATCTGGTATACTCACGACACATTCCTGGGCATTGATTTGAGTGGAGATGGCCATAGCCTTGTGACTTACTCACAGCTTGCTAATTGGGGCCAGTGCCGTTCTTGGGAAGGCTTTTCGGTCAGACCTTTCACTGCTGGGTCTAGCGTATTTGACTATCAGTCAGATCCATGTGAATATTTCCATGCCGGAAAAATCAAAGCCTCGACTCTCTCCCTCTCTGTCTTGGTTGCCATTGAGATGTTCAATTCCCTTAATGCCCTCTCTGAGGATGGGAGCCTTCTGAGCATGCCGCCGTGGGTCAACCCCTGGCTTCTTCTGGCTATGTCCATTTCATTTGGCCTGCACTTCTTGATATTATACGTGCCGGTCCTTGCTCAAGTATTTGGCATCGTTCCTCTCAGCCTGAATGAGTGGCTTCTGGTGTTGGCTGTTGCTTTGCCTGTGATTCTAATTGATGAAGTTCTCAAGTTTGTGGGAAGGTGCACAAGTGGATGGCGGTATTCAGTTGCACAAAGATCTACAAAACATAAAGCAGAGTAAGATTCGTGGGAAAGAAGAATATGTATAAATGGGATTAGTGGAATTTTGGCCCAGCCATAGGTTAAGAATGACTTTTCCCTGGCTGAAGGTTCCATTCCTGTTTAAGATGGCAATGGGAGCTTAAATTGCATGCTGAGTGCATTATTGTCAATGATAACATTGTCATATGTTTTTTTTTTTTTTTTGGGACATTAACATTGCCATATGTTTAAACAGTAGCATTTTCTTAGAACATCTAGATGCCCCAATCTCATCTTTCGAGGTTTTTAAGATATGTGGATTGGAATTTTTTTTCTCCTCAACGCTGAAGAAAGTTGTTTCAACGCACCGTTTCGAGTTATTTTGCCCATGTTCTGGTTGTGCGGTAGATCAATCTGGCAGTCTCTTTGAAGCTTGATTGATGCTTCGCTATATATAGATACACACATACACAACTATTTGTGGTTCAGTTTGGTTCAATTTGATTGAGCCTGAAATGTTGAATCTAAGCCTTGGAACTAAACCATCTATTCGTCTCCATTGGCCAGTTGGGGAGGCTCCCGAAGTACCTGGCTCCGGCACGATGTGGTTTCAACGTATTCATCGTCGCTGAGTCCCATCTAAAGGATATAGACTTTTTAGATTAGTCTTTTTCCATTACTAAAGGAAGGATTTGAATCTAGGACTTAGCATCGACGCATTTGAATGTAAAAATGACATATTTGAATGTAAAAATGGCATTCGCCTTTTTGGCTTCAATGTTGTTTATGCCTAAATATTTTCAAACCGATTTGGCTGGATGAATCTTCCATTTTCATTCGGGATCCATCAATTTCTTTTTGGGGCCAAGCTCCTATTATCTTCGGTTACATGCGGTTCGAGTCTTGTTTTCTCATTGTGTTTTTCCTTTAGAAGCCACGACTTCATGCCTTAATCTCTGTTGCCAAACTTGGGTCTATTTTCCAAGATGATCTGTTATGCAGGGGGTAATCTTCTCCTTTTCAGGTTTTGCAATGAAATAGTTACCAGTGTCTCGAATAGGAAAGGAAGATTTATTTCATTCCTGATCATGCTCAGGCTGTCACTTTACATGAATATCAAGCTGGTCAAAATAGGCGGTCACTGTCAGCGTGCAGCTTAAGCACAGCTGATAACAGGGTGGTTTCGTGTTTCTCAAAAAATTAGAGTTTTTTCTTGCCTAGACTTGGCGCTTGCGATAGTTATTTTCTTTCTTGCCTAGACTCAGGTGCACACCCGGAGTGTGTCCTGTGAACCGGCCTCGAACGGGCAGTACGAGGAAAGCGAATGAAAAATAGAAAAAGAACCTCTGGGGTCACGCAGCCAACAGTTGCTGTGATTGCTTCTCAAATTGGAAGTGGTTGCCTATCGAATCATCAGCACACCATGTGAAAATGCCTCCAAGCTTTTCTTGGCTCTTCAGCTCATTGCAGGCTTGGAAAAACCCTCCGTTAGGTTGCAGTCCTCCTCCCCCTTTGCTCATGAGACTGGCCAGGACTTGCCCCCCTTCAAAATTAGAAGCTTGTTGTTTGTAGTAAACCAGGAACTCCGAAACACCGATGTGGTCGTACGCGTAAAATTGGAAAGTTGATGTAGTCGATGGAACTCCTGTATTTCTTCCACAGAGCCAGGTAATAGGTTTGGATTACTTCATACGGAGCTATTGATGCAAATGAGATTACCCTGCTTTTCTTGAGCCTTGTTATGAGCTGCCCCGATGCAATCTGTAAAAACGCTAGGACTTGCTTTGAAGTGTTCATAGTCGATGTCAATTCTGTCGAGGTGGCATTCCTTTATCAACGAAGATATGGCATTCTGAACCCAGGAGTTCGTGGATTTCGGGTCGAAGAAGGCCTTGCCGCGTCCGATGCCTGTCTCCACCCAAGCTCACGGCAAACTTGACCTTCGGATGTTTCTGCTTGAAAGAAGCGATGGCTGAGGGAATCAGATGGTTGGTTTCCCAGAAGACGTTGAACTTTCCATTGGTCGGAGAAGGGTTGTCTTCGCTCACATAGTCGATTGCAAAGGCAAGGATGGAGTGGAATTCGACTTCCGGGTTTACGGGGACATCAGATAGTTGGATAGTATCTGACTCTACTCTGATGTACTCGCGGAAGAGCTTGGTATTGGCGGCTGCAAATCACCACTTCAATGAGAAATGAAGCATTCGAAAAGAAATGGCGGAAACCATTAAGAGTAAATATGCAAATTCAGTTGCTCGAGTTTTAAAAGTCTGTAGACCTCAGTCACAGCACTTGGCAGATCATTCTTTCATTGCGCTAATCACGCGAATAATCATCGTTAGTTGCCGTAAGTGCCCACTTATTGTAGGGATTGGCAAAATCAAACCCGGTTGAACTCATTCAACCTGGCCATAACAAAAGACATAGAAAGCATGAACTAAAACCCAATCTAATAACTCGAACTCCTCTCATCTTATGTCCCAATGATGTAGAGCTTGCTCACCATTGGTCGTGTATATAAAGAGCAAGAAAAGAGTGCGCGAGAGGGCACTGCGGAACTCCATATTTGCTCCGTGTACACTCTCTGAACTCACGACCAGTTCATCATCTGCAATGCTTTATATAGTCAGGGGGACTTGAACGTATCGGCTGATTCCATCCTTGGGAACGTTTAGCTGCTTTTAGTATTAGCCGCCCAGCGATATCCAAAAGCAGCACCTTTCTTGGCCACTAGCTGTCTAGAAACCAAGTCTCGACACAGATTCCTTCGTGACTTTCTAGCTTTTATCTGTCAACAGCGGAAAGCATCTTGAATCTTGACGCCCGAATTCAGCGGCATATTCTGGCCATTTAATCATCATTCATCGATGACTCAAGAATCTGGTTACGATGACGGGATGCAAAGAAGACAGAAAGCTCGCGGCTTGCTTCTGATGTTTCGAGAAGGCTGTCGTCTACCGAAACACCAAGAAAAGCTCAGTCCATTTGTTATCCTGGCAACACAGAAAATGACAACGCTAGGGGTGGCCACTGTCCAGGGCATTTTTTGGACCGGACGGCCGAACATCTTCCTGAAAGAGAATAATTCGTTCGGGATGGGGTCGTACCGAGTAAGGTCAAAGGTCCCTTGGTGAGACCGAGCAAAACCAACTGTTCTTGCACATGCCTTTTGCTGACAGACCATGAAGAGATGAGCTTCACACATTTGGATGCAAGAGTTGTTTTTTTTTTTTTTTTTTTTTTAATGGAAGTTACATAAATTGAAATTGAATTTATTGTATTACGGGATTAGTCTAATAAGGTGAGATATAAATATTTTTAATTAATCTAATATAAGATTGGCTTATATGGGCCGACTAAATCCGGCTTTTGACGAGAGATAGTATATGGCTTAAAACACTATAAATAGCGTTCTTCTAACCTTATACAAAATAGCCTCACATAAAAAGATTTAATGAACTTTAGCCAGTGATACAAAAGATGCATCAAATCAGATGATGGATTTTTCTCTATTATTATATTTTAAATTCTAGCTATGAAGATTTTGGGGTGTCATTTTCGTGGCTTATACATGATACTTTTTTTTTTTTTTTTTTTTGCCCCCACAAGATCAAATCACGAAACCCCCCCGCTTAAATCATGGAATTGCTTTGGGAGTTGTGGCGGACTCTAGGAGTCGAACCCCTGACCTGGCAATCAGGAGGCTAGGCCTCAATCAGCGCAGCCACATGATACTTGTGCACCACGCTTCGCAAGTTTTCAAAGTCCAAGGGGTGTGCCTATTTTGTGAAGAGATAGCAAGATGTTCGGTTGGTGCATCAGAAGAAAATTAGTCAAAGCAGATTATCGTCATCATGCTAATCATCATTTTGAAAGGAAGGTACTTTCATAAAATTTGGGAAGGACTTGCTCGCTCTTGAATAGATAGAAGTGTGAGGTCGTTACACCTAAGCTCACACTCATTTGCTCTGTTAATTGTTTAGGCATTCAATGCTCTCAAGTTACCTAGTTTTGACTTTTATTAGTTTCATTCTCAATACCATATCGATGTCTATTACAATCCAATTCAATAGAAAAACCTCAGTACTATAGGGATCTTAATGTCGGCGGCCATTGGATCGATTTTCAATCTTGTCGGATCTCTTGGAAGAGATTGAATCATTGGTAAGACAGTAAAAAGAAAAATTGCTCATTTCTTCTTCTTCTTCCATTTTTTTTTTTTCTTATGTTGAATATTTTTCCCATGCTTTTCTCTACATACAGTAAGTGTTGGCCCATCATCTAATTAGGTCCTCCTAAGAGCCCACATCTAACACTCCAGGTGGACCAGCTCTGGCCCATGTCCAATAAATACGACCGCCTCATCACATTCCAAAGTGGCTAATCATCATTAATCACACGTTACTCGCATAATTACATTGCGACTCACTGCTTTGGATACTTTTATAGTTCTTTAATTGATTCCCCATTCCCTTTTTTTCCCCTTTCTCTTGCTACAAGTTGGATTAATCAACGTGAGTTCTCGCCAATCCGATCTTCATCAATCGCATTTAGTTCAAATGTCAACATGTATCTTACTCATGTGGGTCGTTGAATCATGTGATTCTTGCCAAACCTAACGACTCGCTTGTATTGGTTTCACATGTGCTGTCGAGTGAACATTGTATTACTTCTGCTTCCTAAAGGAGACTTGAAAGGAGTTTGACGAAAGCAGCAATGAACTTTGAGAGGAAAGAATCGATTCCCCCTTTCGAGGGAATCGTCAGTGAAAGTGCCTCTTCGGCGAGCTGTGAGTTCGCGATGCGAAGTTGAAAAGGAGTGAAGTGAAGCATACGCTGCACAATACATGGAGTACGGCTCAAGCGAATCCCCATGTGGTAGCCACAGAAAGTGCTTCGTGTCCTTGCCCCACTCGAGACTGATGCTGACCAGGTGACCTCTTCTTGAGCCCAAGACTGGAGTATACATGAGGAAAGAATGATGGGTAAGAAACTTCCCAATCGTCATGTGCATGCCTTACAAACGTCTATCCGGGACACTAAAATCGTCATACCCGGTTCGAGCAAGAGACGCAGAAATTTCGTAGATCGTTTGTGACATTGATTAGGTAAAAATTACACCAAACACGAATCTGTCAAAAGGGTCGATGTCCCTCGCCATTTTTCCTCAATCCGTCATTGATATTCATGGAATCTGGCGGGCCTCGAGTGGTTTGATCGGTGCATATATTCTGTACTTGCGAACCACTTTCTGAAATGCTTTGATTATTTTTTAATCGAGAGGAAAAGTAAGCAAAGTGGTCACTGTTTTCTGTTAAGCCCGAGCTAACCGAGAGCCCCGGAGGGACTTGTGCACACATTGCCAGTTTCGCAATCATGCCAGAAGCAACTGCTCGTTAGGTAGCCAATGCTTGTCTCTGCCATTAAAATGAAAAGGAGCTGTCAAAAGACACAGTGCTGCCTTGTTTTGGCTATGAAGCTACTAAAAGATGAGGCAGCGACAGTTGAATTCCACAGAAAAGTGAGGGCTGCCAAAGAAATTTTGGCACACTTACCATGTAAGCAAATTATATAAATGCCAAAATGAAGTCCAGAAAATAGAAAAAAAAACGTAAAAGAAATGGAAAGAAAGGGCATCGAGCAGGCTCCGAGATCATGTGCTCACTCGCCATCACTCTTTATCACGTGGGGCAACTTTGCCACCACACCCCCAATCCCCACCCGTACCTCCTTTTCCCCCCAATCACCCAGTTCCTCACCACTTTACACTTGCTTTGGTTTTGGACATTTCCACTGAAAACAATTGCTTCTTCACCCACTCCCTTACAATCTACTCTTCTTAACAGAGAAACAGAGCCATTGTTTAAAAAAAAAAAAAATCAGATATTTTTTTGACAAGGGTTTATGCCCGTGGACCTCGAGCTGGGCTGGCCGTGGGCCTCGCCTACTCTCGACCGCCGAGTTTCAGTGTAATCGTTAGGCATATGGTTTTCTAACGATCTCGAAATCTTTCAAGAAATCGGTCCTTCGTTGCAGATTTTTGAAAGACGCTGTGATCCGTGCATTATTCACAATCAATTCTCTAGGCAGACAACCTGTGCACTACGTACAGCACATGAGAAAGATGGGTCCAACTTGCGTTCTTTCTGTTCCCCTGTCCAACCGGAAAGCTGCTAGCCCAGCAGATAACATTATATAAATTATGCATTATGGTCAAAGCATTGCTAACGAGAAGATCCTTGGCCAGCACGGCTCGGTATTCTGATCCTATGTCGAGAGCTTTCAATGAAATTGCATAGCATTCATGTTGTTTATTGGATCTGGTATAAATGCCATGCTTGAGCTTCAAATGATTTTTCTCACTGATGATTCTAGTACATGAGACGGGTCTACAAAAGATGAATTCTTCCTCCTATTTTATTTTTATTTTTATTTTTATTTTTGGTCAGGGAATTCGTCCTCCCATTCAGCATTAGCCAGTTTTGGAAGACACTCCAAACCCCTCTTTAACTTGTCTTCAAGAAATGGTCAATCGTCTTACGGATTTTCGAAGACAAAAATCATCGAAAAGAGAACTCTTCCAAACCAAAACAGGGTTGTCCCTGTCTTGTCCATACATAACGACGATCTCAATACTGTCAGTGGACCCACTCATCCACTAGGGCCCACATTTCCTTATTCATAGGAAAGGCTCAGACTCATGCTCCATTTAAACAAACATTATTAAAAGATTAGTTTTGGGGTTATCAAAAATCCTAAATTAGCATGCACGAGATATCTTTACCTTTCATTTGCATCCGTAAAATTGTCGAACTGGAAATTCATATAAATTGGGGGCAAATTTATCACATATATATTAATTATAGAAGGTTTTTTGGCAATAGAAAAAATTAGTTTGGGATAAAATTTATTATAAATTGTATAAATTTGGAGTTTTTCATGAATTAATTTTTGTATCATTAAACAAAGCATGATGTAAATTAAACAGTAAAGAGGGGTTAAAAATTTGAAATGCGAAGGAAAACGCGAGAGGGCATTATCCAGTTTGGGTTTCAAAAATTTTCAAAATTGATTAAAAAGCTACTCTCTCTCTCTCTCTCTCGTCCAAGGCCCTTCAACGGTCGGATACGAAAATAACAATCGCGCCTAACGCCGTCAACACCGGCCGTCAAATGCCGTCCGCTCCTCTCTCCTCCTCCTCCTCCTCCTGAGCTCTCTCTCTCTCTCTCTCTCTCTCTCTCTCTCTCAATTCATCATTTCATATATTGCATTACGCACGCTCACAACGCCATTGCCTCTCTCTCTCTTCACTATCGCCATTTGCATACACACCTCACTGTCTCATACTCTCCGTCTCTTCCTCTCTCCATCTCCATCTTCTTCTTCTTCTTCTGCAACATCGAATCGGGAGCTCAGCAGCTGTTCGCCGTCCGGCCATTGCTGTAACCAGTAAGTCCTTTCTTCTTCCTCGTCTTCGGATTGCTGACTTTTTGTTTGCCTCCGCTTTTTCTTCGATTTCGATCGCGCGAGAATCCGGTCGTACGACGGCAAATCGCGCCTGGCTCCGATACGCGAATCCTCCCGCTCTGTCCGCTGAGATGTAGATCGACGCTTCGGCTTCCGGTCGGCATCGTCCTTTTCGCTGTCCGAGAGCAATGGCGGTGTTTGCGGATGGAGATTTGCGTAGATTAGAGAGCTTGATCGATTCCGCGAGCTGATGCTCATCGCTTTGGATCGTTTGAGCTTGAGATTCTAACTCAGAATCGCTTCGGACCTCAGATTAAGCGCTTAGATTACGCGCATTGCGCTGATTCGCGGCCTTCTTCATTGAAGTGTTCATTTTTTTTTTTTTTTCAAATTCATCTTCGTGCTATTTGCTATGTATGTTGTTTGACTTGATTGGTGCTTTTAGGAGGAGGATTTTTCGGTCCATTTGAGCTGACTCGCTGGGAGCGAGGTCGTGATTCGTGCCTCGGACGACATTATAGGTATGGACTCTGCTCAGAGAAGGGGAGGTCTGGTCTCGCTGTCCCCGGCACAGACTCCGAGGTCCACCGATAAGTCGTCGCGGGATCTGCGCTCGGCCGACTCCAATTCGAGCAGTAAGAATGATAGGGAGAAGGGTGTCAACGTGCAGGTTATAGTGCGCTGCAGGTCAGTTCATTCAAGCTCGTGGGTTTTTAGATTTGATTTTGTTCTCTCTTGCCTCGGCAATAGCTGACAAAGTGGACAATTCAGTGATCGGTCCTGCGGATTCTTCTATCTGCTTTTGTAGGCCACTGAATGATGATGAGTTAAGATTACATACGCCGGTGGTGGTCTCATGTAATGACGGCAGGAGAGAGGTTTCTGCCGTCCAGAATATAGCCAATAAGCAGATTGATAGAGCCTTCATGTTTGACAAGGTTTGCAAAAAGAGAGATATACTAATGGTTCCGCTTCTCTGACTATGCGTGGGTTCACACTCTAGTCGTGGACAACCGTGTATGCATGCATGCGATTTCCATTAGCTTTTCGTTCGGTTACTTGAAATTTATGGAAAAATAATAACATATCCGGAGGATTTACCTCAGCTTCAATATTTACATGATCTATTCTTCCCCTTGACCTCTAATGTTCTGACCTGCAGCTGAACACTGTGGCAGGATACAGTGAATATGTACATTGTCCTAGTGTTGAGGTTGACTAATTCCTTTCGCAGGTATTTGGTCCCACGTCCCAGCAAAAGGACTTGTATGATCAAGCTGTGTCGCCAATTGTGTTTGAAGTGCTTGAGGGTTACAACTGCACCATTTTTGCCTATGGTCAGACGGGAACGGGGAAAACATACACAATGGAAGGAGGTGCCAGAAAAAAGGTTGAGCCTTGAGCACGACTCGTGAAAGTACAAATATGTGGATATTTTCTAACTTCTTTCTGATTTTTTCTCTCATGTTTTGTAGAATGGAGACTTCCCAGTTGATGCGGGGGTTATTCCTAGAGCAGTCAGGCAAATCTTTAATATACTGGAAGCACAAAATGCAGAATACAGCATGAAAGTTACGTTCCTAGAGCTGTACAATGAGGAGATTACAGATCTGTTAGCTCCTGAAGAATGTTCCAAGTTCACTGATGACAAGTCTAAGAAACCCATAGCTCTTATGGAAGATGGGAAGGGAGGTGTATTTGTTAGAGGCTTAGAAGAAGAGATAGTGTATACAGCAAATGAGATCTACAAGATACTGGAGAAAGGCTCTGCCAAGCGGCGCACAGCTGAGACTCTTCTCAACAAGCAAAGCAGTCGTTCACACTCCATATTTTCAATTACAATCCATATTAAAGAGTGTACTCCAGAGGGAGAGGAGATGATTAAGTGCGGGAAGTTAAATCTAGTTGATCTAGCTGGTTCTGAGAACATTTCGCGTTCTGGGGCCAGAGAGGTATGTATAGATAACACTTTTACCATAAAGCAAAATGAAAGATTCTACTTGAAGATATGCATATTTTCCACGATTTATGATATAAATTGCCAAGCTTTGCTGAGCAGTACAGCAATCTATACTCTGTATGCAATGCAAGATTATACAAACCTATCTGGCATGGTAAAGGGGGTTACTCTTGCAGGGCCGAGCAAGGGAAGCTGGGGAAATCAACAAAAGCTTGCTAACACTCGGACGAGTTATTAATGCACTGGTTGAGCACTCTGGTCACATTCCATATAGGTGAGTGTGAGGCATATGATGTATGACAGGAGGCTTCTGTTTTTTTGAAAGTTAGCAGCCCAAGTCACTGAAGACATTGATTGATGTATCAGGGATAGTAAACTCACAAGATTGTTGAGGGATTCCCTTGGAGGAAAAACAAAGACATGCATCATTGCTACGATATCACCATCCATCCACTGCTTGGAAGAGACACTCAGCACTTTAGATTATGCACATCGTGCAAAAAATATCAAGAATAAGCCTGAGGTTCGTAATTTAAAATGGTCAATTGTAATTATCTTCATTCTTTGCTTTTATAATAAAATGCTTTAGTTTTTTTATTTTATAATTTCCACTCGCAAAATTGTTTGGATGGGCTCAATTTCAGATTAATCAGAAGATGATGAAATCTGCAGTGATCAAGGACCTATACTCTGAAATTGATCGTCTTAAGCAAGGTAGGCTACTTTAATGCTCTTCCAGAAATGATCCTTTATATTGCTGAAGGCATAGTATTATAAATGATTGACTTGCTGAATAATATGTTTGACTAAACATATGTTTTCATATGTTCATTTAGAGGTATATGCTGCAAGAGAGAAAAATGGAATCTACATACCACGAGACCGCTATCTTCTTGAAGAGGCTGAAAAAAAGGTCTGTGCTTCTCATCATAAAACTGCACCACTATTCTGTAAAGCGTGCTTTACATTACAAAGATATGTGTTTCTAAAAATTCTATGGTGATTAACTTGGTCCTCTATATCTGTCAGGCTATGGCTGAAAAGATAGAACGGATGGAACTCCAAACAGAATCTAAAGAGAAGGTTAGTATTCAATCAAAGGTGTGTTGCAGCATCATTAAATGCAGTCTGATGGCACTAAACAGATACATGGGTCTTGATATCTGTGCAGCACCTTATGGAGGTTCAGGAGCTCTACAATTCTCAGCTACTTTTGGCTGCAGAGATGAGCAATAAACTTGAAAGAACTGAGGTATCATGCATTTATCTTTTATTCCATAGAATCAATATATGCCTTAATGCTTTGACCCGTTCAAGACTTGATTTTCTGGTTCAACTACAGAAAAAGCTCGAGGAAACTGAACATTCACTTTTTGACCTTGAGGAGAAGCACAGACAAGCAAATGCAACAATAAAAGAGAAGGAATTTCTTATATCAAATCTCCTTAAATCTGGTAAGAAAAAGCATTCTCTTCTATTTAGTTATCTGGACATAGTAAACTTTACGACTGAAAATCTGTATTGAGATGGGTCATTGGTCTGAATGAGCAATCTATTATCCATTCTTTGTTTCCTATTATGTATCATCTCCCTGCATTTGATGAATGCACTCGTCTAGATGATTATGTATGATTGAGCATCCACTTTCTAGTTCATTTAAGTTTCAATCCTTTAAGCTAAAATAACCCATTCTAGGTTTATTTGTCAATCTTATTTTATTAGGAAAATCTGCAATAGAAAAATTGTTAATCTGCTAAAGTTACTTTACCAAGGTACGTCAAGATGACAGTCAAAATTTATTGAAGGGAAATCCTCTCCTCTTCATAGGTGCTTTAGAAAACCTGTCTTTGTTCTATTAGAGCAGTTGTGCTGTTGTCTATTTCAATTGAAGGCTTTCAAGCTCTGATTATGTGTCATCAATTTTTATGTGCTAGCATTTCAAATACTATTCGTTGTCTGTTTTCAGAAAGAGTACTTGTAGATCGTGCATTTGAGATACGAACAGAGCTGGAGAATGCCGCATCAGATGTTTCCGGTTTATTTGCCAAAATCGGTTGGTGTCGAAGTTAACTTCATTGCTCTCTATAGTCTTGTAACATAGACTGTGCTTACTGGGGACATTGGTTACAGAACGCAAGGACAAAATTGAAGATGAAAACAGAGTACTCATCCAGAATTTTCAATCCCAGCTCAGTCAACAGCTTGAAGCATTGCATAAGGCTGTGGCCGCTTCTGTGACACATCAAGAGGATCAACTGAAGAACATGGAAGAAGATATGCAGTCCTTCGTGTCAACAAAATCAGAGGTTAGATCTAACTGGGCGAACACGTAATTTCTTCATCATTGTAAATGAGCTAAGTGAGTAACATTGCATTTGATCATTTGTAGGTCACTGAACAACTTCAAAAACGACTAGGACGACTCAGAGACGTGTATGATTCTGGTGTAAAAGCGTTGGATAATATAGATGGGGAGCTTGATGAAAATTCTCGATCCACTTTTTCAAGTCTCAATTCTGAGGTTTCTAAGCACTCATGTCGACTTGAAGAAGTAATTATCTACTCCGCAATTGCCTTCTTGGATTACACCTTCCTATTGTCTACTGTGATCTGATTAACCTTCATTTGCATGGTGCAGCTCTTCAAAGGAATTGCTTCGGAGGCTGATACACTACTAAATGATCTTCATGATAGTCTTCTCAAACAAGAGGAGATGCTGATATCATATGCACAGCAGCAACGCGAGGTTTTTACTTTGTTGCTTATGCTTCAATTCTCAATTAGCTTCAATATTTCAAATTTGTAATCCTAACATATCTTTCTTTCTAATTTCTATGGAACAGGCACACGCCAGAGCAGTGGAAGCTGCAAGATCAGTTTCTAAAATCACAGTCAACTTCTTTAAGACTCTGGACATGCATGCAACCAAGCTAAACCAGATCGTGGAAGATGCACAAACCGTAAATGATCAAAAGCTGTCTGAACTTGAGAAGAAATTTGAGGTGGTTAATGTACTATGTTCAAGGTTCCATCGATATTAAAGAAACAGAAAACCACCTGAATACGACTAATATTACTTCCATTGTGGTGCTTATAGGAATGTGCTGCCAACGAAGAAAGGCAAATGCTAGAAAAAGTGGCAGAGCTGTTTGCAAGTTCAAATGCAAGGAAGAAAAAACTGGTACTATTCATGGAAGGACCTTGTTTTCTTCAATTTTTTGTATCTGTGCATGCTGCACCTCTTACTTGTCAACAAGTATCAAACATGTGATTCTCTATTGACAGGTTCAAATGGCTGTGCAAAATCTTCGGGAGAGTGCAACTAGCAGAGCTGCCAAACTGCAAGAAGAAATGTCAACTATGGTAGATTCCACTTCGACTGTGAAGACAGAATGGACCGTGCACATGGGAAAGACAGAGTCACAATATATTGAGGACAACTCTGCTGTGGAAGTTGGGAAAAAGGCTCTGGAGGAGGTGCTCCAGAACTGGTATGGCCCAATGAAGCTAAAACTACTTTACATTCGGTGGCTTGATATCTTCTAGTTTTTTTTCCACTTTCATCTTCATTTCCTTTTGTAATTTTTTTTTTCTATTTGGCTTCTGTGTCTTTTTAAGTATCTCTAACGGGCAACTGGCCATGCAGCTTTACAAAGACAAAAATGGGTGCAGAACAATGGAAGAATGCCCAAGAATCTTTGATCAGTCTAGAGAAGAGAAATGTTGCTTCCGTTGATTCCATTGTTAGGTAAACCTACTCCTGGAAACAATGTCATTATAAATCATTTACAAACTCCTGATTCGTTATTTGGCATTTTTGTGCTTTTCTCATCAGGAAAGCTGTCGAAGTCAATCAAAACCTACGTGCTCAATTTTCTTCTACCTTGTCTGCGACACTTGGTGGTGTTGATGTCGCAAACAGTGACATACTTTCGTCAACCAATGGTCAGTCTTCATTTTCTTGAATGCACCATCTCCTATCACTGAAGCCATTTCTGCCCTCTAGATAATTAATCATTCATAGTGAGTGTTCGTCTTTGCAGATTCGCTACAACTTGACCAAGATGCATGTGCAAACCTCAAATCTGTAATTGCCCCTTGCTATGGGCATATGAGGGAATTGAAGGGTGGTCACTATGACAAAATTTTGGGGATCACGGAAGATTCAGGGAAATGTCTTCTCGAGGAATATGAGGTAGGGTTTCATTGTTTACTCTCTCTCTGCATGCGCACGCCCGCGCAAGCCGCCTGTGCACCTCGTGCAGGCAAGCACGTCGGAGTCCGTCCCAATTTTTATTCTGTGGATGTTTTTTTTTTTTTTTTTTTTAATTGGTGCAAGTTCTGTGCATGTTTACACAGTGCATTTGTAACACACGAGGTATGTTTTGCCATCTTTTTACTAATTCACCGGCTAAACACTTGATGTGAGCAGGTGGATGAACCGACTTGCTCGACACCAAGAAGAAGACAGTTCAACTTACCCACCATGGCGTCCATTGAAGAACTGCGAACTCCTGCTTTTGAGGAATTGCTCAGATTATTCTGGGATATGAAATCTTCAAAGCAAGCAAACGGGGACATAAAGCACGTCCTGGGGTTAAATGAGTCGGCACAATCAGTAAGAGACTCCAGACTCCCACTCACGGCAATCAACTGAAGAGCTTGGGAAGAGTATGTTGATGATTGGGGGTGTGTGCGTGTGTATATAGTATATAAATTTTTCATTTTTTCCCTTCGATTTACAGACCAAGTTCATTTGTTGTTTAGTCCTATAATTTTCTTCTCCTTGTTGGAAAAGGAGTATGTACCAGCATGTTCTTTTTCAATTTTGATGCACAAGGAAATTCCAGTTCCTGTGCATATGTAGTATCTAGAACCAGTAGACGATTCCAAGCAAGGATTTCTTGCATACGCGGACGTTTTTAGTGGATTATTCACATTACTCTTTTCAATTTGCTTGCACGGCTTCTCTTAAGCGTTACATTCACGTGGAACCAATTTGGTGGGTTCGTCCGTTGTTGACAAGGAAAATAACAAAGCGAAAATCCATGCGATTGCGCAGCAACGACGTCAAGACTTTTCTCAAGGCAATCAATTCTATATTCCCAATGGAGAGGGGAAAAGATAATTGCCTCTTTTCCTATTAGAAAAAATAGGGGACCACCACATGATCGACCGTTATTAAGGCACGAAATTTCTTTTCTTTTTTTTAACAAAATGAGTTGGTATCTGGGACACTCGAGTGTCTCGACTAACAGATAATGAACGTAAAATTCCTGCCCTCCCCACCAGACATAACAAATTTACAGCCAGTGCGACAAGGAGATTCCACTCAAAAAGGAACGAGCAAATCTCCAGAGTGGCAGTCCCTCCAATCTGATCACAGTATCACGCCAACTGAAATGGTAAAGAAATACCTCAAAAAGACAAATAATATGTTCACTGTTGTCTCGTTAACCTTTTGACAAACAGCTATTCGTAATCAATGTAGAATAAATCAGCATTGCCTGGTTAAAATTTGCAGGCAAGCTATATTTGCAACGACATCTGAGGATGTGAACTGAGTGCAGGAAGAAATGCAGAGGCGCCAAGACAAGGCGTCTAAACAGTCATCTTTACCATAACTACAAATGCCATATACTAAACAGTTATCTTCCTTTACCAAGACGAGGTTTCTCCGTCCTTCAAATTGCTGTGCATAATCGAGAATCTCCTAACAAACTACACATGCAAATCTGGGAGCTTCAAAGTTTCTGCATAACCCTAGTCACCTCTTGTTAACAACGACAGCAATAATAAACTAAGCCTCGTCCCCCTAATGACCTCATGTTAAGAATGACAAAAATATTTACATGGTTAAACCCTCTCCGCAAGTGGTCAAATACCATGAGCTTCTCATCATGAATGTAACATGTCAACCTTTGTCGACTTGGAAGTGGGCTGGAAGTAATCATATAAACAAGTCAGAGAGAAGCGAAATTATCGATAAGATCAGGTGTATAAGGATAGCTGTAAGCTTGAACAACTTGTTCTGGTACTCCAGAAACTAATATGGATCAACATGCAAGTTTTGCACCTTCGCTGAACAACCAACCTCAATGGCAAAGACCATGCTTCTCAGCAACGGAGAAACTGAAGGCTGCAAAAGCATCAGGGACTGCCTTATTACATAAACCCCAAAGCAACAGCAAGTACACTAACTGCACAAAGGCACCATGCAAGACTGCATATGAAGAAAGGATGGTAAAATCACTTGCTTCTAGACAACATGCCAAAAAGCTTCACCATGCCTCAAGAT
This sequence comes from Eucalyptus sp. ANBG9806169, assembly GCA_014182395.1. NCBI lineage: Eukaryota > Viridiplantae > Streptophyta > Magnoliopsida > Myrtales > Myrtaceae > Eucalyptus > Eucalyptus sp. ANBG9806169. The sequence continues at coordinate 32,917,911 of CM024574.1, forward strand.
GCTAAATCTAAAATGATGGGTTTGAAATGCAAGAAAGACCTCACAGGTCACACTACCAGCAATATAGCAAAAATACAACTTTTTCCAATCAACATCATTCAGTTAACACACACATACATACTCATAACCTAGACGGTAAACATGAGGCCAATTTGGCGCCTTCATAGGATAAATTTGAGAAACATTGTAACATCAATCACTCCAAGTGAGAGAGAGAGAGAGAAAGAGCAAGCGAGCGAGAGAGAGAGAGAGAAGCAACAGGACGGGGAATGGGAATTCTTAATCAATATACACGTAGACCAATTGGTTACAGTAACGTTGAGTTGAACTACATAATATAATCTGATATTGCATTGTTCAATGATAAAGGCACTCTGACAACAAAAAGTACCTGACATATTCCTCAAAACAAGCCAGAACTTAAGAGTCCGACTGCCCTATCTGGCCCAAAACTATCATCATCAAAATCTTCATTTGTGGAATTTTCTTGACACAGCAATTTATTTTCTTGTGTCGGATTGAAGTCCAGACTTTCCCATCCCATTGATGGACCATGATGGATATCTGCTTGCTCAGTAGCATTGCATATGTCATCATCTACATCCTGTCTCATGTCATCGCACACAGGCTCCATTGCTCTGTCATCCTCAGCACAAGATGGCTCGGCATTAAGATCTGAACACAGATCAAACCCATTTGATCCTCAGGTACATGGTAAGCAACAGTCACTGTTTCTTGGTCAAATTGCTCTGGAGCATCTTTTCTTGGCCTTTTCCATTTCTTAGTAGATGATGTACCGTCATCCTCAAAATCTTCTTCTTCCCTTTCCCTATGCAAGTACTTCCACAGTTTCCTTTCGCCATCAAACTGTACACAAGGATCACGTTCATAATGCAAACGATCCAGTGCTCCACTAACAACCTGATTAACCTGCGCATCAGAAACATCCTCAACGATAAACTGGGAGTCTCTGATCAAAGTACAAACATCAGCACGGGTGCCAATACTTCCGGGCAATCTGGCAGCAGCATCTCTTACAAGGCATAAAATAGTAACATGCGGAGGACGATCACGTTTCAGCATGAAATGGTCACGGGCTTTTGATGTTGGCTTACCACCACACCTTCTCAAAGGAGCAACAATAGACTTTTTACCATCAGCAGCCGTGTAACAGAATGCTCTGTCAGGAATTGAGTACCTCAAGATTTCTTCTTTACGAAAATAAGCTCTCACTTCCTCAGAACTTGGATTAATAGTGTTGAGACTCTTCTGGGCTCTAAGGTCGCGGAACCTATCCTTCTCATCCAAATTAAACTGCACCAAGGCCAAAGGTGGAGGAGGAAGACTACCTATTTGTTGTAAGGTTTCTTGACCACTTTTAAGCCAATTTGCAAATGAATCAACAAGCTTGACAAGCATTTTGTGTGGCAGTCCCCAAGCCTCAGGAGAAGTTACTTCCTCAATGGTATCATGATCCGATGGACTAAAGGACACTGGGCCAATCCAGGACCAACTTTTTGTGGATTTCTCGTACACTACTAGTGCCTTCCAGCCCTTGGCCCCTAAAGGTGCTGTTCTCGATGAGAAGATCTTCAAAACACCTCTTACCAAATCCTGAAGTGGTTCCTGTGTCTCAAGAATACAAAGGTCCCCAGGGTTTGATCTCACGCGATTCACAATCTCCTGGATGGTAAGAGAAGGAACATTACTGTCTGCAGCATGCTCTGAGTTACTGGTAGCCATGCTCTTCTGAGAGAGTGGCTCATTGTCCCCACCTTCATGTTCCCCATTCTGATCTTCCATAGGTTTGACAATGGCTATGGAGTCTTCCGGAAGCAATGTAATCATTGCCATTCGAACTGCTGAAAGAAGATGTATTATGGAGAATGAGAAGCCGGTATGTACCGTTGGCGTGATCAAAGTAAATGTCTTTTTTTTGGCTTGGTCTCAAACTCTACATCTGTAACTACTGTCTCCATGATGGGCATTTCCAAAATTTCATTTTCTGAAGGACCGTTATCAGCATCTGGCTTCTTTCTCATTCGTTTCTTTGCAGAACTGGTATTGTCATTTTGCTGCTGAACGTCAGTTTGCAAGCCACCATTCTCATTTCGATCGTCCCTGTACACAACATCCTCCTTTATTTTACGCTTCTTATTCAATGAGTTGGACCCAGGGAAAGTGCCTGGTAATCTTTCATGATGATCATTCGAATATGCTTCAGCTTTCTTACTTTTATTCCCAGATTGATACAAGTCATTATCTGGTGAAAAACATTGCTCCATTGCTACTTCATCTTCTCTTTCAACAATGTAATCACCATGGCTCACATCAGCTCTTTGCTTCCCCCCTGATGGGTATGCCTTCAATGATGATAAGTTGTACCTCTCACCAGGTTCGCCCTGCATTCGTCCATTCTTGGCATGGAATTTTCTCCTATCATTGTCAACAGAACCATAGAAATATCCGCTATCCATGACTCTAGCAGAATTCTGTACAGAAATGTTATCTTGCATCTTACCCTTCTGCTTTGCTTTCAGAGAGTAGCTTTCTTCCTCTGGGATATAAATCTCTTCACCCTGATCGCCAAAGTTATTATATGTGTGCATGGTGCCCTCAAATGACCGTGGATTTTCTTCCACATCATCCTTAAAAAGGTTCTCCCTTTTACCATACATCACAGACTTCACCCCAGCAGAATGGGAAACATCCATGAAACCACCTGGATAAGCAAACTCACTTCCCACCAAAGGATCGCTGTCTTCATCATCAGAGAGATCTGATGAGTCTGACTCAGTGACTTCACCATTGACTCCCATGCTACTGCCTTCTCAACACTGCCATATCCAGTCCCTTATTCTTTCTAGTACTCCCTCTGCCCTTTCCCTGAGAAAACTTTCCTTTGACATCAGATGGTAAGAACCGATGGTTCAAACTTGGTGAATAATCTGTTGGAGGTTTCAAACTAATGTCAGGGGATTCCCTCACTGCACTCCACTTCTTGCTCTTAGCATTACCCTCATCAAACTGCAAATCCGTAGATAAAGCTTCTCCCTTAGTCCTGCGACCAGAAAAGTCCGCTCGATTTCTTTTAAACGGCGGTTGTCGACCACGGCTTTTTACAGACTTGTTCTGATCTTCAGCAGCGAAACTCTCAATATTTTCAAGGTAGATGGCTTTTTTGGCATAGTCTCGGGAAACTTTCAGATTAGGCGACTTTACAGCTAATGTCTTCATTACTGGAGATTGACCAATAGGTTTACTCCTCCGATAGATATGCAAATCACCCTTGGAGGACAGAGGCAAACCCACAAAACCGTCAGCAGTAAAATCATCACTTTTAAGAAAATCATGCTTCTTTCCAACTTTCACAACTGAAGGCTTGTCTATCAACATACTCCTAGAGATGCTTGGATCTCTTCGAGGACCCGCACCAAATATAGGATCCTCAGCTTCATCATCGCCTCTTATCTGGTCTCTTTTTCTGAGGGCAGCCCCTTTATCAAACCCTGCTGCCTTAGTCAGACGAGAAGGAACTACTGAACCATATGGACCAGCCCTATAATCAGGACCGTGGTCACTAGAAGGAAAGCCGCCTGCTAGTTCTTTTGCTGAAGTTGTCTTTGAACGTCCCAACTTCAGTGTCCCCTTAGGATTTTTTGTTCGTTGAGGAGCCACCACCTGCTCTTGCAAGGGATATTCAAAAGTTGGAGCCGCCATATATGGAGAATTACGACCCAGTTTCTGTGAGATCTTTCTATCCCTGCCCTTCTTACTCCACATCGCTTCACCCAAGTCATCTCTTCCCGAAGGTTCACTATTCATGTCTTCTTTCTCAGACATCAAGCTCTTCTGAGTCTTCATTATGTTTAGGACTCGCAACTTCTCCTCGATACTATAACCCCTGCAGTTTTTCCACGCATCCCTTATCTGACATAAATTACTCACCATGCAGTTCTGATGTTTCCTTATAAGATGGTAGTGCTGCCGCTTCTGAAAAGAATGCAATCCTTCCCGATAAAGGGCAACCCTTGGCTCACACAAACCTCCCTTCAACATGTCAAACACCTTTTTTAGAGGGCTATCAAAATGAATGTTGCAGCCCGTGAAGAGTTCTTTCAAGGTAAGCATGTACGTCTCTTGGTCCATGTCGGGCAAATACTTTGTAAGGCCTAACCTTTCGTCCTCAGTGAGCAGCTCGTTCCACGCATCAACAGATAGAATATCCTCCAATCCAGGAAGATCATACAGCTCGAAGGGAATGCTGCATGTCTGACTCCCGACTTGGCAAAACTCCGCCCCAGTCTCACCCAATTCTAACAAATCAAAGTCATCAGACCCCGCCCCAGAATCGGCATCATCGAACTCATCATCCTCATCGGACTCGGCAGCTGAGCTCCTATGCTGAATCTCATCCTCATCGCTCGACATACTCTCCCTACTGACAGGCGAAAAATCCGAATCGAACCGCGACACCTTGAAACTATTCTTCTCAATTGCCATGACCCATCACACCCAATAACCGCCCGAGCCAAAGATTAACCCCGCCCACCATCCACAAATTCCCAAAAAGCACTTCAGCTCCGCCAATCTGGAGCCAAAACCATCCCCCGGCTGCGGCAAGAAAACGCAAAACCAACGTTCAAAAATCGCAACTCCCCAGGGACTAAAGACCAACGAATCGAACCCGAGAGTCGATCAAGGACACACAAACCGACTATTGCACAGAAACGTCGAAAAAAACACCGAATTACGACCGGCAACGAAAACCCAAAAGGAACAAGAAAAGGGAAAAAGCTTTTAAAAAAAAACTCGATTAAGAAGCACCTGATCGGAGACGATGCCGAATTCACGGCGGAGGATACCGGAAGTTTGAAGCTTGCGGCGTCGAACCCGGAATGCGAGCAAACCCTAGACGAGGGGCGGTCAATTAAAAAAAACGCGTGGGGCTGCGGCGCCTACAGAAGGACATACAGAAGGAAAGAGAAAGAGAGAGAGAAAGAGAGACGATGAGGACGATGGTGAAGTCCGATGAAGAGGAGATGAAGACGACGATGGGACGTGGAGGGGCGAGGGCCGTCCGATTGCGGGGCCTGCGAAAAGACTGAAAAGGGCCGGCGACAGAGAGAGAGACAGGAAGTGGAAAGAGAAGGCGTGTGCTCAGAGGTGGAGAGAGAGAGAGAGAGAGAGAGAGAGGGGGTTCGGTGAGAGAGAAGGAAGAGACGAGTCACCGAGTTAACTCTGCCAGCAGCCGAGTCAGGTTTCGCAGTCGGGGGCGATCCCCCCTGCAGTCAAGAGTAGCCTACTACGTCGTTTTGCCGTTCTCGTGCGCTCTATCTTTATTAATATGAAAAATCTTTTTTCATGAGATAGGGAAATGAAAAATCTAACGTTTGGGAAATTATTTTCTAGATATTTTTTTTAAATAATCTTTGGAAAATAACTTCTTTAATGTATACTAAACTAAAAATTCAGTCTGTGTTGAAACAAAAATTTAACTTAAGGGTCCGTTCGTTTCACGAAAAATGAGCCATTTCCTAAAATATTTTCCCATGTCATTTTCCAGGAAAATGACAATATTTTCTGGTGTTCGGCTAAAACCTGAAAATGTTTCGGAAAATATTTTCCGGTGTTCGGTAAGGAAAATATTTTCCGCTCCTCAGATTGGCGAGCGCGAGTTTAAGATCGACGAGCTTAAGGTTCACTTGGTCCTAACGACTATTGTAGAAGAAGAAGATGGGAAACAAAAATAAAATAAATAAATAAATAAGAAAAAAAGAAAAAGGAAATTAAAAATAATTCGAATTAAAAAAAGAAAAAGAAAATTAAAGAATAATTCGAATGAAAAAAGAAAAGAAGAAAAAGAAAGAGGAGGAGGAAGTCGGATTTGTAGAGGTGTGAGGTAAGAGAGATCGAGTGAGGAAAATATTTTCCACTTTTCAAAAGTGGAAAACATTTTCCTTACTTTAAGACTTTTTAGGAAAACATTTTCCTTTGATGGAAAACATTTTCTTTAAGGAATTCATTTTCCGTGAAACGAACGCCGGATTTTCCTGAAAATTATTTTCCGCGAAACGAACGGACCCTAAGTTGTGCATGATCGGAAAAATTCTATCTAACTTGAGCCATTATTCAATCTATTCCTTAATGATGCGGGATTATATTTTATCTAAATGGTACATAAAAGGATTTAACAAATATTTTCAGGAGAATTTGAAGAAATTTCCTTTCAAGTTGGTTTTTTTGTGGAGCACAAAGTTCTTATTATGATGTTCTTTTTTTTTTTTTTTTACTTTTCCTATGATCTTTCTTGTATGTTTAAAAATATATGAGAACTCTCCGGCACAGAAAAGACGATGATTTTTTAAGAAAAAAAATCAGTTAGTGCATAATATAAGTTTATTTACATACATTTTGTTGAATGTATATGAAGAACCATAAATTTAATGAGAAACTACTAGTTCCAATGAATTAAGAAAATGATTGAAGGGATGAAGACATCAAATGGCTATCAAACAAATTTGAAAATTATATTATTTTAATGTCTAAATAACTTTTAAAAGATACACATGATGAGGTATACTTATGTCACGGCCAAAAGGTTTCGGTAGCTAAAGGACCGTACCTTGCCGCGGAGGACCTCCTGTGCTCACTTGGATTCCCAACAAGACTTCTTTCATAACTTTCCAAGGGCGGACGATATGGTAATTGAGCCGTATTCTAGAAGTCTCCTATCATTTCATTAGTGTCGGTCATTAGTGTTGGTAGTTGATAGGTTTGGCGGTGCGATCTTATTCACCGGATAATCAACGGATGTAATCTAAGGGCCTCTAGTATAATAAGGGTGCCCTCCCCCTCATTTGAATCAATCTAATTCTTTCAATACAAAACTCATTTCTTTCAGAGCTTCTCTCTCTAGAAACTTTTTCTCTATGATCCAGTTAAACGAGTGAGTGCTCGATTGATCGAGCAAGACTTGGCTTAGGCGATCCAAAAGAGCCTGAGTCACCACGCGATCACGATCCCAATCGATCGGCCCATGACACTTACATGTCTTAAAAGTAATAATGAAATTATATGAGAGGAACTGTCATTAAAAAAACCACTAGCAAGGCAAGTGAATGGAATTTTGACATATTGCATCGTTTAAAAGAGACCATCATGGAGGGGAGGACTCTGGACGGAGCCCAACATAAACTCCATTCCAAGTCTCTAAGCCGAGTAGTCTTTCGTGTACAGTTTACCAATCTCGATATTGTAATTTCTGACCATAAAAGCTTTCTTTTTTGTCAATGAGACCAAACACAAGCCCATGCAACCGAAACATAGAGTTCTTTTTTCATTTTGCTGCCAATAAAAATAAGAAAATATACAACAAAAAATCCTCAACTTTACTCTCTCGGTTGGGTGATCTCCGCTTTGCAATCAATAGTAGACTACATTGTGTTGCTGCTGTTGTGCACTATCTATAGGAAAACAAAAATAAAATAAAATAGTTTGACATTTGGCAAACTATTTTCAATGCGTTTTTTTTTAAAATCATTTTTGGAAATAAGCTTCTTTAATGAATATAGAGCTGAAAATTCAGTCTATGTTAGAAAAAAAATTAACTTAGGTTGTGCATGATTGGAAAAATTCTATCTAATTTGAGTTGTCATTAGTCCCTTCCTTAATAATACGTGACTACATTTCATCTAGATAGTACATGAAAAGATTTTGCGAAAATTTTCAGAAGAATTGGAAGAAATTTCTATTTGAGTTGTCTTTTTGTATAACACAAAATTCTTATTGTGATGGTTTTTACTTTTCCTATGATTTTTTTCTTTACAAATATATGAGAAAACTCATGCACAGGAAAGACAAGGAGATTGTTAGGGAAAAAAATCGGTTGATACATAATGCAAGTTTATTTACATACATTCGGTTGAATGTATCGAAACAAAGATGTGAACAACCAAGAATTTAATGAGGAATATTGCATTGTTTAGAAGTGACCATCTTTAGGGGTGTGCAAAAAAACCAGGAGCCGCCTAGACCACTCAAAACTGGACCGAAGTGGATCGAAACCGATGGTTCACATGAGGGCCGGTTTGGTTCCTAATTCCAATTTAGTGGAATTGGTGAGTATCGGTCTGATTCCTGATTATAGGCATAAAACTACCCGCCTACCCACCCACCCGAATCGAACTGATAAATATACACTTAATGTACAAATATGTATATTTGTAGTTATTAGACATTATTGACTAATTTTGTCTCTTAGGTGTGTAATAGGATTAATATCTTACTTTTTTTTCATTCTAATAATATATTTACTTGCTTCTCAACCAAAATAAAAATAAAAATAAACAAACATAGAGAAAGGAGAGAATTGATTGGAGATGTCCATAATGCAAAGCTTTGTCAACATGATACGAAATTAAGAGTATAATTAAGTCTCTTCTTAGTCATTCTCATGATTAAATTAAGTTGAGATCAAATGATTAAGGTTTCAACTTTTGTGAAGGTTACTTTTAAGGTGGAGTCTAATCTCCACATGTTTCCGGTGTCAGGAAACTTTAAGAGGACAACGGCATAACCTTTGAAGAAATTAAGTTTTTAGCTAGTATTGTCTATTTGTTCCACCTTATAGTTTTCAATCCTTAAGCAAAATCAATGGCTCGCAATTCAATCAGAATATAAGGCCGAACAAGCTTTAGTGCTAAATAGAAACTAGATTCACCGTGATATTAATTGATAAATGCAATTTTGTAGGGATTGTGGGCTAGTTTCACGAACCCACTAGGAACTAGACTAGACTAGTAGTCTGGGTCCCGGGTGGATTCATGGAATCAATGGACAAGTCTCGAACTCAATTTTTTGAAATTGGTTCTTAGTGAGCTGTTTTCGGTTCTAAGAGGGGAATCGTCCACCCGTACCATACTCATCCTTAACCATCATGGAGGGGATATTGGACGGAGCTCAACCCAAACTCCATTCCAAGTCTGTAAGCCCAGTAGACTTTTGTATACGTTTGACCAACCTTGAGTTGGTAATTTTCAACCACCAGAAATTTTTTTTGTTAATGAGCCCAAGCATAAGCCCGTGAACCCAAACATAAATTCTTCTTTTGCTCATTTTTCTACCAATGAAAAGAAGGAAAAATAGCACCAAGAATACTAAACTTTACCCACTATGACAGCAATAGACAAAGTTTAGTTTAGGATTTTTTTGCAATAGATGAAAGGCAATTTTTATCATGCTAATACAAGCTTGATGTTCTTTGTGACATAAAAATTTAGGTTTTGATGTCATAGTAGGCATAATTTATGGTATTTTACGATAGAAAAAAAAGTATTGAGTAGTGATGCTACAACAGGCATATTTTAAAGTTTTTTGTGTAATTGACATATTGGTGTCATAATAGGCATAATTATGGTATTTTATGACCAAAAAAAAAAAAACATATTGAGTAGTGATGTTACAATGGGCATACTTTAAAATTTTTTGTGTAAATATTCCAATGGTATTTTATGATAAAGTTGAGGATTTTTTGTAGTAAATGAAAGGTGAGTTTTGTCACGCTAATATAAGTTTGCGGTTTTTCGTGACAAAATAATTTATGATATTTTATGAGAAAAAAAAATGTATCAAGTAGTGATGTTGCAATTGGCATACTTTAAAGTTTTTGTGTAAATGAAATATTGGTGTCACAGTAGCCATATTGTGTGGTATTTTATGACGAAAGAAAGTATTGAGTAGTAATGTTGCAATGGGCACACCCTAAAATTTTTGGTGTAAATGTGTATTTTCTATCAGGTTGAGTTCTAAAATTTGTTGTAAAAGTATAATTAAGCTTTAAAACTTTCCAAAAAGTGCAATAAAGTCTAATGCTTGTTAAATTAATACAATCAAATTCTTCTAACTTGATGAAAAAAAGTTATTCCATTAACTCCATTGATTTTGTTAATGGAAAATATTGAATTGACATTTTTTTATTAATTTTAATTGTCACTAATTAGCTTCTTTAATCATGTAGGACTGCATTTCGTGTAAATAGTACATAATTTTTTTTTTAATCGGGAGAATCGGAAGGTGAAGTTTCCCTTCAAGTTGGCTATTTTGTGGAGAATAAAAATATTATTGCAATGTTATTTACTTTTCCTATACTACACAGAAAAGATGAGGAGATTTCAAAAAAAAAAAAAAGAGTGAGTAACATACATTTTTTGTTTTAATATTTCAAAGCAAAGTTATGAACACAAGAATTTAATAAGAAACTCAGAGTTTCGATAAATTACGAAACGTATATATATGGAATAAAGACATCAAATGGCTTTGATGGCTATCAAACAGTTTTGAGTTAATCTATTTCCCTATATCTTCGAATGATGTATCCTTACATGTCTTAAATTGATAAGATATTGTATTAGGTTGATTGTCACTAGACAAACATTGGCAAGACAAGCGAATGGAATTTTGAAAAATGGCATCGTTTATAAGCGATCATTGTGGAGTGGACACTGGACGGAACTCGATTCAACTCCATTCCAAGTTCTTAAGCCTAATAGTGTCTTCTATACAACCGACCGACTTTGAGATTGTAATTTTCGACCACCAAAACATTTTTATTATCAATGAGCCCGAGCACGGGCTCATGAACCCACAAATAGAGTTTTTTTTTTTTTTCCTATTTTTTTTTACCAATAAGGAAAAGGTGAAACTTCCACTAAAAATCCTAAATCTTGCTCACTGTAACATCAGTAGCCATAGTTTATGATTTTTTTTGCGGTAGACTGAGAGTAATTTTTGTCACACCGATATAAATTTAGGAGTTTTGGTAACACAAAAAAATTTACGATATCAATATCACAATAAGTATAGTTTTTGATTGTTTACGACAATTTTTTTTTTTAGCATTGATATTGCAATTGGCATGCTTTAAGGTTTTTGTGGTATTAACATGAAAGAAAATTTAATACTTAATTTCAGAATTGGGTAGATAATCGTCGTATTCATCCCAGTGTATATGTTGATGCATTTCGACTCTAGTGGTTTAAAAACGTTTTCCTTATAACCTTTTATAAATGGTGAATATTCACAATAGGTGGAAAGACCATTTAGGAATTAATTTGATTGGTCTCAGGAACATCTGGAGGTGATCCTTTTAGACCAACTATCTACTAAACTCACCATTTACATCTCTTTGACTATCACCATCTAGATAGAGCGCCATCTAAAGGAGAAATTGAGAATCGCCTTCATCTACACTTATCAACAAGTAAGCAACAAACCGATGCACAATCAGGAAAATACTAAACTTACTAAGACCAAATCTACAAAACCAGTATATTAGATGATGTATTGGGCTGTGTCATTGATTTTTTAATATAGTTCACTTGTTTAAAGGGCCATTTACAATCTAATACATCACTTGATAAATCAATTTTTGTCAAACTAATTTACTAAGTCTAGCATTGCTTACTTGACTAGCACACATTGTCACTCATATGGAGAGGGAGACACAAGGTGAGATAGTTATTTCTCATCGCCCTATCCCATTATTGATTTTTCTTCGGGACAAAAATGTTGTAGTGACGTATGACATCTTTCTCATCCGATGATAATCACTTATTGGGGCCCATGGTCACGCAGCTGCTACATCTGCATAACCAAACCTTGCTCTGGGATGTCGATTCATCGATTACTCCTCTAAAGACTTCTCCCCAAGTTATTTTATCGACCTGCCAATGTACCACAATGCAAAATACGATCTTTATAAATTTAAACCTCAAAGTATGCATGAATCGCCATGTACTACAATAGTACCAAGTTTTCTACTGACAGCAGCTTTTAACGAGTGGATGGTGACAAAACTCTTTATGATCGATTCAAAGAAGCAGAGCATGCATGCAGGGGTAAAACTAAGACAGAAATAGAGGAGTGAGTGGGTGATTGGTTGGTGGTTAAGCAGTAGGACAGAAAAGACTCTGCACTACTTATTCATTACTCATTAGACAATTGAGATGTTTCTCATTCTAGAGTTCACAGAATACATCACAGAAACCAAAAAACCAACAGAAAAGTCACATTACACATGGAAACCCTACCCTATCTAGAGACAGAGAGAGGAAGGGAGGTACAGCTAATATTTGAGATTATTTTTTTTTTCTAATAGATCGGTGTGATCTATCACGCCATTGAACACAGTTGTTAAATCTAATCAGATGCATCAAATTCAACAGTTAAGATGGTGGATGCCGATTGGATTTTTGAATGAAAACTCTGGTTGGGAATTAGATGCTCAGCTCTAGATTGTTCCGCTCTTCTTTGAGATTGGTCGCCCTGGTTGGGAAGAGGTCTAGAGTTTTGAGGGCTGGTCTCGAGAGACTGACGGGGAGGGTTGAAACCACTTCTGCCTCTATCGTCATTGGTTTGAGGTCGCCGTACATTTTCTTTGACAGTTTCTCCATCTCGACCGTCGTCTTCTCCGACATTTCTGTCATCCAATTGTCAATATTCATCACCTGCGCTGTTGCATCCCCAAAGCCTCCCTGATGACAAGAGAATTGTTTATCGTTTTGGCCAGTGGACCCCAAAAGCCAACAAAACTAAAAAAATAACGCTAAGTGGTGAAAAGAGGCACACCAATGCCCAGCCGCAAACTGAACAACAAAATCACATCACAATCTAGTGCTTATACACCTCAAACATGTTTCAGCATGAGCTTTCGATGCAGAAAATTGAAACCCTAGCTAGCTAGGAGTATCAGTTAGTAGGTAGACAGCAGCTCTCTCTCTCTCTCTACTTTTTCTATGCTGTTAGACACCCTTCTTTCATCTTTGCCTAAAGTCAACAAATAATTAGTTAGCAAGAAACACTAGAAGCTTAAAATCTGCATAGTAAGTTTTTGAACAATCGAACTGTTGAAACCAAGAGGGTATTTACCTGGGTAATCAAGGTAGAAGTAGGGTTATAATAAGCAAGTTGCAGGTCAGTAGAAGCAGCTGGAGGAGGAGGGGAGGACTGAGGATGAAGGAAGCTCAGGAAGTGATAATCGTGGTGGTTATTCATAATCATGTGTTGGTGATCATAGTGAGGATGATGGTGATGATTATAAAGAAGACTGTTGTTAAGTTGGCAGTGGTGGTGGTTGTGGAGTTGCTTGGAGAGCTTTCTCCTGAGCTTCTGTCTGTCCCTGGCCTTGTGGTTCTGGAACCAGTAGAACACATTCTTGCCCTCTATCTTGCCATACAAGGAGAGGTGGGCTGTGATCTGCTGTATATGAGCTGCATTTGGCGTCCTCACCCCGCTCCGGTACATCTCCTCCAAGATCATCAGTTGCTCTGGTGTTGGGCACCACCTCGTTGAAGCTGAAGGAGACATGTTGTTGTCTGCAAAATTCTAGGTTTTTTCGGGTTTTGGGTATTGAGAGGAATTATGGTGGTAATTCAGGCTGGGGACAAGTAGGATTGAAGAGAAAGAGAGGGCCTCTAAAGAGAGGTTAAAAAGAGGGCGTTATAAGTTTGTCTTCTCAGAGCGGCCTTCACTGTGGAGATTCAATTTCCATGCAGAGAGAGAGAGAGAGAGAGAGAGAGAGAGAGAGGTGTAATTGAATGATGATAGTATCATCATAACCATATTATTAACTTTCTCAGCAGAATGAAGCAGACAAAGAGTAAGTTGGGGGATCAGAGACTTGTATCAAATTAAATGAAAAGGAAAGCAAAAAGTTGAGTTTGCTATTTTGCTTTGAACAAAGTGTCCCTCTCTCTCTTCTCCCAATTCTCATTCTCTCCCTGTTTTTTCCTTTTTCCTCACCCTTCACCCTTTCTTTTGAGGGACTATCAGCTCATATATGATCAATTCTTGTATGTAGTTTAATCATGTGAACTTGACGCATTTGAGCATATCATCTTATGAATCTCGCATGGGCCTGCTAAACCAAGTAGCTCACACACACAAAGCTTACATGTGCTGAGGGCACACAACTATTCTTCTTTTCTCGCTGATGCATGAGATGAAGATGAAACATGTGATAGAGGACATCTGCGAATCCCAAATTTGAAACCACTTAAGCTAGCACTTGACGCTAGATTCATATCAGCATCTTGTATATGTGTTTGATCTTCATGCATAGAACAAGCCTAGTCAAGATTGAACTAGATATTACCTAACCTTAGGAATATATCACTATCGAAACTTTAATCAACGATAATGCTACTTTGTTTTATAAAAACGTTAATGAGCATATGTTTTGAGTATTGATGTCTTGATTTGAGGGGACTCCAATTAGTGTATTAAGGAGCCTCACACCATTATCTCATTGAATTAACCTAAATGCAAACTCAAAACCTGCCCGGGGAATAAGAAAAGGCTGTGTATACACATTCATGGTAAAAGATTTTTTATATGATATGAAGTTACAATGAAAGATGACAATCTCTAATTCTCTGTCTCTAATATTTATGATTAATATGTGGTTTGATCTCATTTCCTGTTTTCATTACGGCTTCCAAACTGTTTAACCGGTCCATTTTTCCATTTACTCTCTCTCTCTCTCTCTCTCTATATGAGACATGCATGGGTCCAAGTTTTGACTACTGTATTATGTAGTCCTGACGTTAACAATTCAAAGTCTGTCTGACTTACCGGATTCACCGCTGCAGGAGGTCCCGCTCACGCACGTTGATGGGGGGCCGCTAAAATTCTCTCTCTCTCTCTCTCCACTGCATGTTGAACTTCTTGAAGGATAATTAGTTGTTGCAATTTAAATATCACTTCAAGCATATAAAAGTAGTTGTCAATCTCTACAGCCACATCATAAACTCAGCAGCATATACAACCAAATTAAGATGAACATAAGTTTCTTCTTTGGTTTCATACAAACAAATACACGAGAGCTGGGTAGAGGATGTCATGCAGCACATCAAGAGCCCTTAAATTATCATAGCACGTCTGCTTTTCCTCATGAAACGCGTGGTCAACTTTAAGCAAGCGACCGAGTGGCAAGATAATAGAAACTTTGCGCTTCAAGATGTTCTGAAATATCTATTTGGTTTCCACAGCTCAGTACAAGTGAATCCATCTAAAGTGGCGTGGCAACTTTCAACTCGCACAATCCCCGGCAAGTGCTTTGGTATGGCCCTGAACCGGATGATTGCTTCTACTAGATCGAGGAGGGTGAATTAATTCTGGTCTAACATGTAGAGATTATGTTAGGACTCGAGATTGACAAAGAAAAGGAAGTGCATGTTGGACGTCAATTGCCTATCATATATGTTGGCTTTTCAAAGGCCAAGTGTCTGCTCATCCAACAACTAGAATTCTAGCTTATTTATAGTGATCTACTTAATGTGTTCTTTGAACACGTAACACATAGCCAAAATCTTCTCATGTCACTTTGAATTCGTACTTCTCAATTCTGTCATTTCTAGACCATTAATAAGAAAGATAGTGACCCCCAATAATATATATCATTAAGTATAGAAAGAAATAGAAAACCTGATTCTAAAGTTAAGGAAAAAATAAGAAAAGAGTCGTGCACAAAATAAGGATAGGGGTACGATATTCTACATTTTTTTTATCCCAAGTTCCGATAGGTCTCAATATGTATGACTTACTCACAAATTTTCAAATTAATCACATTCTTACCTACATAGATGAGCCAAGGATTGAAATAACTGGAGACGCCATAGGACAGTACGTGATGGAAGATACGAAATCTAATAGGGATAAGAACACACGAGAAGACTTTTAATTGCCATTTTCCGTATATGGTGTACAACTTCTGACTGTTTGATTAAACCGTCTAGTCCCTCTTCATATTAATTGCCATTTTGGAAGGAGAGCAGAACGGGAAAAATGAAGAGAAACAAAACCCCAAAAATGATTGGGTAGTCTTATCAGGACTAGATCTTTCTTTGTTCTTTCCTAATTTGATATTATTATAATCTTCTCCAAGTCACCTGTTTTCCCATCAACGTGATGGATATGGAGTGGTCTAATCTAAATCCTATCTCGCTGCCCTTGTAGCATCAAATCATCATTTGGCTCTCTCTCTCTCTCTCTTTCTCCCTTCCTCAGTGTACCTTTATGTAGCTCAGTCATACTTGTACGTCGTACCTACCCCCCAAGGGTGACGTCATTTCGCGAGCACATGAAAGGCTTCGCGTGTTCTAGCCTCCTAATGGTCTCACTCCACGAAAAATACGTGGAATGAATATGCACTGTTTTCAAGGTTTTTCGAAGAAACAATAGTAGAAGTCCAAGAGCTGGTCAAAGAACTTGCATGCGGAGAGCGATGGGAGCAAGCGAGATACGTTCACAGGTGGGAAATGCGAGAGTGATTTGACTTGAGAGAGTAAGCAAGTCCAAGCGCGCAACAGTCGTGCCTAGACTGAGGTTTATGCTACCCTAAACTCTAGGGAAGAAGATGGTTCCACTCGCGACAAAATTTTGATTCCCAACGTAATGACAACGAGAAGTGAGCTGCAAATATTTTGGGTTTCGTTTTGTGCTTTCAGAAGATCCCTGGGAACAATTATCAACAAATCTCACGGTTCAGGAAACCAGAAAAAGAAAACGGAAGAATAGAGCATTCCCTTTCAACAGATAAAATTCTGTATCTGCACCTACAGAATTGGAGGGATTATGAAAGATAAATACTCAGATTAAAAATCGCTTGTATTCCCGTGTCACTGAGTATAACTGTTGGATGAATAGGAAAATTATACATGGTTATCCTGTGTTTTTTTTTTTTTTTTATATGTCGATAAGCATCCAGGGCAAGTCTTAACAATCCACAGGAATCAGGATGGCAGATCTTTATAAACCCAGAAAGTAGGCTTCTTGATTCAATTTCAATGGACAAAAGGCAGGTAAAAGCAACTCAAGTGCACATGCTCTTTAGGTTCATCGCTCGACCTGACTTTCCTTGATCAAGAGTAATACAGCCACAATGACAGGAGTCGATATTATGCCTAGAGCTTCAACGATGTTGGGTCTCGTGATCTCAGGGAAAAGGATGCTGCCATACTTTATTATAGCAGCACCAGCAATAGAACCAGCTCCTAATTTCCAAAGATAGTTCAAATCCTCCTGCTAACACCGCAAAAAGAAAATTATAATCATAATCAAATGCAGCTTAACAGATGAATATCAAATGCTTATATGAATTCTAAAAATTGTCTGTTGTTCGCTATCTTATCTTTCGTAGAACTAAAGATATCCCCACAGACTCGCTTTTCACCTACCACATTTAATGGAAGACTAGTTCAAACTTTATTTTCATTTGACCATATCTGAAATGTAGAAGCTGAGCCACCTTACCAACAAAAAAATGATTCTCTGGTTTTCTATATTATGCTCGACCTTGAATGTAACAGCATAAAGAACTTCACTACTTTCCAAGTCCTTCCCTTCAAAGAAAGCCCAAGCACCTTATGCTGTCAAGCGATGTCGAGCTCTGGGAAAACAGTACACCCGGGCCGGCAAGAAACTATGCAGAGCCTCGGACAAACCTCTGACTGACTGTTCTCAGTCACTCTTTAGCTAAGAATAGTTAATGTAAATGTACTGCAGGAACTCTCATCTCAAATCTTCCCGTTGTCCTATGAGAATGCTTCCTTCGCCATTACTGCCCCCCTTTCTCCTCCACAAAATCAGTTTATGGCACTACCTCTTTGTATAGTAGCATCGCATACGTATCTTCGGTTATTAAAATAAAAACTAACAGTAACCCAACTTGCCTAGATAATTTTTTTCAAATGTGATAATGGGTTCTGTCTGATCCGTACCTAAGCGCAAGAGTTATCAAGTCGTGGAGTCAGGGGGAAAGGGCGAAATTTGGAATGATCAAATGGCCATGAGCATTCTTTTAGAACTGTAGACTGCACGCATAGAAATTCGAACCCGGGTTTCTCAAAAACAATGCCATGACAGGGAGGATCTCGCCAAGATGGCCTCTTTCTCACAGTGAAAGTAGTGAGAGGTTTAAAATTCCTACCTCTTTTCGGACACTGAACCGAAAAAACCATAGCTACTTTTCAATCAAGAACATGACATATAGCGATCAGTTTTTTTCCTGCTCTCTCTCTCTCTGTGTTTCAGCTAACAAAACTAACTCCCACCTCACAAAACTGCAATTACAAATTTAGAAATTACAACCTTAAATTCAAGTCGCCAGAATTCCCAATTGGCCTCAAATTTCTTATAATGAGATAATTTCGACCTTAGCCGGCCACTACAGCCCCCTCTCTCCACCACCCCCCAAAAGAAAAGAAAAACAACCCACTTCAGACAACATAAATTCTAGAGTTCTTCAGACAACATAAATTCTAGAGTTTTCAGAAACTATGCGCAATTGCAAAGTCCGGTGGCAAATAGAGTTCAGAGGGAGGGAGAGAGAGAGAGTAACCCGGGAGATGTAAGAGTCCCCAAAGCTTGAACCTTTATCGTCACTCTTGGGACTGTTAGCAGCGAAAACACGACATGACCTCCTTATCCTCGTCGTCGTCGGGATGATGGGGTTTTGTCCGAAACCCTTGACCGTACTTGTGGGTCGTTGGCTGTGGATGACGACGGAATTACGCCGGGGGCATCCGCAGAAATTGGTGTAGACCGCAGCTTCCATAGCCATTGCCTTCTCTCTGCAACGACAGCACTCTGATAACGTTTAGAGCCCAGTGAACAGGATGACGAAGGCCCAGTAAGGTGACTTGTCCGGTCGGACCGGAAGAACCGGTTTTCGTTCCAACCCGGTGTTGATCCTTAATATTTTTTCCTGTAGTTTCTTTTCAAGAGCTCAATTTGTATATGAACTTCTGTACACAATGAACCTTTTAATAAAGTTTACAGAAATATTAAAACTAAATGAACCTTCTTCCATAGTTTCGCATGTTTATTCCTATTACTCCACTTTTATTTTTGAAGATGTATCAAATACCATATTTGTCCAAAAATGTTAGTATAATTAATTTTATAATCATGGAAATAGATTTTGCAAAAACACCCATGGAATCAATTAAAATCGCACCGATCATGTGAACTCATGCAATTGAGTCGCTACGTCAAAGTCAAGCTCATGAATATTTTAACCAGATTTTCAAATCTAATATGCATATTCACATTGGTTATTTATGCATTCTGTGTCTTGTTAATAATATTTCAACATGATAAAAACGTAACTTTCACACACAAAAATAAGAAGAAAAACTCATCAACTTGTATTTAGTTTTGAGTAATATAGTATTTGAGCTCGACTTCTCCTCAATAAATCCATATAATGCTAAAATTATGTTCTCGTATCGTGTCATGAATCGTCACTTCTAATGCAAAATGGAAATATCAGTGATTTCAAGCATGGAAACCAGAGAAGAGTCTATCCGGCTAGATCGAATTTTCAAATATCTAATGTATCAAGGCTCTGCCTCTTTCTACTATAGCTCGTGATGAATGGGTAGAAACGAACCTTATAAGTCCACGGGGCGACACAAAGAATCTTCGTTGCCCGAGACGACACTAATGGTGATGGAACAGATCGAAGTTATGAGCATTCACGTGCTCCGACACGCACGTGAATCCATGTTTCCCAGTTTCCTGATTTGCTTATGAACCGCCCATCAGTGTGCCGAGAATGAATGCATCCGGACAGTGTCGTCTGCAGTCAGACATGCGTCTTCTCTCCGGGACCGTCTCGGCTGATGAGCAGAGTGCACTGTCCCAGAGACAAAAGTGGTTCCCAACATTACTTGGACCGGCTGGAAAGATGAGGTGATCTCTACCTCGATGGCCCCCCAAAAACCAGAAGAGGTTATCTCTCTTATTCGTGGAAGCAAACCGCTTATGTTTTGAGTATTTTGGTAGTTCATGTTTCCCATATAAATGATCTTATCTGGTTCATAAAATTAATTGAGTATTTCATGATTTCAGGATTCATTACTTTTTGAAGCGAGCTTTCTAATCCTCAAGACAAATATCTCATAATTTGGTTCTGGGTCCGCAAGTTTTTCCTTTCAGGATTCAAAATGACATCACGGGCTTACATTAACCAAGGACTTTGGACATCAACAAATGAGATAGGGGCTACACTCCTTAAGTTATTGTCAAATCTTCATTCATGGAAACAGGACAAAGAACCAAATAGGATGATATAATAATGCATGGTAATCATTAAAAGACCAACCGTAAAATTATACTTGGCATGAGATTTGGTATAAGCACAATTTTTTTTGCCAGTGAACAAACTTTGGTTGGGTTAGTTATTTAACTAAAGCTTGTTACGTTGAACATTACAATTTTATTTTTGCTCTAGCAAGCTGATAAAAGAAACATAGAAGCTGCACATAATTTACAAACAAGAATATCCAACGGCATACAACTCCTTTCTTTCAAACGACAACTCTCTTCGTTGCAGAGACCTTCCTTTTGCTCTTAATTCCAAAAGGAGTGACCTCCTTCTGGCAGGAATCCGAGCCGTGCCAAACTCGTCGCGGCAAATATCGACGGAAGTAAAAATACTCGGAGCTCAAATGGGGTCCCTCGAGGACTTGGACCTTCGCGAACCCCGGTCGCCAGTCGTCGCTGCCGGCGAGCTTCAAGTAGAGGTAACAGACCGGCGACTCGACGCATTCGCCGACGACGCGGAACTCGTCCACCGTGCAAGCTCGGAACGGCTTCTGTGCCACGTCGTCGAGGGGATCATCGGGCTGTAGGGGATCGAGGGTGCGGAAAGGTTTGGCATTGAGTCGACGGACGACGATGTCAGTGGAGTTGGTGTCGCCGAACCGGACCGCCACGTGGTTGGAGGTCTCGGCCCCGTCGGCGCACGTCGTTTCTATGGTTATGGCGTAGGTGCAGTTGTTCTGCAATCAAGAAGACGTGACGTAAAACCGAACTCCTCGGATTTAGATTTACCCATGCTGCAGAGGGTTCTTGCATTTGACGTCACACGCAGTAAACCAATTTTACCTTGTTTTGGGAGGCGCGGGTTTCGTTTCCCGCAGCTGCTAAAGCGAACAGGAGGACGCAGCCGGTGAAGAACCATGATTTGCAGAACCTTCTTAATCCTTCCATGGCCATGTTCGCGAGTCCGAAACATGAGCACCACCCGTTCGACTTATGTACAGCCTGAAAAGAGAACACCCAGATTCTTTCCTTCTCGAACGTACAAAGGCGCAATGTTCTCTTTGGGCAACTTTAATCTTTAGAACTGCCTAATTCCTTCACCATCACTTATGCTTCATTGGATCTCTTCTGGTATAATTCTCCCTTGATCAGAGATTAAAGTATCTTTCGCTATTTTTTAATCACATTCATCGGATCGTCTTAAAGTTTAAAGCCCTTCTTTTAATTGAAAATTCACTTTACTCATGAAAATGAATATTAACATCACCTTGGAAAACCCGTCGATTCTGGTTTCCCAGAAACTCAATATGTTCTTAGTCACGTAACTAGCTGAGACTCCGTGAACAAGTCTCTTGGCAAACTCTTGGTTGAATCAAAGTCGTGGCAAGACTCCTATGTTCATAATTCGCACTCATGACAAGAACTAGCTCAACTTTTTTTTTCCTGCCAAAGCAAACAATTGAAATATACAGTAAATATTTTGAGGATAAATTGTCCGATCAATCTTGAATTTATTGCATAGATATCGATTCAATTATAAACCTTTTAATTTTATCAATTTAATCCTAAATATTTATGCGAAATTCCAATATATTCCCTTCGGACAATTTTCCCTTGAAATTACTAACGTGGCGGTGTGCCAGATAAGACGATTGGCAATAACTAGATTGACATGTCAACGATTTCAGGCAAAAATTAACTGAAAGTACTCTATTGGAATTTCTCATAAAGGTTTAAAACTAAATTGACAAAATTAAAATATTTAGAACTGAATTGACACTTATACAATAAACTTATGACCAATTAGATAAGTTTCCCCATAATTTGACAATCCTCATGCTAATTGACTACTCATTTGTAAATTGACCCCCTAACTCGCTAATTCTTTTTTATCTATGAGTTGATTATACTCACAACCAATCCTCTTGTGACAGTATACTAGAGCTGTCCAGCATGACATCTCTATGCAAACTAAAATCTGCGAAAGTACTAGGACGCAAATTTGTGTTATAACGAAGAAGTTAAGGATCTTTGCATCAATTGAGACATCAAACCACGCGAGACAGTATTTTAATATTGGGAACATGCAAGGATACTGTAGAAGAGCCTGGATTTGGGGAAAGGGAGGTCCTCCAACCCCATGAAAAAGAGAGATTGTACCAGAAGGGGGGTAGGTGATAGGGTTTAGATCAGTAACGGGGAGACCAGTTGGTCCAATTAGATTGTCAATTTCACATATATCGTGGCGATCCATGAAAGCAAAGTGAGACCTCCTTCTTCTACATGCCAGACAATACTTTTCACCAGATTTTTCAATGCAATGCGTGAACATGCGAGATGGCACATGATACCCTTGGCATGGAAGCTACAGCAGTTAGCTCCTTTGCTTGAGCCAAAATCGCGTCCGCTTAGGTTGTCCCACTATTCATCCATGACCTGTTACCCTATGAAAACGAAAATAGAGTGTCCACAAAACCCCCCATCTAACTATTAAAACGACAGCTTTGGTGGCTGCACCCTGTTGTTTCTTTATGACCACGTTAAGCCGGCCTTGAACAGCAAAAAATGTTAGTACACGTCCCAATCCGAGGACCTGCCATGCATGCTTCAATCTTGATCTACTGAGTTTACATTCAGTAAACAGCCTGGATTATCCACGGCCTAAAACCATAGTGATGGTGGTCAAAATAAAATCTAACCGTAATTATGTCGACGTAAGGTCAATTTCCACCTCTCATGTGTAGGTTATATCCATTCTTGACGTTCGATTTGTGCGGTTACGTCAAATTCTTTCTTGATGTTGATCTTCACCATCATCCCCCCTTAAGATTTTTATCTCAGTGATTCTCTTGTGGTTCAATATAGCAAGTTGCTTTGCTCTCAAGAAATAGCTAATTGGTAAACATTGTATAATACTATATATGTAACGAAGAAAACGTTCTCAAGATCGACTTTCGGATTTTCCACCAAGAAATAAACTTCTGGCTACTAACTTCTGACTGATCAACTAAAGATATTCTCTCGAGGTGAGAGATTTCTACTGCAAAATATGGACTTTGGAAGGAGATGTGACAACAATCAGAACCTTCTACAGATAGCTAAGCAGCAACCTCAAATTTACTGCTTAGATTCAATATTTGGTCACTGGTTTGCTAAATATTAGACAAGAATATATTACTTTTGCCCAACATGGGAAGTTTGACTTGAAGGGGAAGGAGGTCAAAAGTGGATTGTCTTTGACATCACTCTAAAGTTGTTCTAACAACCGATGATATGGAGCTTTGCCAGCTTCTCTATGTAATAAACTATGCATTTTCACTATATATATACTCTAGGAGATTGATCACGCTGAATCCACAAGCAGTTCAAACTACATAGACAAGTTTTCTCGACTTTTACACCCAACTGTTTGCTCTGTTCTGCTAAAAGAGAAGTGCGGTTGAGCAGAGAGAAAATGGGTGCTTCTTTCCTCCAGTCATGTCCCCTTGCCGGTTTCTTTCTCGTCGCATTATTTGCCTCATGCTTCTTTCCTGATCCTACTCTTGTCGCTGGTGAAGGCATGACCAGACATTACAAATTCAATGTATGCACATGCCACATGCCTGAAATCATTTTTGAAATGAGATTGTATTCTACACATGAACCGTGTATACGATCTATAGATGGACTTGTATGTTGATGATTCTTATTGAGATTGTTTCTTTATAACCATGTGAATATGTGTTTGGCAGGTTGTGTTGCACAATGTGACGCGTTTGTGCCACACCAAAAGTATGGTGACTGTAAATGGAAATGGCCAGGCCCTCGAGTCGTTGCCAGGGAAGGCGATCGACTTCTAATTGAAGTGGTTAATCATGTCCCGAACAACATCTCAATTCATTGGTATGGTAGATTACACCAAGTTGATAGCCAACAAGTCATTGTTAATTAATGTGATCAATAGAGAGGCACTTTCATAGCTTAGTCCTAGGTTCTCCTTTTTCTCTTGTTTGGAGGCTTCTTTGCCAATAGGTTACTCCGACCAGGAGATGACACGAGATCAAGCCAAGCCCTTGGCCTTGATGTAGTCAACAGAGGCACTGTCATAGTCTCGTCGTAGGCTGTTGTAGAGGATTAATTTCCTTCCTTTCCTTTTCACACAAAACAGGCATGGCATTCGACAACTTCGATCAGGATGGGCAGATGGTCCTGCATATGTGACTCAATGCCCGATACAAACTGGCCAAAGTTATGTGTACAACTACACCATTGTAGGCCAAAGAGGCACTCTTTGGTGGCATGCACATATATCATGGCTACGGTCAACTCTCTATGGTCCTCTTATCATCCTTCCCAAGCATAATGCTTCTTACCCATTCGCCAAGCCTCACAAAGAAATTCCCATCATCTTTGGTAATGCATTAGAGATGAGATTGATCCAAGCTCAACATTACTTTAATATTACTTTTCTATGTACCGAGAATCTAACTAAGGCTACAAAATTTCAGGTGAATGGTTTAATTCAGATACCGAGGCAATCATTCATCAGGCGCTGCAAACTGGTGGAGGACCTAATGTTTCCGATGCTTATACCATCAATGGACTTCCAGGACCATTGTATAACTGTTCTGCCAAAGGTATCACATCTTGTGTTGTGAATTATGTGAAAATCTCATTTCCATAGAAATTCGAGAAACATACCATTGAAAACTAATGGAGCAAATATTTCACCAAATGAATTATTGCAGATACATACCGACTCAAAGTGAAGCCTGGAAAGACTTACCTTCTTCGCTTAATCAATGCTGCACTTAATGATGAGCTCTTCTTTAGCATTGCAAACCACACACTCACCGTAGTCGAAGCAGATGCTGTTTATTTGAAACCCTTTGAGACCGAGACACTCCTTATAACCCCTGGACAGACCACAAATGTCCTTCTTAAGACAAAGCCCCACTACCCAAAAGCCACTTTCCTTATGACTGCAAGGCCTTATGTGACTGGTCTTGGTACATTCGACAACTCTACAGTCGCCGGCATTTTAGAATACGAGCCGCCACTTAAGGAACCTCATCAATCCTTTTCAATTAAGCAACTTCCGCTCTTTAAACCAACTCTCCCACCTTTGAACGACACAGCCTTTGCGACAAATTTTACAAATAAGCTCCGGAGTCTAGCAACCGCACAATTTCCCGCCAATGTACCTCAAAAGGTTGACCAGAGGTTCTTCTTCACGGTCGGTCTCGGAACTATTCCATGTCAAGGCAACCAAACTTGCCAAGGACCAAATGGGACGATGTTTACTGCTGCTGTTAACAATGTATCTTTCACAATGCCGACCACTGCCCTTCTTCAAGCCCATTACACTGGTCAATCGAACGGAGTCTACAGCCCGAACTTCCCGAACTACCCGAAGTCCATATTCAACTTTACTGGGACCCCACCCAACAACACAAACGTGGGCAATGGAACAAAACTGGTGGTCTTGCCTTTTAACACCAGTGTTGAGCTTATTATGCAGGACACGAGCATTCTTGGTGCTGAGAGCCATCCCCTTCACTTGCACGGGTTCAACTTCTTTGTCGTGGGACAAGGATTTGGCAATTTTGACCCAAATAAGGATCCTGCAAAATTCAATCTTGTTGACCCAGTTGAGAGGAACACTGTGGGTGTGCCTTCTGGGGGTTGGGTTGCCATAAGGTTTTTAGCTGATAACCCAGGTGAGAGAATCATCTTAAGAAAAACATACATAATGCAACTGCAATTGCTCTGTCATTTTTTTGTTTCTGAAGAACATGGTAGAATCATATGGGGTCTGTTATCGGGCCTAACTTTACACTTTCTTTTTTAATGATGGATGCTAATGAAAGTGATCATCATACAGGGGTGTGGTTCATGCACTGTCATTTGGAAGTTCACACCAGTTGGGGCTTGAAGATGGCATGGCTTGTCTTAGATGGAAAGCTACCCAATCAGAAGTTGCTCCCTCCACCTGCAGATCTTCCCAAGTGTTGATAGACGTCTCATCCTCACTTTTGGATTGACTTTAGCTCAATGCTTTTCCTTCTTCTCTGTTTTCGGTTTTGCCGATTCTATTTTGTGACATATATTTGGCCTTCTTAGCTGGCTAGGTAATTGGGATAGGCCAATCCTTCAATAACTTTGGATTTTCTTGGTGTGGTAAGGGCTAAGCAAAGAGGTGAATAGAGGGGGAATAATTTTTGTAATCGCTGCATGTTGAAGTTGCATTGCAAAGAGGCTCAATAATATTTTCACATTATGAAAGATTCCTGCTGTTCTCTTATTCATAGTGAATTTCGACTATATAATGGCCCATTGGGTCAGAAAATCACAGCTAAACTTGAATAAAGTTTTCAGAATTAACACTAAACCGCAGTATCCTTTAAATAATGGAAGACCATCAATACATTAAGCCAGCACCTGACAGAGCTTCATCCAAATTGGAACAGTGTTTTTTCAAGCCTTAGTTCAAAATTTCCATTAACAGCCAATGAAATTTAAAATTATCTGTAGCTCATTTTTCAGATCTCTTTGCCCAATAATGTCCATTCAATCCACCGTTTAGTTCTCCTCCCCTTCTTTTTCATGGAAAACTCCTTAAGCATGCTCCATCTTGAACACAGATGTATGAGATAACACTTTTGAAGCGAGTGAAGCTTTTGTTGAAAGCATCTTTTAGTCTATAATCAATCAATAAACAAACATTGATACGTCAGATTTCCTACGCATGTTGCTGTACAATCTTTTGCTGCTTCCTTTTGAAGGATTTTAGACTTGGAATTATATTTCTTGTTGCATTAGGTGGGCGGTCTTGTTTACTCCCAGAGATTGCATAATCCTGTGCCTTTTTGAATGGTCCCAAATAGTTGGCGTTTTGTTTGTTGAGAGTATCGTCTTTCCGAAAGCTGGCCTGCAGATTCTTGGAACAACACGGCAAGACAAAACCTTGAACTATAGATCTTCGGGAATTTATAAAAGCCCCCTAAAGAAACTTTGAATCATGCATTGATATTGCAAGGATAAAAAAGAAAATCGTTTCAAACTGTCAACAGATTGCATACTTCTATTGATTAAAATGAGTTGATGCACCTTTGCCTAGAATCGGACAGCCGTGGCAAAAGTAGACAGGGCGAGAGAAATGAAACAAGGCCTTCACATCTTTTAGCAGAATCAATTGAACCAGACAAAAGTATTACCCATGGTTATACCAAAAGATCTAGGCATTCTAGCCACAGAGCTACATTAGCAAGCTGTAAATAATAATTGTTAAAAGAGGCATCATTATCCTTATGTTCAATCCATCTTTGCCGGTCATTACGCCGAAAAGCACAAGGTTTGGATCACATACATGTTACTTGCCGTCCTATAAACAAGGCCCAGGGCAAACACTATATTACTTTGTTGTTTCTTCATCTTTCACAAAAAAAAATGAAATGCAGTTTTATGAAAACAGGCGCACCTCCGAAACTGAGCCGACCTGACTATACAAGACACCGCATGATTTTGGAAACGAGCGGTCCAGTTCGGCACCTCCAAAAAACAAGGGGTCCAATACAAAATTCCAGAGAGTAGATAAAACAGAGACGAGGTACAGGCATGCATTTCTCGTCGCAATCAAACACGGGAAAGAGACCCAACAGCAAGGAACAATTCCCGATGCCCGAAATCAATGTTAAAGGGCACAGGTGAACTTCTCCACAAGTATCTGGCTGTCAAAGGGAATCCTGAATCTAGTCATCCTATAGGCATCAAAAGACACGAGCGTGAAGACAAATCCTCCACCATTTTGGTCGGATCAAAATTCAAGCACGTCAGACAATGTTGAATGCACTGAGAGACAAAAATGGATTCTTGAGATAACAATGTGACACCTCAACAAAGCCAAGAATGCATGGTTAACAGATAATTATTCTACCCTTGCTTGTTTCTCTATATATATGCCCATCAGAAAACAGAATGACCCCATCCAACATCCATGGAAATGAAAAAAACCCTTCTACTACCTCTCATTTTTCCAGTTTTTCTCTTCGCAGTCCCAATAATCCATGCTGCCCCAGGAAACTCAAAGCTCTTTAGGGAATACATAGGAGCAGAAGGAAAGAATGTCAAGTTTTCCGACGTTCCAATTAATTCTGACGTCGAATTCCACTTCATCCTTTCTTTCGCCATAGATTACTCAACCTCACTATCCCCTTCAAATGGTGATTTCAGTGTCCAATGGGATAAGCGTAATCTCGGCCCTTCTGCCATCGCCTCCATCAAGGCTTGTAAACCAAATGTCAAGGTAGCTATGAGTCTTGGAGGGGACACCATAGGCGAGAACACACACGTTCACTTTGCTCCGAAGTCGATCAATTCGTGGGTCAGCAATGCTGTCGCTTCACTCACAAGAATCGCAAAGGAGTATGATCTGGATGGCATTGATATTGACTACGAACACTTCAGTTCAGATCCAGACACATTTGCGGAGTGTATCGGTCAACTTTTAACCCACCTAAAACAGAACAAGATCGTGTCATTCGCCTCGATAGCACCTTATGATAATGCCACTGTTCAGTCAAACTATCTCGCTCTGTGGAAGAAGTATGGACATCTCATAGACTACGTCAATTTTCAATTCTATGCCTATGACAAAGGAACTACAGTTTCTCAGTTTATGAAGTATTTCGAGGATCAGAGCTCCAACTACAGAGATGGAAAGGTGTTGGTGAGCTTCGGTACTGATGGTAGTGGGGGTCTATCCCCAGCAAAAGGTTTCTTTGAGGCATGTGGCCGACTCAAACGCCTCCGGAAACTTCATGGAATTTTTATATGGTCTGCAGATGACTCCAAGAAGGCCGGTTTCCGTTTAGAAAAACAATCGCAGAATTTTTTGGCCAGCATACGGTGAGATGGAGGAAAAGGCAAAGGGGAAAATAATCCTTTCTAGCTAGTAGAATAATTAATTTGTGGAAATGTAGGCTTGTATTCGATGGAGAAGCTATAATGACAGGCTATGATGTAACACGTAGGTGAAGGATAAGCCTTTGTTTCTTACCCTTTTTTCATTTCGGCCAGAAGGATGAGTCTCCCCTTACTTCGTAGACGAGATAAATAAGAAATATAAATCAGGTCCAGATGCGTGGACACAACATATTTGTAATGAATTTGTGGCCCTATTGGGCACAAAGTTCGAATCAGATGATTAATGCCCCTTTTAGTCTTGAACAACTGCGTCAATTTGACTGTTGACCAAGCAGCTTGGTCAACTTGATTAATAGTGTCAAGAAGGGCCCCCAAAGAATGATGACAGCAATTTAAGGACTAACTGATAGAATTTACATGAGTGGACTAAATAAACGTTGTTTGAACTTCAAATCAAGGTTGTTTCTAACCCAGATTGAGAATTATGCAACTTCTGATAAACCTGACAAGCCTCCTTATCTGTTCTTGCTTCTAAAAGATGTCTGCGAATTCAATTCAACTCCCGACGTGTCATTAATGTAAAATTATCCTCAGCATCCTACGAATCTCAGCGAAATAAAATAATAGGCAAAACAGACATGGACTGAAAAAATTGTATGTACAATTGATTCTTTGTGGCTTTATTCAGTTTGGGTATCCACATACAGTTATTTGCAAATGAGAATTATTCAGTTCAGGCCCATGCTGCCTTATGAAAGCTCTTCTCCACCAAATCTCAAATGCCTTCTGAATATCAGGACAATCGTCGCCCTTGTTTAAGTATCTATCAAACCAATTGAGAAAAATAGCTTGCTGTTGTGGCAAGGGAAGGGTCAGAATCGTTTGTCCAAGACCATCTTCAAGTAGCTTCTTATTCATCGATCTTGAAGCCCTCCTCATCCATCCAAAATCTTCATAGAGGGCTTCAAGCCAGGTAGAGAGCAAAGAAAGCCGAGTGTCTTTCGGCACCAAGATAAGTCCTTTCCCCATTGCAACACAAAGTTGTGCAGTTATTCGGCTAATTTCATGTCGATAAACTGTAGGTATTTTTGAATGAAGAATGGCAAGTTCCTTCTGATCTGCCCATAACTTGACAAACTCATCTCCCATATTTTTGTCAATTAGAATTTCAACAATCCAGTGCATATTGTCAGCCTCCCGGGCTATCTCTGCCATCAAAGTCCCTCGATCTCGCTTTTTTTCATCGGGCCCTGCAGCTTCAGATAGGCATAGAATAAGCGAACTAATACATCGATGGCAAAGATGATAAAGACTGTCTCGAGGGACATCAATATTACTACTGCAATCAGATGCTTCTTCCCTCAGCAACCGTGAAATTAAGCTCTTCATTTCTCGGCGAGCTTTATCATCCTTAGCCTGTAAAACCCCACTCAGCAGTCTTAAGAAGATATCATCTGTTCTTGAAGATGTGGATGGCTCAGCTGACACTCTGTGCAGAACTTCAGCCGCTGAGTCATGAAGCTGAAGTTGCCTAAGATGAGACACAACTTTCTCTTCTTCATCATTGGACCATGGAACAGCTTCCAAATACTCCAAGCATGCACTTATCCCGACATCAAACATAATAGCAGAAGATACCTGCGAGAGAGCAGAATATCAGAGGCAGGTTTTAAGAAGAAAGAAAGAAGTGGTTCTTCGTGCTCTGCTCTAAGCATTCTTAAAATGAATGACCTGTTGAATTTACTCTCATGTATTTTCATTTCTTAAGACAAGCCTTTTGCAATTATTTTCTTCCGATATATTTCTTAATATGAACAACTGCCAACTAAAGTCTGGTTAGGATGGCATCAATCGAATATCAGATCTTGGGATTCCCTTCACAATAATATAGTCGTACATAACATAGGTATTCTTCTTCAACCACCAGACTGAACAGAATAGTGACCTATGTTGTCTTGCAATACAGAAACCTGGGGATAGTCAGAACAGTCATGGAAGAGGTAATGAAAACAACTAACGGAACTTCTTGCCTTCGAATATGAATGATCTCAAGGATGCATTCTTCGGTAGAAACCAAATAATACCATTCAAGCAACGGAACACAAAGAGAATGATACAAGAAAATGGGAATGAAAGAAATACTATTATGAACAATACGAAACCAAAAGAACAGAGAGGCGTTCCACTAGTAGTGTCATTCTAGAATAGCAATTAGAAGAGTATATATAACTAGGTGTTCCACTTCTGGCAACAACACATGAAAGCACCATCATGCCCTGACCTCGCTGAGGCTTCGAAGTGGTAATAATCCAACACGCACTCCACTGAGCCGAACACAACCAAGTGGCTCGCACCATCTCAATGAAAAATCAAACCAAAGAAGCCTAATTCAAAACCACTCCACCGCATAAAATATACTCAAAGTATCCTGCACTAAACCAACATCCAAGATATCGATAAATGATTGAGTACGAAAGATCTCACCTTGAGCAAACCCAAAACTTTATCAACGCCCTCTCCAATCAATCTGTTCTTCAAATCCTCCGAGTACATCAGAACCACCGCCTCCACATACACCTCAAGATCATCACATTCGCTAATCTCAATGTCCACGGAATGGGAAACCCCCCGGTCCCGCCTCAACTTCTCGGCGAAGTACCGGCTCTTCTCCGACAAAACCCGCCCGTGCACGTCCATGGAAACCCTAAACCCGTCCCGCGAGACCACCGTGAGCGTCACATCACCCGATCCAAAACCCAAATCGCCATCACTTTCGACGCTGTTCGTCACAATGCTGTTGACGAACGGCGCGTTGGACAGGATTTTCGACAGCCTGGACTTGAGGGCATTGGAGGACTCGAGGCGTTGCTGTTCCTGGGACATCATTTCGAAGAGAGTCGGGCGAGTCAGGACCTGCTGAGTCGGCTCGGCGGAGGAAGTGGAGGAGGAGAAGTGGGGTGGGGAAGGAGACGAGAGGGTCTTGGAAGGAGAAGAGGAGGGGGAGTGAAAGGGTCCTCTCGCCAGAGAAGAAGCATTGGTGGTGACGGCTCTCGAAGGGGAGAACGAGAGAGCCTGGCTGGGGATGAAGCCTTGCTTTATCATTGCAGAGACCTCTCTTGATCTGAGCCCATCCTCCGCGGCCATTGAAAGCGAGAGCGAGAGAGAGAGAGGAAAGGGGTGTTGAGACTTTCTTGGACCGATCCAAACAAGAATTGACCGAGCCGAGCAGAGGACGAAGAATTCAAGAAAGCCGCTGCATCGTTTCGCAAAAAGCAAGAAACTTGGTGATGGGCTGACAGACCACTTTAGTTATTGTTTACCTTTTTCTTGGTGGGCAGTGGAGAGAGGAAGCGGTACTGAAAATTGAAATGCGCTCCCAGCAATGGCGCAGAGAGATGGAGAGGAATCCAAGAAGGAAGGGAAGGGAAGGGAAGGAAAGGAAAGGAAAGGAAAGGGTTCTTGGATCTGAAATGAAGCAGCAGCAGATGGGAGCGTGATGGGATGGTGGTGTGGAGCGCGAGTTGGAGATTATCTTTTTGTTATTGGTTACAGAGGGACAGGGGAACAAGGAGACGATTTGATTATTTGCCACCTTCTAAAAAGCGATCCTTCTTTTTCCTCATTTCTTCGGTGAGGTGAGGTGAGTGTGGAAAGGAGGGAGGGAGCGATGATTGCTGTCACGTGCGGTGCTCGTGGGTTTCGGACTTCGGACAAGGTTTGTCTGAACGAGCTAAATGAACCAACCCCTTGTTCGTGATTCCATGAAACCTCAAAGTCCGGAAATCGACTCGCCAAACCATATAATATCCAGGGTTATCATGCCTTCATTATTTTTGCCACTAAGACATGAAGTTGTCTGTACATATTGCGATACCTTAAATTTGATCATGCTCAATCTCTACTTAAAAATTCATTTGATTCGCAAAGAGTAAAATTTTCCATCTACCGAATCAAATCATGTCATTATTCAAAATGCTTAGGATGCTTCCTGCGATATCGGCTCGGTTTGATTCCCTGAATCTTTGCCCCCCACTAAGAAAGCAGTTCTCAACTTTGTTACAGACAAGCCTCTGCTTTTGATCCTGAAACGCGAGAGAAGATTCTCCGTTCGTGTTAAAGGAAATGATGTCTGAACGTCACTGTGTCCTCCTAATGCTGGAAAAGAGAAAGGGTTTTTCAATTTCAAGTTGAATTTGCGATGACGTGGAGCAATCTATAGACAAAAAAAACCCCAGCATCCCTACTGGCGTAAAAGGTTCGGGCCAGTCCCGCCCATCCGGTCCAAAACCAATTAACCATTTCATCATGCACAGACTTCATTTCCAAACCCAAATGGGCTTTTCTGCAAAAGCTTCAGGCCCAAGTCAAACCTACCGCTCCCTCCCTCCCTCTCTCTCTCTCTCTCTTTTCTGAGATCCGAACAATTCTCTGACTCAGTCCAACCTCCATTCCCGCCAACTACTCTCTTTTCCCCACCACCGAAACCTTGGCAAGCGAACAACGCCATCTTCATCTGGCAGGCTTTCATCATGAAGAAACGAATGCCAAAGATTGATACTTTATTCATGAACAAATGAATACCGACACCGCCCGACAACAGCATGAGACCTCTAATAGGCTTCAAGACCCTCCTGACCACCTTCTTCCTCATGATCTCCATGCTCTACATCCTCTACTCCTCCAATCTCCTCCTCTCCAAAGACCACCATGGATGCTCTCTCTCCCTCGACCTCTCCTCTGAAGAAAATCTCGCCGCTGTCAACAATTTCTCTTCCACTCTTCGCCTACACGAGGAAGAGAAGGGAGAAAAAGGAGGAGAGAATCCTCGAAAGCCGTTGTTAGTCTCCCCGAGGGGTCGCCACGATTCGACACCGAGATCAAACACATCGTCTTCGGCATCGCCGCATCAGCAAATCTGTGGGAAAAGAGGAAAGAATACATAAAGCTATGGTGGAGGCCTAAGGAGACCAGAGGTGTGGTTTGGCTGGACAAGAGGGTCAGGACTAGGAGGAATGAGCCACTTCCCGAGATTAGGATCTCCGGGGACACGTCTAAATTCAAGTACACGAACCGGCAGGGGCAGAGAGCGGCACTGAGGATCTCAAGGGTAATTTCAGAGACGCTGAGGCTAGGGATGAAGGACGTGAGGTGGTTCGTGATGGGGGACGATGACACGGTTTTTATAGTGGACAATGTGGTGAGGATACTTTCAAAGTATGATCACAGGCAGTTTTATTATGTTGGGAGCTCGTCGGAGAGTCATGTTCAGAACATATATTTCTCCTATGCAATGGCCTATGGAGGGGGTGGTTTCGCAATAAGCTATCCGTTGGCAGTGGAATTGGCCAAGATGCAGGACAAGTGCATTCAGCGGTATCCTGGGTTGTATGGTAGTGATGATAGAATGCAGGCTTGTATGGCCGAATTAGGAGTACCGCTCACCAAAGAACCCGGATTTCATCAGGTACTTTAATTTAATTGTATTTCCACTTTATATAGACAAGTATCAATATGCCTTGTGGTTGGATCTCGGGGCCTTAAGAACCGTCTTCTCTGATGAGCTAGCCATCAAGTAATGAAACTATATTTGTACGATGCTGAAACGAACCTCAAGGAAAGAGAGAAAAGTGACATTGCACTATCTCTGCAGATTTGCTAATGCTGTTGTCTGCATAAGATAGATTCAAGAAAAAAATGTGCATTTCTAGGAAGAGTGATCTGATGGTCTGGTAATTTTGTTTTGCAGTATGATGTGTATGGAGATCTTCTAGGCCTTCTGGGAGCACATCCAGTAACACCGCTCGTGTCGATTCACCATCTCGATGTTGTAGAACCAGTATTCCCACGCATGACCCGAGTCAGAGCTCTTCGGCACCTATTTGAATCTGTCAAGCATGACTCGGCCAGCATTATGCAACAGTCTATTTGCTATGATCAGAGACGATCATGGTCCATCTCGGTTTCGTGGGGCTATGTGGTTCAAGTTATAAGGGGAGTAATTTCTCCACGAGAGCTAGAGATGCCCACGAGGACATTCCTCAACTGGTACCGGAGAGCAGATTACACCGCATACGCTTTCAACACAAGGCCAGTGATGAAGCATCCGTGTCAGAAGCCGTTCATCTATTACATGAACAGCGTTAAGTACGACAGAGCTAAGAAACAAACTCTCGGCATTTATTCTCGACAAAGGTCCCGGCATCCGAGTTGTAGGTGGAAGATGGATTCACCCGAAAATATCAATTCTATCGTAGTCCTAAAACGGCCAGATGGAAATCGTTGGCAGAAAGTAAGTCAGAATTTGTTTTTCTGCTATCTAGAGAGAAGCATGAATTGTTGCACTTTGCTTATGAACCCTATCAATGTAAAGTATATGAGTGTCTATATATACATCTCTAGCACTTTTATTGATTTGAATTCATATGTTAATTGAGTTTTATCTTCTTGTGCAGTCACCTAGGCGGGACTGTTGTAGGATTCTGCCATCACGGAAGAGCTCAATTTTGTACATATGGGTCGGCAACTGCCGGAATGGCGAGATCAGCAGTACGTAGCAGCTATAAGAGAAGAAATTGCAAACTTATTACCTCTGCATTCACTTTTGATCTGTACAAGATCTATCGAGGTATTTGGCAATAAGATTATCAGATCACAGAAGACATCCCACGAAAGCAACACCATAGTAATCATTGAATAGTCAACACAGGTCACTGCAATTTGTGTGTTGATCAGAATTCAGAAAGATCGAAAGATTGACATGTATTCAAAAACGCTTGGTCATTTATTTTCCTAGATGCAAAGTGAAGACTGCTATTTCCTTTAACATGGATGAGGAAAAAAAAAGAGCAGGCATTTTTTTGTGATACAAGCCGGAAGCAACATGTAAACATTTTTAGATCCTCGGATATTTGTTTGCTGAACCAGCTCGAAGAATCACATATTGCAGGTAAATCTTGAGAGAGAGCAGTCTGATGTATTTTCCTTTGGTAGGCACAATAGCTATAGTAAGTACCGTTGGTTGGCCGCCTTTGGAGCTTCAGTCTCGTTAGTCTTGGTAAAATTCAGAAAATTCGATGCTCTAGGCAAAGCAGCCAATGCCAGTAGTGCAGGATCTAAGAGAGTGTCATTGAATCCCCTTGAAATCTCGACTTGATGCATCAAGACACGGCTCTTCCGTTGTTGATCACCAAATCCACTGTCGATGGGAAACAAATCAGTGGAGAACAGAAAACCATGAAAAGCAAAGGGATTATAATGCCTCTTGTTTCCCACTGAATTATCAAGAAAATGATCCTCACCAATGAGAACAGATTCTGATTGAGCTACTTGGCACCTAATTTGACCATTTGATGTAATTAAAAGTACCTTTGGTTGGTATTTGGAGCTTCTGTCACATCAGTCCTGGTAAATTTCTGAAAACTCCATGCTCCAGGTGAACCGGCTGATGCGGGTAGTGCAAGATCGACGCGAGTCTCATTGAATTCCCGTGAAATCTCAATTCGATGTATTGCCACGAGTCTTCCATCTTTGATCACCACATGCACTGTCAATGGGAGACATCAGTAGAGAAACTGCTCCTAAAAAAAAGGAATCTAAGGCCTCTTGTTCTCATCAAAAGAAAAAAAATCAAGCAAATTTTCCTCATCATGAAAACAAAGCAGACTGAGCCATATTGTACCTAATTTTGACTGAATGGACACTACATCGCACATTGAGATTCTTCATATATTGGTATCCTTAACAGAGTTAATTTTGGCTTCTGTTCAGTTGCATATCAATCGAGGAAAGAAGAAACCTGCCCAAAGTCTCGCAAGAAACTTGGAGAACAAAATGAAATCATTTGAGGCAACTTGATTTGGGAAAATTCTGGGAAATAGAATCAAAGGCATGTTCTCTCGGA
Source organism: Eucalyptus sp. ANBG9806169 (assembly GCA_014182395.1). Classification (NCBI taxonomy): domain Eukaryota; kingdom Viridiplantae; phylum Streptophyta; class Magnoliopsida; order Myrtales; family Myrtaceae; genus Eucalyptus; species Eucalyptus sp. ANBG9806169. The sequence continues at coordinate 32,954,821 of CM024574.1, forward strand.
AAGCCAAACAAAGCAATTTTTGTATCACAAGAAATGTGACATAGCAGCACAAGAAACTGACAAGATCGACGCCTAACCAGATCAAGAAAATCTCCAGATGTAAAATACCAAGGTAAAAGAGCACAACATTACAAACACCCGAAGAGATTAGAATACTGGACCAGTACTTGAACTTCACGGCGAGATTTGAAGGCTCACCAGGGTAACTGAACCACCAGAGAATGAACACGCAGAGCAACACGATCAGAGGAATCACGTGGATCCACTTCCCCGCAAACCGGGATTGGACGGTCTCTCTCTTGCCGATGTCATGAGGGTCGCGATTGGAAATGGGAAGTCGGTGCTGGTCTATGTCTTCCATTCTTCTTCTCCAAGAAGACTGCCGTTGCTTCACTTCCAGTTGTGCCTCTACATCGACGAAGTTGTCGTCCTGATCAGGTCCTCGGGATGAGCCCGTCGTTCTCTGCTGCATTTTCTAGAGAGAGAGAGAGAATCTTAACCGGTGGGTATGGAATGTGGATTCTGGTGTTGGCGTCACTCCTTCGAGAAGAGAACTGGGGTCAGGTAGGTAAGTTGGTTTCAGTTCGTTGCGCTCATAGAGAGTTCCTTTGGCGGGAAAGTTCTTGAGCGTGCCGTGCACGTGATCTTGAATGGCATTTGACGTTACTGTTCTTTCTGTTTTAACTTCATCGGTTGGAATGATAGATTATATGCAACGTAGTCTACATATTCATTGGCTTTTTTTTTTTTTTTTTTCCGGATAAGTTTCGATTGAATCAATGAGATCATGAACTGATTCTTTTCGGTAAATAAGATAAAACTCGACATCTAGTGCAAACCTTTTTAGTTTTCTCTCAAAAGAATATTTCAATTTTCGCATTTAGTAATAGATGGAATCACTAGATGCGAGTTGAAACATGGAAAACATTTGCTTAGAAACAGCACAACTCCAAAAGACACGCTTGTGAACTCATCAGCTTGAATTAGCTCTGAATTTCTTGTCCACTTGAACTTAACGAGTAGCAATATCTACACCGCTCTAGTTGACCTAATGATATAAGAAATTTCTCTCGCCCAATTATGGTTCGAATCCTCCAATTGCTTCTCGACTTCAAGAACCCTTGATTTGATTAGAACTTACGTTTGACCGTGTCATGGCGGAGGATAATTTTGGCACTACTCCACCAACACTATAATAGACTTGCTCAAAATGAGTACTGATCACCCCTTCCGTCTCTTTTTTGGATAGAAAATGAACAGTGTCGGCCTAGAATTCTTATGGGCTTGAACCCTCTATATATTTTAAAACGTAAACAAAGGGGCACGAAGGTCTCACTCTCACATGATTTCATCTACGAAGCATCGACACTTTCTAAGAGCTTTCGTATTGTGTCGGATACTTCAACACGTGTCCGACACTCTTCAACACTCTCGGACACTTTCCGATACTCGGTCAACACGTGTCGGAAAATCCGACACCTGATCAACTTTCTCGACACTCTCCAACTCTCGAGTCGGAATTCTGATATACGAGTTTCCGACATATGATTCAATTTTAAAAATTCAATAAATGAGAGGTCAAAATATGTATATGTGAAAAAATAAAACATAATAATAAAAATAATAAATAGAGAAATAGAGAAATAAGAAAAACTTAATTTTCTCTTCTCTTCTAATTTCTACTTCCCGTGATACGCAATTCACCCCTTAAGTTTGTTTTTTTTCTCCTCTTCCAACATATTTAACATGCGAGTCCATAATATGAATCACTTGTTTTTTCTCCAAATTCTATGAATTATTGAAATAAAGTTGAATTTGTCAAATTGAAATAATGAATGGAGGATTAACGTTTTTTATGTATATTCATTCTAGGCTTATTTATTTATTTATTTATGAATTTGATTCAAATTAATTTGATTGAAATAATCATAAAAATGATAATTTATTATGTATATATAAAAATATATATATATTTAATATATAACGTGTCACAATTCTCTGTTTTTTTATAAACGACGTGTCGACTTGTCGTGTCGTGTCGCGTGTTGGTGCTACTTAGGATTTCATTGGCACTGCAACTCTTACTTACACTAATTTCTAAAGGGTTAATATCCTAAAAAATCCTAAACCGGTACACATATGATAAATTTACCCAAATAATTTTTTTACCATAAAAAACCTTAAACTGATACGCCATTGACAAATTTACCACAAATTAGTACACTTGTAATAAATTTACTCTCTATTAATTTATGTTAAATTTTACTGTCAAATTACTGAGTTGGATAACATGTAACAGTTAATTGGTGTACCAAATTTGGGATTTTACTCTTTGTTTATAAAATTGTACCATCTTCGTGGTTTTTTGTGATATTAATTCAATTTAACAGAAATTATATTTGTTACAATCTATCGGTTTGGGATTTTTGATGGTCGGAAAAATTAGTGTTGGGTAAATTTGTCACAAATGTACCAGTTGAAGGTTTTTCGTAATCATTTGGAGTAAATTTGGGATTTTTTGTGGTCAAAAAATTGGTTTAGCGTAAATTTATGTATCGGTTTGGGGTTTTTCAAGGTATTAATCCACTTCCAAAAATTATACTGTGTGATTTTTCCTTTTTATTTTATATGTTTTACCTGGAATGGTTAATTCGAACTATGGTTTGCTTCACCATTGGCTTTTGATATCTGAAATTCTGAATGAAATTTTTGTTCATAGTTTGCCTCATCATTGGCTGTCAATATCTGAAATTCTGATCATATATAATTTTAGTTCATTCCACCAATTAACCTGAATGAAATTGCTTTTAAGACGAGCCAAAGTGGCTCCAATGTTGTGGAGAAGATGTTCTAAATACCTAGGGACACGAGATAATTCTCTCTAAAAATAACTTTGGAAGACTTCACAATGTGAAACAAGGACCAGATGTTCGACTTCTTTAGGTACATTCTACAGCCACAATACTATCAGTAAGTTGCTAATCCCCACAGTATAAAGCATCCCGCATCTGCAATCAGCAAGTTTCTCCTGATCAGATTGCAGAGCAGCCACAGATAACGCAACACATGCCGAGGCACTCGAACGGCCTCACTGCCTTAGCAAATCGAAGTACCAAAAAGATAGAAATGAATTCACAGTGAATTAAGATTTGAACGTGTTATTACACTGAGGCATCCATCTTTAGACAAAATACCAAAAAGATAGAAATGAATTCACAATGAATTAAGATATCGACCTGTCATTACACTGAGGCATCCATCTTCAGACAAAACTGAACTCAACTCAATCTACATTGGATGAGACGCCGAAGGGAAAAAAATTCCCTTGAACCTACACAACATCTATTATGATATAGTTACCACCTGCTATCTGCACAATTGAAAAATCGATAACTGGGTAGTTTTTTCATATGGACATCGCCAAAGTTTAAGCACTTCTTTTTTAACTTCCACCAACTTCTTCATCCTTCTTGGGCCATCTGTGACCTGTGCTTATGTTCTCGCTGCTCTTCGTCGTTGTGTTTGAAGGAGGAAGATTTTTGTCGGTGTCGTGGATGTTGCGGATACTAGGTTCATATTTCTGGGATGAAAGGTAGCTTAAGGCAGTGACAACATCAGCTATGGCAGGTCGCATGTTAGGCTGTTCTTGGACACACATTGCAGCAATAGCTAGGGCTTGGTACAATCCTCTCAAGGGATACCTGCCTTCAAGCATTGGGTCAGCCATCAGTGAGAACTTCTTCCTGTCTCTGAACAGGGGGCGCACCTGCAAAAATTCGCAAACATAGCGTATTAGTATTCTTGCCTTATGCATCTTCATTGAACAGACTTATGTAGATGAAATTGAAAAAAGCCATGATTGTTCCATAAGGATGCAGATATCTCCAATAGCACAAGTCTCTTGCCAGCACCATGATGCTGCCTTCTTCCAATAAGAATCAGATTTAGTGAACTTAGGCAAACATCTTCTCTGCTGGATTCTTTTTCACAAATCGAACATACAAATAGAAGGGAAAATAACATTCCATGTTTTCTTATTTGACTAGCATAATGGTGGCCTGGTGCACATCCAGAGGAAAAAGGGTAAGGTGAAGATGAAATTATGGAAATGATGCATGGCTAGCTGATTAATGAAAATAAAAGAAGAAATCCGCAGGCATACATTTCCAGACTGGGGCTACTAAGAAGAGGGGAATGCAGTAACTGAAGTGCCTAGAAGATGCTCTGAGTATAGACAAGAGGTACTGTGGGAATTCTAGAAGTGTGAAGGTTCAAAGTTGGCTACTGACGGCAAAAGCTTGGCTCTATTTAGACAAGGTAAGTAAATTAATAGAAAAGGCACGTTATCAACACAATGAGCAAAGGAGATATCCTTGTTCGACAAGGAAGTCAAGTCATAAGAAGTAAGTTGTTTGTGCTAATAGGGATGGAATAATTCTTTCAATACTGCCCCAGCAAAAAGCAAAGTTTTTCACGCAGTTAGAGTAAAAAAACAACAATGACAGTGTTATCTCACCCATGCAACAAGGTTTTGCTCCTTGGGACCTTTAGTTGGATCAAATGCTTTCCTCCCCGTGATGATCTCCAAAAGAACAACCCCAAAGCTGTAGATATCTGACTTGAATGTCAATTGGCCAGTCATGGCATAGTCCGGTGCACAGTATCCATATGTCCCCATAACCCTTGTAGAAACATGGGTTTTGTCCCCACTCGGACCCACTTTAGCTAAGCCAAAATCTGACAACTTGGGATGATAGTCCTCACCCAGTAAGATATTCGAGCATTTTAAATCACGATAGATAATAGGAGTTTTCAACTTGTCATGCAAATACTCAAGACCCCTTGCGGCACCAGCTGCAATTTTCATCCTCGTACTCCAATCAAGTCCCTTTCTACTGGGTGGAAGGTCTGTAAAACATTAATTGAAATTGGATTAAAAAAAAAAAAGGTTATTCATAAAATACTAAAATAGCTTGTTAGATAGACAGCACGGGTTACCCATCATGGAAAATTAATGAAAGCAGACAGGTGATGTGCAAGCTCTTACCGTGCAAATGTTTGTCCAACGATCCTAGTGGCATGTATTCATAAACCAATAGCCTCTGATCCCTCTCGGCACAAAAGCCGATCAATTTAACAAGATTAGGGTGGTCAACTAGAGTTAACATTGCCACTTCCACAACAAATTCCTTGGTGCCTTGAAGTCCATTTCGGTCAAGTTGTTTGATGGCTACAACCTGCATAAACAGATTAAGTTAACCAAATTCTCATTTTGCAGAATACACACATAAAGCTCCAGCTTAGTCAAAGGGGTAATACACTTCAAAATCTTTGTCAAACAACATACTGCACATGATGGTTGATAAACATGAAATCAGTGACCCTATCAAATGTGACAAAAAAATGGCACGGACATCATTCTTTGTCCAGATATGAATCATGATAAAATCTCAGAACTGACCTGATTAATTTTCTCCAAATGCCCTTTGTATACTTTGCCAAAGCCACCTTCCCCGATAAAGAAGTCTGAACTAAAATCACCAGTTGCAGCAGCAAGCTCATTGAAAGTAAATGTTTGAGCACGTGTGCTGCTGGTTCTCCCATCATTAGTGGTATCACTTGAATCCAATCCATCCGTCTCTGAATTTAACTGTTTGCTCTTGGAGAGGTTAGAGAGGTCCTCATTTTTGACATCCAAAACCTTTCTGCTTCCACGAGGACTGCTGCTGGTTTTTTCTGCCAACCCAATAGACAAGCATAAATCAGAGGAAGGGAGAAGACAAACCAAAAAGAAGACAGAGAAGCAAATTTCAGAGTACTAGACGAAAAGCTTATGGACTGTTTATCAGCAAAACTCAAGCTTATAGATATTCAAGTATTGAGGAGCGGCAAGCAATTAAAGGACAAAATGTGGCACGACAAAAGATCAATTACGATTTCTATATATTTCTAAATGAAGGGGATCGCTACGGGATTGCTGTGTAAACACAATGAACAGCAATCCCTAAGTGAAGAAACAAGGAAATGGGGAATTCCAATAAACAGAATTCAGCCGAATTCAGGTATGAATGTACCATTCTACGACTTTAGGTTGAGCAGAACGATCAATCCCTTTCTGGACCCGGAAAAAAAGACCATTTCTTGATCCAATAACAACAACATAGCTCGATAACAATCAAAACAAAAACATCGGATTACTGATCAAGACAATGCCAAACCCAAGAAACAGGAATTCATAATGAGAAAGATCGAAACGAAAGCTTCAAGAACTCAAACAGCGGCTGTCCTGGAGCAGAAGGATCGCCGGAAAAACGACAATGCCGACGAAACTTAACATCCAGATCGTCGCCGGAAACAGAAGAAGGGTACCTGTACGAGCTTGATCGCTCGCTTTCTTGCAATCGTAGTCAGTGTCTTCCCCAAGAACCGATGCCCCATTGCAGCGAAAACAACCCATCGGCGGAAAATGGAACATAACGAAAGACCCACAAGGCAAACCAGGCACAAGCAAGAGGAGAGAGAGAGCGAGACAAAGAGAGAGACAAAGAGAGAGAAAGAGTTAAGAAGAATTCGGGCCGGCTCGCTGGTTTTTATGTTCATTCGTGCGTTGCCGATTTCCCATTTTGGGTTTTTTCGGAGTGTTGCACGGGAACAGGATCGCCTCGCCCAGGAACCACTGAGACCACGCCACGTCTCACGCGTGCCCCCCGGACGACGCGCCCGATGACGTGGCTCGCGATGATTGCCTCGTCATTGTCTGCCCCGCGAGATAATCGGCACCAGATCTTTGTCCCTCCGAAGCTTCCGTGCTCCCCCGCTTTCGCCCCCCACGGCCAGTGTCGAACGTACTGGAGATCACTCGCACGCCGTCCGATTTTGAAACACGTTAGCTCATCGCTGACGCCCGCTTGCGGGCCGCGTTTCGCTTATTGAATAGATTAGGCAGCATCTACGAAGGCGAGGGGATGTCTGCGAGCCTTTGGATGGACGTGCGAAGCAGGTGATCGAGTCCCGAGAAAGTTACGGTTTCCGTTTTTCTTATTTATTTTTGCTTTTCTGTTAAAAATTTCACCGTTCGGTTCTTTGACCAGACGCGCTTGCGGGGCAAGTTTTAATTTTAACAACGGAAATGGACTTTCGGGGTGAACTCTTTCCGGTTGTTATCTCTTTAAATCAGCTTCTTTGCATTGAGAACCAAAGATTTGAAAAAGCAAATATATGATTTCACCTCAAAAATGATCTGAGCTTGAATTTGGTTGCTTTTCATGATGTCGGATGTCTCGTAGGTTAACCATTTCCATGTTTACAATAATTTTTCAAGCTAAACACTGCGAGAACAAACAAATGGTGAGTTAGAATTTCCCAAAAAAAAAAATATATATTGAGAATTGAACCGACAAATACTAACTTTTTTCAAGATTTTTCCAACTCCTTAATATCACTCACAAGAGAAAGATAAATTATCTTATGCTATATCAACTTGAATGCTCTAGTCAATTTTTAGAAAATAGTTATTACTAAGTTTATATTCTAGGGATGTAGAGTCTATTTGTTTCACAAATAATTAATAATTTTAAAAATACGTTATTAAAAATGATCACTTGTATTATTTGAAATAATTAATCAACAAAAATATCTTCATGATCAACGGAAATTTATATCTAAATATATTTGTGAATGGTGAAAATATTTTTCATTGGTTGATTTTTGTTAACGATACAAACAATTATTTTCAAGAAAATATTTTCTTAATTATTTATTTCTAGTATAATAATGCATCGTTTGTTTTGCGAACATATTCTAATAAAAACATTTTCTTATTTTCGACATGTGGATCGTTTAAGAAAATGAGTCAATGGAGGACATTTTCATGGTCAACAAAAATCTATGCTTGAATTCAAAAATAATAATTTTCTTTTCAAAAAATGAAATCATTTTTTAAAATATAACTATATCAATATTTGGACCACAAACCATGCGATTAAGCATACAAAGCCTAACACTCATTCTTGGGTCCCTAACATCCAAAATCGAGTCTTCAGCACCTAGTTTGGGACCCTAATGTTGGTGCCTAGGTCTCCAACACCGATGCATGAGTCCATCAAAACCAAGGCTAGGACATCAGTGTCCATGCTCAAATACTTCAATGGGGCCAAGCCCTAAAACCTCGATGCCCATGCTTGGGTCCACAAAGGCTAGCCCCAAGATCCCTATTCTAATGTTTGAATCCCCCATGCCCAAGCTCGAGTTCATCAAGACCAAGCTCAAGGGACCTCATGCTTGTGTTCGGGGTCCCGCACTTGACCTCGTGTACCCGAGCACTGTGTTCTTGATTTGGGCTTCTATGGATGCAAGATCGATGCCAATGCTCTTCCTCGGGTCGAGTCCATTATGGCTTGACTCAGGATCTTGATACTTGTGCTTAGTCTTCAACTAGTGTGTAAATCACTAATACCAGAATGGTATGTACCTTTAGAAATATCATATCAATTTTTTCTTTCAAAATGGTGAAATATATTTTTCAATTCTTCTTTAGATCTCAATTAAATATAAAAAAATGTTGTTAGTTTTTAGGAAATGACATTGTGGACAATATTTTTTCAAAAAAAATGTATTATTTTTTATGAAATAAACGATGCCTAGAGCTTGAGACGAGAAATGAATTTTCTAGTTAGATATAAAGAAAAGACTTGGATTTGACGTCTTGCTGAAGGGGGTGAACTTATTACATTCGTGGTCTTGATTTTTCGCAATCACTCATCATCTTTTCCTAATCTGTACACTTGAAAGGTTCCGATTCTTCGAGAGTCACATAAGTCATCTTTTTATCTATATCACTATTCCAATGACAAATCAAATTATGGAATTACTTTTCAGTTCAATCAACATTGTTTTGTTATACTAATTAATAAGTCCAAAAAGGTATTTTGCTGCATTCAAGCTCTTTTTTTTTTTTTTTTTTTTCTAATTCCATATTTTGCTGCATTCAGAGTTGATTGCACTATAATCGACACGTTGTGTCTATTATTATCATTATTAGTTCCCGGCCTCGCCAACTGTTGGAAGGTGGCGATCGATTTTCGTTTTCGTTTTCGTTTTTTTCTTTTTGGTCAACGCTGGCGATCGATTTCGCACTGCACATGGGAAATTCCAACACGCGTCGTGTGCCGTCTCTCCACCTCCGTCGGATCGATCGTGGGCCGGGCCGGGTTCACGGGCTGAAAGGAGGCCTTGGGCTCCCCCAAGAATGCTGACCCACGCGGTCGTTGACTTTGTTTTTTATTTTTTCTCTTTTTTATTCCGTCTAACAGCAAATGATAAAGACTTCCGTAAAATAGAATACTAGTATTAGGCAGGTACGGGTAGTTGGTTTGCTGAGCTGGGTCTACAGGGACTCGCTCGTCCAGGCTCATTTGACTTTGATACAAGTTTTCCCACCATGGCGTGTTTCATATGTCGCACAACCTTAAGACGTCTCCATGTGGCCAGGAGCTACTACGCATTAGGAAGGGGACACCGGCTAATATCCTAATCACGTTATCGACCGGTGACCGAGCTTTTTTATTGGGTTAAAAAAAATTCTTTCTTTATTATAATCAAACACGAGAGAAACATAGACAGCTTCCAAGTAAGAGAAATCCTAAAAGGGTTGCAAAACCAAACCAAACCGTCAAAAATAAAAGAGTACGGCTTGTGATTCTAAGTATGCTCCTGTCTCAAAAGATCAAATCCATTATAGCATCCAAAAACAATTAGCGGCCCATCACCGAAACAATAAGTGATCGACATATGCCGAGATCATTTCTTCCAAAAACTATGGCTTGTACTATGCACCTAGATTCGACGTTCTCAATATAATCGTCATATGGAAACAACAACAACAGTAATGCACCACAAGTTGAATTCTTTTAAAAAACTCCAAGAATTATATTTAGACCAAAAGAGAGATGCTCTCAAATTTAGATCTACACCTAAGTCAAGAGAGAAAAGTTTTCACCGAATCTTGGAGGAGTCATAGAACCACATCTTGGACATCTTGCTTGGCTTGATTGGTGATGATGTTCTCCCAAAATTTGTAGCTACAAGTAAATTTGTTCACTATGACGAACAAAGGAAAGCAACAATAGGGAGCAAAAAGGCCTTAGATTAGATCAGGAGGAGAGAAAGAGAAGTTTCCTTGAGGGAAGGTTTTTACTCCAACGAACATTGACTAATTCTATGGACGTGTCAAGTAACATTAAAAGGAGGGGAAGTTCGATGTGGGAGCAAGAATGTTATTTTTGGGGAACGACCATGACATGTTTACTAGGAAGAATCTTTACTGAAGAAACAAAAAAAGAAGCCCCCTTAAGCAAGAATCCTCCTCAAATCTCACCTAGAGTGATTTGGAAGAGCATCATGTTAATGTGGCATTGACAGACGATAGAAATATATTTGGAGCAATCGCCACGAGCAATTTATGTTATGTTGAGGGGATGACAATAAGAAACTTCAAGAAATCGAAAAGTGAACTTAGTAATGTACCTAAATGAATTCGAACTATCAAATCCGATGAGATTCTCGTGAAATTCAACTGCACATGCTATTTTTGAATATTTAAATTTAATTTAATAGGAGGGTAAAAAAAAAGAAAAGCTACACCCACTCAAGTCATTATTTATATCTTCCAACTCCCGATAGCGTCCTACCCGGTTCCGACCGAAACCCCGCACCAAATGGATCGCTCTGGAGTTCTTTATCTTTTCGGTCAAATGCCGTTCTGGAAATTTGATAAGGACATTATAACTTCATAATTTCATATCCCCCTCCCCCTCCTCCTCCTCCTCTTTAGTTCTGTTTAAAATGCTCGTCGATGGTGCGAGGACTGGTGCAGACGCCGAGCGAGTCGATCCGTAACATCGATCGATCGATCGATCGAGAGAGAGTTGATCGGTGATAGCGAGCAGGAGAGAGATGGCGGCGGTGGCGAGAGCAACAGCGTCTTCGAGAGCACTGACGAAATCCCTGCCCCTGCTCGGTCGCCTCCCGAAGCTCTCCACCGCTCCGATTCACTCGGGCCGAGCCCTAGGCATCGTCAGGGCCTTCTCCGCCCTCGTGTCGCCGCCGTCCAGGGCGGTGGTGTACGAGCAGCAAGGTCCTCCGGACGCCGTCACCAGGTCAGAAGAGAGAGCTCAGCTAATCCACCGATTGAGCGTGCGTGATTAAGATTGCGTGTGCTCGTGCATTGTGCTGTTGGCGTTACTGAGGAGCTTCGGTTTTTTTTTGGTTTTCTCTTGCAGAGTGGTGGAGGTTCCGCCAGTTTTGGTGAAGGAGAATGACGTGTGCGTCAGAATGCTCGCCGCGCCTATCAATCCTTCCGACATCAACAGCATCGAAGGTTAGCGTTTCTCCTGCGTTACTGCTGTTTCGCTCGAGTTTGACCTGTCTTGAGCTTCTGTTTGATGGTGGACCGAGCGTATCACGGAGGAGTTCGATGTTTCGGGGACTTCCAGGCTACTGACATATCTGTGATGGCTTCTGTGTACTATAAATTTGATTTTAGGCTTCGCTTCATCCTTAGAAAGTAACCTGAATTCACGATAAAAACTAAAATGATTTGCGATAATGTCCTATTTATGCCTCATGTGCGATCGGCGCCTTCTTACTCATTATTCACCCATGGACTTGATCTACGAGTGGATTATATGTCAGGATGAGTTTCTCTTTGGTTGCTGACATATTGGAAGAGAATAAAAAAGTCTAACTGTGAGATTCTGAGGCGGCTAATGCATCTTTTATGACTTCACTGTTTGACTTTGACAATTGTTGCTCCATTTCCTGAGGAACATTGATATGTAGTTACAAAGTCAGATCATAATTCATCCATGTACTATTTATTACTTTGCGTGAGGTTTATTTGATAATTTATGCATAAACTTTGATCTAGGTGTGTATCCGGTGAGGCCACAGCTGCCCGCAGTCGGAGGACGTGAAGGAGTTGGCGAAGTACACTTAGTTGGCTCTGCCGTGAAGGATCTTTCTCCTGGCGATTTGGTCATTCCATCTCCACTCTCTTTTGGTAAAACATTCTTTCAGTATTACCTAAATTTTAAAATGATATCAGATTAACTGTGCATCAGCCATGCTCATCTAGTTGATCACTTCTGAACAATTTCTTACTCAGCCAAAGGATATAATCTTCTATATTTGATGCAGCATGTTTAACGTTTAATTTGATTAGATGCAGAACAGAAACGAGTGAAATATCAACCAAAAGAAAGATTGAAACTGTTATACACATCTTAGTGATTGTCATCTTAAATAAACGATACTTTTGCATTCCATTAGCGCTGACTTGTTTTGTTATGCAGAACATCTGTGCCTAGCACTTAGCCCTTTGTAAATTTGAGTGTGTTGAAAGGTGAAATAGTTTTTGTGCTCAGGGACATGGCAGACTTACATTGTGAAAGACCAGAGTGTATGGCAAAACATTGATAAGAATTCTCCTATTGAATATGCTGCAACAATTTCAATTAATCCTCCGACCGCTTTGAGAATGCTTGAAGACTTCACCTCTTTGGAACCAGGTATATAGACAGTACAGGAGTCTCTTAGCTGTCCCCCAACTTTCACCATAAACAATTTATCCTAAGTTGTCCTAATCAGCTGTGATCATTAGGGGATTCGATTGTGCAAAATGGGGCTACGAGTATGGTAGGTCGATGCCTCATCCAAATTGCGAAATCCCGTGGCATCCATAGCATCAACATAATCAGGGACAGGTGCTCTCTTGAAAGCTTTCAGTAACCTTGATACCACATAACTTTTGTCAAACTACTGTTGTTTAAAACTTTTGTGTAGACTTTAGATAGCAAGGGTATATGTGGGTTTGCTTTTATTTCTCTTTTCTGTGATCTGCCTTAACCATAGCTAGGAAGCCCTTTTTTTTTCTGGAACGCATTGAGCTCTTGTCTACTCAGCTTCTGAAGTAGCTTTTGATGGTTACACAGCCTGAATTATATCTGAAATTCAACCTCCGTGATGACAAGTTGGAACTCTTCAGGGACTGAATTACTTGTGGCAACTCTGTCTTTTCCTGTTCTAATTATGAATGTTGCTAGTGGACTAAAAGTTACGAACAATTGCCAGATGCACAAATATGTTCGGTTGTGGCGGTGATATATCAATTTACAAATTGAAAATGTGCCAAAATATTTAGCATTCTGGTATCTCTGGTTTGTTTTTTGGAAGCTGGTGTGATTGATTGAGATCTCTTGCATCGAATAACAGGGAGAAGTGGACCTTGAGCTTGTGTTACTATAGCTGACCCTTTTAAGCTTGAAGTAACACTGAGTGTGATCACTGATTTGAGGAAATCATAATCTTTGGCTAGGTGCTACAATGGGCAGGAATTTATGTGGCTGACTGAGCATTAGTACATGCATTGGCATGCAAGAATGGTAGGAACTGATTATGTTGAACTTATCAAAGAAAATAAGAAGGTACTTTAGGTTCGTGTAGGTACATCAACTAACATCCTTTAATCTCCCAATATAAAGATGGGGTTTTGTGATGAGGTAACATGTATTTGGAAAGACTAGAAGGACTTGTTTTTTGAATCTATCGAAGGCAAAGGCAGTAAACTGTAGTGTGAATTGAACAGAGATCTTTCTGCATTGCTTATCAGAAGTGACTTGTTACTGTTGATGCTTCTTCTACTATTTTTGCAGTCGTCATGTGTTCTAGACGTTGATTGCTGGTATGTTTAGATCATCATACTGCTGGGCATTGGTAATTCCATCTTTTTCGGTTGCTGGTGGAAATTTCCTTTTAGTATATCTAAGACCTCTCTCTGCTTAGCAACTTTTTTTGGAGTGAAATTTTCCTCCTTTTCTTTTAATTCTGTGATGAGACACAAAAAGAGGTCAGAAAACACTTTGTGGTGCTTGACGCATTAATTTAGTAGGGCTCTCTCAGCCAGCTTATTAGTTCATGCTATGACATCTGAGCACAAATTTGGTAGAATTCTTTATTTGTTTTCCAACTTAGCAGTTAGCACTGCATATCAGTAACTAAATTTGAATTTTACCGTGCTTTCATGGCCGTCCTTTTCCTGTGACAGAGCTGGCTCTGATGAAGCAAAAGAGGCGTTGAAGAGACTTGGTGCTGAAGAAGTGTTCACTGAGAGCCAATTAGAAATAAAGAATGTCAAGAGTCTATTGGTATCATCCATCCATTAATCCATTCTACCATATTCTCATGCATGAAACACATCCATGTTTGGCCATTGGCACTTGAGTTCTTTATTTACATCTTATTGACCTGCTACTAGGATGATCTAAAAGAACCTGCCCTTGGATTAAACTGCGTTGGTGGCAATGCTGCTTCCTTGGTGATGAAATTTTTGAGGTGTGATAAGTGTTAAATTTTTTGTGTTTATTGCTTCCCTTATCTTTCTGTAGAGAGCTGAGTTAGTTTTGTTCTCAGGCGGGGAGGAACCATGGTGACATATGGTGGGATGTCTAAGAAACCAGTTACAGTGTCAACTTCATCTTTTATCTTCAAGGTAAATTAAGAAGCAGCGAACTAAATTTTCCACTAATGGTTAGGAGGTTATTTCAGGCAAGCTATACAATTTGATTTTTCTACGTTTCGGTCTCGGTCTTGGTCAATGCCCTATAGTTTTATTTTTTTGTCTAAATTTGGCCCAAAATCTCAATTTCAGTATTTGACGAAAAATTTGAGCGAAAAAAATTATCCCTGGAGTGGAGACTAAGGGGAGTACATAAATCAATAAGACAATGGTTCTTATGGTTTGCAGGATCTTTCTTTGAGGGGATTTTGGCTGCATAATTGGATGAGTTCAAATGATGTAACAGGGTGTAGAAGAATGATAGATCACTTGCTTGAGCTAGTGCAGGATGGGAAGTTAAAATACGAGTATGTCTTCGGTAACCACCACTCAAATTGCTGTATTTAGGTCTCCATATCTTTATAGTGTCTCTGTGCTTGGATTGTGGATGCATATGAATTTCTCCAAAACTGCAGGACGGAGCTAGTTCCTTTTAGTGATTTCCACATTGCACTTGATAAATCATTGGGGAAACTTGGAAGCCATCCTAAGCAAGTCTTGAAGTTCTAGGGCTACTGAATATTTAAGGGC
This sequence comes from Eucalyptus sp. ANBG9806169, assembly GCA_014182395.1. Classification (NCBI taxonomy): domain Eukaryota; kingdom Viridiplantae; phylum Streptophyta; class Magnoliopsida; order Myrtales; family Myrtaceae; genus Eucalyptus; species Eucalyptus sp. ANBG9806169. The sequence goes on from CM024574.1 coordinate 32,969,963, forward strand.
AGTGAGAAGATAAAAAAATTCTGCGTCATATCCTTCAGACGATCAGCTGTTCTGAAGTTGAGGCACTAGATCAACCGAGCACGATAACTATGTATCTTTTCCGTTATTATTATTATCTTTCCATGAGTTATGCATCTTTTCTGTTGAGGTAATTTCGTTGTTGCTTATTTTTAGCAATTTCCATTCTGAATTTGTTTTGCATCATGCCTTCCAATCTAAAACTAATCTCATGCTTTGCCAAAACATGATGGCTGAATTTGGAGATCCAAACATTGGCCTGCTTGGTATTGGAAGGGTCCAAAAAGGTTTCAGATTTGCCAATTACGATTCTCATATTTACGTAATAAGGAACATTGGGATACTTCCCAAAAATCATGTAATCAACATGGTATGGATTGAGAAAAAGAGCAAGAAGAACCATAAATTCTTCATTTGATCTAACCTAATTCAAATGGGATGTAGAGGGAAAACACAGAATGGAAAGATCGTCTCAGCTTCCAAAGAATTGACAATTGTTCACCATAGAAAGAAAAGGCATCTTTCGTCTAGACAATGTCAAGGACCGCACTCCTTTCTCAAGATAAAGGAGTTGGACTAGGATGAACAATTTTCAAATTCATTTTTAGCCTTGGAAAATTTAGAGAGAAAACAAATTCCCCACAAAAGTGGATTCCTATCATGCACGATTTTGAAATACTAACATTTTGCTAGGTCGAAGAGATGGGCCTCGCAAAATGGAAGATTATAAGTGATTGGAAGATTATCCACGCTGATACCTCAAAACACTTAATGTAATGTTTGGTTAATGGTCATGGAATCATGAAAGGAATCCCAAATCGTAAAATCAAATAGTGGACAATAATCGGGAAAATGTTCAAGGATCTTATGTGGTTCTTCATCCTGTTTCTATCCCTAGTTTTCCGTTATTCGCTTGTATACGTTGATTGGAGACGCATTCCCTTTCTTACACGTACAACATATTTGTTATTTTAAGAGACGGGCTTCATACGGTGAGCATAATTCAATGTGGAATTCCACTTTGACCCCAACCCAAGAAAAGAATTTCTGAATCAATTTAGTAATTTAGACTATTTTTGTTTTTCAAAAAAATAAATAATTTGATAAATATTTTCCTAAAAATGATCGTTTATATCAATTGAAATAATTATTTAATAAGAAATATTTTTATTATTCATGATAATTTATGTCTAGATATTTTTTTGGAATGTAAATAAATTTGTAGTTCGTTTATTTTTATAAGCAATATAAATAATTATTTTTATGAAATGTATTTTAAATCATTCTCTTAATCAAAGATACACTCCCTTTACATCAGTGCTGTACTTCCATCTTCATTCTCACTCGTATTATTTAATCATTCGAGCCAAAAGTAAAGCAAAATATCTATGTGCTCTAAATAGGCAATAATACTCTTAATGCTTTTCATCAGCCAACATTAGTTTTTCTCATGGACCAATGGCATCTGTTTTTATGGTCGTCATAGTCAAAAACTAGATTGGAAATTAGAACACCTTTTGAATGGAGGAGATTATGTAAAGCCAAAAGAAGCAACATGGACGGACCACTTTTCTTAGCCATCACATCAACAAACAAATGGAGAAAATGATGGAGATGCAATCCTATTTGGATGACAGCTTAGCAGTGTACTATTGCCGGCCAACGGAAGCATGTGATCATCGTCTTTTACCGAGACAATGAATGATTGATTAGATAGCCTCGTTGACGACATGTAAGTGACAAGCGGTACCTCCACTAGTGCATCTACTTTCGGAAAAGGATGGATTCCCACTATATTCTTTCGTGCCTTGGCCTACAATAAGGCGCAAGGGAGACCATTAAATTCCAAAAATAAGCCTATTGACATTTCTCTAGTGGCTGCTTAAATCAGAAGAAAAGCAGCGTCGTCTTATGATGTCATGCTCTTGTCGTTACACTTAAATAATTAAAAATTATTGAAACACCACGTTAGATGAATTCAATGAGATTTAGCTAAAATGTTTTATTGCATTTTCCATTATAAGTTTAAGACTACGTTATTTCAATGATAAGTTTGAAATTTTGGTATAATAATTTTAGGTGAGATTGTGCAATTATCTCAGAATTATGACAATTTGGTTTTCTCAATCTCGTGCTCGCACTCAACTCAATACAATATATATACTCGCATCAGACTCGATCCAACTCTAATATTAAAAACTAAATTATAGTGTAAAGCTTCAAACTCCATCTTGAGTTCTCATAAAAAAAATTCAAAAATAATGATTTTTTTTTTCATTGTCCTTAGTAAAATCCTTTAAATTATTAACAAGGCTCGCAAGTCACATTACTGTAGTATTACAAAATTTGACACCTCCGACATGGCAATCCATATTGTTAGGTCCAAATACATAAAAGAAGGGGTGAAGTATTTTTTTATACATATAAAAATATTTATCTTTCTAGAACCAGCACCTTATTTAAAAATGTTTTTTTATATGCAATTAAACTGTTAATTTGCAATAAGAAACTTATAGAGTTAGGGAAAAAGAAATTACAAAAGCTATTTATAGAGTTTCAATTAGGATATGCTTTCTCTTCTAGCTCTAGCAGCCCCATTAGATTGAAATTCACTACTTCAGCCAATAGTGCAATTGCCAAGAACTTTGTATCCTGCGGACTCGACTCCTCCTACGGCTATCTCACTATCGACTAAATAATTATTAGATCTCTTTCAATAGCCGTTCTCACACCTTGTGTACACAACACGGTAGACATATTCTCCCCCAAAATTAGTTAACCACACTTCTAAGTGTTTACAAATAATCATTCGCAATTTCGTCTCTTACCTAAACAATTGCATTTTCTCTAAGCACGACCACTTCTTCCGTGTGTATACAAATGATTTCCGCACCCTTGCTAACTTTTAGGATCAAAACTAAATAGGTTATAATGAATCAGCAAAGAGATAGATCTCAAGAACACTCAATGTGTTTCGATTTTTCTTGTTGCAAGCATTCAATCACATGGTACGTTTTACTCGTAGTTTGTCCTTATAGGCCCCCAAAAACAACCCTCCTGTTTCAACCATCTGATTCAAGTTGATCACAGAATGAGTTTCATTTCATCACACAAAAAAGAGACATTTGGAGGGGCTACTTAGAGATCATCAACAAATGAAAAAATCAAAATGATAAGGAGAGTGAGCAGAAGTTGGTAAGTTTATAAATTGACTTATTACGGTGTTTGCAATTTATTTGCGATGCTTGTAAAATTTCCAAAGAGTTGGTTATTCTTTAATTCATTTCAAAGTTGGTAAATTTCTAACGGCATTGATAAGTTATTGATAGGTTATTTGGCAATCAAATTGAGGGTCATGCTTTTCTTTTATCGACTGTACTAGATATTAATGTTGGCTAGGTCTGCCTGTGTGGGGCTCGGTTAACGTTAATAAATAAAAGAAAAGGTCAAAAAGTCAAAAATGCAATAAAAGAAAAGAAAGGCGGGCTGCTCGTTCGGAGAAGACAGGAAAAGGGCTGCTACATCCGGTCTAGAATCGAAGACCAAATATCGTCGGAATTGACCCAAATTTAAATATGTTGTTATAAGACTGAGACATATGAGTTGAGACAAGCGAGTCCATCGGTTTCATTTGTCGATGGTTTTGTTCATTGAACACTTTATCTAAATTATCTCAAAATTTTCCCATCGCGATTAGGGTTTCTTACTTCATATATTTAATCCGCTTTTACAGTGACGAAATGTCATTATATTGTTGATATTGAATCTCTAATATATTACTAAAGAAGAACCTCTGTGCATCTTACTATTCTTTTGTGATTCGTAAAAGTTTTTGAATCGTTCATGATTTTTTTCACATTGAATTTTCCACCTAAAGTACTTGTGTTTGCTTTTGTCTGTTTTTATCATTTTGGCATTATTTTTATTCATTACGAGATTATATTGCGGGAATATATTGCCTGTTGTTATAGGGGTTGAGTCGATTTTGGTCCATTTAATATTGGGAAGAAATTGATTCTACATTAGGTTAATTTTTGATGAATTGTTGCCGGTTCTCTCGAACTTTGTATCAATAATTTTGGAAATCCATCAAGTAAGGGAAAATTTCCGCACTTTCCTTTGACTACCCTGCACTCAGTCCCGAAAGCTAGCGTCAGCCACATCTTTGATTTTTTGTCTCATCGACGAATAGCATTTGATTTTATGGTCTTCGTCGTCGTGAAAAAGTATGATTTCAGCCCCAGTCGTGTCCTCATCGGCCCAAAGCATCTTACTTGCTTTTCCTAGAACTGCCCCAGTCAATAACACTTCAATTCGTGTTATATTATAATCTGAGAAATGGATGTTTACTGCGGGGTTCGTCCAAATCGGTTTCGTCCAGGGGCACGATAAGAAGAGATGCTCCAATATTCCTTTTTCAAACTTTCTTGCAAGATTGATTGCAGTTTTATTTTTCAGGAGTCGTGCTTTGATTGGATATGTTCATGTTTCAGAGGAGGCTTGTGAAATTGTGAAGACGACTCGCATCATACTTGTCAGCATGCAGGGATGGAACTATCATATATTTTTAGTGGGGTCAATGCCCTAAAGACTATAAGATAATGTATTTCATTTAACAAAAAAATTATAAAGATGCGATCGAGCTATTTATTGATTTGAAGTAGTTTTTCTACGCAAAGTCTGACTTGAAATCAACGCTTTGACATTGAATCGTGAATGTGAACATAATTCGGTTTCAAATCCCTGTGCTCGAGCTCAACTCAATATAGTATATAGGACTCGAAATCGAACTCGATTCAACTCCATTATTAAAAGCTTGATTCTACTCATTTAACTTGTTACGTAGGATGTTTCTTTCTATTTTTCCTAATCATATACTGTACCTTCTGCATAGCCTGGTCATGTCATTCGATTGCTTTATCTTCCGACTCTATCAAGCCTCTTGCTTGATTGGTGGTGTGATTGTCTAGTAGTGCAATGTCTAAGCCCGATAATTTTTTGATAATTGTTTATCTTTTTACTTTTCTGCTTTTTGCGTCATAAAGAAGTTTATAGTACATGGAAAGATAAGATACTGGTTTTGATTTCTTGCAAGTTAGCGCATAGGTCCCTTAGAGGGCGACGAGGCTAAGCCTAATTACATCGATGAACAATGGAAGTTACTAAAAAGGCAATGTGGGGTTTCATCAGGCATCATCAGTTGGATTTTATTTCTTTAGATAAACTATAAGGATCCCATCCCACGGCTCCTTTTGCTCTTCCGATTTCCATCTTTTGGCAATGGAAAACCGTAGCCACAACAACACCGATATAAATTAAGGAATCGTTGTGCTAGCTGGATCCTATGAGAAACAATTGATGTCGTCTCATCCATTGATCGTCAGACTTTCAGGATTATATGTCACAACCGCACTTCCATTCACTCACGGAACACTTCTTGGATATGTCCTTCCTCAGCACTTCATTTCGAGTAGGGATTAATAGTTCCCCCCGTACAGATTGGAGTACGAAGCCCACCCAAAAAATCAGATAAAATAGTCCGTTCTATTTTGCCGGTATCACCAGCCAACTTAGTTCCGATGACTCTCTTCGAAATATGAGGCAATAATAGAGAAAATCTATCAAAAGGTTCTCCACCAAGAGCAGGAACTCTTTTATTATGTATGTTGGATTGATTGGTCGATTTATGACATTTTGTATAGAAATTAGGAAAAAATGCATATAGTTATAATTCGTTATAATTCAAAAATTTATTTATCGATGACCATAAAACTGCTCATGTAAGAAATTCGAAAAACCCTCCAACTAAAAAGTTATTCATCGCATCGAATCTCCAACATTGTATAGTAGAGTAGACGATCTATCACCATGCATCATTCAAGTTTCACACACAAACATAAATAGAAGCTTCTAAATTCATAAGCATACAATAAGATAAGAGAGACTATTGTAATTTCTGTCTCATTTATTGTCTAGTTACTCTTCCATGCTTGCACTTCTCACAAATAAATGGGCCATTCGTGCCAGCTAATTGCCCCACCGCAAATGGGCCATTCGTTGCCACCCCCACTCGCCGCCACCGCCTCCGCCGCCCTCGCCACCGCCGCCGCCCTCATTCCCACTAATATTGCTCATACCAATGCCTCCCCGCAGCCCCCGCTCCCCCCTCGTGGCCCCGGCGGCCCACCATCCCCCTTGGGCCCCGCCCCGCCCCCCGGCTCCCCCTAGCCCCCGCGGCCCCTTCCCCCGCAACCCCGCGGCCCCGGCTCCCCGGCAGCCCCGATGGCCCCGGCTCCCCCGGCTTCCCCGCTCCCCCGCTTCCCGGCTCCCCGGCTTCCCGGCTTCCCGACTCCCCCTTCCCTCGGCCCCGGCCCCGGCGGCCCCGCTTCCTCGGTCGTCGGATGCAATAGAAAAGGAAACCACAAAGCATGACAACAACAATGACTAAACCAACAATAACCCATGTTGGGGTGTTATTGTCATCGGATGATATGGAATTCGGATCGATCCATGCCGATGGAGGAGGAAAGTATTGGAAACTCGGATAAGTTTGTGGATAGTTATTGTTCTCCATTAAAAAAACTCTGTGGAGGTAGTTCAATTCAAGCGGTGAACTTACAAACATATTGTAAAGCATCAATTCAAGAGGCAATTTACTTTTTTATCGTGATGAATTGATCATATGATCTGAGCACGACATCGAAAATATTCAACATGGAATTTAGCGAGATATAATATGAGTGGAATTAGGTGCTTGCACATATACCTTCACAAGAAGGACCCAGCAAATCAGTGAATGATGTTGCTCCAATGCTTAGGCGACATGCAAAGAAGTGAGAATTTTCATCTGTTGGCCTCCTCGTCCTGATTACTCTCTATTGCTGCCCCAAACCCACCCCCCTTCCGTCCCCCTTTTCTCTCTCCCTCTTCTTATGGGGAGGGTTAGGTAAAGTGTTTTAATCAATGCATCACCTCTTTTTTGAGGATGTACTGTAATGATTGAAGACATCTGGACAAAAAGCTAGGAAATTTCATTCATGTGCCAAAAACTCAAAAATTATCAAAACAATTATAAATTTATTATAATTGTGTCATTTTAATTTTAAACAATCTTTTTTACCAATTAAGTATTGAACCTTTTATATTTATGTCCATTTAGTTCGTCCGATCAAATTTGACTGGCCAGCATTAATATGAACATAAGGCGTCTTATATGGCACAATCGACACTGATATGGACAATTTTTAGTAATATTGTAATATTTTTTTTCGATTTTTATTTCTTTATTCCTTTTTATATTTTCTTTTCTTTTCTTCATTTTTTCTTTCTTTCGTTTTTATTTTTTTCTTCACTCCCTTCTTTCTCCAGCTAGTTGCCAGCGACCACTGGAAATGAAGCTTCAGAAAGAACGGAGCGAGCTTCAACTACTGTCCAGACTCGATCATGTCTTCATGTGCGATGTTTAGGAGCTGGGAATTAGGCCCATTGAAATGATACATGTGTTTGACTATTCACGGTCTACGGTGATGAGATTCGGTGAAGGGCCAACAAAAACAATCAAATCCGAAATGAGAAATTATTATATGCTCTACAAAACGTGTGACCTAATATCATCTCAATCATTAATAAGGTAGATCTCGCTATGGGCCTCTGGGATCAATTGTTGAACTGGGTTTTGACATAAGATTTATAGACCAAACAGTAACATTTCATGCAAAATGGGGTTACAGACATGACCTGACAAATGAAATTCACTCTTCTATCCAAAATTAAGGAGAAAAGAACACCCCAAGTGTCAAAACTTGGTATAAAGGAACACTTAAGTACCAAAATCAGAGCAAAATGGATCACTTAAATGACAATCCAGCCAAAACGCTGACGTGGCAATTTTCCGATGAGCTTAGTGCAAAACAATGTTGTTTTGCACACTAATGTGGCTAAACAATGCCAAAACGACGTCGTTTTGGTGCTCTACGTGATAAATAATTAATATAATAATTAATTAAATTAAGGATAAAAGAACACCCCACATGTCAAAACTTGGCACAAAGGGACACTTAAGTGTCAAAATCGGAGCAAAATGGATCACTTAAATGCCAATCCAGCCAAAATGCGACGTGGCAAGTTTTCGACGAGCTTAGTGCAAAACAACGTCGTTTTGCACGTTGATGTGGCTAAACAAAACCAAAACGACGTCGTTTTGATGCGACGTGATAAATAATTAATATAATAATTAATTAAATTAAATTTAAAACAAATAAATAAATATATATATGAGGAAAAAATGAGGAGGGAGGCAACTGGCAGCCCTCACCACTGTTGTCGGAACGGTGGGGGAGGGTCGCCCGGGTCGCCGACCCCCGGCAGGGGGCCGGTGACCCCCCCGGATACGGGTTGCCGGCGGGGGTCGCCCTAACGAGCGGTGGCCCTTGGCTCGGGCTGAGTGAGGGCCGGCAACCCTCGCCGGATTTGGGGGTGGGCCACGACTCTCGCCCTAGATCTGGGTGAGGACACGTAGGCCCTTGCCGCCGATTGGCTAGGGTCGCCACCCTCCCCCACCTTTCCGACGACGGCGAGGGCTGAGCCCTCAGCTGCCGACTGCCTCCCTCCTCCTCCTTACCTTTTTTTTTTTTTTTTTTTTTTAAAATTAATTAATTAATTTGTTTTTAATTTAATTTAATTAATTAATATATATTAATTATTTATCACGTTAGCACCAAAACGACGTCGTTTTGGCACTATTTAGTCACATCATCGTGCAAAATGTTGTCGTTTTACACTAAGCTCATGAAAATCATCACGTTAGCGTTTTGTTGGATTGGCATTTAAGTGATTCATTTTCGCTTTCATTTTGACTTAAGTGTCCCTTTCATGTGTCAAGACGGTGAGACTTTGTGTCCTTATGTCCAAAATCAAGTACACAAAAACTTATTTTAGAGCCGACCTGCTAAGGATATAAGATACCACTGTCAATTCGTTTCTATTTCGAGTATTCTAAAAACGTTGGAAAATGTTCTAAGATCCTCTTGAACTTAAACTGTCTTAGATAGACACAAAAAAGCCACTAAGCTCAGTCCCTGTGTTGGTCTATTCTTGTCTACATCTCTCATATGGTGACACGACTCCTATCCGAACAATATTAAAAAACAGCCACGTTGCCAGCTAATTATAACGATGGAATTAACGATGAAACGTGGGAAAAACGACGTAATGGCAAAGTCCGTCGTCTCATCACTGTCGGCCACGATCGTGTGTGTTTAGAATCTTATCCTTCCGACTTTATTCGCCGTCACATCGTTTTTTCCCCCCAACTTTTGGACTCTGGGGTCTGTCGCTACCCTTGCGTCGCAATATAGATTCCAATGCCACAAGAAAAGACCGCTGGATAGATCCCACAAATGTATAAATTTGAATCTAATAAAAAATAATCCAATTTAAATTGACATATTTGATTTATTTTGACTTATTTTTATGCAATACAAATCAAGTGACTCATACTCGACTTCACTCATATCTAACTTGACTTATAAATAAATAAATAAAATTCCATATTTAACCTAATTGAAGAAAACTAATTCCCAAACTAAAGTGAGAGTAAATTATGAACTTATTTAACACCCATATTGTTTTGAGTTTAAGTCATTCATATAATTAAAAGAATAGGCTTATAACTCATTTTAATAGGTCTATCATCGGATAAACATGATATCTTGACATTTATGGAAAATTGTCCCAATTATATATACATGTAGGAAGGAAAATTGGGACATCTCCCAAAAATCAAGTATGTAATTGACATCGCATCGGTTGAGAAAAGAGCAAGAAGCATAAATTATTCGTTCAATTCTGCTTGATTCAAATGGGATGCTGATAGCCTTTGGGGAAGGACGTATGTGAAACGCAATAAGCAAATATCACAAAAGACTAGCAACTAATAGTCACTAATTAAGATATGGAAAAACACATAATGGAAAGATTGTGTTGGATTCCAAAGAATTGATAATGTTCAGATACCACAGGAAGAAAAATGCATCTTTTGTGTCAAGAACCGCTCTCCTTTCTCAAGATAAAGTCAACAGTGTCCTCCACAATGTCTACGACCTGCATAGGTAAACATAAAAGAGTTCAATTGGGGTGAGCGGTTTTCGGATGCACTTTTAACCTTGGAACATTTAAGTGGAAGACAAATTCCCCATAAAAGTTGCTTTCAATTGGGCATATTTTGGAAATACTGACATTTTGCTAGGCTGAAGAAGGAAAAGGTTCAGTCATGTTTCATCCAACCAATTTAGAGTTAACTGATCACCCAAAGTATGGCAAATCAAGGTATGTAAGTATGGGAGGATTATCCATGTTGACGGCTCAAAACCACTTGAGGTTTTGAGCCATGTTTGGTTCATTGCCCTGGAATCATGAAAAGGAATCTAAATCTAAGCAATCAAATTTCTAGATGTGGGGTTCATTCTCTATTGTTTGGTTTCAATTAACAAATGAAGGGAGAAATGTCTGATGTGAGATGCAAAGTGAGGTAAAAACATGTCAGAAATGGAATGTGTAAAATATTTCTCCAGTCCACATATCCAAAGTGGCTAATGAAAAACTAGGGATAGAAACAGAATGAAGAACCACATACGATCCCCCAACAATTTCCCGATTATTGTCAACTAAAATGATCATACAGTTCACACAATCATTTCACAAACACATTACATACAGCTCCTCAAAATCTCTTGAGTAAAGCATTTCACACATAATCTACAACAATGAAGATAAAGCCATTCCCGCGTAACTTCAAACTACTTCACAGCTGTTACCTCAAGCCATTGTGATATTCTTGTCCTTATTGTGTTTTGGGTCAGAGACCCAATCACGAGAACAAATGGAGTGACAGCAACTCAGCCAAGTGTGTTAATGGAACTTTATATCCCCACTCAAGCCAACGTGATGCTCGTAGTTGGCGTCTCCATTAACAGACCAGACAAGTTTCACAATAAAGAGAGAGAGAGAAATAATCTCACCTAGTAGAGGAATGTGAGGGCCATGGAATCAAGAGGCAGGCGAAACTCCCATGGAAGGATTTGAAGATGATGAATGGAGAGAGAGAGAGAGAGAGAGAGAGAGAGAGAGAGAGAGAGAGAGAGAGAGAGAGAGAGAGAGAGAGAGAGAGAGAGAGAGAGAGAGAGAGAATCTCACCTAGTAGAGGACTGTGAGGGCCATGGAATCAAGAGGCAGGCGAAACTCCCATGGAAGGATTTGGAGATGATGAATGGAGAGAGAGAGAGAGAGAGAGAGAGAGAGAGAGAGAGAGAGAGAGAGAGAGAGAGAGAGAGAGAGAGAGAGAGTTCTGGCTTTCTAGGATTTGAAGATTTATGAAGCTCAAGGGTACCGAGTGTGTTGGGTTTGTGAATGTTTTTTCCTCCTAGGAATCCCAGTACCACCTCTACCTGAGCAATCCAGTTCTGCATTAGGAGTATCCGTTAACTAGGCACTTTGATTCTATGATCATAAATCCATCCAAAGATGAGCTGCAATGGCATTCCATTTCCTTTATTTTACACTCCAAGGTGAACCAAACAAGGCCTAAGTGATTACACGATGTACTATACTCCCAAATGCTTTCATGGTGGAATCAATGATCTGCAGTCTCAACCATGACTTTCCATAGGATCACGTATCTAAAATCTATAGACCAAATAAGTGAACATGCTGGAATGCTCACGATTTGCTTACTTAGGAACCTACCATCAACTCACCCCAACGTACATGCAAGGAGAGATGGGAGAGACAGATAGAGAAATGTCTGGATTTTTTTAAGAGTACGAGATGGGAGAGATGATGAATGGAGAGAGAGAGAGAGAGAGAGAGAGAGAGAGAGAGAGAGAGAGAGAGAGAGAGAGAGAGAGAGAGAGAGAGAGAGAGAGAGAGAGAGAGAGAGAGAGAGAGAGAGAGAGAGAGAGAGAGAGAGAGAGAGAGAGAGAGAGAGAGAGTTCTGGCTTTCTAGGATTTGAAGATTTATGAAGCTCAAGAGTACCGAGCGTGTTGGGTTTGTGAATGTTTTTTCCTCCTAGGAATCCCAGTACCACCCCTACCTGAGCAATCCAGTTCTGCATTAGGAGTATCCGTTAACTAGGCACTTTGATTCTATGATCATAAATCCATCCAAAGATGAGCTGCAATGGCATTCCATTTCCTTTTTTTTTTACTCCAAGGTGAACCAAACAAGGCATAAGCGATTACACGATGAACTATACTCCTGAATGCTTTCATGGTGGAATCAATGATCTGCAGTCTCAACCATGACTTTCCATAGGATCACGTATCTAAAATCTATAGACCAAATAAGTGAACATGCTGGAATGCTCACGATTTGCTTACTTAGGAACCTACCATCAACTCACCCCAACGTACATGCAAGGAGAGATGGGAGAGACAGATAGAGAAATGTCTGGATTTTTTTAAGAGTACGAATACCTACCATGTCCACAGGAAGTTCTAAATGATTATCTTTTCCCTTGAATACCCCAGTCCTTGTTAATATAGAAAACCAAGGATCTCCTGCCTGAAGGAGTTGTTATCAGTACTGGTGATTGTGTTCGGAAATAAAATTACTGATATGATAAAATACAATTCTCAGTATGAAATATACCCGTTGTGCACCTCTAATGTTTTGAAACAACGAATTCTAGAGTATGTATTATTCTCCACATCTAGGTTGCTTAACAAAGATGGCATAAGATTCCTTAACACGGTCTCGGCATTTCCATAGACAAATGGATTTGGCCTCCCATACGATGTATACGCCAGTGGAATCGGATGTATTCTGCAGAACAGGGACAAGTAAACACTGCATAACACAAGATTGAAGATTAATGCATGTCGCTTTGCTGCATTGAGGTAAACTAGGCCCACACAAGGATCTTATAGGCCTTTCTTTAATTTTTTGTGGAGAATATTATATCAAACTCCATGCAGAACTAAACATTGAGAAGCTGAAACCTCACTATCTTACCTGTTATAGATTGCTTCTAACGCAATCCTGAAAGCTCCCATACCCAGACGTTCAGCAGGAAAAGTAGCCTGCCTTTGCACTTTGTCAGCTAGTCATCAACTAGTCTTTAGTTCCACCAAGGCTTCAAAAACTCAAGATTGCAGCTGGCGTCAAAAATGGCATAGCTTACCTGGTATTCGAGGTCATTATTTGCAAAAAACAGGTGTGGTTGCTTTCCGGCCTCCCTTCCAGGAAGCCCCCGGTTCTTAATATGTTGCAGAGCACCTAAACCCAAACTTGAGTATCACAGAATTTTTTAAAATATACACAGACAGACATATAGATGATAACACTCCATTTTATCACATTTTCCAAACTAGATGTCAACACCCACTAGACTTTTAAAAAGATGATGACTAAAGTTGCAGAGCAGTTACTGAACAACCAAACAAAGCGTTGTGTCTTTTGATAATCAGTTCAAAGATTTAGAACTAGTGTGACGAAAGCCCAGTATGGACTCGACAGCCGAATTACATAATCTAAGAAAGTACAAGATCCTTTAGGGTGGTAACAACCTAGATATCGCTGCTCCAGTCAACAGAATCACTGACTATAAATGCTGCCTGAACTCTCTGTGTTTGCATAGCAATTTTATTCTTTCCTATCATATTAGAAGTGCTATTCTGGTCAATGTCTGGCTTAGTTGTCCATCTCTTGTACGGTGTCGGTGGATCAATGGCATCAAAGTAGCTAGTGTACTCATCAATTGACAAAACGTTTCTGCATAGAAAAGACACAAGCAGAAAGAGGGTCAACTGGAGGAGAGAGAGAGAGAGAGAGAGAGAGAGAGAGAGAGAGAGAGAGAGAGAGAGAGAGAGAGAGAGAGAATCAAGTTGTTGGAGTTCTCATTCTGGATGAAAAACACAGACAACTAAGAAGATTTATGGAGAGGACTTCTCTGCGATTACTCGAGTCCCTGAGAACTTGAGTGATTTTTATTCACTTTACTTGCTCCTATGTATTACCTAGACATCTTCAATAGCAATTTTATTAGATACATAACTTTATCCTTAGAACTTTTGAAACCTTTCAGTAAACTTGACACCATATACTTTCGAAAGCTTTTTGTAACCTTGACACCATATAACTTTTGTTGAACTATTGTTGTTTAAAACTTTTGTGTAGACTTTAGATAGCAAGGGTATGTGTGGGCTTGCTTTTATTTCTCTTTTCAGTGGTATGCCTTCAAGGAACGTCATACATACACGATGAGCAAAATCAATAGAAGACTAGCTGATGGTAGTTATTTTTTATGATAGGGAAAACACAGAATGGAAGATCGTATCGGCTTCCAAAGAAGTTACAATTGTTCAGATACCACAGAAAGAAAAGGCATCTTTTGTCTAGGTGATGTCAAAAACTGCACTCTTTTCTCAAGATAAAGTCGACAGCATCCTCAACAGTATCCACGACCTGCATAGGTAAACAAAAAAGAGTTCGATCAGGATGAGTGATTTTCGAATTCATTTTTAACCTTGGAAAATTTAGAGAGAAGACAAATTCCCCACAAAAAATGTGCACGGTTTTGAAATACTGACATTTCGCTAGGCTGAATAGGGAAAGGGTTCGCTCAGTCATGTTTCATCCAACCAAGTTAGAATTCACAGATCACGCAGAGCATAGCAAATCAAGGTATGTAAGTATGGGACACCTCAAACACTTAAGGCCATGTTTCATGGGCATGCAATTATGAAAAGGAATCCCGTTCTAAGCAATCAAATTCCTAGGAGTGGGTTTTTCTTTTTTCTTTTTCTCCTTTATTGTTTGGTCGAAGAGAGAAATGTCCAATGTGAGTTGCCAAATGAGGTTAAAACATGTCAGAAATGGAATGTGTCTCCAGTCAACATGTACAAAGCGGAGGATAGAAACAGAGTGAAGACCAACATAAGATCCCTCAACAATTTCCCGATCACTGTCCTCCAAATGATTTTACAGTTCACACAAGCATTTTTACAAACCGATTATATAAAACTCATCAAAATCTTGCAAGTCAAGCATTTTTCACACAAAATCCACAGCGATGAAGATGAAGCCATTCTTATGAACTTCAAACTACTGCACAGAAGTTACCTTAAGCCATTATTCTTATTTCTTATCCTCTTTGTGTTTTGAGTCAAAGACCAATCACAAGAACTGCAAATGGGGTGACAGCAACTCAGCCGAGTTGGTAAATGGAACTTCCCAAGCCAATGATGCTTGTCGCTGATGCCTCCATAAAGAATCCAAACAAGTTTCACAATGGCAAGAGAGAGAAAGGATTTCGCCTAGTAGAGGGATGTGAGGGCTATGGAATCAAGAGGCAGGCGAAACTCACGTGGGAAGGATTTGAAGATGATGAATGGAGGGAGGGAGTGAGAGAGAAAGTTATGGTTTTGTAGGATTTAAAGAGGATGAAGCTCAGACTACTGAGTGGGTAGAGTTCGCAAATGTTTTTCTTTTCTAGGAATTCCAGTACCACCTCTACCCGAGCAATCCAATTCTGCATTTTAAAGAGAACCCATAACCTAGGTAATTTGATTCCGCAATCATAAAACCATCCGAAGATGAGTTGCAATGGGATTTCATTTCCTTTTCTTACTCCAAAGTGAACCAAACAAGGCCTAAGTGATTGCACAATGTACTATACTTCTTAATGTTTTCCCGGTGGAATCTAAAATCTGCATTCTCAACCATGACTTTCCACTAGGAACACAGATATAAAATCTCTAAACCAAAGAAGTGAACATGCTGGAATGAACACGACTTGCATACGTAGGAACCTACCATCAACTCACCCCAACATACATACGAGGAAGAGAGAGAGACAGAGATGTGTACATTTTGTTAAGAGTACAAATACTTACCAAGTCCACAGGGAACTCTGAATGATTATCTTTTCCCTTGAATACCCCAGTCCTTGTTAATATAGAAAACCAAGGATCTCCTGCCTAAAGGAGTTGTTGGCAGTATTGGTGATTACGTTTGGAAATAAATTCACTGATATAATAAACTATGATTTTTGGTATGAAATATACCTGCCGTGCACCTCTAATGTCGATTTTTGGATTATCTCCTATCATGTATGGGGTTTTGAAAAAATGAATTCCAGAGTTTCTAGTATTCTCCACATCTAGGTTGCTTAACAAAGATGGCATAAGATTCCTTAACATTGTCTCAGCATTTCCATAGACAAATGGATTTGGTTTCCCGTATGATGTATGCGCCAGCGAAATGGGATGTATTCTGCAGAACATGGACAAGTAAACAATGCGCAACATAAGATTGAAGATTAATGCATGTCGCTATGCTGCATTGAGGCAAATTAGGCCTACACAAGGATCTTATAGGCGAATCTTTAATTTTTTGTGGAGAATATTATATCAAACTCCATGCAGAACTAACCATTGAGAAGCGGAAACCTCACTATTACCTGTTATAGATTGCTTCTAATGCAATCCTAAAAGCTCCCATACCCAGACGTTCAGCGGGAAAGTAGCCTCGCCTTTACACTTTGTCGCTAGTCATCAGCCCGCCTTTAGTTCCACTAAGGTTTCAAAAACTCAAGATTGCAACTCACATCACAAATGGCATAGCATACCTGGTATTCTAGGTCATCATTTGCAAAAAACAGGTGCAGTTGCTTCCCATTCTCCTTTCCAGGAAGCCCTCCAGTTCTCAATATGTCACAGAGCACCTAAACCCAAACTTGAGTATCACAAAATTATTTTAATGTACACAGACAGATAGATAGATGATAACACTCCATTTTATCACTTCTTTCAAACTATATTTCAGCGCCCACTAGACTTCTAAAAAGATGATGACTAAAGTTGCAGAGTAGTTACTGAACAAACAAACAAAGGCCTAGTGTCTTTTGATAATCAGTTCAAAGATTTAGAACTCGCGTGACTAAAAGCCCAGTATGGACTCAACAGCCGAATTAGATAATCTAGAAAGGACAAGATCCATTAGAGTGGTCACAACCTGAATATCTTTGCTCCAGTCAACAGGATGACTGACTACAAATGCTGCCTGAACTCTCTGTGTTTGCACAGCAATTTTTCTCTTCACCATCTCATTGGAAGTGATATTCTGGTCAATGTCTAGCTTAGTTGTCCATCTCTTGAATGGTGCCAGTGGATCAATGGCATCAAAGTAGCTAGTGTACTCATCAATTGACAGAACATTTCTGCATAGAAAAGATACAACCAGAAAGAGGGTCAACCAGAGAGAAATCGAACAGAATCAAGTTGTTGGAATTCGTGTTCTGGGTGAAACAGTATTGAAAACACAGACAACTACAATGATTTACATTAGCATGCCACATTTCTCATTGGACATTGGTCATGGAGATAATCCAACAAATCCTTACCTATTCACCAGTTGTTTAAAAGGTGTGTGGCCCTGTATGACCTGCACATTATCTTGGTCAAAATATGAGAGAAAAACGAAACAAAGTTGTTCTGGACCTGATAACAAGCAAAATCGTGAGGGCAAGCAGATTTTGTAACACGAGAGAGAACTACCTGTGAAGGTAAAATGTTGACTCCTAGTAGTTGACCTAAGTCCTGGGCTCTTTTGGATTTAGAAAAGCCACCTCCTGCATCAGCCATTGCTATTAGCAGCGTGCAGTAAAACTAATTATCGTTTCTTCAAGAATTAACAAGCGAAATTTCTAAGTTCGACCCAATGCTTTATTTCTGTCCTAGTTGATCCTGATTCGACATTAAAAGTTCAAGGGACTAACATATTGAGTGATTATAGGTAAGGGCATCTCAAAAGGCGTCACAGATTCAAATTGCTCGAATGACTTAAACATAAGATGGCAGCAATCTCAAAATCATCAAGACGATTACTATTAGATCTTAAAAGTACCAATACTTGCCGATAACTGAATAATCAACCACAATGAGCGTATGATGCCCAGCATGCAACTTGAAAACTTTAGTTTGACCATCATATCACGGCACTCACCGGTGATGACTCTATAGAACGGTCACATTCGCTAACACACATCGAAAGTGAGAAATGTAATGGCAAAAATTACTAACACATTTAAGCAATCACGAACACTCACCATTTGTTAAGAACACGAAAGGTATCTTCAAATTTCCTGACAAGATGTAGAACATAAAGTAAGTGAGAGAAGGTTACAAATAGCAGATACGAATCTCGATATCCGCCGCCCTTTACTGTTCATCGGAAATTTCGGTAGCAATCAGTTCGGAACGTAGAACATTGGAAGACAGGTGAAACAGCACGATCGCCAGCATGAGATAAGCCACGCAGGTATATCAGCAAGCGATGGTGAAAGCTTTAGCAGAATCGTCGTACAATCTCCTGAGCGAGCGTGGAGAACCGCCGACGGGAGTGTGACCGAGGAGGACCACGCCGTCGATGTCGAAGGCGATGCCGAACGAAGGCCGGCACAGCGAAACCATGATCGTCGATTCTATCCGATCACGGACGAAAAAGAAGAAGAAGAGAAAAAGAGAACATCGGAGAAAATCACGAGCGTAGTCGAAGCACGACCAGAA
This sequence comes from Eucalyptus sp. ANBG9806169, assembly GCA_014182395.1. Taxonomy (NCBI): domain Eukaryota; kingdom Viridiplantae; phylum Streptophyta; class Magnoliopsida; order Myrtales; family Myrtaceae; genus Eucalyptus; species Eucalyptus sp. ANBG9806169. The sequence goes on from CM024574.1 coordinate 32,988,545, forward strand.
CGCACCAATCCGATTGCGAGCTAAGCCGCGAAAACGAGCGCGAGGCGAGCGGGGACGGCTGCTTTCTGCCGCGACTCCGCGAGGCGATGGTGAAAAGCCGGTGCCTCATTTTCCCGTTCGCGGCGAATCGCTTCGGGAGATCGAGGAGCTCGAATCGCCGGAGATGAAGCTCCAAGAAGAACGGAGCGAGCGTCTTCTCGTTCGATGTTCAGGAGCCGTGAGTTGGGACCGTTGGAATGATGGGCGGGCCTCGATAACGGATCGGCCTTTCCTTCGGATCCGAGCTCAACGGTTAAGCTTGATTTTGGTGAACGTTTTTGGGCTGTTTTTGATGGTGGATCGAGCATATCGCGGAGGAGTTCGATGTTTCGGGGACTTCGAGGTTACTGACATATCTGTGATGGCTTCTGTGTACTATAAATTTGATTTTAGGCTTCGCTTCATCCTTAGAAAGTAACCTGAATTCACGAGAAAAACTAAAATGATTTGCGATAATGTCCTATTTATGCCTCATGTGCGATCGGCGCCTTCTTACTCATTATTCACCCATGGACTTGATCTACGAGTGGATTATATGTCAGGATGAGTTTCTCTTTGGTTGCTGACATAGTGGAAGAGAATAAAAGTCTAAGGGTCAGTTCGTTTCTTCACGAAAAATATCACATTTCGAAAAACATTTTTTCCTGGAAGTCATTTTCCAAGAAAATGACTCTATTTTCCGGTGTTCGGCAAAACCTAAAATTTGAGTGGAAAATATTTTCCACCGTTCGTTAGCTCATTTAATTGTTTAAGAAAAATTATCAAAATTTGAATTTTAAAATTTTTAATTGACCAAAAAAATAATTTTATTTTTTATATTTTTTTAAAAAATGAATTTTTAATTATTTATATATATTTTTTAAAATCGAAATTTTTTTTTCTTCTTCTCCTTCCTCCTTCCTCCGCCGCCGCCTCCTTCCTCCTCCTTCCGCTGCCGCCACCTCCTTCCCACCCGACGATGGCCGGCACTGGTGGCCGATCCGGCGAGCTCGAGGCTCGGCCGATCTCGCCCGAGCTCGTCGCGAGCTTCGCCGGCTCTAGCGAGCCGCGAGCTCGCCGGATCTGGCGGCGAGCTCGGGCTCGCCCGGATCGGGAGCCCGAGCTCGCCGCCAGATCCGGCGAGCTCGGGTGAGGCCCGAGCCTCGCCCGGCCGCCGGATCCGGCGAGCCGCGAGCTCCGCCTGGCCGGCCGAGAGCTCCGTCTCGCCCGGGATTTGGCGAGGCCCGATCTCGGCTTCACCGGATCGGGCTAGGCGAAGCCTCGCCGGCCTAGGGCAAGGCCGGCGAGGTCGTCGGCCGCTGGCTTGCGGCCGGTCGCCGGACGCCGCCGTGGCCGGTCGGGCCAAAGAAGAAGAAGATGAATAGGAAAGAAATAAAAGAAAAAGAAAAGACAAGAAATTAAAAACTCAATTTAAAAAAAAAAAAAAAAAAAGAAAGCATAAAAATAAAATGAAAATGTATTAATAAAAAAAAAGTAAGAGGGAAGAAGTCATGGAAAATGTTTTCCACTTTTCAAAAGTGGAAAACGTTTTCCTCACTTTAAATGTTGTTTTTTCCAATGATGGAAAACATTTTCCTTGACTAGTTCATTTTCCATGAAACGAACACCGGAAAATCCGGAAAACATTTTCCCGGAAGTCATTTTCCGCGAAACGAACGGACCCTAACTGTGAGATTCTGAGGCGGCTAATGCATCTTTTATGACTTCACTGTTTGACTTTGACAATTCTTGCTCCAGTTCCTGAGGAACATTGATATGTAGTTACAAAGTCAGATCATAATTCATCCATGTACTATTTATTACTTCACGTGAGGTTTATTTGATAATTCATGCATAAACTTTGATCTAGGTGTGTATCCAGTGAGGCCACAACCGCCCGCGGTCGGAGGACGTGAAGGAGTTGGCGAAGTACACTTAGCTGGCTCTGCCGTGAAGGATCTTTCTCCTGGCGATTTGGTCATTCCATCTCCACTCTCTTTTGGTAAAACATTCTTTCAGTATTACCTAAGTTTTAAAATGATATTAGATTAACTGTGCATCAGCCATGCTCATCTAGTTGATCACTTCTGAACAATTTCTTACTCAGCCAAAGGATATAATCTTCTATATTTGATGGAGCATGTTTAACGTTTAATTTGATTAGATGCAGAACAGAAACGAGTGAAATATCAACCAAAAGAAAGATTGAAACTGTTATGCACATCTTAGTGATTGTCATCTTAAATAAACGATACTTTTGCATTCCATTAGAACTGACTTGTTTTCGTTCTGCAGAACATCTGTGCCTAGCACTTAGCCCATTGTAAATTTGAGTGTGTTGAAAGGTGAAATAGTTTTTGTGCTCGGACATGGCAGACTTACATTGTGAAAGACCAGACTGTATGGCAAAAAATTGATAAGAATTCTCCTATTGAATATGCTGCGACAATTTCAATTAATCCTCCGACCGCTTTGAGAATGCTTGAAGACTTCACCACTTTGGAACCAGGTATATAGACAGTACAGGAGTCTCTTAGCTGTCCCCCAACTTTCACCGTAAGCAATTTATCCTAAGTTGTCCTAATCAGCTGTGATCATTAGGGGATTCGATTGTGCAAAATGGGGCTACGAGTATGGTGGGTCGATGCCTCATCCAAATTGCGAAATCCCGTGGCATCCATAGCATCAACATAATCAGGGACAGGTGCTCTCTTGAAAGCTTTCAGTAACCTTGATACCACATAACTTTTGTCAAACTACTGCTGTTTAAAACTTTTGTGTAGACTTTAGATAGCAAGGGTATGTGTGGGTTTGCTTTTATTTCTCTTTTATGTGATCTGCCTTAACCATTGCTAGGAAGCCCTTTTTTTTTTTTTTTTTTTTTTTTTTTTTTTTTTCTGGAACGCATTGAGCTCTTGTCTACTCAGCTTCTGAAGTAGCTTTTGATGGTTACACAGCTTGAATTATATCTGAAATTCAACCTCTGTGATGACAAGTTGGAACTCTTTGGGGACTAAATTACTTGTGGCAACTCTGTCTTTTCCTGTTCTAATTATGAATGTTGCCGGTGGACTAAAAGTTATGAACAATTGCCAGATGCACAAATATGTTGATTATGTTCGGTTGTGGCGGTGATCTATCAATTTACAAATTGAAAATGTGCCAAAATATTTAGCATTCTGGTATCTCTGGTTTGTTTTTTGGAAGCTGGTGTGATTGATTGAGATCTCTTGCATCGAATAATAGGGAGAAGTGGACCTTGAGCTTGTGTTACTGTAGCTGACCCTTTTAAGCTTGAAGTAACATTGAGTGTGATCACTGATTTGAGGAAATCATAATCTTTGGCTAGGTGCTACAATGGGCAGGAATTTATGTGGCTGACTGAGCATTAGTACATGCATTGGCATGCAAGAATGGTTATGTTATGAGGGCATTTTGAGGAACTGATTATATTGAACTTATCAAAGAAAATAAGAAGGTACTTTAGGTTCGTGTAGGTACATCAACTAACACCCTTTAATCTCCCAATAGACAGATGAGGTTTTGTTATGAGGTAACATGTATTTGGAAAGACTAGACGGACTTGTTTTTTGAATCTATCGAAGGCGAAGGCAGTTAACTGTAGTGTGAATTGAACAGAGATCTTTCTGCATTGCTTATCAAAAGTGACTTGTTACTGTTGATGCTTCTTCTACTATTTTTGCAGTCATCATGTGTTCTAGACATTGATTGCTGGTATGTTTAGATCATCATATTGCTGGGCATTGGTAATTCCATCTTTTTCGGTTGCTGGTGGAAACTTCCTTTTAGTATATCTAAGACCTCTCTCTGCTTTGCAACTTCTTTTGGAGTGAAATTTTCCTCCTTTTCTTTTAATTATGTGATGAGATACAAAAAGAGGTCAGAAAACACTTTGTGGTGCTTGACGCATTAATTTAGTAGGGCTCTCTCAGCCAGCTTATTAGTTCATGCTATGACATCTGAGCACAAATTTGGTAGAATTCTTATTTGTTTTCCAACTTAGCAGTTAGCACTACATATTGGTAACTAAATTTGAATTTTACCGTGCTTTCATGGCCGTCCTTTTCTTGTGACAGAGCTGGCTCTGATGAAGCAAAAGAGGCGTTGAAGAAACTTGGTGCTGAAGAAGTGTTCACTGAGAGCCAATTAGAAATAAAGAATGTCAAGAGTCTACTGGTATCATCCATCCATTAATCCATTCTACCATATTCTCATGCATGAAACACATCCATGTTTGGCCATCGGCACTTGAGTTCTTTATTTACATCTTATTGACCTGCTACTAGGATGATCTAAAAGAACCTTCCCTTGGATTAAACTGCGTTGGTGGCAATGCTGCTTCCTTGGTGATGAAATTTTTGAGGTGTGACAAGTGTTAAATTCGTGTTTAGTGCTTCCCTTATCTTTCTGTAGAGAGCTGATTTAGTTTTGTTCTCAGGTGGGGAGGAACCATGGTGACATATGGTGGGATGTCTAAGAAACCAATTACAGTGTCAACTTCATCTTTTATCTTCAAGGTAAATTAAGAAGCGGCGAACTAAATTTTCCACCGATGGTTAGGAGGTTATTTCAGTCAAGCCATACAATTTGATTTGTCTACGTTTCGGTCTCGGTCTTGGTCAATGCCCTATAGTTTTATTTTTTTGTCTAAATTTGGCCCAAAATCTCAATTTCAGTATTTGACGCAACCAAATTTGAGCGAAAAAAATTATCCCTGGAGTCAAGACTAAGGGGAGTACATAAATCAATGAGACAATGGTTCTTATGGTTTGCAGGATCTTTCTTTGAGGGGATGTTGGCTGCAGAATTGGATGAGTTCAAATGATGTAACAGGGTGCAAAAGAATGATAGATCACTTGCTTGAGCTAGTGCAGGATGGGAAGTTAAAATACGAGTATGTCTTCAGTAACCACCACTCAAATTGCTGTATTTAGGTCTCCATATCTTTATAGTGTCTCTAATAGTATTTATCTTCAAGATAGTGTGCTTGGATTGTGGATGCATATGAATTTCTCCAAAACTGCAGGACGGAGCTGGTTCCTTTTAGTGATTTCCACATTGCACTGGATAAATCATTGGGGAAACTTGGAAGCCATCCTAAGCAAGTCCTGAAGTTCTAGGGCTACTGAATATTTAAGGGCAGTGAGAAGATCAAAATTCTGCATCATATCCTTCAAATGATCAGCTGTTATGAAGTTGAGGCACTGGATCAACCGGGCACGATAACTATGTATCTTTTCTGTTATTATTATTCTCTTTTCATAAGTTATGCATCTTTTCTTTTGAGGTAATTTCGTTGCTATTTATTTTCAGCAATTTCCATTCTGAATTTGTTTTGCATCATGCCTTCCAATCTAAAACTAATCTCATGCTCTGCCAAAACATGATGGCTGAATTTGGAGATCCAAACATCGGCCCGCTTGGTATTGGAAGGGTCCAGAAAGGTTTCAGATTTGCCAATTACGATTCTCCTATACACGTAATAAGGAACATTGGGATACTTACCAAAAATCATGTAATCAACGTGGCATGGATTGAGAAAAAGAGCAAGAAGAACCATAAATTCTTCATTTGATCTAACCTAATTCAAATGGGATGCAGAGGGAAAACATAGAATGGAAAGATCGTGTCAGCTTCCAAAGAATTGACGATTGTTCAAATACCATGGAAAGAAAAGGCATCTTTCGTCTAGACAATGTCAAGGACTGCACTCCTTTATCAAGATAAAGGAGTTGGACCAGGATGAGCGATTTTCAAATTCATTTTTAGCCTTGGAAAATTTAGAGAGAACAAATTCCCCACAAAAGTGTCTTCCTATCATGCATGATTTTGAAATACTGACATTTTGCTAGGTCGAAGAGATGGGCCTCGCAAAATGGAAGATTATAAGTGATTGGAAGATTATCCACGCTGACACCTCAAAACACTTAATATAATGTTTGGTTAATGGTCATGGAATCATGAAAGGAATCCCAAACCGTAAAATCAAATAGAGGACAATAATCGGGAAAATGTTTAGGGATCTTATGTGGTTCTTCATCTTGTTTCTATCCCTAGTTTTCCGTTATTCGCTTGTATACGTTGATTGGAGATGCATTCCCTTTCTTACACATACAACATATTTGTTATTTTAAGAGATGGGCTTCATTCGGTGAGCATAATTCAACATGGAATTTTAGTCTGACCCCAACTTAAGAAAAGAATTTCTGAATCAATTTAGTAATTTATATATTTTTTTTTGATGACCTGGGAATTGCCAACGTTAACCCGAGGTGGATTGAGCCACCACCAGAGACCCGACCGCGTTTGAGTCGCGCGAACGCAACGCCTTTGGGATTCGAACTCTTCCCCTTCGTGAGGGGGAGAGCTCGGCTAGCTGCGCCACCACGGGCGGTGGTAATTTAGACTTTTTTGTTTCTCAAAAAATAAATAATTTGATAAATATTTTCCTAAAAATGATCATTTATATCACTCGAAATAATTATTTAATAAGAAATATTTTTATTATTCATAATAATTTATGTCTAGATATTTTTCGTTGAAGGTAAACAAATTTTTAGTTCGTTTATTTTTATAAGCAATATAAATAATTATTTTTATGAAATGTATTTTAAATCATTCTCTAATCAAAGATACACTCCCTTTACATTTGTGCTGTAGTTCCATCTTCACCTTCAATTGTATTAATTAATCATCCGAGCCAAAAGTAAATCAAAATATTTTGTGCTCTGAATAGGCAATTATATTCTAAACAGCTTTTCATCAGCAAACATTTAGTTTTTCTCATGGACCAATGGCGTCTGTTTTTATGGTCCTCGTAGTAAAAAATTAGATTGGAAATTAGAACACCTTTTGAATAGAGGAGATTATGTAAAGCCAAAAGAAGCAACATGGACGGACCACTTTTCTTAGCCGTCGCATCAACAAACAAACGGAGAAAATGATGGAGATGCAATCCTATTTTGATGATAGCTTAGCAGTGTACTAATTGCCGGCCAACAGAAGCATGTGATCATTGTCTTTTACCGAGACAATGAATGATTAGATAGTGCATCTACTTTCGGACAAGGATGGATTCCCATTATATTATTTTGTGCTTGGCCTACAATCAGGCGCAAGGGAGAGCATTAAATTCCAAATATAAGCCTATTGACATTTCTCTATTGGGTGCTTAAATCAGAAGAAAAACAACGTCATCTTATCATGTCATGCTGTCGTCGTTACACTTAAGTAGTAAAAAATAATTGAAACATCACATTAGATGATTTCAATGAGATTTAGCTAAAATGTTTTATTGCATTTTCCCTTGTAAGTTTAAGACTACGTTATTTCAATTAAAAAGTTCATACTTTGATAGGTTTGAAATTTCGATATAATAATTTGAGGAGAGATTGTGCAATTATCTCGGAAATATGACAATTCGGTTTTCTCAATCTCGTGCTCGCACTCAACTCAATACAATATATATACTCGCATCAGACTCGATCCAACTCTAATATTAAAAACTAAATTATAGTGTAAAGCTTCGAACTCCATCTCAAGTTCTCATAAAAAATTTCAAAAATAATGATTTTTTTCATTGTCTTTAGTAAAATCCTTTAAATTATTAACAAGGCTCGCAAGTTACATTAATGTAGTATTACAAAATTTGACACCTATCCATATTGTTAAGTCCAAATACATAAAAGAAGGGGTGAAGTGTTTTTTTATACATATAAAAATATTTATCTTTCTAGAACCAGCACATTATTTAAAAATATTTTTTATATGCAATTAAACTGTTAATTTGCAATAAGAAACTTATAGAGTTTAGGGAAAAAGAAATTACAAAAGCTATTTATAGAGTTTCAATTAGGATATGCTTTCTCTTCTAGCTCTAGCAGCCCCATTAGATTGAAATTCACTACTTCGGCCAATAGTGCAATTGCCAAGAACTTTGTATCGCGTAGACTCGACTCCTCCTACGGCTATCTCACTATAGACTAAATAATTATTAAATCTCTTTCAATAGCTGTTCTCACATCTTGTGCACACAACTCGGTAGACATATTCTCCCCCAAAATTATTTAATCACATTTCTAAGCATTTACAAATAATCATTTGCATATTTCGTCTCTTACCTAAACAATTGCATTCTCTCTAAGCATGCCACTTCTTCCGTGTGTATACAAATGAATTTGGTACCCTTGCTAACTTTTAGGATCAAAACTAAATATATTATAATGAAATAGCAAGAGATAGATCTCAAGAACACTCAATGTGTTTTGATTTTTCTTGCTGCAAGCATTCAATCACAAGCTACATTTTACTCGTAGTTTGTCCTTATAGGCCTCCAAAAACAACCTTCCTGTTTCAACCATATGATTCAAGTCGATCACAGAATGAGTTTCATTTCATCACACGGAAAAGAGACATTTGGAAGGGGTACTTAGAGATCATCAACAAATGAAAAAATCAAAATGATAAGGAGAGTGAGCATATGTCACGCCCCTATCTTCGGTCACACGCCCATCCCTCACCTTGATCGATTAAAAATTTGCAATATCCCAGGACGTATCGCCAACCCTTTCATTTTCATATGCACATGCGGAAGCAATTAAAAATCCCTAGATAATAAAACATTGGGATAGAACAGTAGGACTAAATTTCAAACTCTTAAAATTTTTCACTCTTATATACAAGGTGAACTATTACATTTAATTCCCATTAAGCCAGTTTAAGAACAAGGTCTACAAGCAGAAGTGGGGTTCTACAAGCTACGGGTCCACGTCCTCCTCTTCATCATCCTCCGCACTCCAACTGGAGCCTTCAGCAGACTGCACCGGGCTTTCGAGATCTTCAAAATCCAAGTCTATCGCATCTAGGAACCTGAAATGGTTATTCAATAACCAATGAGACAATGTCTCAGCAAGTTCTATCCCCTAAGACCTGATTAGTAAACTAATACACCTTAGGGTTGCCTATGCAAACATGAGTTAGAGGAATTACCTTGGCCTCAGATTCCACCTACATATTAGCACATATCAAATAGGCACCCAAGCAATCACATCACAGATCGAAGCATTGATCAAATCGACCTAGTCGATTACATGTCAACAAGACCACTCATCGGTCATTTCCATTCAATCAATCAATTCACAACATCATATCAAAGCAATGATCAATCGACTTAGTTGATTATATGTCATCACGACCCATGCTTGGTTGGCACATTTAATACTATCTATGAAGTCTTATCAAATCAGGACTGCTCACCCAAAGCTAACAAATAGATAGTATAGCTCGCCCAAAGCTGATAAAGTAGGGCCCCAAGCCAATTTAGTATACTATATATGCTCACCCAAAGCTGATAATAAATTGCTCGCCCAAAGCTGATAATAAGGTATATTGCTCACCCAAAGCTGACATATCGCTCGTAGGTCGATATAATATATCGGTATATTGCTCACCCAAAGCTGACATATCGCCTGTAGGCCGATATAGTATACCATCTCCATCGTCCAATATTCCTATTATTTTTATCATACCCGATAAAAATAGCCGTGTGTGGGTACACGGTTGGCCTTAGCCAAAATACTATAATTTCATTTTTCATAATTCCCACCATTCTCTATAGTCCACAAAAAATTTTGGCATTATCAACCGATGCCCGGTTATTTTTCAATTGATTTTTCCAAAGTTATTTAATTTAGGAATAAATCCTAAAATCACTCATAAATCAATTTAGCACAAAATAAAACTCAATTAAATAAACGTACTACACCACGATCATCAGCATAAAATCTTGGTCACCGACCATCCCAGTTGAATTTTCGGAAAAATAAATAATTAAATAATTAATTTCGAAAATCAAATAAATAAATATTAAAAATCCAATTTAGGCCCATAATGCCTAATTGGAGGCTAAGACGAGCCCATAAAATTACCGAGACTTGTTCAATAAATAATATGGCATTTCTATTCATTAATGACTAAATCTAACCACCTAACATGCATCATTAAGTCTTTAATTTAATTAATCTAAACTAATCTAACCACTTTTCGACTCCCACGCCTTGCAAGGAGGTAGGGCAAAAGTCTGAGAGTGAGTGTTAGAATAAGAATATAGTAGGATTGACCAAAAAAAAAAAAACTAATCTAATCACTTAATTGCATTTAATTAAATCTAACCAACCCTAAGCATAATTAGCAAACTGCAAAAGCTTTAGTGAGTAAAACTCACTTGGGAAAAGCGAAGATTGGACACCGTGACGACGATGCGATGGTGGCTGAAATCCAAACTTTCGGTGGCGTCGATGCACCCTCGGGCCGGCCCAAGAAACCTTGCAAGCCCACAACAAGTGCTGGGCTTGATCTTGGGCTTGGGCCTGCTGAACTGGGCTTGACTTCACAGGTTTGGGCCGCTAACTTCTTGGGCCAATGTTGGGCTGAACTTCAAGACTGAAAGATGGGCTGTAACTTAAATGGACCAAGCTGAAGCGGGCCTAAAAACTGGCTGCTGGACTGAAATGTGGGCTTCGATTGGGCTTGGAAAGAATTCACAGGCCGTTGATGCGGGCTTCGAGAGGTCTTCTTGCTGGCTTGTTGACTCGGTGAAGCTTGGACTTCGGTGGCGCTGAAGACGCGTGGGCGATCAATTTACCGGCTGAAGAAACCGATGAACTCACCTCCACGTGCGGGAAAATGGAGATGGGATCATCTCGGTGAAATCCTGCACGAAGCGAGGAAAGTAGCTGGGTGCGTGGCCGCATGAAAGTGGATGGGAATCGGTGGAATGGAGTCAACTTTGGGGAGGGCTTCGCTGGTTTGTTGACCCGTTTGCTGGCACCGACAAAAGCAGACGAAGAAGCAGCTAAATAGATGGGTGAAAAGACAGTTTCGGTCAAAAGATAGAGGTGTTGCTGGTTTCATTGACTCGGTTGAGCAAAGCTACGAGGAAATGAAGTGGAGCGGCAACAGCAAGAGAGAGAATGAGTGGAGAGGATGGGTAGTAAGAGAGAGAGAGAGAAAAATGGAGAAGCTGCGAATATCCAAGGGAAAAGAACGTGTGACCGAATGAATAAAGAAAAACAAGGAGGTCGGTCGTGGATGGAGGGCAGCAACAAACGTGCGAAGGAAAATTGAGGCTAGGGAAAGAAAAGTCAAGAAGAATATCTAAATCATCATTTCTTTGGCCTGAAAGGTCTCCATACTTATCCTTTGATGTCCCCCAAATACTTTCTTACATGATAATCCATAATTAATAAATTTTTGATGTCAAATATTGAAGCCCCCACCTAGCTCCGAATTTCTTAAAAAAATGAGCTTCAATTTCAACACAAATTTCCTCAATTGATGTCCAATTTTGCCAAGGAAAAAGCCCACATCAATTCCACAAGTCCCCATCACCTAATAGCTCAATATAGAAGCCAAAATTCCCTTTAATTTGACCCATTCGAATTTTTGTTCGTTTTTGAATTGTCCGGAGTGATTTTCCGTAAAAACCCCAAACTCGACGGAATTTCTCCGAAAGACAAGACGGCGTCATATAAATGAACCGTGACATGCTCGAACGTTTGATTCCCGAAACCGAATTCAATTTCATGGTTAAAATCGATCGAACGCGATTTTAGTCCGATCCGACCTATTGAGTAGCTTTTAGGGATTTTACCGTGATTGTATCCCTTAACGGCTTTACCCAATAGATTGGTTAACTCGTGGGTGATCAGCTCAGAGAAAAAGGATCATCGGCGCGTTGACGAGATGCCCATTTCATATATTCGGAACGGGATCGAAATTCAGGATGTCACAGCAGAAGTTGGTAAGTTTATAAATTGACTTATTATAGTGTTTGCAATTTATTTATAATGCTTATAAAATTTCCAAAGAGTTGGTATTTAATTCATTTCAAAGTTGGTAAATTTCTAACGGCAATGATAAGTTATTGAAGGGTTATTCGGCAATCAAATTGACGGTCATGCTTTTCTTTTATCGACTGTACTAGATGTTAATGTTGGCTGGGTCTACCTGTGTGGGGCCCGGTTAACGTTAATAAATAAAAGAAAAGGTCAAAAAGTCAAAAATGCAATAAAGGAAAAGAAAGGCGGGCTGCTCATTCGGAGAATACAGGAAATGGGCTGCGACATCCGGTGTAGAATTGAAGGCCAAGTTGACTCAAATTTCAATATGTTTTTTTAAGACCGAGACAGATGAGTTGAGACAGGCGAGTCCATCAGTTTCATTTGTCAATACGTTTTGTTCATTGAACACTTTTTCTAAATTATCTCAAATTTCTCTAATCGCGATTAGGATTTCTTACTTCATATCCGCTTTTATAGTGACGAAATGTCATTATATTGTTGATATTAAATCTCTAATATATTACTAAAGAAGAACCTCCGTGCATCTTACTATTTTTTGTGATTAGTGAAAGTTTTTGAATTGTCCATAATTTTTTTCGCATTGAATTTTCCACGTAAACTTGTCATTATTTTTATTCATTACGAGATTATATTGCGGGAATATATTGCCTGTTATTATAGGGGTTGAGTCGATTTTGGTCCATTTAATCTTGGGAAGAAATTGATTCTACATTAGGTTAATTTTTGATGAATTGTTGCCGGTTCTCTCGAACTTTGTATCAATAATTTTGGAAATCCATCAAGTAAGGGAAATTTTCCGCACTTTCCTTTGACTACCCTGCGTTCAGTCCCGAAAGCTAGCGCCAGCCACATCTTTGATTTTTTGTCTCTTCGACCAATAGCATTTGATTTTATGGTCTTCGTCGTCGTGAAAAAGTATGATTTCTGCCCCAGTCGTGTCCTCATCGGCCCAAAGCATCTTACTTGCTTTTCCCAGAACTGCCCCAGTCAATAACACTTCAATTCGTGTTATATTATGATCTGAGAAATGGATGTTTACTGCGGGGTTCGTCCAAATCGGTTTCGTCCAGGGGAACGATAAGAAGAGATGCTCCAATATTCCTTTTTTCAAACTTTCTTGCAAGATTGATTGCAGTTTTATTTTTCAAGAGTCGTGCTTTGATTGGATATGTTCATGTTTCGGAGGAGGCTTGTGAAATTTTGAAGATGACTCGCATCATACTTGTCAGCATGCAGGGATGGAACTATCATATATTTTTAGTGGGGTCAATGCCCTAAAGACTGTAAGATAAGGTATTTCATTTAACAAAAAAATTATAAAGATGCAATAGAGCTATTTATTGATTTGTAAGTAGTTTTTCTATGCAAAGTCTAACTTAAAATCAATGCTTTGACATTGAATCATGAATGTGAACAAAATTCGGTTTCAAATCCTTGTGCTCGAGCTCGACTCAATATAATATATAGGGCTAGAAATTGAAATCAATTCAACTCCATTATTAAAAGTTTGATTCTACTCATTTGACTTGTTACGTAGGATGTTTCTTTGTATTTTTCCTAATCATATATTGTACCTTCTGCATAGCCTAGTCATGCCATTTGATTGCTTTATCTTCCGACTCTATCAAGCCTTGTGTTTCATTGGTGGTATGGTTGTCTAGTAGTGCAATGTCTAAGCCTGATAATTTCTTGATAATTGTTTATCTTTATACTTTTCTGTTTTTTGCGTCACAAAGAAGTTTATAGTACATGGAAAGACAAGATACTGGTTTTGATTTCTTGCAAGTTAGCACATGGTCCCTTAAGAGGGCAATGAGGCTAAGCCTAATCACATCGATGAACAATGGAAGTTACTAAAAAGGCAAGATACTGGTTTTGATTTTAGTTGGATTTTATTTCTTTAGATAAATTATAAGGATCCCATCCCACTGCTCCTTTTGCTCTTCCGATTTCCACCTTTTGGCAATGGAAAACCGTAGCCACAACAACACCGATATAAATTAAGGAATCGTTATGCTAGCTGAATCCTATGAGAAACAATTGATGTCGTCTCATCCATTGATCGTCAAACACTCTGGATTATATGTCACAACCGCACTTCCATTAACTCACGGAACACTTCTTGGATATGTCCTTCCTCAGCACTTCATTTCGAGTTGGGATTAATAGTTCCCCCCCGCGTACATATTGGAGTACGAAGTCACCGAAAAAATCGAATAAAATAGTCCGTTCTATTTTGCAGGTATCACTAGCTGACTTAGTTCCGATGACTCTCTTCGGAATATGAGACAATAATAGAGCAAATTTGTCAAATGGTTCTCCGTCTAGAGCAGGAACTCTTTTATTATGTATGTTGGATTGATTGGTCGATTTACGACATTTTGTATAGAAATTACGAAAAAATGCAAATAGTTATAATTCGTTATAATTCAAAAATTTATTTATCGATGACTATAAAACTACTCATGTATTATAAGAAGAAATTCGAAAAACCCTCCAACACAAAAGTTATTCATCACATCGAATCTCCAACATTGTATAGTAGAGTAGACGATCTATCACCGTGCATCATTCAAGTTTCACACACAAACATAAATAGAAGCCTCTAAATTCATAAGCATACAATAAGATAAGAAAGACTATTGTCATTTCTATCTCATTTATTGTCTAGATTAGATGGGCCGCTCCATCCAGTGCTCACAATCAGGGCATTTGTACTTGAAAAAAGCTAGTACTCTTTCATGCTTGCACTTCTCACGGATAAGTACAAATGGTCTCCCCCTTCGGCCCCACAGCCACCACGGCCCCCACGGCCACCACGGCCCCTAGCGACCTCCATGGTCCTGGTGGCCCTGGCGGCCCCGGCGGCCCCTGCGACCCCTTCTCCCCCTGCGGCCCCTGTGGCCCCTGCGGCCCCTGCGGCCCCTTCGGCCCCTTCTCCCCCTGTGGCCCCTGCAACCCCTTCTCTCCCTGTGGCCCCTGCGCCCCCGCCGTCGGATGCAGTAGAAAAGGAAACCACAAAGCATGACGGCAACAATGACTAAACCAACAATAACCCACGTTGGAGTGTTGTTGTCATCGGATGATATGGAATTCGGATTGATCCATGCCGTTGGAGGAGGAAAGTATTGGAAACACGGATAAGTTTGTGGACAGTTACTTTTCTCCATCAAGAAAACTCTGTGGAGGTAGTTCAATGTGAGTGGTGTGTAAACAAACATATTATGAAGCATCAATCCAAGAGCCAATTTACTCTTTTATCATGATGAATTGATCATATGATCCAGCGCGAGATCGAAATGATTCAAGATGGAATTCAACGAGATATAATATGAGTGGAAGTAGGTGCTTGCACATATACCTTCACAAGAAGAACCGAGCAAATCGGTGAATGATGTTGCACCAATGTTTATGCGACTTGCAAAGAAGTTAGAATTTTCGCTTGGTGGAGGACAGCCCTATATATGCCCCGTGAACGCTCCCTCCCTCCCTCCCTCACGTGGTGGGTTTTTTTTTTTTTTGGTCAAAAGATAATAATTTTCATTACTAGTCAACTAAAGGGGCACCGTTAGTTGAAACGTCCAAACATAGAATTAAACATAGAGAACGAGGAGAATTAGAAGTCCAATTGCTGGAAAATGACCTGTCTTTTTTTTAACAAATGCATCACCATTCTTTTTTGAGGATGTAGTGTAATGATTGAAGCATCCGGTCAAAAAGTTGAGAAATTTTATTCACGTGCCAAAATAGAAAAAATTATAAAAAAAAAAAATCATAAATCAATTATAATTGTGCACAATTCAATTATAAATAATTTTTTAATCAATTGAGTACTAAATCTTTTATATTTATATCAATTCAATTCGTCCAATCAAAATTGGCCGCTCGGCACTAAAATGAACACAAGGCGTTTTACGGGCGCTTTTAAGACGTTACGTGGATATTTTTAACAATATTTGAATTTTTTTTTCGATTTTCATTCCTATTTTTCTTTTTATATTTACTTTTCTTTCTTTTTTTCCTTTTCTCTTTCTTTCTTTCTTTCTTTTTTTCACTCGCTTCTTCCTCCGGCTAGTCGCCAGCTACCACTGGAAATGAAGGTCCAGGAAGAAACTTGTCGAGCTTCAACTACTGTCCAAGCTCGATCACGTCTTCATGTGTGATGTTTTTTCTTTTTGGTCAGTCTTCATGTGTGATGTTCAAGAGCTGGAAATTAGGTCCATTAAAATGATACACGTGTTTGACTAATACGGTCTTAGGGAATAAGATTTTGGTGAATGGCCAAGAAAAACAATTAGGTTTGAAATGAGAAATTATTATATGCTCTATAAAATATGTGATTGAATATCATCTCAATCATTAACAAGATAGATCTGAGCTCACGGGATCAATCGTTGAACTGAGTTTCCACATGAGATTTATATATCATATAGTAAAATTTCATGCAAAATGGGGTTATAGACGTGACCTGAAAAATAAAATTCACTCTACTATCCAAAATCAAGTACACAAAAACTTATTCTAAAAATGTAGGAAAATGTTCTAAGATCGTCCTGAACTTAAATTGTCTTAGATAGACACATCAAACCTCAGTCCTCGCGTTGGTCAATTCTTGTCCACATCTCTCTTATGGTCACGTGACTCCTGTCCGAACAATATTAAAAGACAGCCATGTGGCCAGCTAATTAGAACGGTGGAATTAAAGAAGAAACGTGGGAAAAACGAGGCAAAGTCCATCGTCTCGTCACCGTGGGCCACGATAGCGTGTTTTTAGAATCTTGTCCCTCCGACTTTATCCGCCATCACATCGTTTTCTCCCCCAAACTGCGGGACTCTCGAGTCTGTCGCTCCCCTTTCGTCGCAATGATCATTCAATGCCATAACAAAAGACGCTGGATAGACCCGACAAATGCATAAATTGAATCTAGTCGAAAATGGTCAAATTCAAATTAACATATTTCATTCATTTTGATTTATTTTTATGCAATACAAATCACGTTACTCATACTTGACCTAATTCATATTTGATTTGATTCATATTTTTAAAACACTTCAATATTTAAACTAATTTAAGAAAACCCAAAATGAAATGAGAGTAAATTGTGAACTTATTTAATACCCATATTATTTTGAATTTAAGTCATTCATATGATCAAAAAATAGTCTTATAACCCATTTTAACAAGTTCATTGTCAAATAAACATGATATCCCGACATTTATGAAAAATGATCCCAATTATGTCACATCGCACATACATGTAAGAAGGAAGATTGGGACATCTCCCAAAAATCAAGTATGTAATCGACATCGCATCGGTTAAGAAAAGAGCAAGAAGAACCATATATTATTCCTTTAGTTCTAGTTGATTCAAATGGGATGCTGACTACCTTTGGGGAACGACATATGGGAAACGCAATCAGCAAAATACATAGAAGACTAGTGACTAATAGTCACTAATTAAGATATGAAAAAACATAGATCGGAAAGATTGTGTCGGATTTCAAAGAATTGATAATGTTCAGAAACCATAGAAAGAAAAAGGCGTCTTTTGTGTTGAGAACCCCACTCCTTTCTCAAGATAAAGTCGATAGCGTCCTCCATGGTGTCCGCGACCTGCATAGGTAAGCATAAAAGAGTTCAACTGGGGTAAGCGATTTTTCGATACACTTTTAACCTTGGAAAATTTGGAGAGAAGACAAATTCCCCGTAAAAGTTGTTTTTACTTGGGCATATTTTGGAAATATTGACATTTTGCTAGGCTGAAGAAGGAAAAGATTCAATCATGTTTCATCCAACCGATTTAGAATTGACTGATCACCCAAAGCATAGCAAATCAAGGTATGTAAGTATAAGAGGGTTTTTCTACGCTGACGGCTCAAAACCACTTGAGGCCATGTTTGGTTCATGGCCATGGAATCATGAAAAGGAATCTCAATCTAAGCAATCAAATTCCTAGACATGGGGTTCATTCTCTATTGTTTGGTTTCAAGTTACTTATGAAGGGAGAAATGTCTGATGTGAGATGCAATTTGAGGTAAAAACATGTCAGAAATGGAATGTGTAAAATATTTCTTCCATCCACATATCTAAAATGGCTAATGAAAAACTATAGTATTGGTTAAAGCTCAATATATTCTTACTTTTCCAAAAAAAAAAAAAAAAAAAAAAAAAACTAGGGATAGAAACATAATGAAGAACAACAAACAATGCCCTGGCAATTTCCCGATTATTGTCATCTAAAATGATCATATAGTTCACACAATCATTTCACAAACACATTACATATAGTTCCTCAAAATTGAGTAAAGCATTTCACACATAATTTGCAACAATGAAGATAAAGCCATTCCCGCGTAACTTCAAACTACTTCACAGCTGTTACCTCAAGCCATTGTGATATGCTTATCCTTATTGTGTTTTGAGTCAAAGACCCAATCACAACAACAAATGGAGTGACAACAACTCAGCCAAGTGTGTTAATGGAACTTTATATCCCCACCCAAGCCAACGTGATGCACGTAGTTGGAGAGAGAGAGAGAGAGAGAGAGAGAGAGAGAGAGAGAGAGAGAGTTCTGGCTTTGTAGGATTTGAAGATGATGAAGCTCAAGAGTACTGGTGATTATGTCTGGAAATAAAATTACTGATATGATAAAATACAATTCTCAGTATGAAATATACCCATCATGCACCTCTAATGTTGATTTTTGGGTTATCTCCTATCATGTATAGTGTTCTGAAACAACGAATTCCGAGTATGTATTATTCTCCACATCTATGTTGCTTAACAAAGATGGCATAAGATTCCTTAACACGGTCTCAGCATTTCCATAGACAAATGGATTTGGCCTCCCATACGATGTATACGCCAGCGGAATGGGATGTATTATGTAGAACAGGGACAAGTAAACAATGCATAACATGAGATTGGAGATTAATGCATGTCACTATGCTGCATTGAGGTAAACTAGGTCCACACAAGGATCTTATAGGCCATTCTTTAATTTTTGTGTGGAGAATATTAGATCAAACTCCATGTACAACTAAACATTGAGAAGCTAAAACCTATCTTACCTGTTATAGATTGCTTCTAACGCAATCCTGAAAGCTCCCATACCCAGAGGTTCGGCAAGAAAAGTAGTCCGCCATTGCACTTTGTTAGCTAGTCATCAGCCAGTCTTTAGTTCCACCAAGGTTTCAAAAACTCAAGATTGCAGCTAGCGTCACAAATGGCATAGCTTACCTGGTATTCGAGGTCATTATTTGCAAAAAACAGGTGCGGTTGCTTTCTAGCCTCCCTTCTAAGAAGCCCCCCCGTTCTCAATATGTCATAGAGCACCTAAACCCAGACTTGAGTATCGCATATTTTTTAATGTACACAGACATATAGATGATAACACTCCATTTTATCACTTTTTCCAAACTAGATGTCAGCACCCCCTACACTTTTAAAAAGATGATGACTAAAGTAGCAGAGTAGTTATTGAACAACCAAACAAAGCCTAGTGTCTTTTGATAGTCAGTTCAAAGATTTAAAACTTGCGTGACGAAAAGCTCAGTATGGACTCGACAGCTGAATTAGATAATCTAAGAAAGGACAAGATCCTTTAGAGAGGTCACAACTTGAGTATCTCTGCTCCAGTCAACAAAATCACTGACTACAAATGCTGCATGAACTCTCTGTGTTTGCACAACAGTTTTTCCCTTTCCTATCATATTAGAAGTGCTATTTTGGTCAATGCCCGGCTTAGTTGTGTTAGACTAAATATAAATTAAAACCTTGACGATCCCGATTTATCAATCACAGATAAATTTCATACAAAATTTGGGATCAATTTGCGAAAACATAAATATCAACATACCTCCAGCCACTGATGAAATTTGCAAAAATAGAAGACCCAAAACCTTCAACGGATCCACGTAGCATGATTGATTTGCAATATAGGAACACCAGATCTGTACGTCCTGTTCTACTAGTCAATACCCCTCAAACCTGATGGTGTGTTCTACTAGTTAATACCCCTTAAACCTGATGGTGTGATTTTCTGTAGTGATTAGGGTTTGAACTAGATGACCTGACGTTTTTGTTCCGTTTATTATATTACCGATATCTTCAATCAAAACCATTATGGTAATATATTAACGAGCAAATATCACGTATTACATGTGGGTAATAAATTGGACAATAAATCGGAATTTATTGGGAATACAATATTGGGATCATATTTAGAATAATAAAAATATATTACATATTATAACAAGTTGTCCATCTCTTGTACGGTGCCAATGGATCAATGGCATCAAAGTAGCTAGTGTACTCATCAATTGACAGAAGTATCTGCATAGAAAATACACAAGTAGAAAGAGTGGTAAATGTGTGAGAACTTTGATTTTTATTAACTTTGCTTGCTCCTCTGTATTACCTAGACATCTTCAATATCAATTTTATTAGATACATAACTTTATCCTTATAACTTTTGAAAGCTTTCAATAACCTTGACACAATATAACTTTTGTCGAACTATTGCCGTTTAAAACTTTTGTGTGGACTTTAGATAGCAAGGGTATGTGTGGGTTTGCTTTTATTTCTCTTTTCAGTGATCTGCCTTAACCATTGCTAGCAAGCCTCTTCTTCTTCTTTTTTTTTTTTTCTTTTCTGGAACGCATTGAGCTCCTTATCTACTTAGCTTCTATAATAGCTTTGGATGGTTGTGCAGCCCGAATTATATTTGAAATTCAAGCTCAGTGATGACAAGTTGGAACTCTTTGGGGACTGAATTACTTTTGGTAACTCTGTTTTTTCCTGTTCTAATTATGAGGGTTGCTGATGGACTAGAAGTTATGAACAATTGTCAGATGCACAAATTTATTGATTATGCTTGGTTGTGGCAATGCTATATCAATTTACAAATTGAAAATGCGCCACAATATTTAGCATTTTGGTATCTCAGGTTTGTTTTTTGGAAGGTGGTGTGATTGATTGATCTCTTACATCGAATAACAGGGAGAAGTGGATCTAGCTTGTGTTACTGTAGCTGACCATTTAAGCTTGAAGTAACACTGAGTGTGATCACTCATTCGAGGAAATTTTAACTCTGGGTAGGTGCTACAATGGGCGGGAATTTATGTGGCTAACTGAGCATTAGTACATGCATTGGCATGCCATAATGGTTTTGTTATGAGGGCATTTTGAGCAACTGATGATGTTGAATTTATCAAAGAAAATAAGACAGTACTTTAGGTTCGTTTAGGTAAATCAACTAACACCCTTCGATCTCCCAATATAAAGATGAGGTTTTGTGATGAGGTAAAATGTGTAGAAAGACTAGAAGGAGTTGTTTTTTTGAATCTATTGAAGATAGAGGCAGTTAGTTGTAGTGTCAAGTGAAAAGATATGTTTCTACATTGCTTATTAGAAGTGACTTATTACTATTTATTCTGCTTCTTCTATTTTTGCAGTCATCATGCATTCTAGATGTTGATTGCTTGTATATTTAGATCATCATACTGCAGGGGCATTGGTAATTCCATCTTTTTTGGTTGTTGGTGGAACTTCCTTTTAGTAGATCTAAGACCTCTCTTTTTGGCAACTTCCTTGGAGTGAAATTTTCCTCCGTTTTTCTTAATTCCGTGATGAGACACAAAAGTGGTCAGAAAACACTTCGTGGTGCTTGACACGTTAATTTAGCAGGGCTCTCATTAGCTAGCTCTTTAGTTCTTGTTATGACATCTGAGGATGAATTTGGTAGAATTCTTGATTTCTTTTCCAACTTAGTAGTTAACACTGCATATCAGTAACTAAATTTGGTTTTTACTCTGCTTTGATGACCGTCTTTTTCCTATGATAGAGCTGGCTCTGATGAAAACTTGATGCTGAAGAAGTAAAGAATGTCAAGATTCCACTGGAATCGTCCATCCATTAACCCATTCTACCATATTCTTATGCATGGACACATCCATTTTTGGCCATTGGCACTTGAGTTCTTTATTTACATCTTATTGACTTTGTACTAGGGTGATCTAAAAGAACCTGCCCTTGGATTAAACTGCGTTGGTGGCAATGCTGCTTCCTCGGTGATGAAATTTTTGAGGTGCAACGAGTGTTAAATTTGTGTTGAGTGCTTCCCTTATCTTTCTGAAGAGAGCTGATTTAGTTTTGTTCTCTGGCGGGGAGGAACCATGGTGACATGGTGGGATGTCTAAGAAACCAATTACAGTGTCAACTTCATCTTTTATCTTCAAGGTAAATTAAGAAGCAGCGAACTAAAATTTCTGCCTATGGTTATGAGGTTATTTCAGTCAAGCATTACAATTTGACTTGTCTATGTTTCGGTCTCAGTCTTGGCAATGCCCTATAGTTTTATTTTTTGTTTAAATTTGGCCCAAAATCTCAATTTCAGTATGTGACGCAACCAAATTTGAGCGAAAAAAATTGTCCTTGGAATTGAGACTAAGAGGTATGTATAAACCAATGCAATAATGGTTCTTATGGTTTGCAAGATCTTTCTTTGAGGGGATATTGGCTGCATAATTGGATCAGTTCAAATGATGTAACAAAGTGTAGAAGAACGATAGATCACTTGCTGGAACTAGTGCGTGATGGGAAGTTAAAATACGAGTTTGTCTTTCGTAACAACTATTCAAATTGCTGTATTTAGGTCTCCATATCTTTATAGTAATTTTCAATAGTATTCATCCTCAAGATAGTGTGTTGGGATTGTGGTGCATATGAATTTCTCCAAAACTACAGGACCGAGCTTGTTCCTTTTAGTGATTTCCACGTTGCACTGGATAAATCACTGCGGAAACATGGGAGCCAGCCTAAGCAAGTCCCAAAGTTCTAAGGCTACTGAATATATAAGAGCGGTAAGAAGATGGAAAAATTCTACGTCATATCCTTCAGACGATCAGCTTGTTTTGAAGTTCTGAGGCGTTGGATCATCTGGGCACGAAAACTGTATCTTTTCCCTTTCTTATTATTTTCTCTTTTCATAAGTGATGCATCTTTTCCGTTGAGGTAATTTTGTTGCTGCTTATTTTCACCAATTTCCATTCTGAATTTGTTTTGCATCATGCCATCCAATCTCAAACTAATCTCATGCAACATGAGGTCCATCTACTACGACTGAATTTGGAGATCCAAACATCGCCCCGTTTGGTAAGGGTCCATAAAGGTTTCAGATTTGCCAATTACAATTCTCATATACACGTAACAAAGAACATTGGGATACTTTCCCAGAAATCATGTAATCGACATCGCATGCATTGAGAAAAGAGTAAGAAGAACCATAAATTATTCATTTGATCTAACCTAATTCAAATGAGATGTGGACCACCTTCAAGGAACGTCATACATACACGATGAGCAATATCAATAGAAGACTAGCTAATGGAAGTTACTTTTTATGATAGGGAAAACACAGAATGGAAGATTGTATCGGCTTCCAAAGAAGTGACAATTGTTCAGATACCACATAAAGAAAAGGCATCTTTTGTCTAAGTGATGTCAAGAACCGCACTCTTTTCTCATGATAAAGTCGACAGCATCCTCAACAATATCCACGACCTGCATAGGTAAACAAAAAAGAGTTCGATCAGGATGGGTGATTTTCAAATTCATTTTTAACCTTGGAAAATTTAGGGAGAAGACAAATTCCCCACAAAAAATGTGCACGGTTTTGAAATACTGACATTTCGCTAGGCTGAATAGGGAAAGGGTTTGCTCAGTCATGTTTCATCCAACCAAGTTAGAATTCACAAATCACCCAGAGCATAGCAAATCAAGGTATGTAAGTATGGGGCACCTCAAACACTTAAGGCCATGTTTCATGGCCATGCAATTATGAAAAGGAATCCCATTCTAAGCAATCAAATTCCTAGGAGTGGGTTTTTTTTTTTTTTGTTGTTTGGTCTTAAATTACGGTCTTAAATTTTCACCATGTGAAAAGAATCCCACTCTAAGAAAAATTCCTAGTCTTTGTTGTTTGGTCTTAAATGTGAAGTGTGAGTTGCCAAATGAGGTTAAAACATGTCAGAAATGGAATGTGTCTCCAATCAACATGTACAAAGCGGAGGATAGAAACAGAGCGAAGAACCACATAAGATCCCTCAACAATTTCCCGATCATTGTCCTCCAAATGATTTTACAGTTCACACAAGCATCTTTACAAACCGAATATATAAAACTCATCAAAATCTTGCAAGTCAAGCATTTTTCGCACAAAATCCACAGCGATGAAGATGAAGTCATTTTTATGAACTTCAAACTACTGCACGGAAGTTACCTTAAGCCATTATCCTTATTTCTTATTCTCTTTGTGTTTTGAGTCAAAGACCAATCACAAGAACTGCAAATGGGGTGACAGCAACTCAGCCGAGTTGGTAAATGGAACATTATTGCCCCCCCCAAAAAAAAAAAAGCCAACATAATGCTTGTCATGTCTCCATAAAGAATGGGCAAGGATTTCGAAGATGATGAATGGAAGGATTTGAAGATGATGAATGGAGGGAGGGAGGGAGAGAGAGAGAAAGTTCTGGTTTTGTAGGATTTAAAGAGGATGAAGCTCAGACTACTGAGTGGGTAGAGTTCGCAAATGTTTCTCTTCTAGGAATTCCAGTACCACCTCTACCTGAGCAATCCAATTCTGCATTTTAAAGAGAATCCATAACCTAGGTAATTTGATTCCGTAATCATAAAACCATCCGAAGATGAGTTGCAATGGGATCTCATTTCCTTTTCTTACTCCAAAGTGAACCAAACAAGGCCTAAGTGATTGCACAATGTACTATACTTCTTAATGTTTTCCTGGTGGAATCTAAGATCTGCATTCTCAACCTTGAGTTTTTACTAGAAACACAGATATAAAATCTCTAAACCAAAGAAGTGAATATGCTGGAATGAACATGACTTGCATACGTAGGAACCTACCATCAACTCACCCCAACATACATACAAGGAGGAAGAGTGAGAGAGACAGAGATTTGTAAATTTTGTTAAGAGTACAAATACTAACCAAGTCAGCAGGGAACTTTGAATGATTATCTTTTCCCTTGAATACCCCAGTCTTTGTTAATATAGAAAACCAAGGATCTCCTGCCTGAAGGAGTTGTTGGCAGTATTGGTGATTACATTTCGAAATAAATTCACTGATATAATAAACTATAATTTTTGGTATGAAATATACCTGCTGTGCACCTCTAATGTTGATTTTTGGATTATCTCCTATCATGTATAAGGTTTTGAAACAACGAATTCCAGAGTTTGTAGTATTCTCCACATCTAGGTTGCTTAACAAAGATGGCATAAGATTCCTTAACATTGTCTCAGCATTTCCATAGACAAATGAATTTGGCTTCCCATATGATGTATACGCCAGAGGAATGGGATGTATTCTGCAGGACAGGGACAAGTAAACAATGCGCAACATAAGATTGAAGATTAATGCATGTCGTTATGCTGCATTGAGGCAAATTAGGCCTACACAAGGATCTTATAGGCGAATCTTTAATTTTTTGTGGAGAATATTATATCTAACTCCATGGAGAACTAACCATTGAGAAGCGGAAGCCTCACTATTACCTGTTATAGATTGCTTCTAATGCAATCCTGAAAGCTCCCATACCCAGATGTTCAGCAGGAAAAGTAGCCTGCCTTTACACTTTGTCAGCTAGTCATCAGCCAGTCTTTAGTTCCACTAAGGTTTCAAAAACTCAAGATTGCAGCTCACATCACAAATGGCATAGCATACCTGGTATTCTAGGTCATCATTTGCAAAAAAACAGGTGCGGTTGCTTTCCAGTCTTCTTTTCAGGAAGCCCTCCAGTTCTCAATATGTCACAGGGCACCTAAACCCAAACTTGAGTATCACAGAATTATTTTAATATACACAGACAGATAGATAGATGATAACACTCCATTTTATCACTTCTTTCAAACTATATTTCAGCGCCCACTAGACTTCTAAAAAGATGATGACTAAAGTTGCAGAGTAGTCGCCGAACAAACAAACAAAGGCCTAGTGTCTTTTGATAATCAGTTCAAAGATTTAGAACTTGCATGACTAAAAGCCCAGTATGGACTCAACAGCCGAATTAGATAATCTAGGAAAGGACAAGATCCATTAGAGTGGTCACAACCTGAATATCTCTGCTCCAGTCAACAGAATCACTGACTACAAATGCTGCCTGAACTCTCTGTGTTTGCACAGAAATTTCTCTCTGTGCCATCTCATTGGAAGTGATATTCTGGTCAATGTCTGGCTTAGTTGTCCATCTCTTGTACGGTGCCAGTAGATCAATGGCATCAAAGTAGCTAGTGTACTCATCAATTGACAGAACATTTCTGCATAGAAAAGATACAACCAGAGAGAAATCGAAGAGAATCAAGTTGTTGGAATTCGCGTTCTGGGTGAAACAGTATTGAAAACACAGACAACTACAATGATTTAAGGAGAGGACTCCTCTGCGATTACTCTAGTCCTTGAGAACTTGAGTTCTTTTTACTAACGTTGCTTGCTCCTATGTATTACCTAGACACTAAAGTAATGTCCATCAATATCAGTTTTATTAAATACATATCTTTATCCCTATTGCCAAGCTCTCTCTCTCTTCACCTCCCCCCACCCACACACCTGCATGCACAAGCAAGTGATTGAGACATTGCTGGGTACATTTGCAAACCTAGAGAAGTGGTTCAAATATTCCATATTCGGACATCACAGCAGCAGGTTCTCCTTTGCCAACAGCAACGACAAGTTCATTCTCGAATCTGTGCAAAAACCTCAATTAGGAAACAGATGAATAAAATAGAGAAGCATATTCATTAGTAAAGCAGAAAAGCCTATTCAGAATTCTCTTAGAATAATTAGTACGTGCATGCGCACTCTTCTATGTCTTTTCAATTCATATGATATAATATATGTAGTGCATTTCCCTAGTTTCCAAGAAGAAAGCACATGAGATGAAGGTATTAGATGTGTTCTTTGATATCTACGTACACATACAAGATGTGTGCATTCAATAAAGTCCAATTTCACAGTTTTGAACCTACTAAATTGTGTACCTTCAAATAATTCTTGTACAGGAGAATTCTTATTAAGCTAATAATACACATGCACAATATTTTATTTCGCGATCACAGATTTTAATAATCATGAGTGAGATAGATGAAAAAAGCAAATGTTATTGAAAATGCTCAGTCCTGATTTACATTAGCATGCCACATTTCTCATTGGACATTGGTCATGGAGATAATCCGACAAATCCTTACCTATTTACCAGTTGTTTAAAAGGTGTGTGGCCCTGTATGACCTGCAAATTATCTTGGTTAAAATATGAGAGAAAAACGAAACAAAGTAGTTCTGGACCTGATAACAAGCAAAATCGTGAGGGCAAGCAGATTTTGTAACCCAAGAAACGAACTACCTGTGAAGGTAAAATGTTGACTCCTAGTAGTTGACCTAAGTCCTGGGCTCTTTTGGATTCAGAAAAGCCACCTCCTGTATCAGCCATTGCTATTAGCAGCATGCAGTAAAAACTAATTATCGCTTCTTCAAGAATTAACAAGCAAAATTTCTAATTTCAAGGGACTAACATATTGAGCGATTATAGGTAAGGGCATCTCAAAAGGCGTCACAGATTCAAATTGCTTGAATGACTTAAACATAAGATAGCAGCAATCTCAAAATCATCAAGACGATTACTATTAGATCTTAAAAGTACCAATACTTGCCGATAACTGAATAATCAACCACAATGAGCGTATGATGCCCAGCATGCAACTTGAAAACTTTAGTTTGACCATCATATCACGGCACTCACCGGTGATGACTCTATAGAACGGTCACATTTGCTAACACACATCGAAAGTGAGAAATGTAATAGTAAAGGTTACTAACACATTTAAGCAATCACGAACACTCACCATTTGTTAAGAACACGAAAGGTATCTTCAAATTTCCTGAAAAGATGTAGAACATAAAGTAAGTGATAGCAGGTTACAAATAGCAGATATTGAGATTCAGATAAAAATCTCGATATCCGCCGCCCTTTACTGTCCATCAGAAATTTCGGTAGCAATCAGTTCTGAACGTTGAACATTGGAAGACAGGTGAAACAGCACGATCGCCAGCATGAGATAAGCCTCCTAGGTATATCAGCAAGTGATGGCAAAAGCTTTAGCAGAATCGTCGTACAATCTCCTGAGCGTGCGAGGAGAACCGCCGATGGGAGCGTGACTGAGGAGGACCATGCCGTCGATGTCGAAGGCGATGCCAAACGAAGGCTGGCACAGCGAAACCACAATCGTCGATTTGATCACGGACGAAAAAGAAGAAGAAGAGAAAAAGAGAACATCGGAGAAAATCATGAGCGTAGTCGAAGCACGACCGGAACGCACCGATCCAACATGTGCCCTCAAGCGCTTACCAGAGTTCACCACTTTTCTGTCTGTGCTGGGGCATCCACACTCTGCTATGACCTGAATATGTTTCTTTGACAAATACCTATCAGGAAATGTCTTGTTAAAACCTTCTGACTATGAGTTATCGACTGTTTCTATTTGCAAATGAGGAAACCTCCGGTTTCTCAAGTAAAGCTATGTTGTCGGATACCTATTTGGTGATGATATTGCATTGGACAGTCATTAGCCACATTGAATAGCTAACCTCCAAATCAGAATGCATACCGTCAAATTGATTACCAGCTAAATTCTTAATATGTATTATTATCACATGCCCAATGTAATATGAATTGCCTCTTTTCGTGTTACGTCATCGAAAATCTTCGGCTCCAGGTTATAGTCAAATACTTCATTTCGAGAACAAGGCATAGTAACATAGAAAGGCCTGATAGTGGATGGGTAAGCTTGAAACCTAAAGTGAGTCCTGTGGATTCTCTTTTCTAGGTAAAGGAGGATGCACGCAAGGCACCATGTTGTTGCCACTATGCAGAAAAAGATGGACTAGGATGCCAACAAAGGTGCTTTTAACAATATTACAATTAGCTTACTAACAGAATTCTGGATAAAAGAAAGCTTGGGAGAAAATGTCTAGTTTCTAAAAAATGGTCGCTTGTATCACTTACAAAAATGAACGAAGAAAAATATTTTCATCATTCACGAAAATATTTAGACATTTATTGTTATAAATTATGAAAACATTTATCATCGACTAATTATTTCAAAGGATACAAGCAATCATTTCTAAGAAAATATTTTCCAAACCATTCATTTTTCATGACAAACAGATTACAAATCTGTAAATATATGATAATAGGCCATCACTTCATAGTTGACACGACATGGTGATATTATCCAAAACAACATGACCATTCACAAGCTCCGAGGAAAACTATCTATTCTCTGTTCTCCAGGTTTTCAAAATGAACAAAGTAAGAACAAAACTCTTTTCCTCAACTATGTTGTGATTCTTGGCCTGGTTTGAAGACGGTGGAGTTCCATTTCCTACAAATAGCAGGCTCTTGGCCTCAAAGCAAGCAAAATATAAATTGACCAGGAAAGACAGTCAAACATGACAGAGTTAGATCTTCAAATGACAAATGCTGGTGGGTATGCAAATGCAGCATCTAACAAGAACCTGGAAAAAGTCTGAGCTTTCTTGAAGCTCATATGAGCAATACGTTCCCTACCGACCCACAAATATATACTCCTCAAAGAAGGCACAGAGGTCTATACCTCACCATCATCACCAAAGCCCAATGTCTCTGTAATTAAATCAAACAGGTAAAGCGCACCAACCGAAGGTCATTCCTTTCAGTACCTCATAACGTCGTATCTGTCGCGGGCGAAATTCAGGCATGCGGTTCTAATGAGATTCGATTCTTTCGGACCCAACTCCACATTCTGGAACGGGTTGCCCTCCGCATCAAAGTAGCCTCCCTTCGACAGAAGCACCATCAAATCCACCCACTCGGACCACGGATGCGATATCTGAGCCGCCGCCGACTCAGAGTGCCCCGTCCGATGGAAGTTATTCTCCAT
Source organism: Eucalyptus sp. ANBG9806169 (assembly GCA_014182395.1). Taxonomy (NCBI): domain Eukaryota; kingdom Viridiplantae; phylum Streptophyta; class Magnoliopsida; order Myrtales; family Myrtaceae; genus Eucalyptus; species Eucalyptus sp. ANBG9806169. The sequence continues at coordinate 33,018,441 of CM024574.1, forward strand.
CCCCGGAGCGAATCGGGGAATTGGGTTGATGGGTTTCGAAGACTCGAGCTCCCCAAGCACATCGTTGCCGGGGATGTCGAGCTCGGAGTCGGGGTTCGGCGCATCGGTGTACTGGCGGGAACGAGCGGAGGTAACGACGAATCTGAGGTTGGCGAAGTGATTTTTCAGATGCCAACGACTTGCTGGGAAGAGCTTGTGCATTGAGCCAGAGAGGACGCGAGTTTTGGCGGCAGATGGGCACGGAAGGCTCGCGTTTAGACGTTTGGGAAGTTGACGCAATGACAGGCTACCACTCGCATACTGTGAAAGGAGAAATCTCGCGCCAAATTAGAATGCCCAAAGACATGGGGATATTTTGGTCCAAAGGAATAGGTTTATCAGCTAAAGTTAAGCGTAATTTTGAAGGACTTAAATCCAAATTTGAAATTACAATTACACAGATTGCAACCCCACTTTTTCTCCCCACTTCTCTCTCTCTTTCTGCCAACGGTACACCAGCGCCACCGTGCCACTGTTGTCCCAATACTTTCTCCGGCACAACTGTCGTATATAATATTTTCTATATCGCGCCTTGCCACCCAGGCCTCCCATCACTATTGCTTGCCCCATAAAGCTAATCTCTCTCTCTCTCTCTCTCTCCCCCTCTGCCTCAGCCCCAGCCGAGGTTACGAACCGTCACCACCTAGCCTGGAGCGATGCCAAATGTGGTGTCGGCTAAGGTCGTTTCTTTCTTCCTCTGCCCCCGTTGAGTATAGAACAGATGGCTTGACGGGTCGCATACTCCCAACCAAATTAACAGCCACCACGGTCACAACCCTCCGGCATTGTATAAGGCATTGGCTAGGTCAGGCCTTGGCTCAGCAAACGTCAGCAGCATGGCCAGGTTAGACTCGACCCGCGATATACAGGAAGAGAGAGAGCAGTGGGGGCTCGGAGATGGACCGACAACGGTGGGGTCCCTTGCAGGGGGCAGAAGCTCGTCTAGGCGCGCTCATGGTGTATGATACCGGTTGTTCGTGTGTAGTGCTAGTGGTGGTCCTGTGCAGACGAGCGAAGGGCAAAATGACAGTAAGCACATTCAAACTGGGAGACTTGAGCAGGAAATTTGACATTACAAGGAATTATCTGCACCAAAATACTTGCGCGAAGTACCATCACATAATCAAATGAACCCAGAAAAGAATTCCTAGAAAGATAAAACTAGAAGCTATTTTCCTTTTTATCTGAAAGAAAGGCCGAGGATGAGGACAACTGTTAAGTCACGATTTCGCTTAGCCTTTTGCAGAGACTGTTTCTTTCGTCAGCAGCGACTTTATTCTTCTCGACAGGTCTCTCATCACATCTACGATGAGCGACTTCTTTTGAATTCTGAACGTGATAGCTAGCTTCGTTGTATCAGGAACACCTTTCTTCAACATGGATTCATCCTCCATTATTTTGGTGGGAAAATGTTCCAATGCGATCACGCAGAGAGCAATGATGGTACGAAAGGCGGCCACTTCTGTCACAATTCCCATGGAGCCTCAGCTGAAATAGATTTAAGAGTGCTCAAGTCGTGTTTTTGCACCGTTTCACTTTCACTTTCAAGAAGTACCCTCAGAGCTGCCAGCAAGCGGCCCTCTACCAAGTCTGGACCTCCTAGAGTTACCTATAATTCAAGAAAAATTGAAAAAGAAATTGCATATTGTCAGAAAGGATCAGAATCAACACGCCAATATAGATATCCTACTGCTTCAATAGAGCCAGCCAAAATTCTCGTTTTCCTCTCTCAACAATGGTTGAGTTTCTTCTCTATCCCTTTGTGATAGCTTTTCTCAATCCCTAAGAAAAACCCAAATAAAAAAACCCTAGTTCTGCCAATCATGACAGTTTTCAGGCATACAACACCAGATTAAAGGATCTGTTTCTACTCTATTTCATCCGAATGGCACCCATGGTGAGAAGCGGTGCTGGATCTTGCTGGGTTTCCTCCGAACATCATCTTGAAGGCCAACCCACGAATCCTTGAAGCTCTGAAGGTACGATCGGCTGGCAAGAGTGATTGTATTGCTGGAATATTCACTTGTAACTGGATCTTCGAGGCCCTAGGTCTTGCGATTCCTCGGCATCTTTGTGTTTTATGGTGGGCATACTAGTTCTCCTCAGCGAATCCTCCTTTCAGTCGCAATATACCCGGGTCAAATCGCCTCCAGAGCTCCCTTCACTCCATAACCAAAACATCAAAGTAACTAGCTGCAAAACCAGAATAGGTATCGGAAATGGCTGATAGAGAGGATAATCATCTTCGTTTAGCAGCGCTGTGCAGGAGAATGAGAGATTTGTGGTCCGAAGATGACATCACGGACCTAGGGAAAGAAATTCCAGAAGAGGAAAAGAAACAAAATAAATTAACTATGGCAAGCTATATTCGAAACCAAATGTAAATTTTCAGGCCCTCAATAATACTATGAAGAGAGCATGGAAAGTTGATTTAGTGAAATGTGAACAAATTGAACCGGGTTACTTCTCCTTTACCTTCAAATCAAGTGAAGAAAAAAGAAGAATGCTAGAATTAGGACATTGGTCTTTCATGAGCAATTTATTGGTCCTTAAAGAAGGTGACCCAAACATAATTGAGCACTGTTATGAATTCACGCATTATGCGTTCTAGGTTCACTTTATAGGTCTTCCTCGCGCTAGAGTCAATGAAGGTGCCATACGCCTCTTAGCTTCAAAATTGGGGAAAGTAGAGGAGATAAAGATCGAGGCGAGAGGCACAAATACCAGGAAAACTGGAAAGGCTAAAGTGCTGCTAAACCTATCCAGCCCACTTCAAACAGGTACTATTATAACTTGTGGGGACAAAAAATGGTGGATTGATTATCAATATGAAAGGCTTTTGCATTTTTGCTATTCATGCGGTCGAATTGGGCACTATGCTAACTATTGCACTGAAATACCTTATGAAGAAACTGGACTACCTCATGATCTACTAGGCCGTTATGGTTTGTGGCTAAAGGCGGAAGTGAGAGAAAACAACCCTTATTGGAAGACCTTCTATGGCAAACCAGATCCTTCGACTACTAAAGAAGAAGTTATCATGGAGACTCAAACAGAGGTGTTAGAAACAACAACGTAAACAACGATGGAAGATCAACTTGCTCTTGCCATTGTCCCTATCCAGGTTGAAAAAACAGAACAAATGAGTATAATTAGAAGTCCCAACTCAGAAAAACAACAAGTACCACTTCTCTCACAAACTGGAATTGAGACATCTTCACAGAACGCCAAGAAAGGAAATGCGATATATAAAGCTCCTGCAGCTAGAAAACAAAAGTGGGTTAGTCCCTATGATAAAAAAACTCTCACAGGAGATTGTGGTGGATGAAACCCATCTTTTGGATGCCCTTATTCAGTCTTGGGAAGGGGCGAACACATGGGCCATGGTGGCCGGCCTAATAAGCCACCGGAGCAAAGATGAAGCTACTAAGCTGGAACTGTCAAGGGCTGGGCAACCCCTTGACAGTCCAGCATTTCAGAGCTCTAGTGGCTCAAGAGAAGCCCAACCTGGTTTTCCTCATGAAAATAAAAAATCAGAATAATGTAGTTGAGAGAGTAAGGAAGAGGACGCCTTTCAAAGAATCTTTCATTATGGAACTAGTTGGCATCGCTGGTGGTTTAGCATTAATGTGGGATGAGGAGGTTCAAGTGGAAGTAGAGGGAAGTTCTAGGGAGCTCATAAATATAAAATGCAAGGATCTTAATAGTGGAGGCCTTATGCGCATCTCCTTTTTACATGCATCAACAAACTATCAAGAGAGACTGAGGCTATGGCGTTTCTTAAAAGACAACAACTACTCCAATTCTCTCCCGTGGTTATGTGTCGGGGATTTCAATGAAATACTTTACCATTGGGAAAAAGTTGGATGTAGGGAGGTGGACCGCTACAGAATTGCAGCCTTTCGAGGGTTCTTGGACGATTGTTCTTTGATGGATATTGAGAGCAAGGGATGTGCTTTCACCTAGTCCAACAATAGAGAATGAAGTGCATTAGTTAAAAAGAGATTAGACATGGCACTCTGCACTTTGGAGTGGAGAGTACAATACCCTAATGCGCAGGCCTTTGCTCTACCAGTAATAGGATCGGATCACAGCCCGATTATTCTTTCCCTACAACAAAAAGAAAGGAAAAGTCAGAGAATGTTTAGATTTCAACCCTTTTTGCTAGAAGATCCTGAGTGTGAGGAGGTAATTAAGAGGGTTTGGCATGCAAACGACTCTACAGCAATCAGTTTTACTCACAAAATAAAGCTGGTTGCCTCAGAATTACACAAATGGAGCAGGAGAAAGTTTCAAAATGCCCACAAACACATCAACCCCCTCAAGTTCCGGCTTATGGAGATAACAAACAACACAGATGAGGAGCAAAACAATGAGGAAACCAGCAACATTGTTCGAAAAATTGAAGAGTTGTGGAGGCAAGAAGAGATGTACTGGTGCATGAAGTCCATAATAGAATGGTTAAAATGGGGAGACCAAAACACCAAGTATTTCCACGCAACAACAGTTCAAAGAAGACAACGAAATAAAATATCTATGCTTCGGCTAGATGATCAAACCTGGTGTAGGGACCCCGGGACTCTTTCTCATCATATTTGCAGCTTTTATAAATCTCTCTTCACTTCAGTTGGTGACCGGAACTATCAACCTGTATTAGAGCAGTGCCATGTGGTGGTCAACGAGGAGATGAATGTCGATTTGATCAAGCCAGTAACAAAAGAAGAAGTTAAAGCTACAGTTTTTCAGTTAGGGGCCACTAAGGCTTCGGGCCCAGATGGGCTAAACGGCTTATTCTATCAAAATCATTGGCCAATCATCCGCGATGATATTTTCAGCATGGTGCACTCCTTTTTTAGTCAAGGTACGTTTGAACTAGAGCTAAAAAGAATGTATATTACTATTATCCCTAAAGTAACTAACCCAGAGAACATCATCCAATTCAGACCTATAAGCCTTTGTAACTTCAATTATAAAATTATAGCAAAAGTGCTAGCTAATAGGTTGAAACCTTGGCTGTCAACAATAGTTTCTGAAGAGCAAACAACCTTTATAAATGGCAGATAGATTCAAGACAACATATTTATTGTCCAAGAGGTGATCCATCAACTAAGGGTGAGAAGGAGGAAATGCAAATTTCAAGCCATTCTAAAACTAGACATGCAAAAATCGTATGATAGAATCGAATGGGATTTTCTTTGTGATTATATGTTGAAGCTGGGTTTTCATGAGAAATGGGTCAAGTGGATAAATCATTGTATTTCATCGGTCTCTTTCAATATATTAATCAATGGTGAGCCTTCAGCAGCCTTTAGACCTACTAGAGGTATTAGGCAGGGGGACCCCTTTTCCCCCTACCTATTCATCATCATGGCCAACACTCTCTCGACCCTTATGAGTAAAGCTGTTCAAGATGGAGGTATAAAGGGTATATGTCTTAATTCTACATGCCCCACCCTCTCACATCTCCTCTTTGCAGATGATGCTATCTTTTTCTTAGATGGCACAATCCGAGAAGCTTAGAATGTCTCAAATGTGTTGAATCAATACTGCTATGTGTTTGGTCAGGCTATCAACCTTAATAAATCAGGACTTTTTGTGGGTAGAGGATGTCCTTACAACCTTAAACAAAATCTTGTAGCAGAATTGAGAATGTCTATCTCAGAAAATGTTGGGAAGTATCTTGGAATTCCAACAGACTGGGGGAAAACAAAAAATCAAATGTTTGCTTGGATACTTGCAAAAGTCGAAAGGAAATTGGAGGGTTGGAAAGAGAGATTGATCTCGAGGGCGGGTAAAGAAATCCTTATCAAAATAGTCATTCAAGCTATTCCCCAATATGCGATGTCTATTTTTAAAATTCCAACTTCTATATGCCGAACCATTGAGAAGAGAGTAGCTTCTTTTTGGTGGAAACAGAATGCAGATAGAAGAGTTCATTGGAAGAAATGGGAATATCTGAAAATCAAGAACGATTATGGTGGTTTAGGTTTTAAAAACTTGGTGGATTTTAATAAAGCTGTGTTGGGAAAACAGGCTTGGAGAATTGTTCAACAACCAAATGCTTTATGGTGTCAAGTGATGAAGCGTATCTATTATCCTCGAGGTGACTTCTGGGCTGCTAATAGAGGCAATCGGCCTTCATGGGGATGGCAGAGTATTTTAATAGGGAGAGATGCAATTGAGACAGCTGTGAGATGGGAGGTTGGGGATGGACAAATGATAAGAATTCGAGAAGATGCATGGCTGCCTTCCGGTAGAATCATTGGACCAGCAAATAAAGATGATCCAAAAGTTGTGGCTGAACTAATAGATAGCAACACGAGGGATGGGATACCAACAAAGTAAATGCAATGTTTCCTAAAACTATAACAAAAGAGATTCTAGCTCACCCTCTAAGCTTGCATCCTAACCCAGACAAGCTAGTGTGGACAGCAAACATATCTGGTTCATACTCTGTAAAGAGCGACTATAACCACATACAAAATTCAGCCATCTCCACCAAAAGACAAAACCCCTCTACATCCTACCAAATACCAAAATCACTTTGGCATGAAATATGGAAGCTACCAACATCCCCCAAATTAAATTCTTAATCTGGGGTATATGTAGCAACTCTCTCCGAACAAAAGAAAATATGCACAGAAGACAAATGGTACCTAAACCAACATGCCATATATGTGGCCAAGCACCAGAGACAACGGAGCACATATTCATCCTCTGCGAATGGACAAAAAGTGTATGGTCAGCCCCTAATTTTCAAGCCAACACGGATCCATCAAGTATAACTCGAATTGATAGATGGATTTTGGAGAACGTCACCTCAAGAGTCGAAATAAAAACAAAATCCCTCTTCATTGCTGTCCTATGGCAGATTTGGAAGACTTGTAACTATGTGATTTTTCAAGGGAAAGAGCCCAACCCGACCAGCACCAAAGAAGACGCTCGTACAGTAGTAGATCTATGGATGAAGTGGACAGCTAAAGGGAAAAGTGCAGAAAGCCGAAAGCAAGCAAGGCACAGCTGAGAAAAACGATACCCACTTGCTCCGCACACGTTGAGGGTGAACGTCGATGCCTCATGGTGCAACTAAAAAATGGAGGGATCGGTTGTGGGCGTTTGCTGGACAGCAGCTGGCCTCCTCGTCGCTGGATTTGCAAAGAAGATCTCGGCCCCGTCCGCATGGGTCGCAGAACCCCTAGCCATCCGAGAAGCCCTGATGTGGGTAAGAGAAAATCGAAAAGGAAGTGGTGCACGAACAGAACACTCGCCCGAAGTCTCTGCTGCAACTGATCTGCAGGTTCACTTATGTTCAGATAACTTATCCCTTGTTGAATGCCTATCGGGCCGAGAAGAGCCCCCTTGGCAGGCCCAATCCATTATAGCAGACTGCACACAAATAATAGCCTAGATAGGTGGCGTCTCTGTCTTCTATGTTCCGCAGGAATACAACAAGGCGGCGGATTGGATTGCAAAAGCTCATAGTACCAACTCTCTTCCTAGCAATTGGGTTTATTGTCCTCCTCACCCTTTATTTGCAATATTATGTTTAGACTTACCAACTAATGGTGGCCTTTTTATGGGCTAGTATTGATATTCAGCACATTCCGACAAAAAAAACACGCCAATATAGATGCCAACAAGATCTTACAAATAGAAGGGTAAGTGTCACGCCCCGATCCTCGAGCACGCACCCATCCCTCACCTTGGTCGATTAATAACGTGCGATATCCCAAGACTATGTATCGCTGACCCTTTCAATTTATTATGCGCATGCGGAAGTAGTTATAAATCCCCAGACAATAAAACAATGGGATAGAAAAGCAGGCTATATTTTTCATATTGAAATTCACAACCACACTTTTATTTACAACGTAAAGGTCTCACACCTATCTACACTAAGACAAAGTTCACAAAAGGGATGGGATCTCAATCCACATCCGGGTTGTACTCAAGATCCCTCTTTGGATCATCTTCTTCTTCAAAAATCTTTCTCCTCCTCAGGATTCACGTTAGTGCTCTCCTTCTCAAGTTCCTCCTCTTCATCTCTTACTCAGGGTCCTGAAATGATGTCCCACAACCAGGATGAGACTATGTCTCAGCAAGTTCTACCTCCTAAGACTCGATTAGTAAGCCAATACACTATGGGCTGCATAAACACGCATGGATCAGAAGACTAACATTGATCTCAGATTCCATGTGCAAATCAGTATAATTTATAATAAGACCCAACTACTCATAACAAATCGAACTAGTCGATTACATGTCATAGAAGACACGTGCATTCTCTAAGCGCACTAGTTCACCAAAGTGATGCATCAAATCACCGGCCTTCCACGTGTGCTCTCTTAAGATGCCTCACTTAATTCCTCACCGGTACCACGTCGCCCTTTGATGCCACTCTCGAGATTCACCGCCCACGCGTCATTTTCTAAGCGCACTCGTTCACCAAAAATTCACTGAAATTACTTTTAAGCATCAATTCACCGGTAAATAAACACGCGCCTTTCGGTCATCGGCCATCCCGGTTGAATTTCCGGAAAAATAAATAATTAAATAATTAATTTCGAAAATTAAATAAATAAATGTTAAAAATCCAATTTAGGCGTGTAATGCCGATTGGAAGCCGAGACGAACCCGGAAAATTACCGAGATTCGCTCAATAAGCAACATGGCATGTCTACTTGCTAATGTCTATTTCTAACCACCTAACATGCATCATTAAGTCTCTAATTTAATTTATCTAAATTAATCTAACCACCTAATTGCATTTAATTAATTCTAACCAACCCTAAGTATAATTAACAAACTAAGAAGCATTAGTGAGTAAAACTCACTTGGTAAAATCGGAGTCCGAATCATCGCGACGGCGGCCGAATCGGACTTTCGACGACACCGGCGGACTTGGGCCGGCCTGATTTCGGCCCAACAAATCTCAAACAATTGAGATTTGCTCTTGTATTGGGCTGAGCTTCACTTGACTGAACGGGCCTAGAATGGGCTGTCCTCGCGGACCGGTCTTCAATTGATTTGCTGAAATTGGGCCGAGCACAATACAAGCTGGGCCGAAATTACTGGGCTCAATTGAAACTTCAAATGGACTGTTCTCTTGGGCTACTGCACTTTAAAATTTTGCTGGGCTGAATTGGAGCAGCTATGGGCGGAACTTGGGCCGTCAATGGAGCGAGAGATTGGCGATGAATGGTTGGGCCGAGATCAATTGTCGAGCTGGGGAAATTGGCGCGGCTTCGCTGGCTTGAAGAAATCGGACAGCAGGTGTCGTTGAGGGTTGAGCTCGAAGAAACAGATGCTGGAACGGAGTTGCTTCGGTCAAAGATGAAGCTGGAATTGACCGAATTAAAAAAAAAAACAAGCTGTGGAGGTGCGGGCAAGTGGCAACGTGGTCTCCTTAGTTGATGGTTGACCAAGCGTGGAGGAAGACGTGGACACTTGGCCGCGGATGGAGAGAAGATGGCGTCCGGTGCCACACGCGGGGAGAAGGGACGCCTGGTAGCTTCGTTCTTCGTGGCTGGGAGTCAACCAAGAGCGAAAAGAAGACACGGGCAGGTGGAGTTCTTCGCTGGTGGAGACGGGGATGCTCGGACGCCTGGCAGCAGCTTCAACCCAGAAGAAATTTCGGTGGAGGCGTGCGACTGCTTCGTCCGAAAGAGATTGAAAGCCAAAAAGAAAAATAACGAGTGGATGGGGGAAGGCTTCACGTGAAGAAGAAGCCAAGGAGGGACCTAATACTTGCAATCCTTAGCCATTGCATTGAATGCTTGGTCCCCGATTAACCCTCAAACTTATCCAATTTTTCCCATAATACTTTCTTGTATTATTTTCACAATTACTCATTTTAAATGCCCAAAAAAAATTCTGCCCTTTTCCTAATTCCGAATTTATTCATTTTTGGTCTTCAATTTCCTCAACAATTTCCCAAATTTGATGTCCTATTTTGATGTAGAAAAAGTCCACATAATTTCTACAATTCCCATTCACCAAGTAACTCGATTTGCAAATCAAAAATCTCTTCAATTCAGCCAATCTGAATTTCCGTTGATTTTCAGCGGCGTTCGAAACGGTTTCCGTAAAAATCTCGAAATCTCCGAAAATCTTCCGAGATTCCGCCGACACTCCTAGAATTTATTGTGACACGGCCGAAACTTCATTTCGAAATCGGACTCGAATTGGCGGTTAATTTCAATTCGACGCGTTTGTAGCGTAACCTAGCCTATCATTTAACTTTCGGATATTTTTAAGTGCAATTGACTCGTGGTCGATTTTCTTCGAACCACTATGAACCCACTCGACTCACGGGCGACTCGATTGTCGTGAAAATCCCGAGGATCCAAATACGAATATAGGGTACCAAAACAATAAGAAAATCGATCTAGTACATCGGTCGACATGAATTCTCTAATTTAGTGGTGTCACCCACGATTAGCCACACATCACCTGTCGATTCGCCTATCTCTAATTTCAAATCGATTTTTAATCGTGCCGTAATGGCTTCTAAAGACGGACACGGTCGAGAAGCCGATTCTTGGTTGAATTCTCAAGTCTATTGCCTTAAAATTCCTAATAATTTCCCCAGATTGTCTAGTTATCTCAAGAATGATCAGTTCTGAAAATAGCCTTATAGACACGTTAATGAAACGCCCGATTCAATCAGAAGGAAATAAAACCGAAAATTTGGGATGTCACAACTCTTCCCTTCTTATAAAAATTTCGTCATCGAAATTTAAACCTTACACTTAAGCAAAAAGGTGGGGTACAATTTTCTCATCGACTCTTCGCCTCCCAAGTTGCTCCTTCAGACGTATCGTGGTGTTCTGCACCACTTTGACCAACGAAATGGTTTTTGTACGTAGCACTTGCTCATTTCTATCTACAATCTGGACTGGTCTCTCCACGTATGACACTCCGTCATCCACATCCAATTCTTCAAAATTGAGCACGTGTGTCGGGTCAGGCTCATACTTCCTCAACATCGATACGTGGAAGACGTCATGCACTTGTGCCAACCTTGGCAGCAATGCAAAACGATACGCTAAGGTCCCGATTCTCTCAAGAATCTTAAATGGACCCACGTACCTCGGACTCAGTTTGCCTTTCTTTCCGAAGCGCGAAGTTCCCCTCATTGGTGACACCTTTAGAAAAACGTGATCACCAACTTGGAATTCCAAAGATCTCCGGCGTTTATCTGCGTAACTTTTCTCGTCTACTCGCGCGGTCTTCAATTTGTTTCTGATCACTGTCACGGCATCTACTGATTGCTGAACCAAATCTGGACCTGTGATCTTCCTTTCCCCGACTTCATCCCAACACACTGGTGTTTTGCATTCTGCCATACAACGCTTCAAATGGAGCCATCTGAATGCTCTGCTGATAACTGTTGTTGTAGGCGAATTCTACTAGGTGAAGCTGATCTTCCCAACTTCCCTTGAAGTCTATTACACAAGCTCTCAACATATCCTCGAGAGTTTGAATTGTCCTCTCAGACTGGCCATCCGTCTAAGGATGATATAATGTACTGTACTGAAGTTTTGTACCAAGAGCACTTTGCAAGCTTTTCCAAAAGGTTGCAATAAACCTCGGGTCTCTGTCTAAGGTTATTGTAACTGGTACTCCATGTATTCGAACTACCTGCCGCACATACAGGTCTGCATGCCTATCAAGACTGAGGTCCTTTCGAACTGCAATGAAGTGAGCCGACTTTGTCAGTCTGTCGACCACCACCCAAATTGAATCACTTCCTCTCTGACTCCTTGGTAGTCTAGTCACGAAGTCCATCATGATATGCTCACTTTTCCATTCTGGGATCGTAAGAGGTTGTAGAAGTCCTCTTGGCTTACAATGCTGAGCTTTTACTTGCTGACACGTTAGATACTTGGCGACATGCTTGGCGACGTCCGCCTTCATACCTGACCACCAATAGTGTTGATGCAGATTCTGATATATCTTGGTGCTTCTAGGGTGAACGTTGTAACTGCTACGATGTGCTTCAGATAAAATATCTTCTCTAAGCTCTACATCGTTAGGCACCACCAAACGTCCTTGGAACCTTAAAATTCCGTCCTCAGAAATCTGAAAATCAGCTTTTCTTTTCTCAGTGTCCTCTTGAAGAATTTTCTACACATCTGGATATGTCGGTTGGAGTTGTTTGATTCTGACCCGGATATCTGATTCAATTCTGAGGGTGGCCATAAAACTTGAAAGATGGCCTACCTCAAATTTGAATTATGAATCCCGAGCTCTCTCGATTAAGTTCCACTCTTTAATTAAGATCTACGCTACTGAAGACTTCCGACTCAAAGCATCGGCGACCTTGTTCGCCTTTCCTAGGTGATATAGGATATCACAGTCATAGTCTTTCAGCAATTCCATCCATCGGCGCTGTCTCATGTTCAACTCCTTCTGAGAGAACAGGTACTTGAGACTCTGATGGTCCGTGAAGATTTGAAATTTGTCGCCACACAAATAATGTCTCCAAATCTTCAAGGCAAAGATAATAGTTGCGAGCTTTAAGTCATGCATCGGATAATTCAATTTATGCGGTCTCAATTGATGAGAGGCGTATGCAACAACCCTACCATGTTGCATCAACACGCAACCCAACCCTCTAACAGACGCATCACTGTAGATCTTGAATCCTCCCGAAACCCGGATGGGAATTGTCGGCACGGAGTGCGGTAGTCAGCTTTTCCTTCAGCTCTTGAAAACTACGCTCGCACTTGTCTGACCATACAAATTTCTCTCCTTTCTTCATGAGTTTAGTTAGAGGCGATGCTAATGTTGAGAAGCCTTCCACAAACCGCCTGTAATAACCTGCCAATCCCAAAAAACTTCTGATCTCTGTCACTATAGTCGGTCTCTGCCAATTGATCACGACTTCTATCTTGCTTGGGTTGATGGAGATTCCTTCTCCGGAAATCACATGACCTAAGAACGCAACACGAGTCAACCAAAACTCGCATTTGCTAAACTTAGCATACAACTGATGCGTCCTTAAAGTCTGGAGCACTAATCTCAGGTGATTCTCATGCTCTTCATCACTTCTCGAATATACTAAGATATCATCAATGAACATGATCACAAACTAATCTAAATATTCCTTGAATATCCGGTTCATCATATCCATAAAAGCAGCTGGAGCATTCGTCAACCCGAATGGCATTACTGTGAACTCATAATGATCATACCGAGTACGAAATGCTGACTTTGGAATATCCTATTTCTTAATTCTCAACTGATGATATCCCGTCCTTAAGTCAATCTTCGAGAATATAGACGCTCCTTGTAACTGATTGAACAGATCATCGATCCTTGGGAGGGGATACTTGTTCTTAATGGTTACCCGGTTGAGCTGTCAGTAGTCGATGCACAGGCACAACGATCCATCTTTCTTCTTAACAAATAGAACTGGTGCTCCCCAAGGTGATGCACTAGGACAAATAAATCCTTTGTCCAATAATTCTTGCATCTGCACCTTCAGTTCTTTCAACTCTGATAATACCATTATGTACGGTGCTTTCGAGATCGGCTCTGTTCCTGGTGCTAACTCAATCACAAACTCAATCTCCCTTTCTGGCGATAATCCTAGCAATTCTTTTGGAAAGACATCCGGAAATTCCTGTATCACTGAAATGTCTTCTATTTTCAATTCTTCAACTGTCGTATTCATGACAGTTGCCAGGTACCCTTGACAACCCTCGTCTAACAAACGAGATGTCTCTTGCGACGAGATTAGGACAATCGAGGGTCCTCCTCGACTTCCTACAAACTCGAAGCTCTCACACCCTAACAGGTCAAACTGAATCGTCTTACGATAGCGGTCCATTTTAGCTCTTTGTTTGGTGAGCCAGTCCATACCAATTATTAAATCAAAGTCATACATGGTTAGGACTAAAAGATATATCTTCCCCCACTCGCTCACCAATCACTAACTTGCACCCCGAACAACCCAAAGTAGCAATAACTTTATCCTTCAAGGGTGTAGATATGCACATGGCTGACTCCAGTAACATAGGACTGACTCCTACCAACTTAACATACTGTTCGGCAATAAATGAATGGGTTGCTCCCGGATCAAACAAAGCATAAGCAGGTTGGTTATTGAGTGAAACCATACCTGTTATCACGTCAGGCACAACTTCTGCCTGACCTTGGGTAATCGCATACACGGTGCCCTGAACTAGAGGTCTCTGCTGTCCTTCTTGTGGCACGTTCGGAGGGGCATACCCTCTTATTTGTCCTCTTGGTGGTGGTGGCGGTAGTTGCAGTTGTCCTCTTGGCTTCCTAGGACAATGTCTAGCTATGTGACCTTGTTGGCCACATTCATAACACACACCCATCCTAGCTGGACACGGTGTTGACTCATGTCATCTCCCACAAGAGCGACATGGTCCCATTCTATCGGCCATCGACCTACCAAATCCACCCTTCTTGCTAGGCGGACCTTGGAATCTGTTCCCTGACATCGGCCTCTTTCCTTGCCTAATCGCTTCCCGGTTAACACCAAATCTTGACCCCGACGAGGCAGCTTGCTCATTCAATCCTCGCTCTATCATCTGAGCTCGACGATAAACTTCTATGAACTCTGTCAAGTCTAACGGTAGCAGAGGTTGTTTCAATTCAGTACGAAGATCACTTCTGAATTTCCAGGCTTTCTCTTCAGGGTCTTCTATCAATTTAGGAGCATACTGGGATAGCTCTGCAAACTTGACCCTATATTGGTCAACTGTCATACTCCCCTGGTGGAGACGATGGAACTCCTCTATCTTTTGTTCCCGAGCAGTACTCGAAAAATACGGGTCATTAAAGGCTCTAAGGAAGGTATCCCATGCCTGGACCACACCTTCCAGGAACACTGTATCCTTGGTGGCTCTCCACCAGATATTTGCATTACCCTGAAGCTGGTACACAACCAGTGCCACCTTCTCCTCTTCATTGCACCTTAGAAGTCTGAATGTTTTCTCTAGATCTTGTATCCATAAATATGCAGCCTCGGGGTCTCTGGTACCAACAAACTTTGATGGTTTTAGCTTCAGAAACTGTTCCACTAACTAGTGGATTGGCCTCCCAACGGCCACAACTCCTGGTAGCACTCCAGCAGGGGCGATGGTAGGTACATCGGCAGGTGCTGTAGCAGCGGCGGCTTGGTTTTGCACTTGTTGATCCATACAATTTCCCATGACTTCCAAAATTCGCATGATCCCATCTATCCTGGGATAACCAGGGGCTACTACTCTGGCATCCGCAATAGGAGGTGGTGCTACCCTAGCATCTTCAACAGGTGGAACCATTCCACTCGCGCTAGCCTGAGCTGGCGCTCGACCACGGCCTCCTCGGGTACCGACTTTAGTCGGGGCTCTACCCCGAGTCACGGCCCTACTGGTCCTCTGGGCAGGAATCCTTGGCTCCTGATCGCTCATAGTGTAGCTTTAAACAACTAACACTTGCTTCCAATTCAGCACCGAATTAGAAACAGAGCGATTCAAACATCAAACAATTTTAGTACTTAGCTAACACAGATATGCACTAGCATGAATTTAAAGGCCTTTCCTACCAACTATCTCATAGTTAACGCACTTTATCACTCCAATCTTGAACTTTACTCTGATACCACAAAAAGGGGATGTCACGCCCCGATCCTCGAGCACGCACCCATCCCTCACCTTGGTCGATTAATAACGTGCGATATCCTAGGACTATGTATCGCCGACCCTTTCAATTTATTATGCGCATGTGGAAGTAGTTATAAATTCCCAAACAATAAAACAATGAGATATAAAAGCAAGCCATATTTTTCATATTGAAATTCACAACCACACTTTTATTTACAGTGTAAAGGTCTCACACCTATCTACACTAAGACAGGGTTCACAAAAGGGATGGGATCTCAATCCACATCCGGGTTGTACTCAAGATCCCTCTCTTGATCATCTTCTTCTTCAAAAATCTTTCTCCTCCTCAGGATTCACGTCAGTGCTCTCCTTCTCAGGTTCCTCCTCTTCAGCTCTTACTTAGGGTCCTAAAATGATGTCCCACAATCGGGATGAGACTATGTCTCAGTAAATTCTACCCCTTAAGACTCGATTAGTAAGCCAATACACTATGGGCTGTCTAAACACGCACGAATCAGAGGACTTACCTTGGCCTCAGATTCCACCTGCAAATTAGTATAATTCATAATAGGCACCCAACTACTCATAACAAATCGAACTAGTCGATTACATGTCATAGAGCACACGTGCATTCTCTAAGGCACTAGTTCACCAAAGTGATGATCAAATCACCGAGCCCACATGTCTCTTCCAAGATGCCTCACTTAATTCCCTAGGCCCACGTGCATTCTCTAAGGCACTCGTTCACCAAAGTGATGCATCAATTCACCGAGCTCACGTGCCCTTTTAGATGCCACTCTCAAGATTCATGGGCTTTCAAGATCTAGTGGCTTTACCCCCACCCGACCTTCTCAAGATCTAATGGATTTACGGTCCAACCCGACCCTCTCAGGATCTAGTTATGAATGAATCTTAAATTCACTCATAAATTACTTTAGCACTAAATAAAGCTCAAATAAATAAACAAACTGCACCACGACGATCAGCACGAAATTCTGGTCACCGGCCATCCCGGTTGAATTTCCGGAAAAATAAATAATTAAATAATTAATTTCGAAAATTAAATAAATAAATATTAAAAATCCAATTTAGGCGTGTAATGCCTGATTGGAAGCCGAGACGAGCCGGAAAATTACCGAAACTCTCTCAATAAGCAACATGGCATGTCTACTTGCTAATGTCTATTTTTAACCACCTAACATGCATTATTAAGTCTCTAATTTAATTTATCTAAATTAATCTAACCACCTAACTGCATTTAATTAAATCTAACCAACCCTAAGTATAATTAACAAACTAAGAAAGCATTAGTGAGTAAAACTCACTTGGTAAAAGCGAAGTTCAAATCACCGCGACGGCGGCCGAAATCGGACTTTCGACGACACCGGCGGACTTGGGCCGGGCCTTAGACTCGGGCCCAACAAATCTCAGCCCAATTGAGATTTGCTCTTGTAGCCTAGAATGGGCTGTCCTCGCGGGCCGGTCTTCAATTGATTTGCTGAAATTAGGCCGAGCACAATACAAGCTGGGCCGAAATTACTGGGCTCAATTGAAACTTCAAATGGACTGTTCTCTTGGGCTGCTGCACTTTAAAATTTTGCTGGGCTGAATTGGAGCAGCTATGGGCGGAACTTGGGCCGTCGATGGATCGAGAGATTGGCGGTGAATGGTTGGGCTGAGATCAATTGTCGAGCTGGGGAAATTGGCGCGGCTTCACTGGCTTGAAGAAATCGGACAGCAGGTGTTGTTGAGGGTTGAGCTCGAAGAAACGGATGCTGGAACGGAGTTGCTTCGGTCAAAGATGAAGCTGGAATTGACCGAATAAAAAAAAACCAAGCTGTGGAGGTGCGAGCAAGTGGCAACGTGGTCTCCTTAGTTGATGGTTGACCAAGCATGGAGGAAGACGTGGACACTTGGCCGCGGATGGAGAGAAGATGGCGTCCGGTGCCACACGCGGGGAGAAGGGACGCCTGGTAGCTTCGTTCTTCGTGGCTGGGAGTCAACCAAGAGCGAAAAGAAGACACGGGCAGGTGGAGTTCTTCGCTGGTGGAGACGGGGATGCTCGGACGCCTGGCAGCAGCTTCAACCCAGAAGAAATTTCGGTGGAGGCGTGCGACTGCTTCGTCCGAAAGAGATTGAAAGCCAAAAAGAAAAATAACGAGCGGATGGGGGAAGGCTTCACGTGAAGAAGAAGCCAAGGAGGGACCCAATACTTGCAATCCTTAACCATTGCATTGAATGCTTGGTCCCCCAATTAACCCTCAAACTTATCCAATTTGTCCCATAATACTTTCTTGTATTATTTTCACAATTACTCAATTTAAATGCCCAAAAAAAATTCTGCCCTTTTCCTAATTCCGAATTTATTCATTTTTGGTTTTCAATTTCCTCAACAATTTCCCAAATTTGATGTCCCATTTCGATGTAGAAAAAGTCCACATAATTTCTACAATTCCCATTCGCCAAGTAACTCGATTTGCAAATCGAAAATCTCTTCAATTCGGTCAATCTGAATTTCCATTGTTTTTTGCGGCGTCCGAAACGGTTTTCCGTAAAAATTTCGAAATCTCCGAAAAATCTTCCGAGACTCAGTCGACACTCCTAGAATTTATTGTGACACGGCCGAAACTTCAATTTCTGAAATCGGACTTGAATTGGAGGTTAATTTCAATTCGACGCGTTTGTAGCGTAACCTAGCCTATCGTTTAACTTTCGGATATTTTTAAGTGCAATAGACTCGTGGTCGATTTTCTTCGAACAACTATGAACCCACTCGACTCATCGGCAACTCTCGACTGTCGTGAAAATCTCGATGATCCAAATACGAACACAGGGTACCAAAATAATAAGAAAATCATTTTAGTGCCGGTCGACATGAATTTTCTAATTTAATGGTGTCACCCGCGATTAGCCACACATCACCAATCCAAACTATCTCTCGATTTCAAATCGATTTTTAACTCGTGCCGTAATGGCCTCAAAAGAAGAACACGGTCGACAAGTCAATTCCTGGTTGAATTCTCAGTCTATTGCCTTAAAATTCTTAATAATTTCCCCTCAGATAGCCTAGTTATCTCAAGAGAATGATCGGTTACGGAATAGTTTCCCATGTACACGCACGTCAATGAAACGCTCAATTCAATCAGAAGGAAACAAATCCGAAAATTTGGGATGTCACAGATAAGAGAAATGCATCTATAGTCATGTGGCATCCCTTGATTCTCATTTTCCTGTTCGCGGTGAATCGCTTCGGGAGATCGAGGAGCTCGAATCGCTGGAGATGAAGCTCCAAGAAGAACGGAACGAGCTTCAACAGTCCACAGAGAGAGAGAGAGAGAGAGAGAGAGAGAGAGAGAGAGAGCCCAATCGCGCAGCGTCTTCTCGTTCGATGTTCAGGAGTCGTGAATTGGGCCGCTGAAATGATGGGCGGGCCTCGATAACGGATCGGCCTTTCCTTCGGATCCGAGCTCAACGGTTACGCTTGATTTTCTTGAACGTTTTTGGGCTGTTTTTTTATGGTGGACTGAGCATATCGCGGAGGAGTTCGATGTTTCGGGGACTTCGAGGCTACTGACATATCTGTGATGGCTTCTGTGTACTATAAAGTTGATTTTAGGCTTCGCTTCATCCTTAGAAAGTAACCTGAATTCACGATAAAAACTAAAATGATTTGCGATAATGTCCTATTCATGCCTCATGTGCAATCGGCGCCTTCTTACTCATTATTCACCCATGGACTTGATCTACGAGTGGATTATATGTCAGGGTGAGTTTCTCTTTGGTTGCTGACATATTGGAAGAGAATAAAAGTCTAACTGCGAGATTCTGAGGCGGCTAATGCATCTTTTCTGACTTCACCGTTTGACTTTGACAATTGTTGCTCCAGTTCCTGAGGAATATTGATATGTAGTTACAAAGTCAGATCATAATTCATCCATGTACTATTTATTACTTCACGTGAGGTTTATTTGATAATTCATGCATAAACTTTGATCTAGGCGTGTATCCGGTGAGGCCACAACTGCCCGCAGTTGGAGGACGTGAAGGAGTTGGCGAAGTACACTTAGTTGGCTCTGCCGTGAAGGATCTTTCTCCTGGCGATTTGGTCATTCCATCTCCACTCTCTTTTGGTAAAACATTCTTTCAGTATTACCTAAGTTTTAAAATGATATCAGATTAACTGTGCATCAGCCATGCTCATCTAGTTGATCACTTCTGAACAATTTCTTACTCAGCCAAAGGATATAATCTTCTATATTTGGTGGAGCATGTTTAACGTTTAATTTGATTAGATGCAGAACAGAAACGAGCGAAATATCAACCAAAAGAATGATTGAAACTGTTATGCACATCTTAGTGATTGTCATCTTAAATAAAAGATACTTTTGCATTCCATTAGTATTGACTTGTTTTGTTATGCAGAACATCTGTGCCTAGCACTTAGCCCATTGTAAATTTGAGTGTGTTGAAAGGTGAAATAGTTTTTGGTCATTCCATCTCCACTCTCTTTTGGTAAAACATTCTTTCAGTATTACCTAAGTTTTAAAATGATATCAGATTAACTGTGCATCAGCCATGCTCATCTAGTTGATCACTTCTGAACAATTTCTTACTCAGCCAAAGGATATAATCTTCTATATTTGATGGAGCATGTTTAACGTTTAATTTGATTAGATGCAGAACAGAAACGAGCGAAATATCAACCAAAAGAATGATTGAAACTGTTATGCACATCTTAGTGATTGTCATCTTAAATAAAAGATACTTTTGCATTCCATTAGTATTGACTTGTTTTGTTATGCAGAACATCTGTGCCTAGCACTTAGCCCATTGTAAATTTGAGTGTGTTGAAAGGTGAAATAGTTTTTGTGCTCAGGGACATGGCAGACTTACATTGTGAAAGACCAGAGTGTATGGCAAAAAATTGATAAGAATTCTTCTCTTGAATATGCTGCGACAATTTCAATTAATCCTCCGACCGCTTTGAGAATGCTTGAAGACTTCACCTCTTTGGAACCAGGTATATAGACAGTACAGGAGTCTCTTAGCTGTCCCCCAACTTTCTCCATAAGCAATTTATCCCAAGTTGTCCTAATCAGCTGTGATCATTAGGGGATTCGATTGTGCAAAATGGGGCTACGAGTATGCTGGGTCGATGCCTCATCCAAATTGCGAAATCCCGTGGCATCCATAGCATCAACATAATCAGGGACAGGTGCTTTCTTGAAAGCTTTTAGTAACCTTGATACCACAAAACTTTTGTCAAACTACTGTTGTTTAAAACTTTTGTGTAGACTTTAGATAGCAAGGGTATGTGTGGGTTTGCTTTTACTTCTCTTTTCTATGATCTGCCTTAACCATTGCTGGGAAGCGCCCCCCCTTTTTTTCTCTAGTACGCGTTGAGCTCTTGTCTACTCAGCTTCTGAAAGAGCTTTTGATGGTTACACAGCATGAATTATATCTGAAATTCAACCTCTGTGATGACAAGTTGGAACTCTTTGGGGACTGAATTACTTGTGGCAACTCTGTCTTTTCCTGTTCTAATTATGAATGTTGCTGGTGGACTAAAAGTTATGAACAATTGCCAGATGCACAAATATGTTGATTATGTTCGGTTGTGGCGATGATATATCAATATACAAATTGAAAATGTCCCAAAATATTTAGCATTCAGGTATTCTGGTTTGTTTTTTGGAAGCTGGTGTGATTGATTGAGATCTCTTGCATCGAATAACAGGGAGAAGTGGACCTTGAGCTTGTGTTAATAAAGCTTACCCTTTTAAGCTTGAAGTAACACCGAGTGTGATCACTGATTTGAGGAAATTATAATCTTTGGTGAGGTGCTCCAATGGGTAGGAATTTATGTGGCTGACTGAGCATTAGTACATGCATTGGCATGCAAGAATGGTTTTGTTATGAGGGCATTTTGAGGAACTGATTATGTTGAACTTATCAAAGAAAATAAGAAGGTACTTTAGGTTCATGTAGGTACATCAATTAACATCCTTTAATCTCCCAATATAAAGATGAGGTTTTGTTATGAGGTAACATGTATTTGGAAAGACTAGAAGGACTTGTTTTTTGAATCTATCGAAGGCGAAGGCAGTTAACTGTAGTGTGAATTGAACAGAGATATTTATGCATTGCTTATCAGAAGTGACTTGTTACTATTGATGCTTCTTCTACTATTTTTTGCAGTCATCATGTGTTCTAGACGTTGATTGCTGGTATGTTTAGATCGTCATACTGCTGGGCATTGGTAATTCCATCTTTTTTGGTTGATGGTGGAAACGTCCTATTAGTATATTGAAGACCTCTCTCTGCTTTGCAACTTCTTTTGGAGTGAAATTTTCCTCCTTTTCTTTTAATTATGTGAGGAGACACAAAAAGAGGTCAGAAAACACTTTGTGGTGCTTGACGCATTAATTCAGTAGGGCTCTCTCAACCAGCTTATTAGTTCATGCTATGACATCTGAGCACAAATTTGGTAGAATTCTTTATTTTTTTCCAACTTAGCAGTTAGTACTCCATATCAGTAACTAAATTTGAATTTTACTGTGCTTTCATGGCCGTCCTTTTCCTATGACAGAGCTAGCTCTGATGAAGCAAAAGAGGCGTTGAAGAAACTTGGTGTTGAAGAAGTGTTCATTGAGAGCCAATTAGAAATAAAGAATGTCAAGAGTCTACTGGTATCATCCATCCATTAATCCATTCTACCATATTCTCATGCATGAAACACATCCATGTTTGGCCATCGGCACTTGAGTTCTTTATTTACATCTTATTGACTTGCTACTAGGGTGATCTAAAAGAACTTGTCCTTGGATTAAACTGTGTTGGTGGCAATGCTGCTTCCTTGGTGATGAAATTTTTGAGGTGTGACAAGTGTTAAATTCATGTTTACTGCTTCCCTTATCTTTCTGTAGAGAGGTGATTTAGTTTTGTTCTCAGGCGGGGAGGAACCATGGTGACATATGGTGGGATGTCTAAGAAACCAATTACAGTGTCAACTTCATCTTTTATCTTCAAAGTAAATTAAGAAGCGGCGAACTAAATTTTCCATCGATGGTTAGGAGGTTATTTTAGTCAAGCCATACAATTTGATTTGTCTACGTTTTGGTCTCGGTCTTGGTCAATGCTCTATATCTTTATTTATTTATTTATTTGTCTAAATTTGGCCCAAAATCTCAATTTCAGTATTTGACGCAACCAAATTTGATAAAAAAAAAATTATCCCTGGAGTCAAGACTAAGGGGTGTACATAAATCAATGAGACAATGGTTCTTATGGTTTGCAGGATCTTTCTTTGAGGGGATTTTGGCTGCATAATTGGATGAGTTCAAATGATGTAACAGGGTGCAGAAGAATGATAGATCACTTGCTCGAGC
This sequence comes from Eucalyptus sp. ANBG9806169, assembly GCA_014182395.1. NCBI lineage: Eukaryota > Viridiplantae > Streptophyta > Magnoliopsida > Myrtales > Myrtaceae > Eucalyptus > Eucalyptus sp. ANBG9806169. The sequence continues at coordinate 33,041,491 of CM024574.1, forward strand.
TAGTGCAGGATGGGAAGTTAAAATATGAGTATGTCTCCGGTAACCACCACTCAAAATGCTGTATTTAGGTCTCCATATCTTTATAGTGTCTCTAATAGTATTTGTCTTCAAGATAGTGTGCTGGACTATGGATGCATATGAATTTCTCCAAAACTGCAGGACGGAGCTGGTTCCTTTTAGTGATTTCCACATTGCATTGGATAAATCATTGGGGAAACTTGGAAGCCATCCTAAGCAAGTCCTGAAGTTCTAGGGCTATTGAATATTTAAGGGCAGTGAAAAGATCAAAAAATTATGTGTCATATCCTTCAAACGATCAGCTGTTTTGAAGTTGAGGCATTGGATCAACTGGGCACAATAACTATGTATCTTTTCCATTGTTATTATTCCCTTTTCATAAGTTATGCATTCTGTTGAGGTAATTTCGTTGCTACTTATTTTCAGCAATTTCCATTCTGAATTTGTTTTGCATCATGCCTTCTAATCTAAAACTAATCTCATGCTTTGCTAAAACATGATGGCTGAATTTGGAGATCCAAACATCGGCCCGCTTGGTATTGGAAGGGTCCAGAAAGGTTTTAGATTTGCCAAGTACGATTCTCATATACACATAATAAGGAACATTGGGATACTTTCCAAAAATCATGTAATCAATCACGGCATGGATTAAGAAAAAGAGCAAGAAGAACCATAAATTCTTCATTTGATCTAACCTAATTCAAATGGGATGCAGAGGGAAAACACAGAATGGAAAGATCGTGTTAGCTTCCAAAGAATTGACGATTGTTCAGATACCACGGAAAGAAAAGGCATCTTTCATCTAGACAATGTCAAGGACCGCACTCCTTTCTCAAGATAAAGGAGTTGGACCGGGATGAGAGATTTTCAAATTCATTTTTAGCCTTGGAAAATTTAGAGAGAAAACAAATTCCCCACAAAAGTGGCTTCCTATCATGCACGATTTTGAAATACTGACATTTTGCTAGGCTGAAGAGATGGGCCTTGCAAAATGGAAGATTATAAGTGATTGGAAGATTATCCACGCTTACACCTTAAAACACTTAATGTAATGTTTGGTTAATGGTCATGGAATCATGAAAGAAATCCCAAACCGTAAAATCAAATAGAGGACAATAATCGGGAAAATGTTCAGGGATCTTATGTGGTTCTTCATCCTGTTTCTATCCCTAGTTTTCCGTTATTCGCTTTGTATACGTTGATTGGAGACGCATTCCCTTTCTTACATGTACAACATAAATGTTATTTTAAGAGATGGGCTTCATTCGGTGAGTATAATTCAACATGGAATTCCACTTTGACCCCAACCTAAGAAAAGAATTTCTGAATCAATTTAGTAATTTAGACTTTTTTTGTTTCTCAAAAAATAAATAATTCGATAAATATTTTTCTAAAAATGATCGTTTATATCACTCGAAATAATTATTTAATAATAAATATTTTATTATTCATAATAATTTATGTCTAAATATTTTTCGTTGAAGGTAAACAAATTTTTAGTTCATTTATTTTTATAAGCAATATAAATAATTATTTTTATGAAATGTATTTTAAATCATTCTCTTAATCAAGGATACACTCCCTTTACATATGTGCTATAGTTCCATCTTCACTCTTGATCGTATTAATTAATCATCCGAGCCAACAGTAAAGCAAAATATCTTTGTGCTCTAAATAGGCAATTATACTCTTAACAGCTTTTCATCAGCCAACATTTAGTTTTTCTCATGGACCAATGGCATCTGTTTTTATGGTCGTCGTAGTCAAAAACTAGGTTGGAAATTAGAACACCTTTTGAAAAGAGGAGATTATGTAAAGCCAAAAGAAGCAACATGGACGGGCCATATTTCTTAGCCGTCGCATCAACAAACAAACGGAGAAAATGATGGAGATGCAATCCTATTTTGATGACAGCTTAGCAGTGTACTATTGCCGGCCAACATCGTCTTTTACCGAGACAATGAATGATTAGATAGCCTAGTTGATGACATGGAAGTGACAACAAGAATGTATGCAGCCTCACCCATATCCTTCATCTCAAAGTTGGAAGATAACCAACTCTTGACAGCATGAACAAACTCCATATTGCTTCCTAACCGCATATCATCAACATAAATGATATGATCACAAAATGATCCTTGGATCTTTTGATATATACGCAATGATCCTCATCAATCATTGTAAAAATCATATGCCATTATGGCATTATAAAAACGTATATACCATTGTCTCGATGACTCGCTAAGGCCGTATATCAATCTCAAAAGTCGACATACCTTTTCTTCTTGGCCTTTCACTATGAAACCAATAGGTTGTTCCATGTATATTTCTTCCTAATTCTCCATTGAGGAAAGCGCCTTTACATCCATCCGATGTAACTCAAGATCCATACTAGATACTATTGCCAATAATGCGAATCGATGTAAATCTTACTACAAAAGAGAAAACGTATCTTCATAATCAATTCCTTCTTGTTGATTATACCCATTTGCAACAGCGGTACTTCCACCAGGGTTCTCGTTTCTTCTCTCCGCAACACCATTTTGTAGGAGTATAAGGAATGGATAACTTTTTCTATTCCTTTTTCATCACATAATTTTCTAAACTCATCGATAAATATTCTCGACATTGATTCTCTACCAGAAACAACTTATTGCTAGCTCTTTTACCCTTTCCAAATGGTTTCCTTGTCGTTTTCCCTTCTAGGCAATATCGACTTTTTTTCAATATTGCCCAACAAGCCCTCTTTGGCTAGTGCCTTTCACATCATTATCATATGTGTTAGAGATGTGAGAAGGGAATAAAAAACATTTGCATTAATATAGTCAATATCTAATACAATGAAACCATCTAGAAAATAACTATGACTTCATAGTAGTTTGTATCCAAATACAAATCTACACCTCTATTATGGAAGTTCACATTAAAACCTAATTTAACCAACACTAAAAATGACACTAAATTCGACAGTGCCTTGGCCACTTAGTTCCAAAGTAAATCAGGCGCAAGGATTAGAGCATTAAATTCAAAAATAAGCCTATTGTTGGTTAATGGAAGGAGGACTCCCATTTCCACATATTGAATGAATCAATGCGTTTGCGCTTAGAGCATGAAGCCCCTTCCTCGAGCTTAAAGCAACACATAAAAATATATGTTTCCCTCTCATAGATCCTCTAGATCTTCCATAACATGGTCAAGAGCTATTAGTGCTTTATGCTTTTCTATATTGAATTTTCATTTGCCAAATTTCATAGTTGTCACCTTTGAGCTTTTCTCTTTGCCACCTGGCAACTATGCTCTTGTATGCCACGATTATTAATGCCTATCACTTATGCACCTATTTTGCACAAACTCCATCATATTAATTAATAATTTTGTGAATCAAAAGGTCACTATGTTTCCAATCATCCTCCAAAATCCTAACTTAAAAACTATCATTAATATGATTGTCATATGCAAAATCAATTCTATGAAGCTACAAAAACTTCTATTACTACCCTCAAGAACAAAGAATCGCGTAAAAGTGCTAGCATACAATATAATAATAATGCTTTCATACAATATTGCTATTGCTATATCAACAACAATCGCATTACATGAGATATTCACAAAGAACACAAATAAAAATAGCCATAATGAAAAACAAGGCATATTACAACTAATAGGGAAAGTCGCTATATGGTCCAGCTTCCTTTTTCTTTTCTCTCGTAAAATTCTCATTCTTGATTTGAAAAACAGACGGATATCCCTTTAGATTTCTCCTACGCACATTCGCCTCGAGCCATTCCTTGGGGCTTGTGGCTCCTACAATGGTATTCATCTACGAATGCCATTACTAGCTCCTTATAGCTAGTAAATCATTTGACTTTCCCCGTAGGCGAGCCATTCTAGTGGAAGAGTGTCTATAAAGAATCGCATCATCCGAATATCCGGGCATGGGACAAACGCTCCAAATGACTTCCCGAATTTTGCTCTATGACATGATCAATTATGTCAATCGATAACCATTCAAATCGGCCGAAACCTATCTCGACATTGCGCACAAATGCGCGTGGCTTATTGATTCCTGCAAATAAATGCAGCAAAAAATGGATTACATATAATCCACATAGACATAATTGAAAAAAGGAACAAATTCTTTTTTTTTTTTTTTTTTTTTTTTAGGTCAACGGTCAACGGTCAACCGTGCGGTCAACCACTAGTGCATCTACTTTCGGACAAGGATGGATTCCCATTATATTATTTCGTGCCTTGGCCTACAATCAGGCGCAAGGGAGAGCATTAAATTCAAAAAATAAGCCTATTGACATTTCTCTATCGGGTGCTTAAATTAGAAGAAAAACAGCACGTTAAATGAATTCAATGAGATTTATCTAAAATGTTTTATTGCATTTTCCCTTGTAAGTTTAAGACTACGTTATTTCTGTTAAAAAGTTTATACCTTGATAGGTTTGAAATTTCGGTATAATAATTTTAGGAGAGATTGTACAATTATCTCGGAGATATGACAATTCAATTTTCTCAATCTCGTGCTCGCACTCAACTCAATACAATATATATACTCACATCGGACTCGATCCAACTCTAAAATCAAAAACTAAATTATAGTGTAAAGCTTCGAACTCCATCTCAAATTCTCATACAAAATTTCAAAAATAATGATTTTTTTTTCATTGTCCTTAGTAAAAAACCTTTAAATTATTAACAAGGCTTGCAAGTCACATTACTGTAGTATTACAAAATTTGACGCCTCCGACGTGGCAATCCATATTGTTAGGTCCAAATACATAAAAGAAGGGGTGAAGTGTTTTTTTTATACATATAAAAATATTTATCTTTCTAGAACTAGCACCTTATTTAATTTTTTTTTATATGCAATTAAACTGTTAATTTGCAATAAGAAACTTATAGAGTTTAGGGAAAAAGAAATTACAAAAGCTATTTATAGAGTTTCAATTAGGATATGCTTTCTCTTCTAGCTCTAGCAGCCCCATTAGATTGAAATTCACCACTTCAGCCAATAGTGCAATTGCCAAGAACTTTGTATTGTGCGGACTCGACTCCTCCTACGGCTATCTCACTATAGACTAAATGATTATTGGATCTCTTTCAATAGCTGTTCTCACACCTTGTGCACATGACACGGTAGACATATTCTCCCTCAAAATTATTTAACCACACTTCTAAGTGTTTGCAAATAATCATGCGCATATTTCGTCTCTTACCTAAACAATTGCATTCTCTCTAAGCACGACCACTTCTTCCGTGTGCGTACAAATGATTTTGGCACCCTTGCTAACTTTGAGGATCAAAACTAAATAGATTATAATGAAGTAGCAAAGAGATAGATCTCAAGAACACTCAATGTGTTTCAATTTTTCTTGTTGCAAGCACTCAATTACAAGCTACGTTTTACTTGTAGTTTGTCCTTATAGGCCTTCAAAAACAACCCTCCTGTTTCAACCATCTTATTCAAGTTGATCATAGAATGAGTTTCATTTCATCACATGGAAAAGAGACATTTGGAGGGGTACTTAGAGATCAACAACAAATGAAAAAATCAAAATGATAAGGAGAGTGAGCAGAAGTTGGTAAGTTTATAAATTGACTTATTATAGTGTTTGCAATTTATTTATGATGCTTGTAAAATTTCCAAAGCGTTGGTTATTCTTTAATTCATTTCAAAGTTGGTAAATTTCTAACAGCATTGATTAGTTATTGATAGGTTATTTGGCAATCAAGGGCCCGTTTTGGTAACCATCCCAACATTGCCAGATTCTGATTTTTTGTTCCCTGGGAGTACTTTGTTTAATAGAAAAAATTTTCCCAGGAACAATTTATATTTTTTGTTCTCGGAAGTAGATGCAGAACATAATCAATAATAAAAAAAAAGTTGATTCTCTGGAACAAATCTAAGAATCAAGCCATTTTCTTCTTCTTCATCTACTACCACCGCTGCGGTTGCCATCCGCCGTTGTCCGCTATCCACTGCCCACCACCGCTGATCGCCGGCAACCGGTCTAGTGAGGTCTGGCAAGCTCGCTAGAGGCAAGCCCAGTCACCGGCGAGCTCGCCAAAGGCAAGCCCAGCTACCGACAAGGCTCGTCTAGCCCCGGCGAGGCCACCTAGCCATTGGCAAGGCTCGGCCGACAAGGCCAGGCAACGCGTCTGGCCGATCGCTGAAGAGAGAAAGGAAAAAAAGAAAAGAAAAGAAAAAGTAAAAAAGTAAAAACATTATTTAAAATTAAAAGAAAATGATTTGGAGTAACAATTTTGAACACGGTACCAATTGCAATTCTATTCCAAAATCATAAATTTTGGACAGTTACCAAACGGCTTAAAATGCTTAGAAATTGTTTATGAGAACAAAATAAAAAAGAACCATTTCTAATAAGAAATTGTTCCTAGAAACAGAATCGTTATTAAACGAGCCCCAAATTGACAGTCAAGCTTTTCTTTTATCGACTGTACTAGATATTAATGTTGGCTGGGTCTGCCTGTGTGGGGCCCAGTTTACGTTAATAAATAAAAGGAAAGGTCAAAACGTCAAAAATGCAATAAAGGAAAAGAAAGGCGGGCTGCTTGTTCGGAGGAGACAGGAAATGGGCTGTGACCTTCGGTCTAGAATCAAAAGCCAACTGTCGTCACAGTTGACTCAAATTTCAATATGTTGTTATAAGACCGAGACAGATGAGTCAAGACAGGTGAGCCCATCAGTTTCATTTGTCAATCCATTTTGTTCATTGAACACTTTTTCTAAATTATCTCAAATTTTTTCAATCGCGATTAGGGTTTCTTACTTCATATATATTAATCCGCTTTTACAGTGACAAAATATAATTATATTGTTGATATTAAATCTCTAATATATTACTAAAAAAGAACCTCTGTGCATCTTACTATTTTTTGTGATTAGTGAAAGTTTTTGAATCCTCCATAATTTTTTTCGCATTGAATTTTCCACGTAAACTTGTCGTGTTTGCTTTTGTCTGTTTTTATCATTTTGGCCTTATTTTTATTCATTACGAGATTATATTGCAGGAATATATTGCCTGTTATTATAGGGGTTGAGTCGATTTTGGTCCATTTAATCTTGGGAAGAAATTGATTCTACATTAGATTAATTTTTGATGAATTGCTGCCGGTTCTCTCGAACTTTGTATCAATAATTTTGGAAATCCATCAAGTAAGGGAAATTTTCCGCACTTTCCTTTGACTACCTTGCACTCAGTCCCGAAAGCTTGCGTCAGCCACATCTTTGATTTTTGTCTCATCGACCAATATTTTATGGTCTTCGTCGTCCTGAAAAAGGATGATTTCTGTCCCAATAGCGTCCTCATCGGCATCTTTGATTTTTTTGTCTCATCGACCAATAGCATTTGATTGTATGGTCTTCGTCGTCGTTGATTTTATGGTCTTCGATTTTTATGGTCTTCGTCGTCGTGAAAAAGTATGCTTTCTGTACCGACCGCGTCCTCATCGGCAGCCTTGATTTTTATGTGTCATCGACCAATAGCATTTGATTTTATGGTCTTCGTCGTCGTGAAAAAGTATGATTTCTGCCCCAGTCGTGTCCTCATCGGCCTAAAGCATTTTACTTACTTTTCCCAGAACTGCCCCAGTCAATAACACTTCAATTCGTGTTATATTACGATCTGAGAAATGGATGTTTACTGCGGGGTTCGTCCAAATCGGTTTCGTCCAGGGGGGCGATTGATTGCAGTTTTAATTTTTCAGGAGTCGTACTTTGATAGGATATGTTCATGTTTCGGAGGAGGCTTGTGAAATTTTAAAGACGACTCGCATCATACTTGTCAGCATGCAGGGATGGAACTATCATATATTTTTAGTGGGGTCAATGCCCTAAAGACCGTAAGATAAGGTATTTCATTTAACAAAAAAAATTATAAAGATGCAATCGAGCTATTTATTGATTTGAAGTAGTTTTTCTACGCAAAGTCTGACACGAAATCAACGCTTTGACATTGAATCATGAATGTAAACAAAATTCGGTTTCAAATCCCTGTGCTTGAGCTCGACTCAATATAGTATATAGGGCTCGGAATTGAACTCGATTCAACTCCATTATTAAAAGCTCGATTCTACTCATTTAACTTGTTACGTAGGATTTTTCTTTCTATTTTTCCTAATCATATACTGTACCTTCTGCATAGCCTGGTCGTGCCATTCGATTGCTTTATCTTCAGACTCTATCAAGCCTTGTGTTTGATTGGTGGTGTGGTTGTCTAGTAGTGCAATGTCTAAGCCTGATAATTTTTTGATAATTGTTTATCTTTTTATTTTTCTGTTTTTTTGCGTCATAAAGATGTTTATAGTACATGGAAAGACAAGATACTGGTTTTGATTTATTGCAAGTTAGCGCATGATCCCTTAGAGGGCGACGAGGCTAAGCCTAATTACATCAATGAACAATGGAAGTTACTAAAAAGGCAATGTGGGGTTTCATTAGGCATCATCAGTTGGATTTTATTTCTTTAGATAAACTATAAGGATCCCATCCCACTGCTCCTTTTGCTCTTCCGATTTCCATCTTTTGGCAATGGAAAACCGTAGCCACAACAACACCGATATAAATTAAGGAATTGTTATGCTAGCTGGATCCTAAGAGAAACAATTGATGGCATCTCATCCATTGATCATCAGACATTTGGGATTATATGTCACAACCGCACTTCCATTCATGGAACACTTCTTGGATATGTCCTTCCTCAGCACTTCATTTTGAGTAGGGATTAATAGTTCCCCCCATACAGATTGGAGTACGAAGCCCACCCAAAAAATCGAATAAAATAGTCCGTTCTATTTTGCCGGTATCACCAGCTGACTTAGTTTTGATGACTCTTTGGAATATGAAGCAATAATAGAGCAAATCTGTGAAACGGTTCTCCACCAAGAGCAGGAACTCTTTTATTATGTAAGTTGGATTGATCGGTCAATTTACGACATTTTGTATAGAAATTACAAAAAAATGCAAATAGTTATAATTTGTTATAATTCAAAAATTTATTTATCGATGACCATAAAACTGCTCATGTATTATAAGAAGAAATTCGAAAAACCTTCCAACACAAAAGTTATTCATCACATCGAATCTCCAACATTGTATAGTAGAGTAGACGATCTATCACCATGCATCATTCAAGTTTCACACACAAACATAAATAGAAGCTTCTAAATTCATAAGCATACAATAAGATAAGAAAGACTATTGTAATTTCTGTCTCATTGATTGTCTAGATTAGAATGGCCGCTCCGTCCAGTGCCCACAGTCAGGGCATTTTTACTTGAAAAAAGCTGGTACTCTTCCACGCTTGCACTTCTCACAAATAAATGGGCCATTCGTGCCAGCTCATTGCCTCACCGTAGCCGTTGCCACCCCCACTCTATCGCCGCCACTGCCGCCACCCTCGCCACCATTACTGCCGCCGCCCTCACCGCCACGGCCAATCCTTTAGTAGCCACAGCTGCCCTGGTGGCCCCTGTGGCCCTGGCGGCCCCTGCTCCCCCTTGGGTCCCCGTGGCCCCTGTGGTCCCTGCGGCCCCCGCGGCCCCGCCGGCCCCAGCAGCCCCTGCGGCCCTGGTGGCCCCAACGGCCCCGACGGCCCCCGTGGCCCCTGCGGCCCTGGCCGCCGCGTGCGCCAGATTCAGTAGAGAAGGAAACCACAAAGCATAACTGCAACAATGACTAAACCAACAATAACCCACGTTGGAGTGTTATTGTCATCAGATGATACGGAATTCGGATCGATCCATGTTGATGGAGGAGGAAAGTACTGGAAACTCGGATAAGTGTGTGGATAGTTATTGTTCTCCATCAAGAAGACTATGTGGAGGTAGTTCAATGCGAGCGATGAGTCTACAAACATATCATGAAGCATCAATCCAAGAGCCAATTTACCTTTTTATCATGATGAATTGATCATATGATCCGAGATCGAAATGATTGAACACAGAATTCAGCGATATATAATGTAAGTGGAAGTAGGTGCTTGCACATATACCCTCACAGGAAGAACTGGGCAAATCGGCGAATGATGTTGCGCCAATGCTTACGCGATCTGCAAAGAAGTGAGAATTTTTTCCTGGTGGAGGATAGCGCTATAGATGCCCCGCGACACTCACTCCAAAGTAATCTGCAAAGAAGTGAGAATATTTTCCTGGTGGAGGATAGAGCTATATATGCCCCGCCACACTCGCTCCCTCCCTCCCTCACGTGATGGGTTTTCCTTTTCTTTTGGCCGAAAGATAATAATTTTCATGACTAACCAACTAAAGGGGCACCGTTAGTTGAAGAGTCTAAACACATAATTAAATATAGAGAACGAGGAGAAGTAGAAGTCCAACTACTGGAAAGTGACCTGGCTCGGTGGAATTAAAGAATAAACGTGGGAAAAACGACGTAAAGGCAAAGTCCGTCGTCTCGTCAACGTCGGCCACGATCGTGTGTTTTTAGAATCTTGTCCCTCCGACTTTATTCGGCATCACATCGTTTTCTTCCCCCCCAACTGCGGGATTCTCGAGTCTGTCGCTACCCTTACGTCGCAATGATGGTTCCAATGCCATAACAAAAGACGCTGGATAGACCCCACAAATGCATAAATTGAATCTAGTGGTCAAAATTCAAATTAACATATTTTATTCATTTTAACTTATTTTCATGTAATACAAATCATGTTACTCATATTTGACTTAATTCATATCTGATTTGACTCATATTTCTAAAATACTTCCATATTTAAACTAATTTAAGAAAACCCGAATGGAGTGGGAGTAAATTGTGAACTTATTTAATACCCATATTATTTTGAATTTAAGTCATTCATATAATCAAAAAATAGTCTTATAACCCATTTTAACAAGTCTACCATTAGATAAACATGATATCCCGACATTTATGAAAAATTGTCCCAATTATGTCACATTGCATATACATGTAAGAAGGAAGGACATCTCCCAAAAATCAAGTATGTAATAGACATTGCATAGGTTGAGAAAAGAGCAAGAAGAACCATAAATTATTCCTTTAATTCTACTTGATTCAAATGGGATGATGACTGCCTTTGGGCAACGACATATGTGAAACGCAATAAGCGAAATAGAGAAGACTAGTGACTAATAGTCACTAATTAAGATATGAAAAAACACAAAATGGAAAGATTGTATCGGATTCCAAAGAATTGATAATTTTCAGAAACCACAGAAAGAAAAAAGGCGTCTTTTGTGTCGATAACCGCACTCCTTTCTCAAGATAAAGTCGCCAACGTCCTCCACAGTGTCCGCGACCTACATAGGTAAGCATAAAAGAGTTCAACCGGGGTAAGCGATTTTTGGATACACTTTTAACCTTGGAAAATTTGGAGAGAAGTCAAATTCCCCATAAAAGTTGCTTTCAATCGGGCATATTTTGGAAATACCAACATTTTGTTAGGCTGAAGAAGGAAAAGATTCAATCACGTTTCATCCAACCGATTTAGAATTGACCGATCACCTAGAGCATAGCAAATCAAGGTATGTAAGTATGGGAGGGTTTTTTACGCTGACAGCTCAAAACCACTTGAGGTCATGTTTGATTCATGGCCATGTAATCATGAAAAGGAATCTCAATCTAAGCAATCAAATTCCTAGATGTGGGGTTCATTCTCTATTGTTTGGTTTCAATTTACATATGAAGGGAGAAATGTCCGATGTGAGATGCAATTTGAGGTAAAAATATGTCAGAAATGGAATGTGTAAAATATTTCTTCCATCCACATATCTAAAGTGGTTAATGAAAAACTAGGGATAGAAATAGAATGAAGAACCACATACGATCCCCCGACAATTTCGCGATTATTGTCATCTAAAATGATCATATAGTTCACACAATCATTTCACAAACACATTACATACAGTTCCTCAAAATCTCTTGAGTAAAGCATTTCACGCATAATCTGCAATAATGAAGATAAAGCCATTCCTGCATAACTTCAAACTACTTCACAGCTGTTACCTCAAGCCACTGTGACGACAACTTAGCCAAGTGTGTTAATGGAACTTTAGAGAGAGAGAGAGTGTGTGTGTGTGTGTGTGTGTGTGTGTGTGTTCTAGCTTTCTAGGATTTGAAGATTTATGAAGCTCAAGAGTACTGAGCATGTTGGGTTCGTGAATGTAATCCAGTTCTGCATTAGGAGTATCCGTTAACTAGGCACTTTGATTCCATGATCATAAATCCATCCAAAGATGAGCTACAATGGCATTCCATTTCCTGTTTATTACTCCAAGGTGAGCCAAACAAGGCCTAAGTGATTACACGATGTACTATACTTCTGAATGCTTTCATGGTGGAATCAATGATCTGCAGTCTCAACCATGACTTTCCATAGGATCACGTATCTAAAATCTCTAAACCAAAGAAGTGAACATGCTAGAATGCACACGATTCGCTTACTTAGGAACCTACCATCAACTCACCCCAACATACATGTAAGGAGAGATGGGAGAGACAGATAGAGAAATGTCTGGATTTTGTTAAGAGTACAAATTCCTACCACGTCCATGGGAAGTTCTGAATGATTATATTTTCCCTTGAATACCCCAGTCCTTGTTAATATAGAAAACCAATGATCTCCTGCCTGAAGGAGTTGTTATCAGTACTGGTGATTGTGTTCGGAAATAAAATTACTGATATGATAAAATACAATTCTCAGTATGAAATATACCCGTCGTACGCCTCTAATGTTGATTTTGGATTATCTACTATCATGTATAGTGTTCTGAAACAATGAATTTCAGAGTATGTATTATTCTCCACATCCAGGCTGCTTAACAAAGATGGCATAATATTCCTTAACACAGTCTCAGCATTTCCATAGACAAATGGATTTGGCCTCCCATACGATGTATACACTAGCGGAATGGGATGTATTTTGCAGAACAGGGACAAGTAAATAATGCATAACACAAGATTGAAGATTAATGCATGTCACTTTGCTGCATTGAGGTAAACTAGGCCCACACAAGGAGCTTATAGGCCTTTCTTTTAATTTTTTCTGGAGAATATTATATCAAACTCCATGCATAACTAAACATTGAGAAGTTGAAACCTCACTATCTTACCTGTTATAGATTGCTTCTAACACAATCCTGAAAGCTCTCATACCCAAATGTTCAGCAGGAAAAGTAGCTTGCATTTGCACTTTGTCAACTAGTCATCAACCAGTCTTTAGTTCCACCAAGGCTTCAAAAACTCAAGATTGTAGCTAGCGTCACAAATGGCATAGCTTATCTGGTATTCAAGGTCATTATTTGCAAAAAACAGGTGTGGTTGCTTTCTAGCCTCCCTTCTAAGAAGCCCCCCAGTTCTTAATATGTCACAGAGCATCTAAACCCAAACTTGAGTATCACAGAATTTTTTAAAAATACACAGACATACAGATAGATGATAACACTCCATTTTATCTGTCACGCCTCGATCCTCGGGGACGTGCCCATCCTTCTAATTGGTCGATTTTAAAGTGCGATATCCCAAGACTATGTATCGCTGACCCTTTCATTTTTATTACGCATGCGGAAGTAGTTATAAATCCCCAAACAATAAAATGATGGGATAAAAAAGTAAGGCCATATTTTTCATATTGAAATCCACAACCATATTTTTATACAGAGCATAACTCACAGTCTATTCATAAAACTATTCATAACATTCTAGTCTCATTCTATCCACACATAAACAGGGTTCACAAAAGAGGATGGGATCTTAGTCCACATCCAGATCGTACTCAAGATCAAACTGATCCTCCTTCGATTCTTCTCCAATCAGCTCGTTCCTTTCAAACTCTTCATCTTCTTTTTTAAGCTCATCCTCGGCTTCAGATGTCAGCTCATCCTCAGGTGATCTAGGGGCCTGAAATATTATCCCACAACCGGGATGAGACTACGTCTCAACAAGTTCTACCCCTTAAGATCCGATTAATAAACTAATACGCCAAATGGTTGCCTAAGCACAACATGAGTTAAAGGACTTACCTTGGCCTCATTTCCAACTTGCAATTCAAGGTTAAACACAGATATTCAAACAATTCACAACATCCGATCAAGCATTGATCAATCGACTTAGTCGATTACATGTCATTCAAACCACCTCTAGGTCATTCCCACTCATATCATGATTCCCAAATGGTGTACTCATTTACCAAATCACATGTGTTTCTCGGGCGTTGTTTTCGCCAATGACATACCGATCACCGACACCGTGCGTTCTTTAAGGCGCCGTTTTCACCAGTAATATCCTCAATCACCGAACCACGTGTCCTTTCTAGGGCGCCGTTTTTGCCAAGGTGACATCGGCAATAGACAACATCGTGAGTTCTTTAAGGCGTTGTTTTCACCAATTATATTTCCTTAATCACTGAACCACATTTGTCTATAAGTCATTCATATGCATTTTTTAAGGCGCCGTTTTCGCCAGTGATACTTCCAATCACCGAATCACGTATGTCCAATAATATCATACCTGATTGGTCTCAGCCAACAATATTCTCAGTTAGCTCTCACCATTCTCTCTACTATATAGCCCATCAACGTATAACTGGCGCTATATACACATGCTTGGCCATCTACCAATCAAATATTCAATAATAAACAATTTAGGACAAAATCCTCAAATTTCACAATTTAAATCAATTTCATATAAATTAAAGCTCAATTAAATAAACGGAATGCACCACAATAATCAGCACGAAATTCCGATCATCGGCCATCCCGATTGAATTTCCGGAAAAATAATTAATTTTGAAAATTAAATAAATAAATAATAAAATCCAATTTAGGCCCATATTGCTTGATTGGAGCCCGAAATGGGTCGGGAAAATTCCCGAGATGCATTCAATAAATAGTAGTACACGTCTACTTGCTAATTTCCTAATCCAATGGTCTAACATGCATAATTAAGTCACTAATTTAATTGTTTTAACTTAATCTAACCACCTAATTGCATTTAATTAATTCTAACCAACCCTAAGGCATAATTATCAAACTAAGAAAGCATTAGTGAGCAAAACTCACTTGGTAAAAGTGGAGACCGAATCACCGTGACGGCGGCCGAAATCGGGCTTTTGACAACACTGGCAGGCAGGCCTTAAGCAAATCTCAACAAATCTCAGCCCGATTGAGATTTGTTCTTGCTTTTGGGCTAGACCCAAGTTGGGTTGGGCTTGCTGAATTTCTGGACTGAATTCACTAGAGTTCAAATTGTGGGCTGGACTTCAATTGATTGCTGGAAACTGGGCCTAAAAAAAAGACTGGGCTGTTGGACTCTTGCGGGCTTGAAATGGCCCTCAATTGGACTGAATTTTGCTGGGCCCGAATTGCTGAAAGTGCTGGGCTGAAGACACGGCCCAAATCGCTAGAATTTGCTGGGCCATTTGCGGGTGGTGGGCTGCGCTTTGCTCGATTCCACAAGCTGGCTTCGTGGATGACGACACGCCCGAGGAAAGCGCAGGCCACGGAGAGGAAGCAGTTGGCTGAGACGGTGGGATTCGGTTGAGACAGCCTCGGCGAAGTAGGGATTTGTTCGCTGAAGGCACAAGCTAAGGAAATTCGGACGCGTGGAGGCTTCCTTCTTCGGTGGTGTTGCTGGCGACTGGTCCGTGCGCGTGTATGGGCTGTTGCGGTCAACCAAGAGCTTCAGTTGAAGCTGTTGTTGACCAAACCAGGCGCAAACACTGCCAAGTGGCAGCAAGCTCGACAGAAGATGGAACTGGCGTTGTTGCTTACATAGAAGACTGTTTGGTGGAGAAGAGGACACGAAGCAGCAGCCTTTACGTGGAATTGCTGCAGGTCTTCGGTTCTGGGGCTGGATCGAACGGGGCATCAACACGAAGCACGAAGCAGCTTCGATTCTGGCGAGAGGAAAAAATGAAGGCGGCCAAAGACTTTGAAGCTTGAAGATGTATCAAGAGTGAGGCAGCGGTCCGGACGTGTGATGAAGGGAAGCCAGCTAAGAGGAGGGTGAAAGTAGATAATCCTTAACCATTACATTGAATGTTTTGGCCCCACAAGTCCACAATGCAATCCTTTTTGTCCCCCCAAATCATTTTCAAGCTTATCATCTCACAAATAAACTAATTTAAAGCCCAAAATTGCTGCCCTCATCCTAACATACAAATTTCACCATTTGAACTTCAAATTTTCATCAAATTTTCATCAAATTTTCCAAATTTGATATCCATTGTCGTAGAAGAAAAATGCCATACTATTTCTGCAAGTGTCCATTGCCAAATAGCTCAGCTTGGAAGCCCAAATTTCCATCAATTGATCTTAACCGAATTTCCGCTAATTTTTCCACAACGTTCGAACCGATTTTCCATAAAAATCTCGGAATCACTGAAAATCTTCTAAGATTGAGTCGATGCTCCTAGAATTTATTGTGACATGACCGAAACTTCAATTTCTAAAATCAGACTCGAATTAGCGGTTAATTTCTATTTGATGCGTTTTTAGCGTGACCTAGGCTACTAGGTAACTTTAAGATATTTTTAGTGCAATTGACCCGTTTTCGATTTTCTTCGAGCCACTATGAACCCACTTGACTCATTGGCGATTCTCGGTTGTCGTGAAAATCCCGAGGATCCAAATATGGACACAGGGTACCAAAACAATAACAATAAGAAAATCAATCTAGTGCCGGTCGACATGAATTTTTTTAATTTAGTGGTGTCACCCACGATTAGCCACACATCTCTGTCGATCTAGTCTATCTCTGATTTCAAATCGATTTTTAACTGTGTCGTAATGGCCTCTAAAGATGGACACAGTCGAGAAACCGATTCCTAGTCAAATTCTCAAGTCTATTGCCTTAAAATTTCTCAATAATTTCCTCAGATAGTCTAGTTATCTTAAGAGTGATCATCTTTGAGAATAACCCTATAGACACATCAATGAAATTGCTGATTCATTCAGTAGAAGACATGGTTGAAAATTTGGGATGTCACATTATCACTTTTTCCAAACTAGATGTTAGCACCCACTAGACTTTTAAAAAGATGATGACTAAAGTTGCAAAGTAGTTACTGAACAACCAAACAAAGCATCGTGTCTTTTGATAATCAGTTCAAAGATTTAGAACTAGCATGACGACAAGCCCAGTATGGACTCTACAGTCGAATTAGATAATCTAAGAAAGGACAAGATCCTTTAGGGTGGTCACAACCTAGATATCTCTACTCCAGTCAACAGAATCACTGACTACAAATGCTGCTTGAACTCTTTGTGTTTGCACAGCAATTTTATTCTTTCCTATCATATTAGAAGTGCTATTCTACTCATGTCTGGCTTAGTTGTCCATCTCTTGCATGGTGCCAGTGGATCAATGGCATCAAAGTAGCTAGTGTACTCATCAATTGACAGAATGTTTCTGCATAGAAAAGACACAAGCAAAAAGAGGGTCAACTGGAGGAAAAAGAGAGAGAGAGAGAGAGAGAGAGAGAGAGAGAGAGAGAGAGAGAGAGAGAGAGTCAAGTTGTTGGAGTTCTCATTCTGGATGAAACGGTGTTGAAAACAGAGAACTAAGATGATTTATGGAGAGGACTTCTTTGCGATTACTCGAGTCCCTAAGAACTTGAGTGATTTTTATTCACTTTACGTGCTCCTATGTATTACCTAGACATCTTCAATAGCAATTTTATTAGATACATAACTTTATCCTTATAACTTTTGAAAGCTTTCAATAAACTTGACACCATATACTTTCAAAAGCTTTCGGTAACCTTGACACCATATAACTTTTGTCGAACTATTGTTGTTTAAAACTTGTGTAGACTTTAGATAGCAAGGGTATGTGTGGGCTTGCTTTTATTTCTCTTTTCAGTGATCTACCTTAACCATTGCTAGCAAGCATTTTTTTTTTTTTGGAACGCATTGCGCTCCCTGTCTACTAAGCTTCTAAAGTAGTTTGGGATGGTTGTGTAGCCCGAATTATACTTGTGGCAACTCTATCTTTTCATGTTCTAATTATGAGGGTTGCTGATGGACTAGAAGTTATGAACAATTGCCAGATGCACAAATTTATTGATTACGTTTCGTTGTGGCAGTGTTATATTGATTTACGAAAACGCCCCACAATATGTAGCATTTTGGTATCTCAAGTTTGTTTTTTGGAAGGTGGTGTGATTGATTGATCTCTTGCATAGAATAACAGGGAGAAGTGGATCTAGCTTGTAATACTCTAACAATGCGTTTGGTAACATTTCGTTTAAAAATTGTTCCAGGAACAGAAATAGAAAAAAAGTGTTTCTGCTCCTGGGAACAATTTTTGAACAAAAAAAGGGGTTTGGTAAACTTGTTCCTAAGGAATAAAAAATGAACAAAACAAATTTGGTAAATTTGTATTTTTTTAATTTCTTTTAATTTTTAAATATTTTTATTTTTATTTTATTTTTATTTTCTTCTTTTGGCTGGTCACCAACCTTGGCCATGGTCGGCGACCGGCCGACGAGGGCCGTGGCCTCGCCCACCACGACAAGGCTCGCCGGCCCCGGCGAGGCCGAGCCTCGCCGTGGTTGGGCGAGGCTCGGCCTCGCCGGCCACCGCTGGGCAACACCGGCCCGGAGGTGGCCCGGCGAGGCCGAGCATCGCCGATGGCTGGGCGAGCTCGAGCTCGCCTAGCCTTGCCTCGAGCCGGGCGAGCTCAAGGCGGCCCAGATCCGGCGAGCCCGAGCTCGCCCGGCCACCGCTAGGCGACGCCGGCTCGGGAGGTGGCCCGGCGAGACCGAGCCTTGCCGATGGCTGGGCAAGCTCGGGCTCACCGGATCTGGGCAAGCTCGAGCTCGTCGGGGGCCGGCAACACTCCGGCGAGGTCGCTGGCCCTCGACGGCGTCGCCGACCCTTGACGGCCAGTCGCCGGCCATGGCCGAGGCTGGCGACCAGCCAAAGAAAAAAGAAAGAAAAAAGAAGAAGAAAAAGAGAGAAATGTTTCTGAATTTTGTTCCAGAAACAAGAAACAATTTTTTTTTGTTTCTTGTTTCTGTTCCAAATGTGTTTCTGGGAACAAAAAAACAATTTTGGAACAAAAACGCACCCAAACGCGTTTTTGTTCCTTTTTTGTTCCTAGGAACAAAAAAACAGAAAAATTGTTCAAAAACAGAAAAAAGGAATAAAAACAAACGGGCCCTAATTGACCATTTAAGCTTGAAGTGACATAGAGTGTGATAACTTATTCGAGGAAATTTTAAGTTTGGCTAGGTGCTACAATGGGTAGGAATTTATGTGGCTAACTAAGCATTAGTACATGCATTGGCATGCCATAATGGTTTTGTTATGAGGGCATTTTGAGAAACTGATGATGTTGAATTTATCAAAGAAAATAAGACAGTACTTTAGGTTGGTTTAGGTAAATCAACTAACACCCTTCAATCTCCCAATATAAAGATGAGGTTTTGTGATGAGGTAAAATGTGTAGAAAGACTAGAAGGAGTTGTTTTTTGAATCTATTGAAGACAGAGGTAGTTAATTGTAGTGTGAATTGAAAATATATGTTTCTACATTGCTTATCAGGAGTGACTTGTTACTGTTGATTCTGCTTCTACTATTTTTGCGGTCATCATGTGTTCTAGATGTTGATTGCTTGTATGTTTAGATCATGATACTACAGGGGCATTAGTAATTCCATCTTTTTTGGTTGCCGGTGGAACTTCCTTTTAGTAGATCTAAGACCTCTCTTTGTTTTGCAACTTCCTTGGAGTGAAATTTTCCTCCGTTTTTCTTAATTTCGTGATGAGACACAAAATTGGTCAAAAAATACTTTGTGGTGCTTAACACATTAATTTAGCAGGGCTCTCATCAGCCAGCTCTTTAGTTCCTGCTATGAAATCTGAGGACGAATTTGGTAGAATTCTTGATTTCTTTTCCAACTTAGCAATTAGCACTGCATATCAGTAACTAAATTTGGTTTTTACTGTGTTTTGATGACCGTCTTTTTCCTGTGACAGAGTCGGCTCTGATGAAGCAAAAGAGGCATTGAAGAAACTTGGTGCTGAAGAAGTGTTCATTGAAAGCCAATTAGAAGTAAAGAATGTCAAGAGTCTACCGGAACCGTCCATGCATTAACCCATTATACCATATTCTTATGCATGGACACATCCATTTTTGGCCATTGGCCCTTGAGTTCTTTATTTACATCTTATTGACTTTATACTAGGGTGATCTAAAAGAACCTGCCCTTAGATTAAACTACGTTGGTGGCAATGCTACTTCCTCGGTGATGAAATTTTTGAGGTGCAACAAGTGTTAAATTCGTGTCCTTTTAGTGATTTCCACGTTGCACTGGATAAATTGCTAGGGGAAACATGGGAGCCATCCTAAGCAAGTCCCAAAGTTCTAAGGCTACTGAATATATAAGGGCGGTAAGAGGGTGGAAAAATTCCGCGTCATATGCTTCAAACGATCAGCCTGTTCTAAAGTTCTAAGGCGTTGGATCAACCAGGCATGAAAACTATGTTTCTTTTCCCTTCTTATTATTTTCTCTTTTCGTAAGTGATGCATCTTTTTCCGTTGAGGTAATTTCGTTGCTGCTTATTTTCACCAATTTCCATTCTGAATTTGTTTTGCATCATGCCGTCCAATCTCAAACTAATCTCATGCAACATAAGGTCCATCTACTACGGCTGAATTTGGAGATCCAAAGATCGCCCCGTTTGGTAAGGGTCCATAAAGGTTTTAGATTTGCCAATTACAATTCTCATATACACATAACAAAGAACATTGGGATACTTTCCCAAAAATCATGTAATTGACATCGCATGCATTCAGAAAAGAGTAAGAAGAACCATAAATTATTCATTTGATCTAACCTAATTCAAATGGGATGTGGACCGCCTTCAAGGAACGTCATACATACACGATGAGCAAAATCAATAGAAGACTAGCTAATAGTAGTTACTTTTTATGATAGGGAAGACACAAAATGGAAGATCGTATCGGCTTCCAAAGAGGTGAAAATTGTTCAGATACCACCGAAAGAAAAGGCATCTTTTGTCTAAGTGATGTCAAGAACCGCACTCTTTTCTCAAGATAAAGTCAATAGCATCCTCAACAGTATCCACAACCTGCATAGGTAAACATAAGAGAGTTTGATCAGGATGAGTAATTTTCAAATTCATTCATAACCTTGGAAAATTTAGGGAGAAGACAAATTCCCCACAAAAAATGTGCACGGTTTTGAAATACTGACATTTCGCTAGGCTGAATAAGGAAAGGGTTTGCTCAGTCATGTTTCATCCAACCAAGTTAGAATTCACAGATCACCCAGAGCATAGCAAATCAAGGTATGTAAGTATGGGACACCTCAAACACTTAAGGCCATGTTTCATGGCCATGCAATTATGAAAAGGAATCCTATTCTAAGCAATCAAATTCCTAAGAGTGGGTTTTTTTTTTCTTTCTTTCTTTTTCCTTTGTTGTTTGGTCTCAAATTACCAGTGAAGAGAGAAATGTCCAATGTGAGTTGCCAAATGAGGTTAAAACATGTCAGAAATGGAATGGGTCTCCAATCAACATGTACAAAGCGGAGGATAGAAACTGAGTGAAGAACCACATAAGATCCCTCAACAATTTCCCGATCATTGTCCTCCAAATGATTTTACAGTTCACACAAGCATTTTTATGAACCGATTATATAAAACTCATTAAAATCTTGCAAGTCAAGCATTTTTCGCACAAAATCCACAACGATGAAGATGAAGCCATTTTTATTAACTTCAAACTACTGCACAAAAGTTACCTTAAGCCATTATTCTTATTTCTTTTCCTCTTTGTGTTTTGAGTCAAAGACCAATCCCAAGAACTGCAAATGGGGTGACGGCAACTCAGCCGAGTTGGTAAATGGAACATTATTGGCCGCCCCCCCTCCCCCAAAAAAAAAAGCCAACATGATGCTTGTCGCTGATGTCTCCATAAAGAATCCAAACAAGTTTCACAATGGCAAGAGAGAGAAATGATTTCGCCTAGTAGAGGGACATGAGGGCTATAGAATCAAGAGGCAGGCGAAACTCACGTGGGAAGGATCTGAAGATGATGAATGGAGGGAGGGAGAGAGAGAGAGAAAGTTCTGGTTTTGTAGGATTTAAAGAGGATGAAGCTTAGACTACTGAGTGGGTAGAGCTCACAAATGTTTTTCTCTTCTAGGAATTGCAGTACCACCTCTACCATTTTAAAGGGAATCCATAACCTAGGTAATTTGATTCCGCAATCATAAAACCATCCGAAGATGAGTTGCAATGGGATCTCATTTCCTTTTCTTACTCCAAAGTGAACCAAACAAGGTCTAAGTGATTGCACAATGTACTATACTTCTTAATGTTTTCCCAGTGGAATCTAAGATCTGCATTCTCAACCATGACTTTCCACTAGGAAGACAGATATAAAATCTCTAAACCAAAGAAGTGAACATGCTGGAATGAACACGACTTGCCTATGTAGGATCCTACCATCAACTCACCCCAACATACATACGAGGAAGAGTGAGAGAGACAGAGATGTGTAAATTTTGTTAAGAGTACAAATACTCACCAAGTCAGCAGGGACCTTTGAATGATTATCTTTTCCCTTGAATACCCTAGTCCTTGTTAATATAGAAAACCAAGGATCTCCTGCCTGAAGGAATTGTTGGCAGTATTGGTGATTACGTTTTGAAATAAATTCACTGATATAATAAACTACAATTTTCGGTATGAAATATACCTGCCGTGCACCTCTAATGTCGATTTTTGGATTATCTCCTATCATGTATAGGGTTTTGAAACAACGAATTCCAGAGTTTGTAGTATTCTCCACATCTAGGTTGCTTAACAAAGATGGCATAAGATTCCTTAACATTGTCTCAGCATTTCCATAGACAAATGGATTTGGCTTCCCGTATGATGTATACGCCAGAGGAATGGGATGTGTTCTGCAGAACAGGGACAAGTAAACAATGCGCAACATAAGATTGAAGATTAATGTATGTTGCTATGCTGCATTGAGGCAAATTAGGCCTACACAAGGATCTTATGGGCCAATCTTTAATTTTTTGTGGAGAATATTATATCAAACGCCATGCAGAACCAACCATCGAGAGGTGGAAACCTCACTATTACCTGTTATAGATTGCTTCTAATGCAATCCTGAAAGCTCCCATACCTAGACGTTCAGAAGGAAAAGTAGCCCGCCTTTACACTTTGTCAGCTAGTCATCAGCCAGTCTTTAGTTCCACTAAGGTTTCAAAAACTCAAGATTGCAACTCACATCACAAATGGCATAGCATACCTGGTATTCTAGGTCATCATTTGCAAAAAAAAAAGGTGCGGTTGCTTTCCGTCTCCTTTCCGGAAGCCCTCCAGTTCTCAATATGTCACAGAGCACTTAAACCCAAACTTGAGTATCACAGAATTATTTTAAAGTACACTGACAGATAGACAGATGATAACACTCCATTTTATCACTTCTTTCAAACTATATTTCAGTGCCCACTAGACTTCTAAAAAGATGACAACTGAAGTTGCAGAGTAGTTACTGAACAAACAAAACAAAGCCTAGTGTCTTTTGATAATCAATTCAAAGATTTAGAACTCGTGTGACTAACAGACCAGTATGGACTCAACAGCTGAATTAGATAATCTAAGAAAGGACAAGATCCATTAGAGTGGTCACAACCTGAATATCTCTGCTCCAATCAACAGAATCACTGACTACAAATGCTGCTTGAACTCTTTGTGTTTGTACAGCAATTTTTCTCTTCGCCATCTCATTGGAAGTGCTATTCTGGTCAATGTCTAGCTTAGTTGTCCATCTCTTGTACGGTGCCAAAGGATCAATAGCATCAAAGTAGCTAGTGTACTCATCAATTGACAGGACATTTCTGCATAGAAAAGGTACAACCAGAAAGAGGATCAACCGGAGGAAATAAAAGACAATCAAGTTGTTGGAATTCGTGTTCCAGGCGAAACAGTATTGAACACAAACAACTAAAATGAATTAAGGAGAGGACTCCACTGCGATTACTCAAGTCCCTGAGAACTTGAGTGCTTTTTGTTAACTTTGCTTGCTCCTATGTATTACCTAGACATTAAAGTAATAACCATCAATATCGGTTTTATTATATACATAACTTTATCCTATTGCCAAGCTATATCTCTCTTCCCCTCCCCCACCCACACACCTGCATGCACAAGCAAGTAATTGAGACATTGCTCAAGTACATTTGCAAACCTAGAGAAGTTGTAAAAATATTTACTTGTATCCATATTCGGACATCACAGCGAAAGGTTTCTCCTTTGCCAACAGCAATGACAAGTTCATTCTCGAATCAAAAAACCTCAATTAGGAAACAGATGAATAAAATAGAGAAGCATATTCATTAGTAAAACAGAAAAGCCTATTCAGGATTCTCTTAGAATAGTTAGTACATGCACGCGCACTCTTCTATGTCTTTTCAATTCATATGATATAATATATGGAATGCATTTCCCTGGTTTCCAAGAAGAAAGCACATGAGATGAAAATATTAGATGTGTTCTTTGATATCCACGTACACATACAAGATGGGTACATTCAATAAAGTCCAATTTCGCAGTTTTGAACCTACTAAATTGTGTACTTATAAATAATTCTTGTACAGGAGAATTCTTACTAAGCTAATAATACACATGCACAGTATTTTATTTCGCGATCCCAGATTTTAATAATCATGAGTGAGATAGATGAAAAAAGCAAATGTTATCGAAAATTCTCAGTCCTGATTTACATTAGCATGCCACATTTCTCATTGGACATTGGTCATGGAGATAATCCAACAAATCCTTACCTATTTACCAGTTGTTTAAAAGGTGTGTGGCCCTGTATGACCTGCAAATTATCTTGGTTAAAATATGAGAGAAAAACGAAACAAAGTAGTTCTGGACCTGATAACAAGCAAAATCGTGAGGGCAAGCAGATTTTGTAACACAAGAGACAAACTACCTGTGAAGGTAAAATGTTGACTCCTAGTAGTTAACCTAAGTCCTGGGCTCTTTTGGATTCAGAAAAGCCACCTCCTGCATCAGCCGTTGCTATTAGCAGTGTGCAGTAAAAATTAATTATTGCTTCTTCAGGAATTAACAAGCGAAATTTCTTATTTCAAGGGAGTAACATACTGAACGATTATAGGTAAGGGATCTCAAAAGGCGTCACAGATTCAAATTGCTTGAATGACTTAAACATAAGATAGCGGCAATCTCAAAATCATCAAGACGATCACTATTAGATCTTACAAGTACCAATACTTGCCAATAAGTGAATAATCAACCACAATAAGCATAGATGTCCAGCATGCAACTTGAAAACTTTAGTTTGACCATTATATCACGGCACTCATCGGTGATGATTCTATTGAATGGTCACATTCGGTAACACATATCAAAAGTGAGAAATGTAATAGTAAAAATTACTAACACATTAAAGCAATTACTAGGACCTATTGAAGTCTACCAATCAGGAACACTCACCATTTGTTAAGAACACGAAAGGTATCTTCAACTTTCCTGAGAAGATGGAGAACGTAAAGTAAGTGATAACAGGCTATCAAATAGCAGATACGAATCTCGATATCCCCCGCCCCTACAGTCCATCAGAAAACTCGGTATCGATCAGCGAAAAAAGACATGCATTCGCAACGTAGAACATTGTAAAACACGCGAAACGGCAAGATCACCAGCACGACATAAGCCTCGCAGGTATATCAGCAAGCGATGGCGAAAGCTTTACCAGAATCGTCGTACAATCTCCTGAGCGCGCGCGGAGAACCGCCGATGGGAGTGTGACCGAGGAGGACCACGCCGTCGATGTCGAAGGCGATGCCGAACGAAGGCCTGCAGGACGAAACCACGATCCTCGATTCGATCACGGACGAAAAAGAAGAAGAAGAGAAAGAGAACATCGGAGAAAATCACGAGCATAGTCGAAGCATGACCGGAACGCACGATCCGATCGCGAGCTAAGCCGCGAAAACGAGCGCGAGGCGAGCGGGGACGGCTGCTTTCTGCCGCGACTCCGCGACGCGATGGTGAAAAGCTGGCGCCTCATTTTCCTGTTCGCGGCGAATCGCTTCGGGAGATCGAGGAGCTCGAATCGCCGGAGATGAAGCTCCAAGAAGAACGGAACGAGCTTCAACAGTCCACAGAGAGAGAGAGAGAGAGAGAGGCCCAATCGCGCAGCGTCTTCTCGTTCGATGTTCAGGAGCCGTGAATTGGGCCAGTTGAAAGGATGGGCGGGCCTCGATAACGGATCGGCCTTTCTTTCGGATCCGAGCTCAACGGTTAAGCTTGATTTTGGTGAACGTATTTGGGCTCTTTTCTTTAGTTCTTTCATTTTTGTTGTATTTTTCTCTTCAGGCCTGGTAATTCGGGCTCCTTGTCTCGGATCTCTCGAGAGAATCGCTTACTGCATCTTTGGTGCACCTGGTGCATGTACACCTAGGAATTCTCAATTGGCAAATCGAAAATTGCCCCACACTAGGACTATGAGACCAATGGTTATCCCAAACCTACACCGAGATTCTCAAATATTGGAAAACGAACGGCTTGTTTCTTTTTCTTTTCTTTTTTTCTTGTAGCGTAGTTTGGATTAGTTGCGCAAATACTTGTACGATACGAGACACATCCTGATTATAGAACAAAATCACTTTGTCTGGCTTTTCCCTTTTCATGCTTTGCCCTCTGACTAATTTAAAGATGTTGCCAAAAGTCTTGTAAAAATATGAAGTTCTACTCTTTTCATGGCTATATTTGATGTGAAGAACTAACATATCGAGCACCCACGACACTGCTATTTTAGCATGTCTTTTTTTTTTTTAATGAAAATATTATAGCTTGTGTTTGACGACTCAAAGTCTAAGGGGATAAACTTCTGGTGGAGGACCGAGAAAAACAATCAGGTGGAGAAATTATTGCACGCTTCACAAACTATACAAACCAATAAAACCAATATCATCTCAGTCGTTAATTGGATAGATCTCATTATGAGTTTTGATGTGTGAATTATTGAACAAAATTTCGACATGTGACTTATAGGCCATACGATACCTTTTTATACGTAATGGAGTTATAGCCTTGACCGGGCAACAAAAATTCACACTATCGTCCACAATCGAATCCACAAAAATTTATTTCAGAGCCGACCCAGCTAAGGTAAAAGAGATCCACAGCCAATTCATTTCTCTTTTTGAGTAATCTAAAACATCGGAAAAATAACTTTAAAGTAATCATTTGTCTTGGATGTGCAAATCAAAAAGTACTTGTCCTAATCCCTGTGCGGGTCTATCTTTATCTATATCCCTCTTATAGTCCCATGTCTCATGTCTAAAAAACGTAAAAAAACAGCTTGTCCCCAAGTAATCAGGACGATGGAACCAAGAGGTAGAATTGCACCCGTAATGACGAAAACCAAGTTTTGCGAACATATTCTAATAAAAACATTTTCCTCATTTTTCAACACGTGAATCATTTAGATAAATGAGTCAACGGAGGACGTTTTAATGGTCAACAAAAAATCTATGCTTGAATTCAAAAAATAATAATTTTCTTTTTAAAAAATCGAAAATCATTTTTCATAATATAACTATATCAATTTTTGAACTAGAAACCATGAGTTTAAGCATGCAAAGCCTAACACTCATTCTCAGTCCTTAACATCGAGAATCAAGTCTTCAACACCTAATTTGGGACCTTGATGTTGGTGCCTAGGTCTCCGGCGCCAATGCATGAGTCCATCGAAACCAGGCCTAGGACATCAGCGCCCATGCTCAAATACTTCAACGGGGCCTCATGCTTGTATTCGGGGTCCCCCACTTGACCTCATGTACCCAAGCACTAGGTTCTTGATTTTGGTTTCTATGGATGCAAGATCAATGCCAATGTTTTTCCTCGGGTCGAGTCCATCAAGGCTTGACTCGGGATCCTAGTACTTGTGCCTACTCTTCAATTCTTGTGAAAATCGCTAACATCCGAATAGTACGTATCTTTAGAAATATCATATCAAATTTTCCTTTCAAAATGGTGAAATATATTTTTCAATTCTTCCTTAGATATCAATTAAATATCAGAAATATTGTTATTTTCTAGAAAATGACATCGTGGACAGTATTTTTTCAAAAATGTAATATTTTTTTATGAAATAAACGATGCGCAAAGCTTAAGACGACAAATAAATTTTCTAGATTTAGATATAAAGAAAAGACTTGAATTTGACGTCTTGCTGAAGGGGGTGAACTTATTACATTCGTGGTCTTGATTTTTGGCAATCACTCATCATCTTTTCCTAATCAGCACACTTGAAAGGTTCCGATTCTTCGAGAGTCACATAAGTCATCTTTTTATCTATATCACTATTCTAATGACAAATCAAATTATGGTATTACTTTTCAGTTTAATCAACACTGTTTTGTTATACTAATTAATGAGTCCAAAAAGGTATTTTGCTGCATTCGAGCTTTTTTTTTTTTTTTCTATTCCATATTTTGCTGCATTCAGAGTTGATTGCACTATAATCGACACGTGGTGTCTATTATTATCATTATTAGTTCCCGGCCTCGCCAACTGTTGGAAGGTGACGATCGATTTTCGTTTTCCTTTTTTTCTTTTTGGTCAACGCTGGCGATCGATTTCGCACCGCACGTGGGATATTCCAACACGCGTCGTCTGCCGTCTCTCCACCTCCGTCAGATCGACCGTGGGCCGGTCCGGGTTCACGGGCCGAAAGGAGGCCTTGGGCTCCCCCAAGAATGCTGACCCACGCGGTCGTTGACTTTGTTTTTATTTTTTCTCTTTTTTATTCCGTCTAACAGCAAATGATAAAGACTTCCGTAAAATAGAATACCAGTAGTTGGTTTGCTGAGCTGGGTCTACAGGGACTCGCTCGTCCAGGCACATTTGACTTTGATACGAGTTTTCCCACCATGGCGTGTTTTATATGTCGCACAACCTTAAGACGTCTCCATGTGGCCAGGAGCTACTACGCATTAGGAAGGGGACACCGGCTAATATCCTAATCACGTAAGTTATCGACCGGCGACCAAGCTTTTTTATCGGTTTGAAAAAAAATTCTTCCTTTATTATAATCAAACACGAGAGAAACATAGAAAGCTTCCAAGTAAGATAAATCCTAAAAGGGCTGTAAAACCAAACCAAACCGACAAAAATAAAAGAGTACGGCTTGTAATTTTAAGTATGCTCTCATCTCAAAAGATCAAATCCATTAAAGCATCCAAAAAACAATCAGTGGCCGATCACCGAAACAATCAGTGGTCGACATATGCCGAGATCTTTTCTTCCAAAAACTATGGCTTGTACTATGTACCTAGATTTGACGTTCTCAATACAATCGTCATATGGAAACAATAACAACACTAATGCACCACAAATTGAATTCTTTCAAAAAAACTCCAAGAACTAGATTTAGACTAAAAGAGAAATGCTCTCAAATTTAGATCTACACCTAAGTCAAGAGAGAAAAGTTTTCACCGAATCTTGGAGAAGTCATAGAACCACATCTTGGACATCTTGTTGGCTTGACTGGTGATGATGTTCTCCCAAAATTTGTAGCTACAAGTAAATTTGTTCACTATGACAAACAAAGGAAAGCAACAATAGGGAGCAAAAATGCCTTAGATTAGATCGGGAGAGAAAGGGAAGTTTCCTTGAGGGAAGGTTTTAACTCCAACGAACATTGGCTAATTCTATGGAGGTGTTGGGTGACATTAAAAGGAGGGGAAGTTCGATGTGGGAGCAAGAATGATATTTTTCCGGTGTATGACCATGACATGTTTACTAGAGAAATCTTTACTGAAGAAACATAAAAAGAAGCCCCCTTAAGCAAGAATCCTCCTTGAATCTCACGTAGAGTGATTTAGAAGAGCATCATGTTAATGTGGCATTGATGGGTGTTAGAAATATATTTGAGTAATCGCCATGAGCAAATTAAGTTATGTCGAAGGAATGACAATAAGATAACTTCAAGAAATTGAAAGACGAACTTAGTAATTTACCTAAATGAATTCGAACTATCAAATCTGATTAGATTCTCATTAAATTCAACTGCACATGCTATTTTTGAATATCTAAATTTAATTCAATAGGAGGCAAAAAAAAAAAAAAGGCTACACCCACTCAAGTGATTATTTAATTCTTCCAACTCCCAGGGCATGGATAGCGTCCTACCCGGTTCCGACCAAAACCCCGCACCGAATGGATCGCTCTGGAATTCTTAATTTTTCGGGTCAAATGCCGTTCTGGAAATTTGATAAGGACACTATAACTTCATAATTTCATATCCTCCTCCTCCTCTTTAGTTCTGTTTAAAATGCTCGTCGATGGTGCGAGAACTGGTGCAGACACCGAGCGAGTTGATCCGTAACATCGATCGATCGAGAGAGGGTTGATCGGCGATAGCGAGCAGGAGAGAGATGGCGGTGGCGAGAGCATCAGCGTCTTCGAGAGCACTGACGAAATCCCTGCCCCTGCTCGGTCGCCTCCCGAAGCTCTCCACCGCTCCGTCTCACTCGGGCCGAGCCCTAGGCATCGTCAGGGCCTTCTCCGCCCTCGTCGCCGCCGTCCAGGGCGGTGGTGTACGAGCAGCAAGGTCCCCCGGACGCCGTCACCAGGTCAGAAGAGGGCTCAGCTAGTCCACCGATTGAGTGATTGAGTGTGTGTGTGTGATTCCGATTGCGTGTGCTCGTGCATTGTGTGCTCTTGGTGATACCGAGGAGCTTCGTTTTTTTTTTTTTCGGTTTTCTGTTGCAGAGTGGTGGAGGTTCCGCCAGTTTTGGTGAAGGAGAATGACGTGTGCGTCAGAATGCTCGCTGCGCCTATCAATCCTTCCGACATCAACAGCATCGAAGGTTAGCGTTTCTTCTGCGTTACTGCTGTTTCGCTCGAGGTTGACCTGTCTTGAGCTTCTGTTTGATGGTGGACTGAGCATATCGCGGAGGAGTTCGATGTTTCGGGGACTTCGAGGCTACTGAATATCTGTGATGGCTTCTGTGTCCTATAAATTTGATTTTAGGCTTCGCTTCATCCTTAGAAAGTAACCTGAATTCACGACAAAAACTAAAATGATTTGCGATAATGTCCTATTTATGCCTCATGCGCAATCGGCGCCTTCTTACTCATTATTCACCCATGCACTTGATCTACGAGTGGATTATATGTCGGGATGAGTTTCTCTTTGGTTGCTGACATATTGAAAGAGAATAAAAAAGTCTAACTGCGAGATTCTGAGGCGGCTAATGCATCTTTTATGACTTCACTGTTTGACTTTGACAATTGTTGCCCCAGTTCCTGAGGAACATTGATATGTAGTTACAAAGTCAGATCATAATTCATCCATGTATTATTACTTTGCATGAGGTTTATTTGATAATTCATGCATAATCTTTTATCTAGGCGTGTATCCGGTGAGGCCACAACTGCCCGCAGTTGGAGGACGTGAAGGAGTTGGCGAAGTACACTTAGTTGGCTCTGCTGTGAAGGATCTTTCTCCTGGCGATTTGGTCGTTCCATCTCCACTCTCTTTTGGTAAAACATTCTTTCAGTATTACCTAAGTTTTAAAATGATATCAGATTAACTGTGCATCAGCCATGCTCATCTAGTTGATCACTTCTGAACAATTTCTTACTCAGCCAAAGGATATAATCTTCTATATTTGATGCAGCATGTTTAACGTTTAATTTGATTAGATGCAGAACGGAAACCAGTGAAATATCAACCAAAAGAAAGATTGAAACTGTTATACACATCTTAGTGATTGTCATCTTAAATGAAAGATACTTTTGCATTCCATTAGTACTGATTTTTTTTGTTGCGCAGAACATCTGTGCCTAGTACTTAGCCCATTGTAAATTTGAGTGTGTTGAAAGGTGAAATAGTTTTTGTGCTCAGGGACATGGCAGACTTACATTGTGAAAGACCAGAGTGTATGGCAAAAAATTGATAAGAATTTTCCTATTGAATATGCTGCGACAATTTCAATTAATCCTCCAACCGCTTTGAGAATGCTTGAAGACTTCACCTCTTTGGAACCAGGTATATAGACAGTACAGGAGTCTCTTAGCTGTCCCCCAACTTTCACCGTAAGCAATTTATCCGAAGTTGTCCTAATCAGCTGTGATCATTAGGGGATTCAATTGTGCAAAATGGGGCTACGAGTATGGTGGGTCGATGCCTTATCCAAATTGCGAAATCCCGTGGCATCCATAGCATCAACATAATCAGGGACAGGTGCTCTCTTGAAAGCTTTCAGTAACCTTGATACACATAACTTTTGTCAAACTACTGTTGTTTAAAACTTTTGTGTAGACTTTAGATAGCAAGGGTATGTGTGGGTTTGCTTTTATTTCTCTTTTCTGTGATCTGCCTTAACCATTGCTAGGAAGCCCTTTTTTTTCTTGGAACGCATTGAGCTCTTGTCTACTCAGCTTATGAAGTAGCTTTTAATGGTTACACAGCCTGAATTATATCTGAAATTCAACCTCTGTGATGACAAGTTGGAACTCTTTGGGGACTGAATTACTTGTGGCAACTCTGTCTTTTCCTGTTCTAATTATGAATGTTGCTGATGGACTAAAAGTTATGAACAATTGCCAGATGCACAAATATGTTGATTATGTTCGTTGTGGTGGTGATATATCAATTTACAAATTGAAAATGTGCCAAAATATTTAGCATTCTGGTATCTCTGGTTTGTTTTTTGGAAGCTGGTGTGATTGATTGAGATCTCTTGCATTGAATAACAGGGAGAAGTGGACCTTGAGCTTGTGTTACTGTAGCTGACCCTTTTAAGCTTGAAGTAACACTGAGCGTGATCACTGATTTGAGGAAATTATAATCTTTGGTGAGGTGCTACAATGGGCAGGAATTTATGTGGCTGACTGAGCATTAGTACATGCATTGGCATGCAAGAATGGTTCTGTTATGAGGGCATTTTGAGGAACTGATTATGTTGAACTTATCAAAGAAAATAAGAAGGTACTTTAGGTTCATGTAGGTACATCAACTAACATCCTTTAATCTCCCAATATAAAGATGAGGTTTTGTTATGAGGTAACATGTATTTGGAAAGACTAGAAGGACTTGTTTTTTGAATCCATCGAAGGCGAAGGCAGTTAACTATAGTGTGAATTGAACAGAGATCTTTCTCCATTGCTTATCAGAAGTGACTTGTTACTATTGATGCTTCTTCTACTATTTTTGCAGTCATCATGTGTTCTAGACGTTGATTGCTGGTATGTTTAGATCATCATACTGCTGGGCATTGGTAATTCCATGTTTTTTGGTTGCTGGTGGAAACTTCCTTTTAGTATATCTAAGACCTCTCTCTGCTTTGCAACTTCTTTTGGAGTGAAATTTTCCTCCTTTTCTTTTAATTCCATGATGAGACACAAAAAGAGGTCAGTAAACACTTTGTGGTGCTTGACTTATTAATTTAGTAGGGCTCTCTCAGCCAGCTTATTAGTTCATGCTATGACATCTGAGCACAAATTTGGTAGAATTCTTTATTTGTTTTCCAACTTAGCAGTTAGCACTGCATATCAGTAACTAAATTTGAATTTTACTGTGCTTTCGTGGCCGTCCTTTTCCTTTGACAGAGCTGGCTCTGATGAAGCAAAAGAGGCGTTGAAGAAACTTGGTGCTGAAGAAGTGCTCACTGAGAGCCAATTAGAAATAAAGAATGTCAAGAGTCTACTGGTATCATCCATCCATTAATCCATTCTACCATATTCTCATCCATGAAACACATCCATGTTTGGCCATTGGCACTTGAGTTCTTTATTTACATCTTATTGACTTGCTACTAGGGTGATCTAAAAGAACCTGCCCTTGGATTAAACTGCGTTGGTGGCAATGCTGCTTCCTTGGTGATGAAATTTTGAGGTGTGACAAGTGTTAAATTCGTGTTTAGTGCTTCCCTTATCTTACTGTAGAGAGCTGATTTAGTTTTGTTCTCAGGCGTGGAGGAACCATGGTGACATATGGTGGGATGTCTAAGAAACCAATTACAGTGTCAACTTCATCTTTTATTTTCAAGGTAAAATAAGAAGTGGCGAACTATATTTTTTCACCAATGGTTAGGTTATTTCAGTCAAGCGATACAATTTGATTTGTCTACGTTTCGGTCTCAGTCTTGGTCAATGCCCTATAGTTTTATTTTTTTTTGTCTAAATTTGGCCCAAAATCTCAATTTCAGTATTTGACGCAACCAAATTTGAGTGAAAAAAATTATCCTTGGAGTCAAGACTAAGGGGAGTACATAAATCAATGAGACAATGGTTCTTATGGTTTGCAGGATCTTTCTTTGAGGGGATTTTGGCTGCATAATTTGATGAGTTCAAATGATGTAACAGGGTGCAGAAGAATGATAGATCACTTGCTTGAGCTAGTGCAGGATGGGAAGTTAAAATACGAGTATGTATCCGGTAACCACCACTCAAAATGCTGTATTTAGGTCTCCATGTCTTTATAGTGTCTCTAATAGTATTTGTCTTCAAGATAGTGTGTTTGGACTCTGGATGCATATGAATTTCTCCAAAACTGCAGGACGGAGCTGGTTCCTTTTAGTGATTTCCACATTGCACTGGATAAATCATTGGGGAAACTTGGAAGCCATCCTAAGCAAGTCCTGAAGTTCTAGGGCTACTGAATATTTAAGGGCAGTGAGAAGATAATTGATTTGAAGTAGTTTTTTCACGCAAAGTCTGACTTGAAATCAACGCTTTGACATTGAATTGTGAATGTGGACAAAATTCCATTTCAAATCCCTGTGCTCGAGCTTGATTCAATATAGTATATAGGGCTCGAAATTGAACTCAATTCAACTCCATTATTAAAAGCTCGATTCTACTCATTTAACTTGTTACGTGGCATGTTTCTTTCTATTTTTTTCTAATTATATACTGTACCTTCTGCAATGCCTGCTCATGCCATTCGATTGCTTTATCTTTCGACTATATCAAGCCTCGTTTTTGATTGGTGGTGTGTTTGTCTAGTAGTGCAATGTCTAAGCCCGATAATTTTTTGATAATTGTTTATCTTTTATCTTTTTTGTTTTTTGTGTCATAAAGAAGTTTATAAGACATGGAAAGACAAGGAAAATTACCAAAAAAGTCATAAACCTATTATAATTGTGCCAATTCAATCATAAACTTATTTTTTTGACCAATTGAGTCCTAAACCTTTTGTAATTATTCCCGATCAGTTCATCTAGCTAGTCGGAGCCGGCGAGCTTTTTTTTTTTTTTTTTTAAATTAATAAATATTTTTTGTAATATTTTTATTATTTTTTTTTCATTTTTCCTTCTTTTTTTCCCTCCTCCCTCTTCCTCCCTCCTCCTTCCTTTGGCTCCGGTGATCGGCTAGGCTGGCTGGTCGCCTAACTGAGGCGATCCGACGGGGCGAGGCGAGCCCTCGCTAGACGCAATGACGAGGCCCTTGTCGGATTTGGCGGGGGCTCACCTCGTCGTCACTGGGTGCGAGCTCGCCGCGTGGTGCTGGCGAGGGGGGCTCGCTAGATGCTAGACCGGCGGGGGCTCGCCCCGCCGTTGCTAGGCGCGAGCTCGCCTCGCTGTCGCTGGCGCGAGCTCGCTAGGCGCGAGCTCACCTTGCGGTCGTCGGTGAGGAGGCCTTGCCAAACGCGACGGTGAGCCCCCTCGCCGGATCCGCGAGGGCTCGCCTCGCCCAATGATCGCGAGGCGAGCTTGCGCCCAGCAACGGCGGGTGAGCCCCCGTCGGATCGCCTCAGTTCGGCGACTAGGCAGCTTGGCCGGTCGCTGGAGCCAAAGGAGGGAGGAGGGAGGAGGGAGGAAGAGGGAGAAGGGAAAAAAAAAAGAGGAAAAATGGAAAAAAAAAAAGCTAAAACAATTAATAAAAATTTTAAAAATAAAATAGTATTAAAAAAAGCTCATCGGTGCTAGCTAGCTAGCGCCACGTCGGCCAGCCAATTTTGGCCCGATGGACTGATCGAGAATAATTGTAAGATGTTTAGGATTTAATTGGTTAAAAAAATAAATTTAGGATTGAAATGGTTTGTTGACACCTAAATTTTGGCAATTTAATTAATTTATTGCATAGAAAATTAGGAGGTTAATTTTATTAATTGCATGGCGTAGAGATTTAGGTTACATTTATTTTTTATTTACATTTTTTTCTTTTTATTAAATTGGTGGCGGATAAGTTCAAATTAGTTGGCCAGCTCCTATTTTTAAATGATCGGGAATTATCTTGTGAGAAATTAGAAATTCAATTTTTTTCGAGATATGTTGAATTTCTAGGTAGATATTACGAAATATTGCGATTTGGCTTTCTAGGATTTAGAATTAAAAAGTAATCTTATCGAAATCTTGTATCGTTATCGATAGGCGAAAATTTTGTGAAAAGATTTGCAAAGGTTGATTTGAGGAAAATTTTGAAAATTCAATTCCTCTCCCTATAAAAAGCCCTGTGCGAGAGGTTCCGGAGAAAAAATAAAAAACCAAAAGAAGGGAGAGGTCATCCATGCGTATGGGGAAGCAAAAAGCAAAAGGAAAAGTGAAAAGTAGGGGTTGATTTGACCCCTACTGTTCATCTTCTCCAAAGTAAAGGTTTTCTTTTGTTGCAATTTGGCTCCACCGAGCTCGCTCCGCCCACCGCCGCCGCGCCTCACCGTCGATCCATCGCGTCTCAGTGCCACCTCGCCGTGCGTCACCGCCGCGCCAGCACCACCTCCGCGACGCCCCCTCTCCAACCGTTTTGCCCCGCACCGCGACGAGCCGCACCTCCTGGTTCGAGCTGCTGACGCTCCTGCGTCCCGGTCCGATCTCCTGCGCTCGCAACAGCCACGGCGCCTCGCACTGATCCGCCCGTCGCCCAGCAGCTGGACCCAGCCCGCTCAGTCGTGCCGACCTGAAGACCCAAAGCTGCTGCGACCGCCGTGCCAATCGCGCCGATCCGCCCCCTGAGCCCGAGCCGCGCCACCACGCCTCCGCCTCTGCGCTCCTCTCGCGCCCAGGAGCCCAGAAGTCCGAGCCACTACCTGCGCCTGTTGCCTCCGCCCGAGCGACGAATTGAAGCCCCCTGTTCGCGAAGCCACCGGTGCCCGACTCCCCTGCAGCGTCCTCCACCCGCGACGGCTCTGCCCCGACGTCGCGACCCGTCTGCCCTCGCGGCCTCTCAATCGTCCGCCGGTCCCCGAGTCTTCAGCCCTTGCTCCGCCGGTCCACTCGCCGCCGCACCATCCTTGCCGGAGTTCCCCTTGCCGGATCAATCAATCTACTGTCCTTGGAGACCCACGAGCACAAGCCGTTTGTGGGTGGTAAAAAGCAAAAAGAAAAAGAAAAAACCAAAAAAAAGGAAGAGGGGAATTAGGTAGTTTTTTTTTTATTATCTTTTCACTTTTACTTTTACTTACTTTCTTTATAGTTTTGTTTATTTTATTCTTTCTATTTATTAGGTTATGTTTTTGGTTATGTTATTTGATAGTTTGTTTTTTCTTTTTAGTCTAGGAATTTAAATTGTGATAATGGATGCAATATTCCTAAAATCTTTTAGGCATTATCTTTAAGGTATTGCCCAAAATTATGTAATTATTAATTTGGCCACGTCGGATCATTTTTTTGATTATATTAATTTTTGGGCATTTTGATTATATTTAAATTGCTAAATCATTATAGTTATTAATTTGATCCGTAAGATTTCGGATTAGATTTTTAATTATTTTGATTTCTTGTCGATGTTTAGGGTTAAAAATAATCGTTAATTTGACCCGTGAGACAACGGGTTATTTTTTCGTTTATTTTAATCTTTTATTTGTTTGAATATCTTGCTTGTTAGATTTAGTATTTGTTTTAGAAAATCACTAAGGAAAATCAAAAAATGTTTGAATTAGGATTTCAATTGGTTTTAGAATATTTATTGTTATTTTGCATATCTAGAATAGGGATTTTATTTCGAATTTAAAAATATAAAAACAAAAAAAATGCATTTATTTAGATTGTTAGTTTTTTTTTTTTTTTACTATTCGAATTGCACGTTTAATTATGTGTTAGTTTTAATTTCGAATTTCATAAAGAAAAGCAAAAAATCATTGTGCATATTAGGTTAGAATTGCATGTTTCATCTTTAATTTAAATCATTTTTTTAGATAAGTTGCATTTTAGATTAAGATAATGTCTTAATTTAAATTAGGATTTAATATGATCTAATCTTTAGTTTAAATTAGATAGAATTTTAATCTAGCTAAATCATTTTTGCATTCGAATTTCATTAAAGAAAATACAAAATTTGCCTTTGCATAAGTTAATTTCAATTTTTAGGATTGATTGCATTTTTAAAGTAGAAACATCAAATGCACGTCATTTAGTTTATTTTAGTTCATTTAATTAGAACTTTCATGTCATTAGATTAAGTCATTTAATAAATGTCACGTAACATATAGCTTGCATATTAAATTGCATGAGGCGTGTCATTTTAGTTTAAATAATTTGGTATGTCATTGCATCGCATTGCATATCATTATAATTAGATCATTTAGATTGTATTTAATTATTGCATTTCTTCATGTCATATAGTTTAGGTCATGTCGTCATTTCATGTTAGAATATTAGCATGCATCTCATGATTTTCATTAAATAAAGTGGAAACAAAAAAAATTGAAATTGCGTTTTAATTAGAAATCATATCTAGGATTGTCTATATGATTTTTGATCTAACAACGCAGATGCTTTCATTGCTTTAAGGTATGTTTTCCATTATTTAATTGATTTCTTGATATGTTAAATTGGTGGTATGCGCACATGTATGATCACCTCACACATTAGGAGCTTAAATTAAAATCAAATCAAGCTGCCTGCAAAACATTTTTTAAATTAAAAAGAAATGGTACCGAAATGGCACTAGGATAGTCTAGTGTAACCAAGTCCCCGTGCCCAAAATCTCTAGTTCGTAGAAGTAAGATAATCCTCCCGTTATTTTACTTAGGTGTCTAATCGACCTACCCTAAACTGATTAGTGGCGACTCCTAGATAATGATCTTTTGCATGTTAAATCCTTAAGTCGTGATTTGGTATGGGCTTGGAAGAGCTCGAGCTAAGCTTAAAGGCTTAGTAGTCCATCAACCTAGTTTTAGGTGGCAAACCCCGGAAAATCGGGTCGCGACAAATGGCACAATTGCAATAGATTTAAGACTTTTTGGTAATTTTCCCTCGAAAGACAAGATACTTGTTTTTTTTTTTTTTTTTGTCGGTAG
Organism: Eucalyptus sp. ANBG9806169; assembly: GCA_014182395.1. NCBI lineage: Eukaryota > Viridiplantae > Streptophyta > Magnoliopsida > Myrtales > Myrtaceae > Eucalyptus > Eucalyptus sp. ANBG9806169. Next base: position 33,080,785 of record CM024574.1, read on the forward strand.
GGTACTTGTTTTGATTTCTTGCATGTTAGTGCATGGTCCCTTAGAGGGCGACAAGGCTAAGCCTAATTACATCGATGAACAATGGAAGTTACTAAAAAGGCAATGTGGGGTTTCATTAGGCATCACCGGTTGGGTTTCATTAGCGCATGGTCCCACTGCTCCTTTCGCTCTTCCGATTTCCATCTTTTGGCAATGGAAAACCGTAGCCACAACAACACTGATATAAATTAAGGAATCGTTATGCTAGTTGGATCTTATGAGAAACAATTGATGTCGTCTCATCCATTGATCGTCAGACTTTAAGGATTATATGTCACAACCGCACTTCCATTCACTCACGGAACACTTCTTGGATATGTCCTTCCTCAGCACTTCATTTCGAGTTGGGATTAATAGTTCCCCCCGTACAGATTGAAGTACGAAGCCCACCCAAAAAATTGAATAAAATAGTCCGTTCTATTTTGCCAGTATCACCAGCTAACTTAGTTCCAATGACTCTCTTCGGAATATGAGGCAATAATAGAGCAAATTTGTCAAATGGTTCTCCACCAAGAGCAGGAACTCTTTTATTATGTATGTTGGATTGATTGGTTGATTTACGACATTTTGTATAGAAATTACGAAAAAATGCAAATAGTAATAATTCATTATAATTCAAAAATTTATTTATCAATGACCATAAAATTGCTCATGTATTATAAGAAGAAATTCGGAAAACCCTCCAACACAAAAGTTATTCATCGCATCGAATCTCCAACATTATATAGTAGAGTAGACGATCTATCACTGTGCATCATTATAAGAAAGACTATTGTAATTTCTCTCATTTATTGTCTAGATTAGACAAGTCGCTTCGTCCAGTGCCCATAATCTGGGCATTTCTACTTGAAAAAAGTCGGTACTCTTCCATGCTTGCAGTTCTCACAAATAAATTGCCCATCCGTGCCGGCTAATTGCCCCACCACAGCCGTTGTCACCCCCACTCTATCGCCGCCGCCTCTGCTGCCCTCGCCGCCACCGCCGCCCTCCCTCACGGGCATCGGCACTCCCCCGGTGGGCACCGGCACTCCCATTGCGGCCATCGGCACACCCCTGGTAGCCCTTGCGGCCCTTGCGGCCCCGATGGCCCTGTTGGCCCCGGCGGCCCCGGCGGCCCTAGCGGCCCCCGCGGCCCTGGCTGCCCCGGTGGCCCAGGCGGCCCCGGCAGCCCAAGCGGCCCCGGTGGCCCCGACGGCCCTGACGGCCCCGATGGCCCTCGTGGCCCCGGTGGCCCCGGTTTCTTCTCTCGCCTGTAGATGTAGTAGAAAAGGAAACCACAAAGCATGATGGCAGCAATGACTAAACCAACAATAACCCACGTTGGAGTGTTATTGTCATCGGATGATACGGAATTCGGATCGATCCATGCCGATGGAGGAGGAAAGTACTGGAGACTCGGATGATTTTGTGGATAGTTATTGTTCTCCGTCAAGAAAACTCTGTGGAGGTACTTCAATGTGAGCGGTGAGTCTACAAACATATTATGAAGCATCAATCCAAGAGCTAATTTACCTTTTCATCATGATGAATTGATCATATGATCTGAGCGCGAGATCGAAATGATTCAACACGGAATTCAGCAATATATAATGTGAGTAGAAGCAGGTGCTTGCACATATACCCTCACAAGAAGAACCAAGCAAATCGGTGAATGATGTTGTGCCAATGCTTACGCGACCTGCAAAGAAGTGAGAATTTTTGCCTGGTGGAGGATCGCTATATATGCCCCGCGACACTCCATCCCTCCCTCACGGGGTGGGTTTTATTTTTTGGCCGAAAGATAATTTTCATTACTAACCAACTAATGGGCCACCGTTAGTTAAAAAGTCTAAACATAGAATTAGAAGTCCAATTGCTGGAAAGTGAAGCTGGTTCGGTAGGTTAGGTAAGTGTTTTAAGCAATACATCACCATTCTTAGAGGATGTAGTGTAATGATTGATGTCCCTCCGACTTTATTTGCCATCACATAGTTTTCTCCCCCCAACTGCGGGACTCTCGAGTTTGTTGTTACCCTTACGTCGCAATGATGGTTCCAATGCCATAACAAGAGACGCTGTATAGACCCGACAAATGCATAAATTGAATCTAGTCGAAAATGGTCAAATTCAAATTAACATATTTCATTCATTTTGACTTATTTTCATGCAATACAAATCACGTTACTCATACTTGACCTAATTCATATCTAATTTGACTCATATTTCTAAAACACTTCCATATTTAAACTAATTTAAGAAAATCCAAAATGAAGTGAAAGTTTGTAAACTTATTTAATACCCATATTATTTTGAATTTAAGTCATTCATAAAATAAAAAAAATAGTCTTATAACCCATTTTAACAAGTATACCATCAGATAAACATGATATCCCGACATTTATGAAAAATTGTCCCAATTATGTCACATCACATATACATGTAAGAAAAAAGATTGGGACATCTCCCAAAAATCAAGTATGTAATCGACATTGCATAGGTTGAGAAAAGAGCAAGAAGAACCACAAATTATTCCTTTAATTCTACTTGATTCCAATGGGATGCTGACTGCCTTTGGGGAACGACATATGTGAAACGCAATAAGCGAAATACACATAAGACTAGAGACTAATAGTCACTAATTAAGATATGGAAAAACACAAAATGGAAAGATTATGTCGGATTCAAAGAATTGATAATGTTCAGAAACCACATAAAGAAAAAGGCATCTTTTGTGTTGAGAACTGCACTCCTTTCTCAAGATAAAGTCGACAGCGTCCTCCATAGTGTCCACGACCTACATAGGTAAGCATAAAAGAGTTCAATCGGGGTAACCAATTTTTGGATGTACTTTTAACCTTGGAAAATTTGGAGAGAAGTCAAATTCCCCATGAAAGTTGCTTTCAATTGGGCATTTTGCTAGGTTGAAGAAGGAAAAAATTCAATCATGTTTCATCCAACCGATTTGGAATTGACCTATCACCAGCATAGCAAATCAAGGTATGTAAGTATGGGAGGGTTTTTTACGATGACAGCTCAAAACCACTTGAGGCCATGTCTGGTTCATGGCCATGGAATCATGAAAAGGAATCTCAATCTAAGCATCAAATTCCTAGATGCGGGGTTCATTCTCTATTGTTTGGTTTCAATTTACATATGAAGGGAGAAATGTCCGACGTGAGATGCAATTTGAGGTAAAAACATGTTAGAAATGGAATATGTAAAATATTTCTTCCATCCACATATCTAAAGTGGCTAATGAAAATCTACGGATAGAGACATAATGAAGAACCACAAACGATGCCCCAACAATTTCCCGATTATTGTCAGCTAAAATGATCATATAGTTCACACAATCGTTTCACAAACACATTACATATAGTTCCTCAAAATCTCTTGAGTAAAGCATTTCACACATAATCTGCAACAATGAAGAGAAAGCCATTCCCGCGTAACTTCAAGCTACTTCACAGCTACCTCAAGCCATTGTGATATTCTTATCTTTATTGTGTTTTGAGTCAAAGACCCAATCACGAGAACAAATGGAGTGATAGCAACTCAGCCAAGTGTGTTAATGGAACTTTATATCCCCACCCAAGCCAACGTGATGCACGTAGTTGGCGTCTCCATTAACAGACCAGACGAGTTTCACAATAGAGAGAGAGAGAGAGAGAAATAATCTCACCTAGTAGAGGAACGTTGACACCTAAATTTTGGCGACCCATTTAGTCATTTATCGCATTAAAAAATTAGGGGTTAATTTTATCCCTGAAAAAAAATTAATTGCATAGCATGTAAATTTAGGTGCATTGATTTTTAATTTGTATTTTTTTTTTCATTTATTGGACCGGTGACGGATGGGTTCGAATTAGTGATTCTGAACTTTAATTTGATGAGTCGAGTTAAGCCCATGGAGCGAGCAAATTAGCCCAAGCCATTTTTTTTTTTTTTTTTTTATGATCGGAAATTATCTTGTGAAAATAGGAGTTTGAAATTTTTTAGATATAATTGAATTTTTTTCGGATAGGGCAAGTGTAAACAAATATTGTGTTCGGAAAAGTGAATATTGTGTTTGAAAAAAGGATCTTCGTGGATATCGATTTGGAAAAATTAAAAACCCTAATCGGTGGCCTATAAAAAGTTAAAACACATAGGGTTTTTAGGAGGCCACACATTGAATATACGGGCATTGAGAAAAAACACGCGAGGAGTAGATAAGCGAGAAGAGTCCGACTGCCGCTAGTCACCATCGACGCTACTGCCGCCGCGTCTCTACCCCTTGCTGATCTCCTACACTAAAAAGTCCCCCGATGGTTGAGCTCCGCTCAAGTATTGCCACTTGACATCATTGTCGTTGCTCAGAGTTTGCTGTTATCCCCCGAACCACCACGAGGCTTGCCTCTATCCTTTGACGAAGTGGCTTGCCAAGAGCCTCCCAACTCGCTGAATTCCGGAGTCCGGATCGCTGATGTCCCGCTCTCTCCGTCTTAGCTTGACCTCGAAGGAAATCAACGTCAAGCGCGGAAGGAGACGGTCATTGAGCAACAGCAAAGGGAATTTTTAGTTTTTTATTAAAGACTTTCTTCTTTTTTCTTTTGGGCGGTCACATTAAATCCACAATTCCAAAGCGCACATAGAGAGATACAGAGAGAAAAAGCGGTCAAGGGAGAAATAGAGAAGGGTGGCCAAAAGAAGACAAAGGAGGGGGTGTTCGCTCATTGAAAATCGTGGGTTCTTCTGGCTCTCTTGGGGCCTCGCAATTAGAGACATCCGCAGCAAAAGAAAGTAGGAAAGAAAGCCTGCTCGGTGGTGCTCCCTTGTCTCGCCCGGTCTCTACGTGCATGCCAATGTTTCTTTTTTGTAGGTCCATTGGCACGATCGCCGTCGACGACCAGCTTCGAGTTACCCACCGCCAGGCACATCGACTGTGAATCATCCACCATGAACCATCGCTGGTCCCATCATCCGATGAGTCCAAATTCGGGAATGATATTACGAAATAGGTAAAGATATTACCCAAATTTAATTTGGTAATTTCCTTACTTAATTCATTGATATTGCGATTAAATTAAAATTTTCGAATGATGCATGATTGAAATTCTTGATGTGCCGCCTAATCCGCAATCGAATGTCAATTTTTTATGCTTTAGATGGAATAATTAATTACGCGGGAATAAAATTGATATCTTGATCTTTAAGGCTTAAGATCAATTTATCGATTTTATTAGCAAATTAGTCAAGCTTGGTTAGATATTGTTTCCAAATTGAATGATAGATAATATCTTTGATGACCGTGGATGATTTGATGCTTATCTTTTAATTGTTTTCTTTATCCCAAAAATACAAAAAAGAAATTGCATTTGCATTTCATGTAGATTAGAATTGATTTTCTTAGATAGAATTGCATGATAGAATAGTTAGATTTTTTAAAATGTGTATCTAGGTTAGATAGTATCTTTTGAATTAAATTACATGATAAGATAATTTTCTAAGTTAAGATAGTATTTAGATTAGTCTATTCCTAATTTAAAATAGATAATATCTCACTTTAGTTAGATTTTTATTTTTATCAATTTTTAATTACGATTTTTTTTTCATAAAAAATACAAAAACATCATGTGCATGTCATATAGAATTAGGTTCATGAAATGCATGTTATTTAGTGAGTTGCTAGGTCCATTTAATTAGAAATTGCCCGTCATTAGAATTAGGTCATTTGATCATATTGCATTGCATATAGATTAGATTTTTATTAAACAAGAGAAAATCCTAAAACAGATTGAGTGATTGCATGTTAATTAGAAATCATATCTAGGATTGTCGATGTGAATTTTGATTTAACATTGCAGATGTTTTCGTTGCTATGAGGTAAGTTCTGCAATTTATTCATTTCTTTATTTGTGTGTTAAATTGGTGATTTGCGCACCCGCATGATCACCTCACATGTTAGGGAAGTGAATTAAAATTAATTCAAGTTGTCTGCAAAATATTTTTTTGAAATAAAAAGAAAAAGATATCGAAAGGGCATTATAATAGTCTAGTGTAACTAAGTCTCTGTACCCAAAGTATCTGGTTCGTAGAAGTAAAATAATTCTCCCATTATTTTACTTAGGTGTCTAATCGACCTATAGTGGCGACTCCCTTTCGCATGTTAGATATTTGAATCTAAGTCGCGAATTGAAATCAAGAGGTAGGCAAAAGTCCCATGGAAGGATTTGAAGATGATGAATGGAGAGAGAGAGAGAGAGAGAGAGAGAGAGAGAGAGAAGAGGCTTTTTAGGAATTGAAGGTTTATGAAGCTCAAGAGTACTGAGCGTGTTGCGTGTTGGGTTCATGAATCTTTTTTCCTCCTAGGAATCCTAGTAGACCTCTACTCGAGCAATCCAGTTCTGCATTAGGAGTATCCGTTGACTAGGCACTTTGATTCTATGATCATAAATCCATCCATAGATGAGTTGCAATGGCATTCCATTTCCTGTTTATTACTCCAAGGTGAACCAAACAAGGCCTAAGTGATTACACGATGTACTATGCTTCTGAATGTTTTCATGGTGGAATCAATGATCTGCAGTCTCAACCATGACTTTCCGAGGATCATGTATCTAAAATCTCTAAACCAAAGAAGTGAACATGCACATGATTCGCTTACTTAAGAACCAACCATCAACTCACCCCAATGTACATGCAAGGAGAGATGAGTGAGACATATAGAGAAATGTCTGGATTTTGTTAAGAGTACGAATACCAAGTCCGCAGGAAGTTCTGAATGATTATCTTTTTCCCTTGAATACCCCAGTCCTTGTTAATATATAAAACCAAGGATCTCCTGCCTAAAGGAGTTGTTATTAGTACTGGTGATTATGTTTGGAAATAAAATTACTGATATGATAAAATACAATTCTCAGTATGAAATATATTGGTCGTGCGCCTCTAATTTTGATTTTTGGGTTATCTCCTATCATGTATAGTGTTCTGAAACAACGAATTCCGAGTATGTATTACTCTCTACATCTAGGTTGCTTAACAAAAATGGCATAAGATTCCTTAACAAGGTCTTAGCATTTCCATAAACATATGGATTTGACCTCTTAGACGATGTATACGCCAACGGAATGGGATGTATTCTGCAGAATAGGGACAAGTAAACAATGCATAACACAATATTGAAGATTAATGCATGTCACTATGCTGCATTGAGGTAAACTAGGCCCACACAGGGATCTTATAGGCAATTCTTTAATTTTTTCTGGAGAATATTATATCAAACTCCATGCAGAACTAAACATTGAGAAGCTTAAGAGAGCTAATTTAGTTTTGTTCTCAGGTAGGAACCATGGTGACATATGGTGGGATGTCTAAGAAACCAATTACAGTGTCAACTTCATTTTTTATCTTCAGGGTAAATTAAGGAGCAATGAACTAAAATTTCTGCCTATGGTTATGAGGTTATTTCACTCAAGCCTTACAATTTGACTTGTCTATGTTTCGGTCTCAGTCTTGGCAATGACCTATAGTTTTATTTTTGTTTAAATTTGGCCCAAAATCTCAATTTCAGTATTTGACGCAAATAAATTTGAGCGAAAAAATTATCCCTGGAGTTGAGAATAAGAGGAATGTATAAATCGATGTGGTTCTTATGGTTTGTAGGATCTTTCTTTGAGGGGATTTTGGTAGCATAATTGGATGAGTTCAAATGACGTAGGAGAGTGCAGAAGAATCATAGATCACTTGCTGGGAAGTTAAAATACGAGTTTGTCTTTTGTACAACCACTCAAATTGCTGTATTTAGGTCTCCATATCTTTATAGTAATTTTCAATAGTATTTATCCTCAAGAGTGTGTTTGGATTGTGGATGCATATTAATTTCTCCAAAACTGCAGGACCGAGCTTGTTCCTTTTAGTGATTTCCACGTTGCACTGGATAAATCATTGGGGAAACCTGGGAGCCATCCTAGGCAAGTCCTAAAGTTCCAAGGTTACTGAATATATAAGGGCGGTGAGAAGAAGGAAAAATTCTGCATCATATCCTTCAGATGATCAGCTTGTTCTGAAGTTTTGAGGCGGTGTATCAACGGAGCACGATAATTATGTATCTGTTGTGACATCCTGATTTTTCAATTCTGGTTCCAATTTAATAAGTCGGGCATTTCATCTTCGCGTCTTTAGCTTTCTTTTCTGAGTTGGCCACTCACGAGATAACTAGTCTATTAGGTGAAGCCGTTAAGTAATCTAAACGCAATAGACTTGAGAATTCAACCAGGAACCGACTGCTCGACTGTGCTAATCTGCAAGGGTCATTACGGCACAGATCGATTAGAGACCGGAGATAGGTCGATTCGACTGAATCATGTGATTAAATGTGGGTGATTCCACTTAATTGCAAAATTCTGATCAATCGGCACTAGACCGATTTCTCTGTTGTTTTGGTACCCTGTGTTCGTATTTGAAACCTCGAGATTTCCATGACAACCGAGAGTTGCCAATGTGTCGAAGATGAACTTTGTGGCTTGAAAATAATCAACCACAGGTCAATTGCACTGAAAATTCCTAAAAGCTACCCGGTAGATTAGGACGCGCTCATATTGCGCCAGATTGAAATTAATCGAGAAATTGAACTCGATTATAGAAATTGGAAGTTCTGTTATGTCACAAATCATTTTAGGAACGTCGACTTATCTTTAGAAGATTTTTTCTACAAACCGAAATTTTTGGCAAAAAAGCAAAGTAAGGCCGTTTTTGTTCAGGAAAGTCAGAGGGCCGGTTTTGATCGCATCTTTGGGATGCGGGTTGGATCATTTGACGGGAAAATTCATGAGATGGACGAGGACACCTTGGCGGATTTATTTGGGCTTCAATTGAATTTGTTTGTTTGAGAATTGAGCTCAATTGAGTAAGAATTGAAGGAATTGAAGAGGATTGAATGGAAATGAAGGCCATTTGCACAAAATTCGTATGCCATTGGGGGAGCAACATTTCAGCCATGAAGAGAGACTTCTTGAGGAAGATTTGAGAGAGAGAATGGCTGAGGATGACAGCCCAAGTGGTGGGGGCAAAGCCAATGAGAAGATGGCAAATGTTGAGCTCTAGAGAGCCCAAGGAGACCCCCCACTCTTCAGCAGCTTCTTCTCCCTTAATCCAAGGCTTTCTCCATTGTTATTGAAGGAGGAAAAACTCAAGAGAACTAGAGGAAACCGAGCTCATCAGCCCCTCCATCGTCGCACGCCTGGAAGGCCATCGTCGGCCGTTTTCCTCCCCTGTTTTCCCCTCATTCCGGTTTACGCTCCAACCGACCTTTCGCCAAAGATTCGAGTAAAAAGTTATATTCTCAGACGAATCAACCAACGCTTCACCCACCATCGCAAAGATCACATCTAAACCGTTCAAGAGGACTTGACGGTGCCCCGAAAGGAGCCTTGTAGCCTACCGAAATTGGGCGCGAAGGAACGGCCTGCCGGACTGTCTGGAACCGCCTGGTTCCGCCTGTTTCGCGGTTTTCAGTCATTTTCTCCCCATTTCTACCCTACCTCCACCTATACCAACCTCCCATAAGATCCCCAAGACCCTCGGGAGCCACCGGTTGCCAACCACCCGCTCGCCGGAGCTCCGATTGGCCCGTTTTCTCGCCGTTCAGCCACTGTTTCTCTCTCTCAGTTCAGCAGAATAGAAACCGAAGACAGCAAGGTTTTGGAAGCTTCGTGGCCCGTTTTCAAGCCCTTCCCAGCCTTGGTTGGTGTCGCCACCTTGAGGTTTATCGCTCGCCTTGGCGTCGCCTTCACCGTAGACTCGTCGGAACGTTAATCCGGTGAGTTTATCTTATAATCCTTGCTTAGTAAGTTAATGATGCTTAACGGGTGTTTAGATTAATCTAATTAGGTTTAGGTGGTTAGATTAGATTATTTTAATGTAAATTAGATTAGTTGTATGATTAGTTTAATGGGTGTTTAATTAGGGCTAATTGTATGATTAAATTAGTGTAATCTCGTTTAAGCCCTAATTAATTAATTATTTCAATTTATAAATATTATTTTATTAAATTATATTATTATAATATAATATTTAATTATTTAATTTTCGGAATTAAATTTAATTATTTAATAATTTTGAAAATTTTGCGGGATGGTGGTCGTTAGAATTTCGCGATCACAACAGTGTGGTCAATTTGTGCTAATTGTATGTTTAAATTGAGAAATTGAGTGATTAATGATTAGCTTTGGCGAGCATTTGTTTATATATATGTATCAGCTTGGGCGAGCAATTATGATATACATACATACATACATTGCAGCTTTTGGTGAGCTATTATATGAGCATCAATATCAGCTTGTGTGAGCATCATTGTCAGCTCGTGTGAGCATTATATATCAGCTTGTGAGAGCAATGATCGTTTATCAGCTTGTGAGAGCAACGATCCGTTTATCAGCTTGTGAGAGCAACGATCCATTTATCAGCTTGTGCGAGCTATCATCTATATATCAGCTTGTGTGAGCTACCATATATATATATATATATATATATATAGCATTGCGTCCATTTTAGCTTGTGTGAGCCGTGATTGTATTGATGGATGAATAGATGGTATGGTTTAATAGATGGTATGAATTGATAGATGTGTGAATCGTATGATATCAATTGGATTGATTGAATTGATAGGTGATGGGTGTGTTGGTAGTTTCAGCTTGTGCGAGTATTGTTTGAATATGAATTATGCGCGTGCGGGAAGGGCCTGAGGTGAGGTAAGTCCTCTGTCCTCTTTGTGTGGCTAGAACGCTCTGAGGTGTATTTTCTTCCTAATTGAGTCTTAGAGGGTTGGACTCGTTGAGACATTGTCTCACCCCATTGTGGGCTCAACATTTTCAGGTCCTTAGATGGCGGTCGTGGAGGACTCGAAGCCATGGACATTTGTGGAGGTGGAGACTGAAGAATCGGCGAACGTGTCTGACTAGTTGGTCTTAGGACAGTTCCCTTTTTTTTGAGCCGGTCTGTTTTGTAGGCAATCCAGTGTCGTATATAAACCTATGTGTTTATAAGAAAGCTTGTTTGGTTGTGATTGATTGCCTGCTTTTCTATCCCAAGTAAATGTTGTCAGGGGATTTGTTTTGCTTCCGCATGCGTAATAAAAAGTATGGGTTGGCGACGTGTCCTAGGAAGTTGCATATTTCTATCGATCGTAGAGGGATGTGCGCGCGCTCGGAGGATCGGGGCGTGACATATGTTCCCTTGTTATTATTTTCTCTTTTCATAAGTTATGTATCTTTTCTGTTGAGGTAATTTCGTCGTTGCTTATTTTCAGCAATTTCCATTTTGAATTTGTTTTGCATCATGCCATTCAATCTAAAACTAAACTCATGCAACATGAGGTTCGTCTATTACGGCTGAATTTGGAGATCCAAACATCGCCCCGTTTGGTAAGAGTCCATAAAAGTTTAAGATTTGCCAATTACAATTCTCATATACACGTAACAAAGAACATTGGGATACTTTCCCAAAAATCATGTAATCGACATTGCATGCATTGAGAAAAGAGTAAGAAGAACCATAAATTATTCATTTGATCTAACCTAATTCAAATGGGATGTGGACTGCCTTCAAGGAACGTCGTACATACACGATGAGCAAAATCAATAGAAGACTAGCTGATGGTAGTTACTTTTTATGATAGGGAAGACACGGAATGGAAGATTGTATCGGTTTCCAAAGAATTGACAATTGTTCAGATACCATAGAAAGAAAAGGCCTCTTTTGTCTAGGAGATGTCAAGAACCGCACTCTTTTCTCAAGATAAAGTCGACAACATCCTCAACAGTATCAACAACCTGCATAGGTAAACATAAAAGAGTTCGATCAGGATGAGTGATTTTCAAATTCATTTTTAACCTTGGAAAATTTAGAGAGAAGACAAATTCCCCACAAAAAATAAGCACGGTTTTGAAATACTGACATTTCACTAGGCTGAATAGGGAAAGGGATCGCTCAGTCATGTTTCATCCAAGTTAGAATTCACGGATCACCCAAAGCATACGCCTCGAACACTTAAGGCCATGTTTCATGGCCATGCAATTATGAAAAGGAATCCCGATCTAAGCAATCAAATTCCTAGGAGTGGGTTTTCTTTTTTTTTTTTTTTTTCCTTTGTTGTTTGGTCTCAAATTACCAGTGAAGAGAGAAATGTCCAATGTGAGTTGCCAAATGAGGTTAAAACATGTAAAAAATGGAATGTGTCTCCAATCAACATGTACAAAGCGGAGGATAGAAACAGAATGAAGAACCACATAAGATCCCTCAACAATTTCCCGATCATTGTCCTACAAATGATTTTACAGTTCACACAAGCATTTTTACAAACCAATTATTTAAAACTCATCAAAATCTTGCAAGTCAAGCATTTTTCACACAAAATCCACAGCGATGAAGATGAAACCGTTTTTACAAACTTCAAACTACTGCATAGAACTTACCTTAAGCCATTATTCTTATTTCTTATCCTCTGTGTTTTGAGTCAAAGACCAGTCACAAGAACTGCAAAATGGGGTGAAAGCAACTCAGCCAAGCTGGTAAATGGAACTTTATGTGCCCCCCCTCCCCCAAAAAAAAACAAAAAAGCCAACACGATGCTTGTCGCTGATGTCTCCATAAAGAATCCAAACAAGTTTCACAATGGCAAGAGAGAGAAAGGATTTTGTTTCGCCTCGTGGAGGGATGTGAGGGCTATGGAATCAAGATGCAAGCGAAGCTTACGTGAGAAGGATTTGAAGATGATGAATGGAGGGAGGGAGAGAGAGAGTTCTGTTTTGTAGGATTTAAAGAGGATGAAGCTTAGACTACTGAGTGGGTAGAGTTCGCAAATGTTTTCTTTTCTAGGAATTCTAGTACCGCCTCCACCCAAGCAATCCAATTATGCATTTTAAAGAGAATCCATAACCTAGGTAATTTGATTCCACAATCATAAAATCATCCGAAGATGAGTTGCAATGGGATTTCATTTCATTTTCTTACTCCAAAGTGAACCAAACAAAGCCTAAGTAGGGGTGTGCAAAAGAATCGGGACCGCTCGGACCGCCTAGAACCGGACCGGAACCGCTTAGAACCGGATTAGAACCACCTGGAACCGGTGATTCTTGAGGGAACCGGTCCGGTTCCCGGTTCCATGGGCAGATCCGCCCACCCGGACCGGACCGATTATATTATAATAATATATTACTTTTTCATATTAAAATAAATTTCGAAATTACTAGTTAGCAAACTTAAATTTTAGGGTTCCATCTCTTCTCATGATTTCCATGTTTTTATAAGAATTTAGTAAAGTGTGTAAGCCGCTTTTTCAGCAACTCAACAAATGGCTCATTCAAATGATACCTTCGGCACTCACATAGGACATTGTGTTCAAGAAAATGTGGAATACCGGTGGAATTGTTTCTACAAAAAAAATTCAGTAAAGCAAATGTTATAAGAGATTGATCACTGTTAGGGGATAACAGAAAAGACGATCTACATATGACAATCATCCATAACCTTGAACTTAAAGAATATTTTAGATTTCAAATGAAATGATTCAAAAAGGGGAAAAAAACCTATTTATCTTCTTTGGTAGTGTTTTCCAATAAAATAAAGAAAAATGGTATCCTTAATTAAGCCGTTTTGATTTAAAGAAAAATATTACTCAATATGAAAAGTACTTACGGCGGGATTTGGAAAACGATATTATTATTGGTGAGACCGGTTCCATGGATCTACCTGGGAATCGGACCGGACTGGCAGTCCAGTTCTCGAGTGGATCCATACAACTAACGGATGGTTCCCGGTTCCAAATTTTTGGAACCGGTCCTTAGCGGGCGGTTCCCGATTCTAGGCTGGGAACCACCCACCCGGACCATGCACACTCCTAGGCTTAAGTGATTGCACAATGTACTGTACTTCTTAATGTTTTCCTGGAGGAATCTAAGATCTGCATTTTCAACCATGACTTTCCACTAGGAACACATATATAAATTCTCTAAACCAAAGAAGTGAACATGCTGGAATGAACATGACTTGCATACGTAGGAACCTACCATCAACTCACCTCGACATACATACAAGGAAGAGTGAGAGAGAAAGAGATGTGTACATTTTGTTAAGAGTACAAATACTTACCAAGTCCGCAGGGAACTCTGAATGATTATCTTTTCCCTTGAATACCCCAATCCTTGTTAATATAGAAAACCAAGGATCTCATGCCTGAAGGAGTTGTTGGCATATTGGTGATTACGTTTGGAAATAAATTCACTTATATAATAAACTATGATTTTTAGTATGAAATATACCTGCCGTGCACCTCTAATGTCAATTTTTGGATTATCTCCTATCATGTATAGGTTTTGAAACAACGAATTCCAGAGTTTGTAGTATTCTTCACATCTAGGTTGCTTAACAAAGATGGCATAAGAATCCTTAACACTATCTCAGCATTTCCATAGACAAATGGATTTGGCTTCCCGTATGATGTATACGCCAGCGGAATGGGATGTATTTTGCAGAACAGGGACAAGTAAACAATGCACAACATAAGATTGAAGATCAATGCATGTTGCTATGCTGCATTGAGGCAAATTAGGCCTACACAAGGATCTTATAGGCGAATCTTTAATTTTTTGTGGAGAATATTATACCTAACTCCATGCAGAACTAACCATTGAGAAGTGGAAACCTCACTATTACCTGTTATAGATTGCTTCTAATGCAATCCTGAAAGACGTTCAGCAGGAAAAGTAGCTTGCCTTTACACTTTGTCTGCTAGTCATCAGCCAGTCTTTAGTTCCACTAAGGTTTCAAAAACTCAAGATTGTAGCTCACATCACAAATGGCATAGCATACCTGGTATTCTAGGTCATCATTTGCAAAAAACGGGTGCGGTTGCTTTCTAGTCTCCTTTCCAGGAAGCCCTCAAGTTCTCAATATGTCACAGAGCACCTAAACCCAAACTTGAGAATCACATAATTATTTGAATGTACACAAACAGATAGATAGATGATAAACTCCATATTATCACTTCTTTCAAACTATATTTCAGCGCCCACTAGACTTCTAAAAAGATGATGACTAAAGTTGAAGAGTAGTCGCCGAACAAACAAACAAAGGCCTAGTGTCTTTTGATAATCAGTTCAAAGATTTAGAACTCGTGTGACTAAAAGCCCACTATGGACTCAACAGCCGAATTAGATAATCTAGGAAAGGACAAGATCCATTAGAGTGGTCACAACCTGAATATCTCTGCTCCAGCCAATAGAATCATTGACTACAAATGCTGCCTGAACTCTGTGTTTGCACAGAAATTTTTCTCTTCGCCATCTCATTGGAAGTGATATTCTGGTCAATGTCTGGCTTGTCCATCTCTTGTACGGTGCAGTGGATCAATGGCATCAAACTAGTTAGTGTACTCATCAATTGACAGAACATTTCTGCATAGAAAAGATACAACCAGAAAGAGGGTCAACCAGAGAGAATCAAGTTGTTGGAATTCGGGTGAAACAGTATTGAAAACACAGACAACTACAATGATTTAAGGAGAGGACTCCTCTGCGACTACTCTAGTCCCTGAGAACTTGAGTGCTTTTTACTAACATTGCTTGCTCCCATGTATTACCTAGACATTAAAGTAATATCCATCAATATCAGTTTTATTAAATACATATCTTTATCCCTATTGCCAAGCTCTCTCTCTTCACCTCCCCCCACCCACACACCTGCATGCACAAGCAAGTAATTGAGATATTGCTGGATACATTTGCAAACCTAGAGAAGTGGTTCAAATATTTACTTGTATCCATATTCGGACATCACAGCAGCAGGTTCTCCTTTGCCAACAGAAACGACAAGTTCGTTCTCGAATCTGTGCAAAAACCTCAATTAGGAAACAGATGAATAAAATGGAGAAGCATATTCGTTAGTAAAACAGAAAAGCCTATTCAGAATTCTCTTAGAATAATTAGTACTTGCATGCGCACTCTTCTATGTCTTTTCAATTCATATAATATAATATAGGTAGTGCGTTTCCCTAGTTTCCAAGAAGAAAGCACATGAGATGAAGATATTAGATGTGTTCTTTGATATCCACGTACACATACAAGACGTGTGCATTCAATAAAGTCCAATTTCACAGCTTTGAACCTACTAAATTGTGTACCTTTAAATAATTCTTGTATAGGAGAATTCTTATTAAGCTAATAATACACATGCACAATATTTTATTTCACGATCACAGATTTTAATAATCATGAGTGAGATAGATGAAAAAAGCAAATGTTATAAAAAATGCTCAGTCCTGATTTACATTAGCATGCCACATTTCTCATTGGACATTGGTCATGGAGATAATCCAACAAATCCTTACCTATCTACCAGTTGTTAAAAAGGTGTGTGGCCCCGTATGACCTGCAAATTATCTTGGTCAAAATATGAGAGATTAATGAAACAAAGTAGTTCTGGACTTGATAACAGGCAAAATCATGAGGGCAAGCAGATTTTGTAACACAAGAAATGAACTACCTGTGAAAGTAAAATGTGACTCCTAGTAGTTGACCTAAGTCCTGGGCTCTTTTGGATTTAGAAAAGCCACCTCCTGCATCAGCCATTGCTATTAGCAGCGTGCAGTAAAAACTAATTATCGCTTCTTCAAGAATTAACAAGCGAAATTTCTAATTTCAAGGGACTAAAATATTACGCGATTATAGGTAAGGGCATCTCAAAAGGCATCACATATTCAAATTGCTTGAATGACTTAAACATAAGATAGCAGCAATCTCAAAATCATCAAGACGATTACTATTAGATCTTAAAAGTACCAATACTTGCCGATAACTGAATAATCAATCACAATGAGCGTATGATGCCCAGCATGCAACTTGAAAACTTTAGTTTGACCATCATATCATGGCACTCACTGGTGATGACTCTATAGAACGGTCACATTCGCTAACACACATTGAAAGTGAGAAATGTAATAGTAAAGGTTACTAACACATTTAAGCAATCACGAACACTCACCATTTGTTAAGAACACGAAAGGTATCTTCAAATTTCCTAAAAAGATGTAGAACATAAAGTAAGTGATAGCAAGTTACAAATAGCAGATATCGAGATTCAGATATGAATCTCGATATTCGCTGCCCTTTACTGTCCATCAGAAATTTCGGTAGCATTCAGTTCGGAACGTAGAACACTGGAAGACAGGTGAAACAGCACGATCGCCAGCATGAGATAAAACTCGCAGGTATAGCAGCAAGCGATGGCAAAAGCTTTAGCAGAACCGTCGTACAATCTCCTGAGCGTGCACGGAGAACCGCCGACGGGAGTGTGACCGAGGAGGACCACGCTGTCGATGTCGAAGGTGATGCCGAACGAAGGTCTGCACGAAGAAACCACGATCGTCGAATCGATCACGGATGAAAAAGAAGAATAAGAGAAAAAGAGAACACCAGGAGAAAGTCACGAGCGTAGTCGAAGCATGACCGGAACGCACCGATCCGATTGCGAGCTAAGCCACGAAAACAAGAGCGAGACGAGCGGGGACAGCTGCTTTCTGCCGCGACTCCGCGAGGCGATGGTGAAAAGCCGGTGCCTCATTTTCCTGTTCGCGGCCAATCGCTTCGGGAGATCGAGGAGCTCGAGTTGCTGGAGATGAAGCTCCAAGAAGAACGGAAAGAGCTTCAACAGTCCACGGAGAGAAAGAGAGAGAGAGAGAGAGAGAGAGAGAGAGAATGGCCCAATCGCGCGGCGTCTTCTCGTTCGATGTTCAGGGGCCGTGAATTGGGCCCGGTGAAATGATGGGCGGGCCTCGATAACGGATCGGCCTTTCCTTCGGATCCGAGCTCACCAACGTTTTTGGGCTGTTTTTTAAGTTCTTTCATTTTTGGTGTATTTTTCTCTTCAGGCCTAGTAATTCGGGCTCCTTGTCTCGGAGCCTCTCGAGAGAGAATCGCTAACATACGACACCACTATTTTAGCATGTCTTTTTTTTTTTTTAATGAAAATATTACAGCGTGTGTTTGACGACTCAAAGTCTAAGGGTATAAACTTCTGGTAGAGGACCGAGAAAAACAATCGGGTGGAGAAATTATTGCATGCTTCACAAACTATACAAACTAATATCATCTCAGTCAATAATCGGATAGATCTCATTATGAGTTTTGATGTGTGAATTATTAAACAAAATTTCAACATGTGACTTATAGGCCATACGATACCTTTTCATACGAAATGGAGTTACAACCTTGACTAGGCAATGAAAATTCACACTATCATCCACAATCGAGTTCACAAAAATTTATTTCAGAGCCGACCCAGCTAAGGTAACAGAGATCCGCAACCAATTCATTTCTCTTTTTGAGTATTCTAAAACATCGGAAAAATAACTTTAAAGTAATCGTCTGCTTGGATGTGCAAATCAAAAAACTACTTGTCTTAATCCTTCTGCGGGTCTATCTTTATCTATATCTCTCTTATGGTCCCATGACTCATGTTTGAAAAACGTAAAAAATAGCTTGTCCCCAACTAATCAGGACGATGGAACCAAGAAGTAGAATCGCACCCATAATGACGAAACCAAGTTTTGTGAACATATTCTGATAAAAATATTTTCCTCATTTTTCAACATATAGATCGTTTAGGAAAATGACTCAACGGATGACGTTTTCATGATCAACAAAAAATCTATGCTTGAATTAAAAAAAAAATAATTTCTTTTTAAAAAATCGAAAATCAATTTTCACAATATAACTATATCAATATTTGGACTAGAAACCATGAGTTTAAGCATGCAAAGCCTAACGCTTATTCTTAGGTCCCTAACATCCATAATCAAGTCTTCAGCACCTAGTTGGGGACCCCGATGTTGGTGCCTAGGTCTCCAGCACCAATGCATGAGTCCATCAAAACCATGGTTAGGACATTAGCGCCCATACTCAAATACTTCAACGGGGCCTCATGCTTGTATTCGAGGTACCACACTTGACCTCACATACCCAAGCGTTGTGTTCTTGATTATGGCTTCTATGGATGCAAGATCGATGCCAATGCTCTTCCTCAGGTCGAGTCCGTCAAGGCTTGACTCAGGATTCTAGTACTTGTGCTTAGTCTTCAACTCGTGTGCAAATTACTAACACTCGAATAATATGTATCTCTAAAATATTAGATCAAATTTTCCTTTCAAAATGGTGAAATATATTTTTCAATTCTTCTTCAGATCTTAATTAAATATCAGACATATTGTTATTTTCTAGGAAATGACATCGTGGACAAAGTTTTTTTCAAAAATGTATTAATTTTTATGAAATAAACTATGCCTAGAGCTTGAGACGAGAAATGAAATTTCTAGATGTAGATATAAAGAAAAGACTTGGATTTGACGTCTTGCTGAAGGGGGTGAACTTATTACACTCGTGGTCTTGATTTTTCGCAATCACTCATCATCTTTTCCTAATCTGTACATTTGAAAGGTTCCGATTCTTCGAGAGTCATCTTTTTATCTGTATCACTATTCTAATGACAAATCAAATTATGGAATTACTTTTTCAGTTTAATCAATACTGTTTTGTTATACTAATTAATGAGTCGTCAACTGTTGGAAGGTGGTGATCGATTTTCGTTTTCCTGTTTTTCTTTTTGGTCAACCCTGGTGATCGATTTCGCACTGCACGTGGGTTATTCCAACACGCGTCGTCTGCTGTCTCTCTACCTCCTTCGGATCGACCGTGGGCCGGGCCGGGTTGAGGGGCTGAAAGGAGGCCTTGGGCTCCCCCAAGAATGCTGACCCACGCGGTCGTTGACTTCGTTTTTCTTTTTTCTCTTTTTTATTCCGTCTAACAGCATATGATAAAGATTTCCGTAAAATAGAATACTAGTATTAGGCAGCTACGGGCAGTTGGTTCGCTGAGCTGGGTCTACAGGGACTCGCTCGTCCAGGCTCATTTGACTTTGATACTATTTTTCCCACCATGGTGTTTTTTATATGTCGCATAACCTTAAGACGTCTCCATGTGGCCAGGAGCTACTACGCACTAGGAAGGGGACACCGGCTAATATCCTAATCACGTAAGTTATCGACCGGGGACCGAGCTTTTTTATTGGGTTAAAAAAAAATTCTTCCTTTATTATAATCAAACATGAGAGAAACATAGAAAGTTCCAAGTAAAATAAATCCTAAAAGGGCTGCAAAACCAAATAAAACCCTAAAAACCAAAACATATGGCTTGCAATTCTAAGCACGCTCCCTTCTCAAAAGGTCAAATCTATTATAGTATCAAAAAACAATTGACGGCCGATCACCGAAACCACTAGTGATGGGCATATGCCAAGATATTTTCTTCTAGAAACTATGACTTGAACTATGTATCTATAGATTCGATGTTCTCATTGAGAACTTCTCAATACAATCATCATATGGAAACAATAACAATAATGCACCACAAATTGAATTCTTTAAAAAAAACTCCAAGAACTAGATTTAGACCAAAGAGAAATGCTCTCAAATTTAGATCTACACCTATATCAAGAGAGGAACATTTTCACCAAATCTTGGAAAAGTCATAGAACCACGTATTGAACATCCTACTGGCTTGAGTGGTGATGATGTTCTCCCAAAATTTGTAGCTATAAGTAAATTTATTCACTACGATGAGAAAAGGAAAGCAACAATAGTGAGCGAAAATCCTTGAGATTAGACTGGGAGAGAAAGAGAAGTTTCCTTGAGGAAATGTTTTAACTCCAATGAACATTTGCTAGTTCTATGAATGTGTTAGGTTATTACTAACGTTAAAAGGAGGGGAAGTTTGATGTGGGAGTAAGAATGATATTTTTCGGGTGTACGACCATGACATGCTTATTAGGAGAAATATTTACAGAAGAAACATAAAAAGAAGCCCCCTTAAGCAAGAGTCCTTCTCAAATCCCACGTAGAGTGATTTGGAAGAGTATCATGTTGATGCGGCATTTGATAGGCGTTAGAAATATATTTGGCACGATGACCACAAGCAAATTAAGTTATGTTAAGGGGATGACAATAAGGAACTTCAAGAAATTGGGAGGTGAACTTAGTAATGTACCTAAATGAATTCGATCTATCAATCCAATGAGATTCTAATGAAATTCAATTGCACATGCTATTTTTGAATATCTAAATTTAATTTAATAGGAGGCAAAAAAAAAAAAAAAAAAGCCACACCCACTCGAGTGATTATTTATTTCTTCCAACTCCCAGGGCATGGATAGCGTCCCACCCGGTTCCGACCGAAACCCCGCACCAAATGGACCTCTCTGGAATTCTTAATTTTTTCGGTCAAATGCCGTTCTAGAAATTCGAAAAGAACATTTGCAAGGGGCTTTGAATCCAATGCAAAGTTTAAAGTTACTTGGGAAAATACAATTGTATTTGGTAAAAAAAATTTGCAAATGGACTTTAAGTTGAATGTGCATTTAGTAAAGAAAACTTTCACAATGGGCTTTGATGGGTATAATATATATTTTTATATTTTTTATTTTTTTATTTTTAAAATTGAACTAAACCCTTCACCGGTCCGGCGAAGGGATTACAGGCGTCGGCGAGCGATCCCCGGCGGCGTCTGCCGCTAAGGTCGCCGAGGTCGCCGACCCGGCGACCCTCGTCGAGGGTCGCCGACCGCGATTGCCGCGTGGGTCGTGCGGCCCTTGGGTCGAGCCACCCTCGCCGAGGGTCGCGACCTCAACCCTCGGCGAGGGTCGCAACCCAGGCCCTCGGCAAGGGTCGCTCAACCCGGGCGATTGCCGCCTAGGTCGCGCGGCCCCTGGGTCGAGCAACCCTCACCGAGGGTCGCCCGACCTCAAGCGACGTCCGGCTGCCCTCGGCTGGGTCGCGCGACCCTCGTCAGAGGCTACCCAACGGCCGCCGGCATAAGATTTGGCTTGCCGACGACCTTAAACCTTCGCCGATCCGGTTAAGGGCTCCCTCCTTTTTCAATTAAAAACAAATAAATGAATAGGGGTAAAATCAAAAATATGAAAAATTAATGATGATAATTTTGGAAGAGAAGAAATAGTTTTAGCATTCGGTGGAACGTTGAAAGCCCAAATTAGTCCCTACTAATTTTGAGCTTTCAGTATATTAAAGGCAAGTTGAAAATTGGAAGCCAACTTCAAAGTTGGACCAAACCGTCCAGCATTTTGGAAATGCTGAACTAAACGGACTGTTATAACATAATTTCATATCCTCCTCCTCCTCCTCCCCTGCTCTGTTTAAAATGCTCGTTGATGGTGCGAGAACTGGTGCAGAGACCGAGCGAGTTGATCCGTAACATCGATCGATTGAGAGAGGGTTGATCGGTGATAGCGAGCAGGAGAGAGATGGCGGCGGTAGTGAGAGCGACAGCGTCTTTGAGAGCACTGACGAAATCCCTGCCCCTGCTCGGTCGCCTCCCGAAGCTCTCCACTGCTCCGAGTCACTCGGGCCGAGCCCTAGGCATCGTCAGGGCCTTCTCCGCCCTCGTGTCGCCGCCGTCCAGGGCGGTGGTGTACGAGCAGCAAGGTCCCCCGACGCCGTCACCAGGTCAGAAGAGAGCTCAGCTAATCCACCGATTGAGATTGTGTGTGTGTGTGTGTGTGTGTGTGATTCCGATTGCGTGTGCTCGTGCATTGTGTGCTCTTGCCGATACTGAGAAGCTTCGTTCTTTTCTTTTTTTTTTGGCTTTTTTGGTTCTGTTACAGAGTGGTGGAGGTTCCGCCAGTTTTGGTGAAGGAGAATGACGTGTGCGTCAGAATGCTCGCCGCGCCTATCAATCCTTCCGACATCAACAGCATCGAAGGTTAGCGTTTCTCCTGCGTTACTGCTGTTTCGCTCGAGGTTGACCTGTCTTGAGCTTCTGTTTGATGGTGGACTGAGCATATCGCGGAGGAGTTGGATGTTTCGGGGACTTCGAGGCTACTGACATATCCGTGATATCCGTGATGGCTTCTGTGTCCTATAAATTTGATTTTAGGCTTCGCTTCATCCTTAGAAAGTAACCTGAATTCACGATAAAAACTAAAATGATTTGCGATAGGGTCCTATGAATGCCTCATGTGCGATCGGCACCTTCTTACTCATTATTCACCCATGGACTTGATCTACGAGTGGATTATATGTCAGGATGAGTTTCTCTTTGGTTGCTGAGATATTGGAAGAGAATAAAAGTAACTGCGAGTTTCTGAGGCAGCTAATGCATCTTTTATGACTTCACTGTTTGACTTTGACAATTGTTGCTCCATTTCCTGAGGAACATTGATATGTAGTTACAAAGTCAGATCATAATTCATCCATGTACTATTTATTACTTTGCGTGAGGTTTATTTGATAATTCATGCATAAACTTTGATCTAGGTGTGTATCCGGTGAGGCCACAACTGCCCGCAGTCGGAGGACGTGAAGGAGTTGGCGAAGTACACTTAGTTGGCTCTGACGTGAAGGATCTTTCTCCTGGCGATTTGGTCATTCCATCTCCACTCTCTTTTGGTAAAACATTCTTTCAGTATTACCTAAGTTTTAAAATGATATCACATTAACTGTGCGTCAGCCATGCTCATCTAGTTGATCACTTCTGAACAATTTCTTACTCAGCCAAAGGATATAATCTTCTATATTTGATGCAGCAAGTTTAACGTTTAATTTTATTAGATGCAGAACGGAAACGAGTGAAATATCAACCAAAAGAAAGATTGAAACTGTTATACACATCTTAGTGATTGTCATCTTAAATAAAAGATATTTTGCATTCCATTAGTACTGACTTTTTTTGTTGTGCAGAACATCTGTGCCTAGCACTTAGCCCATTGTAAATTTGAGTGTGTTGAAAGGTGAAATAGTTTTTCTGCTCAGGGACATGGCAGACTTACATTGTGAAAGACCAGAGTGTATGGCAAAAAATTGATAAGAATTCTCCTACTGAATATGCTGCGACAATTCCAATTAATCCTCTGACCGCTTTGAGAATGCTTGAAGACTTCACCTCTTTGGAACCAGGTATATAGACAGTACAGGAGTCTCTTAGCTGTCCCCCAACTTTCACCGTAAGCAATTTATCCTAAGTTGTCCTAATCAGCTGTGATCATTAGAGGATTCGATTGTGCAAAATGGGGCTACGAGTATGGTGGGTCGATGCCTCATCCAAATTGCGAAATCCCGTGGCATCCAAGCATCAACATAATCAGGGACAGGTGCTCTCTTGAAAGCTTTCAGTAACCTTGATACCACATAGCTTTTGTCAAACTACTGTTGTTTAAAACTTTTGTGTAGACTTTAGATAGCAAGGGTATGTGTGGGTTTGCTTTTATTTCTCTTTTCTGTGATCTGCCTTAACCATTGCTAGAAGCCCTTTTTTTTCTTGGAACGCATTGAGCTCTTGTCTACTCAGCTTCTGAAGTAGCTTTTGATGGTTACACAGCCTGAATTATATCTGAAATTCAACCTCTGTGATGACAAGTTGGAACTCTTTCGAGACTGAATTACTTGTGGCAACTCTCTCTTTTCCTGTTCTAATTATGAATGTTGCTGGTGGACTAAAAGTTATGAACAATTACCAGATACACAAATATGTTGATTATGTTCGGTTGTGGCGGTGATATATCAATTTACAAATTGAAAATGTGCCAAAATATTTAGCATTCTGGTATCTCTGGTTTGTTTTTTGGAAGTTGGTGTGATTGATTGAGATCTCTTGCATCAAATAACAGGGAGAAGTGGACCTTGAGCTTGTGTTACTGTAGCTGACCCTTTTAAGCTTGAAGTAACACTGAGTGTGATCACTGATTTGAGGAAATTATATTCTTTGGCTAGGTGCTACAATGGGCAGGAATTTATGTGGCTGACTGAGCATTAGTACATGCATCGGCATGCAAGAATGGTTATGTTATGAGGGCATTTTGAGGAACTGATTATGTTGAACTTATCAAAGAAAATAAGAAGGTACTTTAGGTAGTGTTTGGTAATGTTCTTTTTTTTGTTTTTATACAGATTTTGTATTTTTTTTTTCAGGGAACAAAAAAAAGAATGTAAACGCATTTGTTTGCGTTTTTGTTCCAAATCTATTTTTTTGTTCCCTAACACTTTTGAAATAAAACAAAAAAAAAAAAACTTGTTTCTTGTTTCCTAACAAAAATTAAACACATTTTCTCTCTCTCTCTTTTTCTTCTCTTTTTTTTTTTCTTTCTCTTTTTTTCTTTGGCCGGTCCCCGCCTCGCCCATGGCCGGCGACCGGCCAAAGAGGGCGGCGACGCCATCGAGGGCCGGAGACCTCGCCGGGGCATCGCCGGCCCCTGGCGAGGCTCGGCCTCGCTCGCCGGCTCGGGCAAGGCTGGCGAGCTCGAGCTTGCCCCCGGCCGAGCTCGCCCGGCCACCGGCGAGGCTCGGCCTCGCCGGGCCATCGCCAGCGACGCCGGCTTGGAGGTGGCCCGGCGAGGCCAAGCCTCGCCCGGGTGGCGGGCGAGCTCGGCTCGCCAGATCTGGGCGAGCCCGACCTCGCCCGCCAAGGCGAGGCCGAGCCTCGCCGGGGGTCGGCGAGCCTCGCCGTGGCTGGGCGAGGCCGCCGGCCCTCGTCGGCCATGGCCGAGGCCGGCGACCGGCCAAAAGAAGAAAAAAAGAAAATAGAAAAAAGAAAGAAAATAAGAAAATAAAAATAAAAATATTAAAAAATTAAAAGAAATAAAAAAAGAATACAAATTTACCAAACGTGTTTCGTTCATTTTTTATTCCCGAACAAGTTTACCAAACGTGTTTTTTTGTTCAAAAATTGTTCCTCGGAACAGAAACACTTTTTTCTATTTATGTTCCTGGAACAATTTTTAAACAGAAGTGTTACCAAACGCACCCTTAGTTTCGTGTAGGTACATCAATTAACATCCTTTAATCTCTCGATATAAAGATGAGGTTTTGTGATGAGGTAACATGTATATGAAAAGACTAGAAGGACTTGTTTTTTGAATCTATCGAAGGCAATTAACTGTAGTGTGAATTGAACAGAGATCTTTTTGCATTGCTTATCAGAAGTGATTTGTTACTGTTGATGCTTCTTCTACTATTTTTGCAGTCATCATGTGTTCTAGACGTTGATTGCTGGTATGTTTAGATCATCATACTACTGGGCATTGGTAATTCCATGTTTTTCGGTTGCTGGTGGAAACTTCCTTTTAGTATATCTAAGACCTCTCTTTGCTTTGCAACTTCTTTTGGAGTGAAATTTTCCTCCTTTTCTTTTGATTATGTGATGAGACACAAAAAGAGGTCAGAAAACACTTTGTGGTGCTTGACGCATTAATTTAGTAGGGCTCTCTCAGCCAGCTTATTAGTTCATGCTATGACATATGAGGACAAATTTAGTAGAATTCTTTATTTGTTTTCCAACTTAGCAGTTAGCACTGCATATCAGTAACTAAATTTGAATTTTACTGTGCTTTCATGGCTGTCCTTTTCCTGTGACAGGGCTGGCTCTGATGAAGCAAAAGAGGCGTTGAAGAAACTTGGTGCTGAAGAAGTGTTCACTGAGAGCCAATTAGAAATAAAGAATGTCAATAGTCTACTGGTATCATCCATCCATTAATCCATTCTACCATATTCTCATGCATGAAACACATCCATGTTTGGCCATCGGCACTTGAGTTCTTTATTTACATCTTATTGACTCGCTACTAGGGTGATCTAAAAGAACCTGCCCTTGGATTAAACTGCGTTGGTGGCAATGTTGCTTCCTTGGTGATGAAATTTTTTTGAGGTGTGACAATTGTTAAATTCGTGTTTAGTGCTTCCCTTATCTTTCTGTAGAGAGCTGATTTAGTTTTATTCTCAGGCGGGGAGGAACCATGGTGACATATGGTGGGATGTCTAAGAAACCAATTACAATGTCAACTTCATCTTTTATCTTCAAGGTAAATTAAGAAGCGGCGAACTAAATTTTCCACCGATGGTTAGGAGGTTATTCCAGTCAAGCCATACAATTTGATTTGTCTACGTTTCGGTCTCGGTCTTGGTCAATGCCCTATAGTTTTTTTTTTTTGTCTAAATTTGGCCCAAAATCTCAATTTCAGTATTTGATGCGACCAAATTTGAGCGAAAAAAAATTATCCCTAGAGTTAAGACTAAGGGAAGTACATAAATCAATGAGACAATGGTTCTTATGGTTTGCAGGATCTTTCTTTGAGGGGATTTTGGCTGCATAATTAGATGAGTTCAAATGATGTAACAGGGTGCAGAAGAATGATAGATCACTTGCTCGAGCTAGTGCAGGATGGGAAGTTAAAATACGAGTATGTCTTCGATAACCACCACTCAAATTGCTGTATTTAGGTCTCCATATCTTTATAGTGTCTCTAATAGTATTTATCTTCAAGATGGTGTGCTTGGACTGTGGATGCATATGAATTTCTCCAAAACTGTAGGACGGAGCTAGTTCCTTTTAGTGATTTCCACATTGCACTGGATAAATCATTGGGGAAACTTGGAAGCCATCCTAAGCAAGTCCTGAAGTTCTAGGGCTACTGAATATTTAAGGGTAGTGAGAAGATCAAAAAATTCCACGTCATACCCTTCAGACCATCAACTGTTCTGAAGTTGAGGCACTGGATCAACCGGGCACGATAACTATGTATCTTTTCCGTTATTATTATTCCCTTTTCATAAGATTTTTATCTTTTCTGTTCAGGTAATTTCGTTGCTGCTTATTTTCAGCAATTTCCATTCTAAATTTGTTTTGCATCATGCCTTCCAATCTAAAACTAATCTCATGCTCTGCCAAAACATGATGGCTGAATTTGGAGATCCAAACATCGGCCCGCTTGGTATTGGAAGGGTCCAGAAAGGTTTCAGATTTGCCAATTACGATTCTCATATACACGTAATAAGGAACATTGGATACTTCCCAAAAATCACGTAATCAACATGGCATGGATTGAGAAAAAGAGCAGGAAGAACCATAAATTCTTCATTTGATCTAACCTAATTCAAATGGGATGCAGAAGAGGGAAAACACAATGGAAAGATCGTGTCAGCTTCCAAAGAATTGACGATTGTTCTGATGCCACGGAAAGAAAAGGCATCTTTCATCTAGACAATGTCAAGGACCACACTCCTTTCTCAAGATAAAGGAGTTGGACCAGCATGAACGATTTTCAAATTCATTTTTAGCCTTGGAAAATTTAGAGAGAACAAATTCCCCACAAAAGTGGCTTCCTATCATGCACGATTTTGAAATACTGACATTTTGCTAGGCTGAAGAGATGGGCCTAGCAAAATGGAAGATTATCCACGCTGACACCTCAAAACACTTAATGTGATGTTTGGTTAATGGTCATGGAATCATGAAAGGAATCCCAAACCGTAAAATCAAATAGAGGACAATAATCGGGAAAATGTTCAAGGATCTTATGTGGTTCTTCATCCTGTTTCTATCCCTAGTTTTCCGTTATTTGCTTGTATACGTTGATTGGAGACGCATTCCCTTTCTTACACATGCAACATATTTGTTATTTTAAGAGATGGGCTTCATTCGGTGAGCATAATTCAACATGGAATTCCACTCTGACCCAAACCTACGAAAAGAATTTCTGCATCAATTTAGTAATTTAGACTTTTTTTGTTTCTCAAAAAATAAATAATTTGATAAATATATTCCTAAAAATGATTTTTTATATCACTCGAAATAATTATTTAATAAGAAATATTTTTATTATTCATAATAATTTATGTCTAGATGTTTTTCGTGGAAGGTAAACAATTTTTTTAGTTTGTTTATTTTTATAAGCAATATAAATAATTATTTTTATGAAATGTATTTTAAATCATTCTCTTAATCAAAGATATATTCCCTTTACATATGTGTTGTAGTTCCATCTTCACTCTCGATTGTATTAATTAATCATCCGAGTCAAAAGTAAAGCAAAATATCTTTTTTTTTTTTTTTTTTTTTTTTTTTTTAAGTTAATAATGAATAGAGCTTTGAACCAACATTTACATAAGATCTGGCGCCACAAAATTTGCACTCAACAAGACAATAAGTCAGAGTGAGTGGAAGGGAGCCAGATGCAAAAGAACTTCGCAAGAGCGAGTCAAAGCGAAGAACAACCTAAACAACAGGCAAAAGGAAAAGAAGAGACCGGAGAGGGCCGCACAGGCCAAGAAGACTCCAAATCTCAACCTGGACCAACGACAAAAGAGAAAACTCCGAGGAGTAGCCGCAGCAAGGGTATCAGCATTCGACACCCTAGACAGGCTAGGGCCCTACTTCCCAGCTGAGAAGATAATCAGATCAATGCCTCAGCTACACTAGAAGAGCTGCTTCTTCTCCGCTAGAATGGGCAAGGTAAAGCAAAATATCTTTGTGCTCTAAATAGGCAATAATACTCTAAATAGCTTTTCATCAGCCAACATTTAGTTTTTCTCATGGACCAATGGCATCTTTTTTTATGGCCGTCGTAGTCAAAAATTAGATTGGAAATTAGAACACCTTTTGAATAGAGGACATCATGTAAAGCCAAAAGAAGAAACGTGGACGGACCACTTTTCTTAGCTGTTGCGTCAACAAACAAACGGAGAAAATGATGGAGATGGAATCCTATTTTGATGACAGCTTAGCAGTGTACTATTGTCGACCAACAAAAGCATGTGATCATCATCTTTCACCGAGACAATGAATGATTAGATAGCCTCGTTAATGACATGGAAGTGACAAGTGGTACCTCCACTAGTGCACCTTTTGAATGGAGGAGATTATGTAAAGCCAAAAAGAACCAACATGTACGGACGATTTTTCTTAGCCATCGCATCAACAAACAAAAGGATAAAATTATGGAGATGCAATCCTATTTTGATGACAGCTTAGCGGTGTACTAATTTCCGGCCAATGGAAGCATGTGATCATCGTCTTTTACCGAGACAATGAATGATTAGATAGTGCATCTACTTTCGGACAAGGATGGATTCCCATTATATTATTTCGTGCCTTGGCCTACAAGCAGGCGCAAGGGAGAGCATTAAATTCCAAAAATAAGCTTATTGACATTTCACTATCGGGTGCTTAAATCAGAAGAAAAACAGTGTCGTCCTATCATGTCATGCTGTTGTTGTTACACTTAAGTAGTAAAAAATAATTGAAATGTCACATTAGATGATTTCAATGAGATTTAGCTAAAATGTTTTATTGCATTTTTCCTTGTAAGTTTAAGACTTCATTATTTTAGTTAAAAAGTTTATATCTTGATAGGTTTGAAATTTCGGTATAATAATTTGAGGAGAGATTGTGCAATTATCTCAAAAATATGACAATTCGGTTTTTTGAATCTTGTGATTGCACTCAACTCAAATACCATATATATACTTGCATCAAACTCGATCCAACTCTAATATTAAAAACTAAATTATAGTGTAAAGCTTTGA
The DNA here is from genome assembly GCA_014182395.1 of Eucalyptus sp. ANBG9806169. Classification (NCBI taxonomy): domain Eukaryota; kingdom Viridiplantae; phylum Streptophyta; class Magnoliopsida; order Myrtales; family Myrtaceae; genus Eucalyptus; species Eucalyptus sp. ANBG9806169. The sequence continues at coordinate 33,111,197 of CM024574.1, forward strand.
ACTACATCTCAAGTTCTCATAAAAAATTTCAAAAATAATGATTTTGTTTTTCATTGTCCTTAATAAAATCCTTTAAATTATTAACAAGGTTTGCAAGTTACATTACTGTAGTATTACAAAATTTGACACCTCCGACATGGCAATCCATATTGTTAGGTCCAAATGCATAAAATAAGGGGTGAAGTGTTTTTTTATACATATAAAAATATTTATCTTTCTAGAACCAGCACCTTATTTAAAAATGTTTTTTATATGCAATTAAACTGTTAATTTGCAATAAGAAACTTATAGAGTTTAGGGAAAAAGAAATTACAAAAGCTATTTATAGAGTTTCAATAAGGATATGCTTTCTCTTCTAGCTCTAGCAGCCCCATTAGATTGAAATTCACTACTTCAGCCAATAGTGCAATTGCCAAGAACTTTATATCGCGTGGACTCGACTCCTCCTACGGCTATCACACTATAGACTAAATAATTATTAGATCTCTTTCAATAGCTGTTCTCACACCTTGTGCACACAACACGGTAGACATATTCTCCTCCAAAATTATTTAACCACACTTCTAAGTGTTTACAAATAATCATTCGCTTATTTCGTCTCTTACCTAAACAATTGCATTCTCTCTAAGCACGACCACTTCTTCCATGTGTATACAAATGATTTCGGCACCCTTGCTAACTTTTAGGATCAAAACTAAATAGGTTATAATGAAGCAGTAAAGAGATAGATCTCAAGAACACTAAATGTGTTTCAATTTTTCTTGTTGCAAGCATTCAATCAAAAGCTACGTTTTACTTGTAGTTTGTCCTTATAGGCCTCCAAAAACAACCCTCCTGCTTCAACCATCTGATTCAAGTCGATCACAGAATGAGTTTCATTTCATCACACCGAAAAGAGACATTTGGAGGGGCTACTCAGAAACCATCAACAAATGAAAAAATCAAAATGATAAGGAGAGTGAGCAGAAGTTGGTAAGTTTATCAATTGACTTATTATAGTGTTTGCAATTTATTTATGATGCTTGTAAAATTTCCAAAGAGTTGGTTATTCTTTAATTCATTTCAAAGTTGGTAAATTTCTAACAATATTGATAAGTTATTGATAGGTTATTTGGGAATCAAATTGACGGTCATGCTTTTCTTTTATCGACCGTACTAGATGTTAATGTTGGCTGGGTCTGCCTGTGTGGGGCCAATTAACGTTAATAAATAAAAGAAAAGGTCAAAAAGTCAAAAATGCAATAAAGGAAAAGAAAGGCGGGCTGCTCGTTCGGAGAAGACAGGAAATGGGCTGCCAAATATCATCGGAGTTGACTCAAATTTCAATATGTTGTTATAAGACCGAGATAGATAAGTCGAGACAGGCGAGTCCATTAGTTTCATTTGTCAATCCGTTTTGTTCATTGAACACTTTTTCTAAATTATCTCAAATTTCTCCAATTGCGATTAGGATTTCTTACTTCATATATATAAATCCGCTTTTACAGTAATGAAATGTCATTATATTGTTGATATCAAATCTCTAATATATTACTAAACAAGAATCTCTGTGCATCTTACTATTTTTTGTGATTAGTGAAAGTTTTTGAATTGTCCATAATTTTTTTCGCATTGAATTTTCCACGTAAACTTGTCGTATTTGCTTTTGTCTGTTTTTATCATTTTGGCATTATTTTTATTCATTATGAGATTATATTGCCGGAATATATTGCCTGTTATTATAGGGGTTGAGTCGATTTTGGTCCATTTAATCTTGGGAAGAAATTGATTCTACATTAGGTTAATTTTTGATGAATTGTTGCCGGTTCTCTCGAACTTTGTATCAATAATTTTGGAAATCCATCAAGTAAGGGGAATTTTTCGCATTTTCCTTTGACTACCCTGCACCCAGTCCCGAAAGCTAGCGTCAGCCACATCTTTGATTTTTTGTCTCATCGACCAATAGCATTTGATTTTATGGTCTTCGTCGTCGTGAAAAAGTATGATTTCTGCCCCAGTCGTGTCCTCATTGGGCCAAAGCATTTTTACTTGCTTTTCCCAGAACATTGTTAAATTTATGACTCGAGTTTGAGATTCGCTGGACTCGCGACGAAATAAACTAGAGAGGAAATAAAATTGAAAAAAGGAATGTGGCCGTGGGCCCAAGTGGGCACACGTATTGAAGATGTGAATTTCCTCATCTGTGAAGCCGATTGAATTAAAGGGAAAGAAGTTCTCTACATGTTGAAGAAGTGGTGGGCCCAGAGTCAAAGTGTTGACTATGGGCACACACGCACACATGCAAATCAAAGAGGAAAGAATCCTCACGCGTAAGAAGACAACGGTGGTGGGCCCTCCACTTTGGGCACACGTATAAAAGGGTTTCTTCTTTGCTAGAGACGGCCTGCCGAAACCTACGTAGAAGAGTTGCTGCACGTTCAAGTTTTACGTAGAAGGAAGCCGCAGGTCGCACGAAGCTTCAAGACATACGTGATTTCGTAGGTACATAGAGCGTTTTGTTTTGAGCTTGAACGCGCGTAACTTTTGTGCCGTGAGTTGGGTTTTGGGTTAAATTAGGGTTTGAAACACCGAGAGTGTTTGAGTGAGCTTGAGTGTGTAATCTCCTCATCGACGAAACGATCATAGTGAAATTCGCCGCTTCTCTCCCCGTGGACGTAGTGCTTTACGATCGAACCACGTAAATCCGGTGTCCGATTTATTTTCTTTTTCTGTCATATTATTGTTCGATCACTCGCCCTATCGCAACAATGGTATCGAGCCAGGGCTTGGGCGAGTTGAAGCGAATCGATGGCGACGGAAGAAGTAAAAGTGAGAATCGACAGATTTGATGGGAAGGATTTTAGTTTCGGAAGATGCGATTGAAGATTATCTTTACTGAGATGAAATTGCACTTGCCCTTATCCGGGAGAGACCGAGACGATGAAGCAAGGCGATTGGGATTTCTTTGGATAGACGAGCTATGGGTGTTATTCGATTGACGTTGGCTCGTAACGTTGCGTTTAACATCCTGAAGGAGAAGACCACTGTTGACCTGATGCAAGCCCTGTCGAATATGTACGAGAAGCCCTCTGCGATCAACAAGGTCTGTTTGATGCGACGTTTGTTTAATTTGAAGATGAGTGAAGGTACATCGTTGCAAATCATATCAATGAATTCAATGTGATTGTTAGTCAATTGAGTTCAGTTGAGATTGATTTTGAAGATGAGGTATGTGCTTTGATTCTGTTATCCTCATTGCCTAATAGTTGGAATACTACCGTTATTCTGCTGTTAGTAATTCCTCTGGGTCAACAAGTTTGATGTTCGATGGGGTTCGAGATTTAATTCGAGCGAGGACATTCGTAGAAGAGAATCGCGAACCTGTATCTGCTTTTAGTAGGTGAAAATAGAGGAAGATCTATAACACGTGTGGGTAATAGTAGTACTAATATAAAATGACGTAGTCAGTCTAGAACCTAATGTTGTCTGTTGGAGTTGTGGCAAGAGGGGGCATCTTAGAAGGGATTGCATTAAGCTGAAGAATGAGAAGGGTAAAGGAGTTATGGTTAATTCTACGAGATAATGTTGTAGCTGTAGCCGAGATAGTGCCGATTATGTCTTGTCTGTCACTAATGATTCATCGCTTGATGGATGGATTTTGGATTCTGGTTGTTCTTTTCATGTCACACCAAATAGAAATTGGTTTATCACTTATCGGTGCACGGGTAGTGATAAAGTCCAGGTTAGGGAACAACGCCGAGTGCGATGTTGTGGGTGTTGGTGATGTTAAAATCGAGAATGCATGATGGTATTGTGAGGACATTGACTGGAGTAAGGCATGTTCCGAGTTGAAAAAGAACTTAATTTCCTTGGGTGCCCTAGATTCAGCTGGTTGCAGGTATTCTTCAAAAGGTGGAGTTCTGAAGGTTGTACGAGGTGCCTTGGTGATAATGAAAGGAATCAAGCACGGAGGCCTGTATAAACTTCAAGGTAAGACAGTGACAAATTTCGCTGCTGAGACGTCGGATGCATCTATTTGAGAGTCTTTTGACTGCTCGAGGAAGACACAGGTGTTTGTGCCAAGGCACAAGTTTGATGCCGATGTCGGGATCACACGGTCAAGAGCTTTGATCGAGATGGAGACTGGTAAGTCGATCAAGCATGTGCGGGTGACAATAGCATGAAGTTCTGCTCGGAGCTGGCAAATAAATTTTGCATGAAAGAAGGCATAGTGAAACACCGCACTAGTGCCAATAAATCACAACAATTTGCAAAATTGACAAGCGAGAACATTACTAGAGATGGCCCGTAAAATTATCTCTAGTGCTGGTATTGCTAGGAGAGTTCTAGCTTATGTGCTAAGTACGGTAAGCTACCCGGTGAATAGATCCCCATCAACCGCTATTGAATGGCGGACTCTCTGAAGAAGTATGGTCGGGTAACGTTGCGATTATTCTATTCTTAGAATGTTTGGATGCCCGTGTTATTTTCGAGTGAGTGATGGTAAGCTTGATTGGAGGGCAAGGTGCATATTCCATGGCTATGCACAAGGTGAGTGGGGCAATCGGTTGTGGTGCCCTGGATATAAATTCACCCGTTAACAGGCGAGAAGTTACCCTTGATGAGTCTCCAGTATTTTTGGCTAGGAGTGATTATAGCAATATTCGAACGGATCTGAACGGATCTGAACGGTGTTCAGCTTGAGGTGGAGTTCCGACCAGAAACTCCTGAGGTAGCGTATACAGGTACTAGCAAAGTAATCGACACAGATGGTGCTCATAAATGCGAGGTGGAGCCTATAGAGCCAACGGTTCTTTGTAACTGCCGATATTGACAAGGTACGTATTCGATCTCCCGATAGATATGGATGCAACAATGGTTTTGCTTTATCGCGGTTGAGGAGGTTATGTCGAAAAATCCTGCGGAGCGCTTAAAAGTGCATGTGGAGTTGGTATTCGATGAGGTCCTCGGTTATGGCGAAGTTGACGAGGGCTTGACTGGATAATATCTATGGCGGTTGAGCCGTCGGCATGGGAAAGTAGTAGCGAGTTTGAATTTTTACGAAGCGATTGTAATTTAGGCCCAAACGTCGGCCGAGGTGGAGATTGTTAAATTTATGGCTCGAGTTTGAGATTCGCTGGACTCGCGACGGAATAAACTAGAGAGGAAATAAAATTGAAAAAAAGGAATGTGGCCGTGGGCCCAAGTGGGCACACGTATTGAAGATGTGAATTTCCTCATCTGTGAAGCTGATTGAATTAAAGGGAAAGAAGTTCTCTACATGTTGAAGAAGTGGTGGGCCCAGAGTCAAAGTGTTGACTATGGGCACACACGCACACATGCAAATCAAAGAGGAAAGAATCCTCACGCGTAAGAAGACAACGGTGGTGGGCCCTCCACTTTGGGCACACGTATAAAAGGGTTTCTTCTTTGCTAGAGACGGCCTGCCGAAACCTACGTAGAAGAGTTGCTGCACGTTCAAGTTTTACGTAGAAGGAAGCCGCAGGTCGCACGAAGCTTCAAGACATACGTGATTTCGTAGGTACGTAGAGCGTTTTGTTTTGAGCTTGAACGCGCGGTAACTTTTGTGCCGTGAGTTGGGTTTTGGGTTAAATTAGGGTTTGGGAAACAGCAGAGAGTGTTTGAGTGAGCTTGAGTGTGTAATCTCGCTTGTATCAGATCTGATCATAGTGAAATTCCGCCGCTTTAGCTCTACCCCGTGGACGTAGGTCTTTACGACTGAACCACGTAAATCTGGTGTCCGATTTATTTTCTTTTTCTGTCTATATTATTGTTCGATTGCTCGCCCTATCGCAACACTGCCCCAGTCAATAACACTTCAATTCGTGTTATATTATGATCTGAGAAATAGATGTTTACTGCGGGGTTCGTCCAAATCGGTTTCGTCCAGGGGCACGATAAGAAGAGATGCTCCAATATTCCTTTTTTCAAACTTTCTTGCAAGATTGATTGCATTTTTATTTTTCAGGAGTCGTGCTTTGATCGGATATATTCATGTTTCGGAGGAGGCTTGTGAAATTTTGAAGACGACTCGCATGATACTTGTTAGCATGCAGGGATGAAACTATCATATATTTTTAGTGGGGTCAATGCCCTAAAGACTGTAAGATAAGGTATTTCATTTAACAAAAAAATTATAAAGATGCAATCGAGCTATTTATTGATTTGCAGTAGTTTTTCCACACAAAGTTTGACTTGAAATCAACGCTTTGACATTGAATCATGATTGTGAACAAAATTCGATTTCAAATCCCTGTGTTGGAGCTTGACTCAATATAGTATGTAGGGCTCGAAATTAAACTCGATTCAACTCCATTATTAAAAGCTCGATTCTACTCATTTGAGTTGTTACATAGGATGTTTCTTTCTATTTTTCCTAATCATATACTGTACCTTCTGCATAGCCTGGTCATGCCATTCGATTGCTTTATCTTCCAACTCTATCAAGATTTGTGTTTGATTGGTGGTGTGGTTGTCTAGTAGTGCAATGTCTAAGCTCGATAATTTTTGATAATTGTTTATCTTTTTACCTTTCTGTTTTTTGCGTCACCATGAAGTTTATAGTACATGGAAAGACAAGATACTAGTTTTGATTTCTTGCAAGTTAGCGCATGGTCCCTTAGAGAGCGACGAGGCTAAGCCTAATTACATCGATGAACAATGGAAGTTACTAAAAAGGCAAAGTGGGGTTTCATTAGGCATTCATCAGTTGGATTTTATTTCTTTAGATAAACTATAAGGATCCCATTCCATTGCTCCTTTTGCTCTTCCGATTTCCATCTTTGGCAATGGAAAATCGTAGCCACAACAACTCCGATATAAATTAAGGAATCGTTATGCTAGCTGGATCCTATGAGAACCAATTGATGTCGTCTCATCCATTGATCGTCAGACTTTCAGGATTATATGTCACATTTGCACTTCCCTTCACTCACGGAACACTTCCTGGATATGTCCTTCCTTAGCACTTCATTTCAAGTTGGGATTAATAGTTCCCCTCGTACAGATTGGAGTACAAAGCCCACCCAAAAAATCGAATAAAATAGTCCGTTCTATATTGCTGGTATCACCAGCTAACTTAGTTCCGATGACTCTCTTCAGAATATGAGGCAATAATAGAGCAAATCTGTCAAACAGTTCTCCACCAAGAGCAGGAACTCTTTTATTATGTATGTTGGATTGATTGGTCGATTTACAACATTTTGTATAGAAATTACGAAAAAATGTAAATAGTTATTATTCGTCATAATTCAAAAATTTATTTATCAATGACCATAAAACTGCTCATGTATTATAAGTAGAAATTTGAAAAACCCTACAACACAAAAGTTATTCATCACATCGAATCTCCAACATTGTATAGTAGAGTAGACGATCTACCACCGTGCATCGTTCAAGTTTCACACACAAACATAAATAGAAACTTCTAAATTCATAAGCATACAATAAGATAAGAACGACTATTGTAATTTCTGTCTCATTTATTGTTTAGATTAGACAGGCCGCTCTGTCTAGTGCCCACAGTTAGGGCATTTCTACTTGAAAAAAGCTGGTACTCTTCCATGCTTGCACTTCTCACAAATAAATGGGCCATCCATGTCGGCTAATTGCCTCACCGCAGCCGTTGCCACCCCCACTCTGCCGTCACCCTCGCCATCGCTGCTGCCTCTGCCGCCCTCATCGCCGCCGCCACCCTCACGGCCACTAGCACTGCCCTATCGACCACTGGCACTGGCACTGCCCTGTCAACCATTGGCACTGGCACTGGCACTGCTTCGTCGGGCATCGGCACTTGCACTGGCACTTCCCCGGCGGCCCCTGTGGCCCCTGTGGCCCCTTCCCCCTTCTCCCCCTGCAACCCTCGCTCGCCTGGCGGTCCCTTTGGCCCCTTCTCCCCCTGCGGCCCCTTGTCCCCCTTCGGCCCCGGGTCCCCCTTCGGCCCCGGGTCCCCCTTCGGCCCTGGCTCCCGCCGCCAACGGATGCAACAGAAAAGGAAACCACAAAGCATGACGGTAACAATGACTAAACCAACAATAACCACAATAACCCACGTTGGTGTGTTATTGTCATCGGATGGTATGGAATTCGGATCGATCCATTCTGATGGATGAGGAAAGTATTGGAAACACGGATGATTTTGTGGACAGTTATTGTTCTCCATCAAGAAAACTCTGTGGAGGTAGTTCAATGCGAGTGGTGAGTCTACAAACATATTATGAAGCATCAATCCAAGAGCCAATTTACCTTTTCATCATGATGAATTGATCATATGATCCGAGTGCGAGATCGAAATGATTCAACACGGAATTCAACGATATATAATGTGAGTGGAAGTAGGTGCTTGCACATATACCCTCACAAGAAGAATCGAGCAAATCAGTGAATGATGTTGCGCCAGTGCTTACGCGACCTGCAAAGAAGTGAAAATTTTCATCTGGTGGCCTCCTCGTCCTGATAACTCTCTATTGCTGCCCCAAACCCACCACCCCTCCCCCTTTCTGCCTCCTCTTATCGAGTGGGTTAGGTGAAGTGTTTTAATCAATGCATCATTCATCCAAATAAGTCTCTATTACTGCCCCAAACCCAGCCCCACCACGCCCCCCTCCCTCTTCTTATGGGGTCGGTTAGGTAAAGTGTTTTAATCAATGCATCACTCGTCCTGATAACTCTCTATTGCTACCCCAACCCCCTCCCCCTTCCCCCTCCTATAGGTAAAGTGTTTTAATCAATGCATCACCTCTCTTTTTTGAGGATGTATAATGATTGAAGACATATGGACAAAAAGCTAGGAAATTTCATTTATGTGCCAAAGACCCAAAAAAATTATCAAAATAATTATAAATTTATTATAATTGTGTCAATTTAATTTAAAACATTTTTTTTTTTACCAATTGAGTATTAAACCTTTTATATTTATGTCCATTTAGTTCGTCCAATCAAAATTGACCGGCCAGCACTAACATGAACACGAGGCGTCTTACATGGCGACATCGACCCTGACATGGATAATTTTTAGTAATATTGTAACATTTTTTTTTTTCGATTTTTATTCTTATTTTATTTTATTTTATTTTATTTTTTTCCTTTTTTCTTTCTTTCGTTTTTATTTTTTTCTTCACTTCCTTCTTTCTCCGGCTAGTCGCCAGGGACCACTGGAAATGAAGCTTCAGGAAGAATGGAGCGAGCTTCAACTACTGTCCAGACTCGATCATGTCTTCATGTGTGATGTTCAAGAGCTGAGAATTAGGCCCATTGAAATGATACACGTGTTTGACTATTCATGGTCTAAGGTGGTAAGATTTTGGTGAAGGGCCAAGAAAAACAATCAAATCTGAAATGAGAAATTATTATATGCTCTACAAAATGTGTGACCCGATATCATCTCGATCATTAATCAAGTAGATCTCGCTATGAGCCCCCAGGATCAATTGTTGAACTGGGTTTCGACATAAGATTTATAGAACATACAGTAACATTTCATGTAAAACAGGGTTGCAGACGTGACTTGGAAAATAAAATTCACTCTACTATCCAAAGTCAAGTCCACAAAAACTTATTTTAGAGCCGAACTGTTGAGGATATAAGCGACCCACTGTCAATTCGTTTCTATTTCGAGTATTCTAAAAACGTAGGAAAATGTTCTAAGATCCTCCTGAACTTAAACTGTCTTAGATGGACACATAAAAAAACCACTAGTCTCAGTCCTCGCGTTGGTCTATTCCTGTCCACATCTCTCTTATGGTCACGGGACTCCTGTCCGAACGATATTAAAAGACAGCCATGTGGCCAGCTAATTAGAACGGTGGAATTAAAGAAGAAACGTGGGAAAAACGACGTAAAGGCAAAGTCCGTCGACTCGTCACCGTCGGCCACGATAGTATGTTTTTAGAATCTTGTCCCTCCGACTTTATTCGCCATCACATCGTTTTCTTCCCCCAACTGCGGGACTCTCGAGTCTGTCGCTACCCTTTCGTCGCAATGATGGTTCCAATGCCATAACAAAAGACGATGGATAGACCCCACAAATGCATAAATTGAATCTGGTCCAAAATGGTCAAATTCAAATTAACATATTTCATTCATTATGATTTATTTTCATGCAATACAAATTACGTTACTCATACCTGACTTAATTCATATCTGATTTGACTCATATTTCTAAAATACTTCCATATTTAAACTAATTTAAGCAAATCCAAAATGAAGTGGGAGTAAATTGTAAAATTATTTAGTACCCATATTATTTTGAATTTAAGTCATTCATAAAATCAAAAAAAATAGTCTTATAACCCATTTTAACTAGTCTACCATCAGATAAACATGATATCCCGACATTTATGAAAAATTGTCCCAATTATGTCACATCGCATATACATGTAAGAAGGAAGATTGGGACATCTCCCAAAAATCAAGTATGTAATCAACATTGCATAGGTTGAGAAAAGAGCAAGAAGAACCATAAATTATTCCTTTAATTCTACTTGATTCAAATGGGATGCTGACTGCCTTTGGGGAACGACATATGTGAAACGCAATAAGAGAAATACACAGAAGACTAGCGACTAATAGTCACTAATTAAGATGTGGAAAAACACAGAATGGAAAGATTGTATCGGATTCCAAAGAATTGACAATGTTCAGAAATCACAAAAAGAAAAAGGCATCTTTTGTGTCGAGAACCGCACTCCTTTCTCAAGAAAAAGTCGACAGCGTCCTTCATAGTGTCTACGACCTGCGTAGTAAGCATAAAAGAGTTCAACCGGGGTAAGCGATTTTTGGATACACTTTTAATCTTGGAAATTTTGGAGAGAAGTCAAATTCCCCATAAAAGTTGCTTTCAAATGGGCATATTTTGGAAATACTGACATTTTGCTAGGCTAAAAAAGGAAGAGATTCAATCATGTTTCATCCAACCAATTTAGAATTGACCGATCACCTAGAGCATAGCAAATCAATGTATGTAAGTATGGGAGGGTTTTTAAAGCTGACAGCTCAAAACCACTTGAGGCCATGTCTGGTTCATGGCCATGGAATCATGAAAAGGAATCTCAATCTAAGCAATCAAATTCCTAGATGTGGGGTTCATTCTCTATTGTTTGGTTTCAATTTAAAAAAGAAGGGAGAATGTCTTATGTGAGATGCAAAGTGAGGTAAAAACATGTCAGAAATGGAATGTGTGAAATATTTTTCCAATCCACATATCCAAAGTGGCTAATGAAAAACTAGGGATAGAAACAGAATGAAGAACCAAATACGATCTCCCAACAATTTCCCGATTATTGTCATCTAAAATGATCATTTCATTTCACAAACACATTACATACAGCTCCTCAAAATCTCTTGAGTAAAGCATTTCACATATAATCTGCAACAATGAAGATAAAGCCATTCCCATGAAACTTCAAACTTCACGGCTGTTACCTCAAGCCATTGTGATATTCTTATCCTTATTGTGTTTTGAGTCAAAGACCCAATCACGAGAACAAATGGAGTGACAGCAACTCAGCCAAGTGTGTTAATGGAACTTTATATCCCCACTCAAGCCAACATGATGCTTGTAGTTGGCGTCTCCATTAACAAACCAGACAAGTTTCACAATAGAGAGAGAGAGAGAGAAATAATCTCACCTAGTAGAAGAATGTGAGGGCCATGGAATCAAGAGGCAGGCGAAACTCCCATGGAAGGATTTGAAATGAAAAGATATGTTTCTACATTGCTTATCAGAAGGGACTTGTTACATTTGATTTTGCTTCTACTTTTTTTTGCAGTCATCATGTGTTCTAGATGTTGATTGTTTGTATATTTAGATCATCATATTGTAGGGGATTGGTAATTCCATCTTTTTTGGTTGCTGGTGGAACTTCCTTTTAGTAGATCTAAGACCTCTCTCTATTTTGCAACTTCCTTGGAATGAATTTTTCCTCCGTTTTTCTCAATTTTGTGATGAGACACAAACGAGGTCAGAAAACACTTCGTGGTGCTTGACACATTAATTTAGCAGGCTCTCATCAGCCAGCTTTTTAGTTCCTGCTATGACATCTGAGGACGAATTTGGTAGATTTCTTGATTTCTTTTCCAACTTAGCAGTTAGCACTGCATATCAATAACTAAATTTGGTTTTTATTGTGCTTTGATGACCGTCTTTTTCCTGTGACAGAGTTGGCTCTGATGAAGCAAAAGAGGCGTTGAAGAAACTTGATGATGAAGAAGTGTTCACTGAGAGCCAATTAGAAGTAAAGAATGTCAAGATTCTACTGGAATTGTTCGTCCATTAACCCATTCTACCATATTCTTATGCATGGACACATCCATTTTTGGCCCTTGGCACTTGAGTTCTTTATTTACACCTGCTCTTGGATTAAACTGAGTTGGTGGCAATGCTACTTCCTCGGTGATGAAATTTTTGAGGTGCATTAAATTTGTGTCGAGTGCTTCCCTTATCTTTTTTAAGAGAGCTGATTTAGTTTTGTTCTCTAGTGGGGAGGAACCATGTAGACATGTGGTGGGATGTCTAAGAAACCAATTACATTGTCAACTTCATCTTTTATCTTCAAGGTAAATTAAGAAGCAGTGAACTAAAATTTTTGTTTATGGTTATGAGGTTGTTTCAGTCAAGCCTTACAATTTGACTTGTCTACGTTTCGGTCTCAGTCTTGGTAATGCCCTATAGTTTTATTTTTTGTTTAAATTTGGCCCAAAATCTCGATTTCAGTATTTGACGCAACCAAATTTGAGCAAAAAAAATTATTCCTGAAATTGAGACAAAGAGGGATGTATAAACCAATGCAATAATGGTTCTTATGGTTTGCAGGATCTTTCTGTGAGGCGATTTTGGCTACATAATTGGATCAGTTCAAATGATGTAACAGAGTGCAAAAGAACGATAGATCACTTGCTAGAACTAGTGCGTGATGGGAAGTTAGAATACGAGTTCGTCTTTTGTAACAACTACTCAAATTGCTGTATTTAGGTCTCCATATCTTTCTAGTAATTTTCAATAGTATTTATCCTCAAGATAGTGTGTTTGGATTGTGGATGCATATGAATTTCTCCAAAACTGCAGGACGGAGCTTGTTCCGTTTAATGATTTCCATGTTGCACTGGATAAATCACTGGGGAAACTTGGTAGCCATCCTAGGCAAGTCCTAAAGTTCTATGGCTACTGAATATATAAGGGCAGTGAGAAGAAGGAAAAATTCTGCGTCATGTCCTCCTGACAATCAACTTGTTCTGAAGTTTTGAGGCGCTGGATCAACCGAGCACGATAACTATGTATCTTTTCCCTTATTATTATTTTCTCTTTTCTTAAGTTATGCATCTTTTCCATTGAGGTAATTTCGTTGCTGCTTATTTTCTCCAATTTTCATTCTGAATTTGTTTTGCATCATGCCACCCAATCTATAATTAATCTCATGCAACATGGGGTCCGTCTACCATGGCTGAATTTGGAGATCCAAACATCCCCCCGTTTGGTGAGGGTCCATAAAGGTTTCAGATTTGCCAATTACAATTCTCATATACACGTAACAAAGGACATTGGTATACTTTCCCAAAAATCATGTAATCAACATCGCATGCATCGAGAAAAGAGTAAGAAGAACCATAAATTATTCATTTGATCTAACCTAATTCAAATGGGATGTGGACTGCCTTCAAGGAATGTCATACATACACGATGAGCAAAACCAACAGAAGACTAGCTAATGGTAGTTACTTTTTATGGTAGGGAAAACACAGAATGGAAGATCGTATCGCCTTCCAAAGAATTGATGATTGTTCAGATACCAAAGAAAGAAAAGGCATCTTTCATCTAGGTGATGTCAAGAACTGCACTCTTTTCTCAAGATAAAGTCAACAGCATCCTCAACAGTATCCACAACCTGCATAGGTAAACATAAAAGAGTTCGATCAGGATGAAAGATTTTTGAATTCATTTTTAACCTAGGAAAATTTAGAGAGAAGACAAATTCCCCACAAAAAAATATGCTCGATTTTGAAATACTGACATTTTGCTAGGCTAAATAGGGAAAAGGGTTCGTTCGGTCATGTTTCATCCAACCAAGTTGGAATTCACAGATCACCTAGAGCATAGCAAATCAAGGTATATAAGTATGGGACACCTCAAACACTTAAGGCCATGTTTCATGGCCATGCAATTATGAAAAGGAATCCCGATCCAAGCAATCAAATTCCTAGGAGTGGCTTTTTTCCCCCTTTATTGTTTGGTTTCAAATTACCAATGAAGAGAGAAATGTCCAATGTGAGTTGCCAAATGAGGTTAAAAACATGTTAGAAATGGAATGTGTCTCCAATCAACATGTAAAAGTAGAGGATAGAAACAAAATGAAGAACCATATAAGATCCCTCAACAATTTCCCGATTATTGTCCTCCAAATGATTTTACAGTTCACACAAGCATTTTTACGAACCGATTATACAAAACTCATCAAAATCTTGCAAGTCAAGCATTTTTCGCACAAAATCCATAGTGATGAAGATGAAGCCATTTTTATGAACTTCAAACTACTGCACAGAAGTTACCTTAAGCTATTATTCTTATTTCTTATCCTCTTTGTCTTTTGAGTCAAAGACCAATCGCGAGAACTGCAAATGGGGTGATAGCAACTCAGCCGAGTTGGTAAATGGAACTTTATGTCCCCGCCCAAGCCAACATGATGCTTGTTGCTGATGTCTCCATAAAGAATCCAAACAAGTTTCACAATGACAAGAGAGAGAGAAAGGATTTCACCTAGTAGAGGGATGTGAGGGCTATGGAACCAAGAGGCAGGCGAAACTCACGTGGGAAGGATTTGAAGATGATGAATGGAGGAAGGGGGAGAGAGAGAGAGTTCTGGTTTTGTAGGATTTAAAGATGATGAAGCTCAGACTACTGGGTGGGTAGAGTTCGCAAATGTTTTTATTTTCTAGGAATTCCGGTACCACTTCTACTGCTACTGAGCAATCCAATTCTGCATATTAAAGAGAATCCATTACCTAGGTAATTTGATTCCACAATCATAAAACCATCCGAAGATGAGTTGCAATGGGATTTCATTTCCTTTTCTTACTCCAAGGTGAACCAAACAACACCGAAGTGATCACCTAGTGTATTAGACTTCCGAATGTTTTCCTGGTGGAATCTAAGATCTGCATTCTCAACCATGACTTTCCACTAGGAACACGGATATAAAATCTCTAAACCAAGGCAGTGAAAATGCTGGAATGCACACAATTCGCATACATGGGAACCTACCATCAACTCACCCCAACATACATACGAGGAGAGAGTGAGAGAGAAAGAGAGATGTCTGAATTTTGTTATGAGTACAAAAACCTACCAAGTCCGCAGGGAACTCTGAATGATTATCTTTTCCCTTGAATACCCCAGTCCTCGTTAATATAGAAAACCAAGGATCTCCTGCCTGAAGGAGTTGTTAGCACTATTGGTGATTATGTTTGGAAAAAAATTTACCGGTATAATAAACTACGATATTTGGTATGAAAGATACCTGTCGTGCGCCTCTAATGTCGATTTTTGGATTATCTCCTATCATGTATAGGGTTTTGAAACAACGAATTCCAGAGTTTGTAGTATTCTCCCCATCTAGGTTGCTTAACAAAGATGGCATAAGATTCTTTAACACTGTCTCAGCATTTCCATAGACAAATGGATTTGGCTTCCCGTATGATGTATACGCCAGCGGAATGAGATGTATTCTATAGAATAGGGACAAGTAAACAATGCACAACATAAGATTGAAGATTAATGCATGCTGCTATGCTGCATTGAGGAAAGTTAGGCCTACACAAGGATCTTATAGGCCAATCTTTAATTTTTTGCAGAGAATACTATATCAAACTCCATGCAGAACTATACGTTGAGAAACTGGAACCTCACTATTACCTATTATAGATTGCTTCTAACGCAATTTTGAAAGCTCCCATACCCAGACGTTCAGCAGGAAAAGTAGCCTGCCTTTACACTTTGTCAGCTAGTCATCAGCTAGTCTTTAGTTCCCCTAAGGTTTCAAAAACTCAAGATTGCAGCTTCGAATCACAAATGGCATAGCTTACCTGGTATTCTAGGTCATCATTTGCAAAAAACAGGTGCGGTTACTTATTAGTCTCCTTTCCAGGAAGCCCTCCAGTTCTCAATACGTCACAGAGCACCTAAACCCAAACTTGAGTATCATAGAATTATTTTATTGTACGCGGACAGATAGATAGATGATAACACTCCTTTTTATCACTTCTTTCAAACATATTTCAGCGCCCACTAGACTTCTAAAAGGATGATGACTAAAGTTGCACAGTAGTTATTGAACAAACAAACAAAAGCCTGGTGTCTTTTGATAATCAGTTCAAAGATTTAGAACTCACGTGACAAAAAGCCTAGTATGGACTCAATAGCCGAGTTAGATAATCTAAGAAAGGACAAGATCCATTAGAGGGTCACAACCTGAATATCACTGCTCCAGTCAACAGAATCACTAACTACAAATGTTGCCTGAACTCTCTGTGTTTGCACAGCAATTTTTCTCTTCGCCATCTCATTGGAAGTGATATTTTGGTCAATGTCTGGCTTAGTTGTCCATCTCTTGTACGGTGCCAGTGGATCAATGGCATCAAAGTAGCTAGTGTACTCATCAATTGACAGAACATTTCTGCACAGAAAAGATCAACCAGAAAGAGGATCAACCGGGGAGAAATCAAAGAGAATCAAGTTGTTGCGATTCGCATTCTCGGTGAAACAGTATTGAAAACACAGACAACTTAAATGAATTAAGGAGAGGACTCCTCTGCGATTACTCAAGTCCCTGAGAACTTGAGTGCTTTTTATTAACTTTGCTAGCTTCTAGGTATTACCTAGACATTAAAGTAATATCCATCAATATCAATTTTATTAAATACATATCTTTATCCTTATTGGCAACCTATCTCTCTCTTCCCCTCCCTCCACCCACACACCTGCATGCACAAGCAAGTAATTGAGACATCTTTTCAATTCATATAATATAATATAGGTAGTGCATTTCCCTAGTATCCAAGAAGAAAGCACATGAGATGAAGATATGAGATGTGTTCTTTGATATCCACGTGCATATCCAAGATAGGGTACATTCAATAAAGTCCAATTTCACAGTTTTGAACCTACTAAATCGTGTACTTATAAATAATTCTTTTACAGGCGAATTATTATCAATCTAATAATACACATGCACAATATTTTATTTTGCGATCATAGATTTTAATAATCATGAGTGAGATAAATGTAAAAAGCAAATGTTATCGAAAATGCTTAGTCCTGATTTACATTAGCATGCCGCATTTCTCATTGGACATTGTTCATGGAGATAATCCAACAAATCCTTACCTATTTACCAGTTGTTTAAAAGGTGTGTGGCCCTGTATGACCTGCAAATTATCTTGGTCAAAATATGAGAAAAAACGAAACAAAGTAGTTCTGGACCTGATCACAAGCAAAACCGTGAGGGCAAGCAGATTATGTAACACAAGAAACGAACTACCTGTGAAGGTAAAATGTTGACTCCTAGTAGTTGACCTAAGTCCTGGGCTCTTTTGGATTCAGAAAAGCCACCTCCTGTATGAGCCATTGCTATTAGCAGCGTGCAGTAAAAACTAATTATCGCTTCTTCAAAATTAACAAGCAAAATTTCTAATTTCAAGGGACTAACATATTGAGCGATTATAGGTAAGGGCATCTCAAAAGGTGTCACAGATTCAAATTGCTCGAATGACTTAAACATAAGACAGCGGCAATCTCAAAATCATCAAGACGATTACTATTAGATCTTAAAAGTACCAATACTTGCCGATAAGTAATAATCAACCACAATAAGCGTATGATGTCCAGCATGCAACTTGAAAACTTTAGTTTGACCATCATATCATGGCACTCACCGGTGATGACTCTATAGAACGGTCACATTCGCTAACACACGTCGAAAGTGAGAAATGTAATAGTAAAGGTTACTAACACATTTAAGCAATCACGAACACTCACCATTTGTTAAGAACACGAAAGGTATCTTCAACTCTCTTGAAAAGATGTAGAACATAAAGTAAGTGATAGAAGGTTACAAATAGCAGATACGAATCTCGATATCCGCCGCCCTTTACTGTCCATCAGAAATTTCGGTAGCAATCAGTTCGCAACGTAGAACAAAAAAGAGAAATTAGATGGATTTCCCGGGCTTAACTTAAGTTATGGGTGAAGACATTCTCTTTCAGGTTATACTCTGTGTGGGAACTGTAGAAATGATCTGCCTTGGTACAGAGAAAGGAACTCACTTTAAGCACGTGAAATAGCACGATCGCCAGCATGAGATAAGCCTCGCAGGTATACCAGCAAGCGATGGTGAAAGCTTTACCAGAATCGTCGTAGTACAATCTCCTGAGCGCGCGAGGAGAACCGCTGATGGGAGTGTGACCGAGGAGGACCACGCCATCGATGTTGAAGGCGATGCCGAACGAAGGCCTGCACGACGAAACCACAATCATCGATTCTATCACGGACGAAAAAGAAGAAGAAGAAGAGAAAAAGAGAACATCGGAGAAAATCACGAGCGTAGTCGAAGCATGACCGGAACGCACCGATCCGATCGCGAGCTAAGCCGCGAAAACGAGCGTGAGGCGAGCGGGGAAGGCTGCTTTCTGCCGCGACTCCGCGAGGCGATGGTGAAAAGCCGGTGCCTCATTTTCCTGCTTCCTCTTCACTACTGCTCAGTTCATACTCTTCCACGCGTAGTTGTCTTCAAGCGACACATGCACAGATTGAAGCGTCCTCATAGGTCTCTCTCTCTTGTTTGCATGAATAAGGGAATTTTGTGGCTTCAGAATTTGTGTGTAGAGGAGCTTATTTTCAAGGATTTTGAACTTCATCCGCATCTCGTTCTTCGAGGTGCTTTCGGGGATTCGAATCAGAAGATGGGCTGGTGTGAATGGTCATTTTATAGTTCCGAAGCCATCGTTTTCGTTTTCCTTTTTTCTTTTTCTTTTGGAGATGGAAGATCGAGACAGGAGCTTTGTGAAGCGAGATTAGAACCAGTTTCCCGTGCACTCTGCTTCGTCAGCTCTGCTCCTTTCGCCTCTTCCAGGATGTGATGATTCTCATATCCGCCATGTTTAGAACTAGTATCTGTCTGTTTCTTCATCTGATCTTTTTTTCAATAGTATTGTTCATTTGACTTTGCATAATGGGACTTGCCTAAGATAATAAGTTGTGTCTTCAGGATGCATATTTTCCTTATCAAACATTAGAAAATATTGTTATTTTTCTGAAAAATGACTTCTGGGAAAATATTTTCTGAAAATGACCCATTTTCCATGAAACAAACGGATCCTTAGTCAGGCCCGTCTAATCCAAAGCGATTTCACTTTCGGCGCTTTCGGTGATAGAAACTGAACCAAAAGTGCAAAACAAGAAAACAAGGCAAGTCATTGAGAAGAGGATCACAGCGAAAGAAAAGGCATCTTTCGTCTAGACAATGTCAAGGACTGCAGTCCTTTCTCAAGATAAAGGAGTTAGACTAAGATGAGCAATTTTCAAATTCATTTTTAGCCTTGGAAAATTTAGAGAGAAAACAAATTCCCCACAAAAGTGGCTTCCTATCATGCAGGATTTTGAAATACTGACATTTTGCTAGGTCGAAGAGATGGGCGTCGCAAAATGGAAGATTATAAGTGATTGGAAGATTATCCACGCTAACACCTCAAAACACTTAATGTAATGTTTGGTTAATGGTCATGGAATCATGAAAGGAATCCCAAACCGTAAAATCAAATAGAGGACAATAATGGGGAAAATGTTCAGGGATCTTATGTGGTTCTTCATCCTATTTTTATCCCTATTTTTCCATTATGCAATTTGTATACGTTGATTGAAGATGCATTCCATTTCTTACGCGTACAACATATTTATTAATTTAAGAGATGGGCTTCATTCGGTGAGCATAATTGAACATGGACTTCCACTTTGACCCCAACCTAAGAAAAGAATTTCTGAATCAATTTGGTAATTTAGACTTTTTTTTTTGTTTTGTAAAAAATAGATAATTCGATAAATATTTTCTTAAAAATGATCGTTTATATCACTCGAAATAATTATTTAATAAGAAATTTTTTTATTATTCATAATAATTTATGTCTAAATATTTTTCGTAGAAGGTAAACAAATTTTTAGTTCGTTTATTTTTATAAGAAATATAAATAATTATTTTTATGAAATGTATTTTAAATCGTTCTCTTAATCAAAGATACACTTCCTTTACATATGTGCTATAGTTACTTGCTCAAAAAAAAAAAAAAACATATGTGCTATAGTTCCATCTTGATTCTTGACCGTATTATTTAATCATCCGAGCCAAAAGTAAAGCAAAATATCTATGTGCTCTAAATAGGCAATAATACTCCAGCTTTTCATCAGCCAACATTAGTTTTTCTCATGGACCAATGGCATCTGTTTTTTTGGTCGTCGTAGTCAAAAACTAGATTGGAAATTAGAACACCTTTTGAATGGAGGAGATTATGTAAAGCCAAAAGAAGCAATATGGATGGACCATTTTCTTAGCCATCGCATCAACAAACAAACGAAATTATGGAGATGCGAATCCTATTTTGATGACAGCTTAGCAGTGTACTAATTGCCGGCCAACGGAAGCATGTGATCATCGTCTTTTACCGAGACAATGAATGATTAGATAGCCTCGTTGATGACATGGAAGTGACAAGCGGTACTTCCACTAGTGCATCTACTTTCGGACAAGGATGGATTCCCATTATATTATTTCGTGCCTTGGCCTACAATCAGGCGCAAGGGAGAGCATTAAATTCCAAAAATAAGCCTATTGACATTTCTCTATCGGGTGCTTAAATCAGAAGAAAAATAGCTTCGTCTTATCATGTCATGCTGTCGTCATTACACTTAAATAGTCGAAAATAATTGAAACGTCATGTTAAATGAATTTAATGAGATTTAGCTAAAATATTTTATTGCATTTTCACTTGTAAGTTTAAGATTACATTATTTTAGTTCAAAAGTTTATACCTTGATAGGTTTGAAATTTCGGTATAATAATTTTAGGAGAGATTGTGCAATTATCTCAGAAATATGACAATTCGGTTTTCTCAATCTCGTGTTCGCACTCAACTCAAAACAATATATATACTCACATCAGACTCAATCCAACTCTAATATTAAAAACTAAATTATAGTGTAAAGCTTCGAACTCCATCTCAAGTTCTCATAAAAAAATTTCAAAAATAATGATTTTTTTTTCATTGTCCTTAGTAAAATCCTTTAAATTATTAACAAGGCTCGCAGGTCACATTACTGTAGTATTACAAAATTTGACACGTCTGACATGGCAATTCATATTGTTAGGTCCAAATACATTAAAGAAGGGGTGAAGAGTTTTTTTATACATATAAAATATTTATCTTTCTAGAACCAGCACCTTATTTAAAAATGTTTTTCATATGCAATTAAATTGTTAATTTGCCATAAGAAACTTATGGAATTTATGGAAAAAGAAATTACAAAAGCTATTTATAGAGTTTCAATTAGGACATGCTTTCTCTTCTAGCTCTAGCAGCCCCATTAGATTGAAATTCACTACTTCAGCCAATAGTGCAATTGCCAAGAACTTTCTATTGCGCCGACTCGACTCCTCCTACGGCTATCTCACTGTAGACTAAATTATTATTAGATCTCTTTCAATAGCTGTTCTCACACCTTGTGCACACAACACGGTAGACATATTCTCCCCCAAAATTATTTAACCACACTTCTAAGTGTTTACAAATAATCATTCTCATATTTCGTCTCTTACCTAAACAATTGCATTCTCTCTAAGCACGACCACTTCTTTTGTGTGTATACAAATGATTTTGGCACCCTTGCTAACTTTTAGGATCAAAACTAAATAGATTATAATGAAACAACAAGGAGATAGATCTCAAGAATACTCAATGTGTTTCGATTTTTCTTGTTGCAAGCACTCAATCACAAGTTACGTTTTACTCGTAGTTTGTCCTTATAAGCCTCCAAAAACAACCCTCATTTTTCAACCATCTGATTCAAGTCGATCACAGAATGAGTTTCATTTCATCACATGGAAAAGTGACATTTGGAGGGGTACTTAGAGATCATCGACAAATGAAAAAATCAAAATGATAAGGAGAGTGAGCAGAAGTTGGTAAGTTTATAAATTGACTTATTATAGTGTTTGGAATTTATTTACGATGCTTGTAAAACTTCCAAAGAGTTGGTTATTCTTTAATTCATTTCAAAGTTGGTAAATTTCTAACAGCATTGATAAGTTATTGATAGGTTATTTGGCAATCAAATTGACGGTCATGCTTTTCTTTTATCAATTGTACTAGATGTTAATGTTGGCTGGGTCTGCCTGTGTGGGGCCCGATTAACGTTAATAAATAAAAGAAAAGGCCAAAAAGTCAAAAATGCAATAAAGGAAAAGATCGAGACAGGCGGGCTTCTCGTTCGGAGAAGACAAGAAATGGGCTGCCAAATATCATCGGAGTTGACTCAAATTTCAATATGTTGTTATAAGACCGAGACAGATGAGTCGAGACAGGCGAGTCCATCAGTTTCATTTATCAATCCGTTTTGTTCATTGAACACTTTTTCTAAATTATCTCAAATTTCTCCAATCGCGATTAGGGTTTCTTACTTCATATATATTAATCCGCTTTTACAGTAATAAAATGTCATTATATTGTTGATATTGAATCTCTAATATATTACTAAAAAAAGAATCCCTATGCATCTTACTATTTTTTGTGATTAGTGAAAGTTTTTTAATCATCCATAATTTTTTCGCATTGAATTTTCCACGTAAACTTGTCATGTTTGCTTTTGTCTGTTTTTATCATTTTGGCATTATTTTTATTCATTACGAGATTATATTGCAGGAATATATTGCCTGTTATTATACGGGTTGAGTCGATTTTGGTCCATTTAATCTTGGGAAGAAATTGATTCTACATTAAGTTAATTTTTTATCAATTGTTGCCGGTTCTCTCGAACTTTGTATCAATAATTTTGGAAATCCATCAAGTAAGGGAAATTTTCCGCACTTTCCTTTGACTACCCTGCACTCAGTCCCGAAAGCTTGCGTCAGCCACATCTTTGATTTTTTGTCTCATCGACCAATAGCATTTGATTTTATGGTCTTCGTCGTCGTGAAAAAGTATGATTTCTGTCGTCCTCATCGGCATCTTTGATTGTTTTGTCTCATCGACCTATAGCATATGATTTCATGGTCTCCGTCGTCGTGAAAAATATGATTTCTGCCCCAGTCGTGTCCTCATCAGCCCGAAGCATTTTACTTGCTTTTCCCAGAACTGCCCCAGTCAATAACACTTCAATTCGTGTTATATTATGATCTGAGAAATTGATTTTTACTGCAGGGTTCGTCCAAATCGGTTTCGTCCAGGGGGCACGCTAAGAAGAGATGCTCCAATATTCCTTTTTTCAAACTTTCTTGCAAGATTGATTGCAGTTTTATTTTTCAGGAGTCGTGCTTTGATTGGATATGTTCATGTTTCGGAGGACGCTTGTGAAATTTTGAAGACGACTCGCATCATACTTGTCAGCATGCAGGGATGGAACTATCATATATTTTTAGTGGGGTCAATGCCCTAAAGAGTATTTCATTTAACAAAAAAATTATAAAGATGCGATCGAGCTATTTATCTTTCGACTCTATCAAGCCTCGTGTTTGATTGGTGGTGTGGTTGTCTAGTAGTGCAATGTCTAAGCCCGATAATTTGTTATAATTGTTTATCTTTTTACTTTTCTGTTTTTTTGTGTCATAAAGAAGTTTATAGTACATGGAAAGACAAGATACTGATTGTGATTTCTTGCAAGTTAGCGCATGGTCCCTTAGAGGGGATGAGGCTAAGCCTAATTACATCAATGAACAATGGAAGTTACTAAAAAGGCAATGTGGGGTTTCATTAGGCATCATCAGTTGGATTTTATTTCTTTAGATAAACTATAAGGATCCCATCCCACTGCTCCTTTCGCTCTTCCTATTTCCATCTTTTGGCAACGGAAAACCGTAGCCACAACAACACCGATATAAATTAAGGAATCATTATGCTAGCTGGATCCTATGAGAAACAATTGATGTCGTCTCATCCATTGATCGTCAGACTTTCAGGATTATATGTCACAACCGCACTTCGATTCACTCATGGAACACTTCTTGGATATGTCCTTCCTCAGCACTTCATTTCGAGTTGGGATTAATAGTTCCCCCCGTACAGATTGGAGTACGAAGCCCACCCAAAAATCGAATAAAATAGTCCGTTCTATTTTGCCGGTATCACTAGTGACTTAGTTTCGATGACTCTTCGGAATATGAGGCAATAATAGAGCAAATCTGTCAAACGGTTCTCCACCAAGAGTAGGAACTCTTTTATTATGTATGTTGGATTGATTGGTCGATTTACGACATTATGTATAGAAATTACAAAAAAATGTAAATAGTTATAATTCGTTATAATTCAAAAATTTATTTTTATCAATGACCATAAAACTGCTCATGTATTATAAGAAGAAATTCGAAAAACCCTCCAACACAAAAGTTATTCATCACATCAAATCTCCAACATTTTATAGTAGAGTAGACGATCTATCACCGTGCATCATTAAAGTTTCACATGCAAACATAAATAGAAGCTTCTAAATTCATAAGCATACAATAAGATAAGAAAGACGATCTATCACCGTGCATCATTCAAGTTCCCACCACCCCTACCCCTGCAGCCCCTGCGGCCACACCAGCCACCCCGGTGGCCCCTGCTCCCCTTGCAGCCCCTGTGGCCCGCGCTCCCCCGCAGCCCCTGTGGCCCCCACTCCCCCGGCGGCCCCCGCTCCCCGTAGCCCCTGCGGCCCCTGCAGCCCCCGCTCCCCCTGCAGCCCCCGCTCCCCCTGCAGCCCCTTCTCCCCCTGGTCCCCCTTTGGCCCCGCCGCCGGATGTAGTAGAAAAGGAAACCACAAAGCATGACGGCAACAATGACTAAACCAACAATAACCCATGTTGGGGTGTTATTGTCATTGGATGATACGGAATTCGGATCGATCCATGCCAATGGAGGAGGAAAGTACTGGAAACTCGGATAAGTTTGTGGATAGTTATTGTTCTCCATCAAGAAAACTCTGTGGAGGTAGTTCAATGAGAGTGGTGAGTCTACAAACATATTATGAAGCATCAATCCAAGAGCCAATTTACCTTTTTATCATGATGAATTGATCATGTGATCCGAGCGCGAGATCGAAATGATTCAACACGAAATTCAGCAATATATAATGTGAGTGGAAGTAGGTGCTTGCACATATACCCTCACAAGAAGAATTGAGCAAATCGGTGAACGATGTTGTGCCAATGCTTATGCAACCTGCAAAGAAGTGAGAATTTTCACCTGGTGGAGGTAGCGCTATATATGCCCCACGACACTCCCTCCCTCCTTCATAGGGTGGGTTTTTTTTTTTTTTTTGCCCGAAAGATGATAATTTTCATTACTAACCCACTAAAGGGGCACCATTAGTGTTTTTTTTTATGGATAAGGGCAGGGCACCATTAGTTGAAACGTCTAAACATAGAATTAAAAATAGAGAACAAGGAGAATTAGAAGTCCAATTGCTGGAAAGTGAGCTGGCTCGATAGGTTAGGTAAGCGTTTTAACAAATGCATCACCATTCTTTATTTGAGGATGTAGTGTAATGATTGAAGCATCTGGTCAAAAAGTTGGGAAATTTTATTCGCGTGCCAAAATAGGAAAAATTATAAAAAAAAAATCATAAATCTATTATAATTGTGCAAATTTAGTTATAAATATTTTTTAAATCAATTGAGTACTAAATCTTTTATGTTTGTATCAATTCAATTCGTTCCGATCAAAATTGGCCGCTCAAAACTAAAATGAACACCAAGCGTTTTACAGGCACTGTTGGCACCGAAGTGGATAATTTTTAATAATATTTGAATATTTTTTCGATTTTCATTCCTATTTTTCTTTTTATATTTTATTTTCTTTCTTTTTTTTTTTTTTTTCTCTTTCTTTCTTTTTTATTTTTTTTTTTTTTTTTCTTTCACTCGCTTCTTCCTCCGGCTAGTCGCTAGAGACCACTGGAAATGAAGGTCCAGGAAGAATGGGATGAGCTTCAACTACTGTCCAGGCTCGATCACGTATTCATGTGTGATGTTCAAGAGCCGGGAATTAGGCCCATTGAAATGATACACGTGTTTGACTAATACAGTCTAAAGGAATAAGATTTTGGTGAAAGGCCAAGAAAAACAATCAGGTCTAAAATGAGAAATTATTATATGCTCTACAAAATGTGTAATCGAATATCATCTCAATCATTAATTAGGTAGATCTGAGCCCACGGGATCAATTGTTGAACTGAATTTCCACATGAGAATTATAGACCATACAGTAAAATTTCATGCAAAATGGGGTTATAGACGTGACTTGAAAAATAAAATTCACTCTACTATCCAAAATCAAGTCCACAAAAACTTATTTTAGAGCCGACCTGCCAAGGATATAAGAGAGCCACTGTCAATTCATTTCTATTTCGAGTATTCTAAAAACGTAGGTAAATGTTCTAAGATCCTCCTGAACTTAAACTGTCTTAGATGGACACATCAAAAGGCCACTAATCTCAGTCCTCGTGTTGGCCTATTCTTGTCTACATCTCTCTCATGGTCACGGGACTCCTGTTCGAACAATACTAAAAAACAGCCACGTCGCCAGCAAATTAGAACGATGGAATTAAACGCATGAGGCAAATAATGCGACGAGAAAGAAACCGGCGAGGGGACATGACTGGAGGAAAGAAGCACCCATTTTCTCTCTGCTCAACCTCACTTCTCTTTTAGCAGAACAGAGGAAACAGATGGGTGTAAAAGTGGAGAAAACTTGTGGATGTAGTCTGAGCTGCTTGTGGATATAGCATGACCAATCTCTTAAGAGTATATATAAACAAGTGTTCCTAGCTAACTTGGTAGTAAAAATGCATAGTTTATTGCATAAAGAAGCTGGAACAGCTCCATATCATCGGTTGTTCAAACAAGTTTAGAGTGACGTCAAAGTCCACTTTTAACCTCCTTACCTTTCTAGCCAAACTTGTCATGCTGGGCAAAGTGACATTACTCTGATCTCAAGCTCAATCACATTGTGACAATAATAAAAAAGTATTGGAAATTGGAAACAAGGCACGGTGTTACTCTTGATAATTACGCAAAGCACGAGAATGATTTAAGATCACGGGACATTTCGAATAAGAGCAATCTTTTTTGTTATTACATTCTAATTATCAACGATATTATATTAGAGATTTTTAAGATTTTCTATAGAATATTATCTTATGTTAGGGGCAACTATGATATTATTGTTGATTATTTATATCAATTAAGATTTTTTTATAGAATATCATTCTTTGATTGTACATATCTTAATTGATAAATATCACCTTCGATAGTCTCTACAAAGCCTATAAATGGCTGATGTAATCTTCATTATGATATATCAAAATATACACTATTCCCTTTTCCACATTCTTATATTTAACTATTTGCACCTATTGCACTCCAGTTTTTACAGGATTGAAGACTCCAATACCAAGTTGAGAAATAAGAAAGATATGTAGAAGAAAGTAATTGTCACGTGTGTTACTTTGTTATTTTCATGGTATCAACTCTTATTTAAAATTATGATAGAATTTGGATCCCATTGGTCATGAACCATGAATCTTATGATGGAACTGGGAAATTTTTGCCGTTAACATCCATCAACGCTGCCTCAACTCCATTGACCCAAAGGCACGTCCACTTTTCTATAAAATTCACTATGTACTTGTTCGATTGATGAGATTTTTTCTTTTTTGTGGGACGTTCTTATTTTTCTACGTGTAAATTAATTCTGTGTAGACTCAATTTACAAAGACAGGGGATCTATGGTCTCTAGTCTCTCTGTAGTGGGATAGGGATATAAATTATTCGAACCAATAGAGATATCAAATTATCGAATCACTTTTACCTTTTCTCACTTTGCGGAACGGTGCTTTAAATTTCTTTTTCCGATCAATAAGCAAAAGTGGTACCACCCTCTTCCGTGTTCTCCAAAATGACCCTGGTGACGTCACTTGGCCTCAGCACCGCTTCGTCATGCGCCAAGGTCATTGATGTCCATCTACCTTGGGTAAAGGTGTTAGCGAATATTCTCAATTTTGCTCACCGTCCTCGACCAAGAGAGCAGCTCCAGGCCCACTTGACAGCGCATGAAACAGAAAGCGGTGAACCGACCAAAAAAAAAGAAACAGAAAGCAGTGGAGACGACGATTGGTTCGCAGGAAGAGAAAAGTTTCGCATGCAGTCCAAAGGAGTAGGAGGAATCTTTTGCATGCAATGGGTCATACGCGAGCGACGCGAGCTTGATTATCAAGAATCTCACAAATAAATAAATAAAAAAAAAAGGAAAAATACTAATAGAAATCTCGAATCATGCTCCTCATGATGATAATGCTTCGAATTTTTTCCATTCGTGTGGTAAAAAATCCTAAAATTTTATTTGTGTAGCACATATACCATTTATCACAATTACACCCAAAATCACAGTTAAAAATTTGCATTGATCTGATGTAACATCATCGATAATTTTCGAGAAAAAGTGGCACTGATGTGGCACTATGTGAGCACCGCATCAAAATAAAGATTAAAAAGAAAATGGAGAACTAAAAAATCCAACCAAAACAAAAATAGAAAATTCGAACTGGAGGAGAGAGAGAGAGATTGCAGACGGTCAGGGGTGTTGAAGGGGCTCCACCACCATTCCAACTTCGCTGGTGAGAGCTGCCGGCCTCTGCGGGCCATCGGTGAGGGTTAGCCAGCGCTTGCATGGATACCTTGACACTCGTTGTCTATGGTTGAAGCAGATGAAAAAGTTGGCACAGGACAGGGGAGAAAATATGTGCTGATGTAGAACAGAAAAACCGGTTTCTTACAACTCGAACATGCTTTCAATTTGTGAAGAACGTAGTATTTCTCTTTAGAAAGAGTAGATACAACTCCACTGCAAGGGCATGTAGCATCACATTCGATACAGTGCCCTCAGACGCCACACCCCACAACTCCCGCCTCCACTGCCCTTGCCGTCCTACCGACCCCCTCATCGTTCCGTCGCCCGCCCACCCCCTCTTTGGTCAAAGGCAACCCCGATGATACTCGTCTCTCCCTCTTGGTTCTTTGTTTTGTATATCTCTACAACTTGTTTCTTTGTTCTCTATTCTCCACGGCCGTGGAGCTCAAGGACCATGAACTCTGCTGTAGTCTCGTGCTCAAGCAGCATCTCAGGCAAGCTCTGACATGCCACTCGAATTCGATGGCATCATGGCTTCAAGGTCAATCTTGAATTTAGATATTAGATTAAAACGTAATTTATTATTGAAATATTCTAACATTGCGTGTCAAGCTATGCTCATGGTGAGGAGCTCAAACTTAAATCTAGGGGATGAGCTTTGCCGCACATTGAGCCCAACCTCAGATTTGCGATCAAGCTCCGCCACGCTGTCGAGCTCAAAGAGTGCAAAGAGGCCTGGACGAAGGGAAGATGAAGACGCGGGGTGCCGGGGACTAGCTGTGGAGGCTGTTATCTGATTTGGGCACGTCCAAAACTGGGCAAGGTGTCTACAATTGGGTAACGATAATCATGTGAGAGTCGGCCAACCCTCGTTGAGGGCCCATGCCAGCAAAGCCGAAACGGGCGGCGACGTCCTTTAAACAACCCCGACCATCTGTGATCTCTCTGTCCTCTGGTTCGAATTTTCATTTTTTCTTCGGATAGCTTTCTTTGTTTTTCTTTCTCTTTTCAATCTTCTTCTGACAAAATTGTGATGAAGGATATAAGCATTATATGGGTAGAGGTTTGATGTTTTTAGAGATGGGATAAAAAAAAAAAAAAAAAAGTTTGGATTACTGTGAAAATAACAACTTGTAGTGAGTTATAAATTTTTTAGGGAGTATATTCTATGACAATTATAATTATTTTTTATTTGATTTTTGTGGTCCAAAACATACTATTGCATTGAGTTCTTTTACTTGGGAATAGGGAATGTGAAAAAGACTTGTTGCATGATAAATTGTTATGTTATTATCATGTTTCCAATTCTCTTGTTTCTCAATAATCCCTTCTTAGGTAAATCCTCACTTTAAAAAAAAAAAATGTTGACAAGTTGGGGGAGGGGGGGTGGGTGGGGGAAGACAGCCATTTTAATAAGAGGCCACCTAATGAAAATTCATACTTCTTTGCTGGTTGTGTGAGAATTATACTAATAACATCACTCACTGGTTTGCTCAATTTTTCTTGATAAGGTACGCACGAGCACCTCCTTCGACCCTTCGATTTATACTATATCCTATTAAATTCCATTTTTAATCATCTCGCTATCACACTCTGGTCATATAATCTTCTTGATCTGTGTGATCAAATAAGTGTTTCTTTTCTAATAAAGTACCGCCCTCTTTTTGAAGAACTACTTCTTTTCTAGTGGGAATTGATGTTTCAAAATATGTTTGTAAACTCATCACTTGCATAAAACTACAGAGAGTTTTCTTGACGAAGAAAAATAAAGGTGCACATGACAATTATTTTATTTTTGTTTCAAAACTATTTTTCTATTTTAGACTTATTTCTGGAACAAAAATTTGTTTGGTGACGTAATTTCATCTTTCTATTTCTGGAACAAATTTTTAGTTCAGAAATAGGTTTGGAATAGAAATGAAAAGTAAAAAAAAAATTAGTTTTCCATTTATGGAATAGAAATAAGAAATAAAAACTCTTTTTATCGCTCGTCCTCTTTACTAGTCGATTAGCCACTCACTATCTGCCGCTCGCCATCGCCGCCGCCATCTGTAGTCGCCACTTGAGATAGAGAAATATTGTGTCATTATCAAACGAAATTCTATTCCAAGAATAAAAAATTTGCGTCATTATCAAACACGTATTTTTGCTTAAAAAACTCATTCAAAAATAGAAATAGAAAAAACTATTATTATTCCAGAATTCAATTTCTGCTCAAAATTATTATCATTCGCATCCTAATTATCTACAAAATTGCCCGGGCTACTATTACTTCCCCCCTTCATTTATCCTAAATTTGGCATCGTCCAACAACAACATTATTTCATGGTGGGATACTCCAGGATGAGTCATCACCGGCATAGTAGTCCTTTTCTACAATTGTCGTGGTCCTAAGGGCACAAACGGCACTTTGTCGATAAAACCACGAATCTCCTTTGGTACGGACAAGTAAGGGCCCGTTTGGTAACTGGCCTAACAGTGCCAAATTCTATTATTTTGTTCCCAAGAATAGTTTTGGAATAGAATCGTGTTTGGTAAAATTTTTGTTCCCAGGAACAAATTTCTATTTTCTTTTTGTTCCCAGAATTAGATTTGGAACAAAATCAAGAATAAAAAAAAAGTTGATTCTTGTTTCCGAGAACAAATCTAAGAATCAAGCCCATATTTTCTCTTCTTCTTTCATTTTCTTTTTCTTCATCTACCTCCACCGCCCACCACCACCGGTCGCTAGCAACCAGTCTGGCGAGCTCGTCGGAGGCTCACCAGGCCAGGGTGAGGTCTAACAAGCTCGCCGGAGGCAAGCCTCGCCCAGCCCCGGCGAGGCTCGGCCGACGAGGGCCAACCTCACCAAGGGCCGGCCATGCTCTCGTGAGGTCGCCGGCCCTCGTCTAGCCGATCCACTGGTCATCCCAAGGCCAGCGACTGGCCACCTTGAAGAAGAAGGGGAGGAAGAAAGGAAAAAATAAAATAAAAATTAATAAAATTATTTAAAAAATAAAAAAATGATTTGAAGTATGAATTGAAATTTTGCTATATATAGAATACATATTTAATTTTGTATTTTAATTTATTATTTAGTATTTATATTTATAGTTTATACTATAGTTTATTATTTACTATTTAATAAAAATTTGATTAGTTAATATGTTTATTACTTAGTATAAATATAATTAATCGATAGAATTTCTATGATTTGAAAAAAATTTAGAATTGGAATAGAAATTTTATGTAGTTACCAAACGCATTTATATTCTTTTTCTATTCCAGAATCAGAAATTTCGTGCAGTTACCAAACGCATTCTTTTGCTTAGAAATTGTTTGTCACGTCCTGATCCTCGAACGCGTGCCCATCCCTCACCTGGTCGATTAATAGCAATATCCCAGGACACATCGCCGACCCTTTCATTTTAATATGCGCATGCGGAAACATATAATAGAATCCCTAGACAATAAAACAATGCGATAGAAAAGTAGGGCCATATTTTTCACAATTGAAAAACCACAACCACACTTTTATACAAAGCAAACCACATAGTATATATTACAATACTATTTACTAAAGGTTGAACTATCACACATCAGTTCCCAACCCAGGTTTGCAAAACAAGGTAGAGGTCTTAGTCTTCGTCGGGATCATACTCTAGATCGTCTTTTGGATCCTCTTCTAACTCCTCTTCCTCAAAGTCTTCTTCTTCAGACTCCTCCTCTTCCAGTTCCGCCTTAGGGTCCTCCTCAGGTTCATCTGCCGACTTATCCTCAGGCTCCTCCTCCATAGGTTCATCCTCCTGCTCTACGATCTCTCATTCTTCTCCATTCCAGTTGTCACCATTGGCTGAGTATACAGGAGTACGAGCATCGTCCCCTTCCTTAGGGTCCTTAGCATCCACTACCGACCCTTCTTTATGATCAGTCGTCCCTTCTCCGAACGCCTCTTCCAATACATACTGAGGCACATCCTCTTCAGGTATGGGACCCTCTCTTCACCCATCAAAGTAATGATGGTACCACGATCGATACTCATGGGGCCTCAGAGCGTCTTGACCAACGTCAACCCAGACAGTGGACTTAACTAGCACATATTTTAGTCCTTCCGGGTGAGGGTGTATATGGAAGTGGTATGCTATCTCTGTGACTTCTTCTGGGATGCCAAAGTGCATAGGAGGATGACGAGGTGGAGGTACTGCCATCTACGGGCTTGAAATGTTGTCACACATCGGGGTGAGACTACGACTCAGCAAATTCTATCCCACTAAGACCCGATTAGTAAACCAATACACTATGGGCTGCCTATGCACACATGGGTCAGATGACTTACCTTGGCCTCAGATTCCACCTACATATTAGCACAATTCATGATAGGCACCCAATTATCCCACACAGATCGAACTATCGATCAATCGACTTAGTCGATTACATGTCAATTGGACCATCCCCTGGTCATTTCGATGAGTACCACACATTCCCCACGATGGAACATCTAGTCATTGAGCACACGTGCATTCTCCAGGATAACATACCGAGTCTCCGAGTCCACATGCCTTCTCCGAGACAACATACCTACTCATCGAACCCACGTACATTTTTCAAGATGGGACATCTAGTCTTTGAGTCCACGTGCATTCTCCAAGGTGATGCATTAAGTCACCAAGCCCACGTGTCTTTTCCAAAATTCCATACTTTTATCATTGAGCCCACGTGCATTCTCCAATGTGATGCATCAAGTCACCGAACCCACGTGTCTCTTTCGAGATGCCACATTCAATCATTGGGCCCACGTGCATTCTCCAAGGTGATGCATCAAGTCACCGAGCCCACGTGCTCTTTTAGAAATGCCATACTCAATCACCGAGCCCACGTGCATTCTCTCAGGTGGTATACCAACTCACCGAGTCCACATGCATTCTCCTAGGTGATATACATCCTACGACTATTCCAATATAACATGACGCCTTTCTCCGAGATGATATGCTTAATCATCGAGCCGGCGTAATACAATACATCATCAATTCCGTTTCCACAAATTCCACTATTCTCCGTGGTTCACCAATCTATTAGATACTGACAACTGATACCCGGTCGTTCCTCAATCAATTACTCAAAATCAATACATTTAGGAACATATCCTAAACATCTACAATTAACTCAATTCGGTACAAATCAAAGCTTAAATAAATAAACAGACTACACCATGACGATCAACATAAAATTTCGGTCATGGAACATCCCGATCTAATTTCCGAAAAATAATTAATTAATTAAATAATTTCGAAAATTAATAAATAAATACAATAAATCCAATTTAGGCCCGTAATGCCTAATTGGAAGCCGATATGGACCCGAAAAAATTCCGAGGTTCGTTCAATAATTACTCGAGCCTATTTACTCGTTAATGACTATGTCTAACCACCTAACATGCATTAGTAAGTCACTAATTTAATTATTCTAAACTAATCTAACCTCCTGATCATGCTTAATTAACACTAATCAACCCCTAAGCATCATTAGCAAACTAAGTGGGGTTTAGTGAGTTAAACTCTCCCGTTTAACAATCCGCTCGGATTGAAACATCGGGAACGTCGCGGGGGACGTTTTTCTCCAAAGCGGGCCTAAGGTCCGGGCCCGTAAACACCTCAAATCGAGCTTGGAAGTGGTTGGAAACCCACACAAAAACCTGATCTGATCTTGCTGAAACAGAAACCAAACAACTCGGTTTCAAGCGGGAATTGACTGGGAAAGAGAGAATGAGCCAAACCGGGCCTTGCCGGAGGTTTACCGGCGAAGAAACGGCGAAACACAGCTCCAGCTGTGTTCGGCTAGAGGCTGGACGCACGGTAGAGGCGGCTGGACAGTGTGAGGGAGGCGGACGTGCGTGGCTGGGCAGCGAGCGAGCGGTGGCTGCGAGCGGTGACGGCGAGGCGTGCGATGGTGATCCAGGCGGTCCGGCGGCTTGTTGCTCGGCTTTTCTCCTTTAGCTGGTGTTCGCACAAGGCAAGTGGAGGGAGAGGGACTTGGACGGTGGCTGAGCAAAGGGGAAGAGAGAGAGACAAAGATGGGGGCCTACCATGCACATTTTCCACAAAATTGTCCTCCTCGTGCTTGCCCTCCAAGCCAAGATCCCTTAGCTGTCATTGATCCACCAACACCCTCTCCACAACTTCTTGAAATGGTCCAAAGACCATAGGGAATGGGGGCACACGAAATTTGAAGTGAAATGGCTTCAAATTCCTCAATTCACTTGATTAAATGTCAATTGGCTTCAATAAATTCAATTGGTCATCTATCAACCATCTCGGCATTTTTTCTCACCCATATATCCGTCATGCTTCCCAATTTTGCTATCAAAAGCGATCCTCGGCTTTTTCTACACAAAAACGGCCTTGCAATGACTTTTTCCCAAAAGGTCTCAGGCGTCAGAAAAATCTTTTGAGATTGAGTCGACACTCCTATAATTTATTGTGACATGAAAAAAAACTTCAATTTCTGAAATCGGACTCGAATTGGCGGTTAATTTCTATTCGGCGCCTTTTTAGTGTAACTTAGGCTACTGGGTAACTTTCAGATATTTTTAGTGCAAATAACCCGTGGTCGATTTTCTTCGAGCCACTATGAACCCACTCGACTCATTGGCGACTCTCGGTGTCGTGAAGATCTCGAGGATTCAAATACGGACACAGGGTACCAAAACAATAAGAAAATCAGTCTAGTGCCGGCCGAAAAGAATTTTCTAATTTAGTGGTGTCATCCACGATTAGCCACACATCTCTGCCAAACTGGTCTATCTCTGATTTCAAATCGATTTTTAACTGTGCCGTAATAGCCTCTATAGATAAGCACGGTCGAGAAGCCGATTCCTGGTCGAATTCTCAAGTCTATTGCCTTAAAATTCCTTAATAGTTTCCCCGACTAGTCTAGTTATCTTGAGAGTGATCAGCTTTGAGAACAACCCTATAGGCACATCAATGAAATGCC
This sequence comes from Eucalyptus sp. ANBG9806169, assembly GCA_014182395.1. NCBI lineage: Eukaryota > Viridiplantae > Streptophyta > Magnoliopsida > Myrtales > Myrtaceae > Eucalyptus > Eucalyptus sp. ANBG9806169. The sequence continues at coordinate 33,147,077 of CM024574.1, forward strand.
TTATTTATTCAGTAGAAAACAGGGTTGAAAATCTGGGATGTCACATTGTTCCCGGAAATAGAATGGTTACCAAACGTGCCCTAAGCTTGTCCTTGTCGCAACAGATCTTTTCCGAAGGACGATAATGTGAAAGCTTCTATGCATTTTCTTGTAGTTATCTATTATTTCATAGTATACAAGTTTCTTGGTTCCACAAGAAAATTAGTGGTGGTGACGGCCCCATTAATCTTGAAGTTGTTTCAGTGCTGTCAGATAATCATTTTCCGTCCTCGTATCATGTTATTTCCAAAATTGTGGCCAAGAAACGAAACTTTCTAAAAATAGACATGTAATCATGTCCATTGAAATATTAACCTAAATTTGTCTTTATTCTAAATCGGTACACATGTATCACATTAATCGCAAACTAACTTTTGTGTTATTTAAATTCTCAAACTCGTACATTTATCTCAAACTAGTACAACCACGTCTTACTTACCCCACATTGTGAAAAATCTAGGGCTTTTGCGAGGATAAATTTGGCATAGACATTCCAATTTGAGATAAATGCGGCATGAATGTACCAATTTAGAGTTTTTTATTATAAGAAAAATAATTTGGGGTAATTCTGGCACAAGTTTATTATAAGTTTTTAGTAGTATTAATGCAAATTTTATAAACCTTAAAAATTACTTTACTAACATAAGTGTGCTTAATTTGAATAAATGGTGATACAAAGAGAAAATCACATAGAAATTTTTTTTTATATTAATATTATTACTATATTCAAATTAATTCATTCAAATTTTGCTATTGTTTAAGTTTAGGTCTCTTTAATAATTGTCATATTTTATTATGACCTTTTCTAAAATCATTTAGATATAATGTTGAAAGTAATATGACATTCCAGCTTTTTGTTTTAGTCTTATTTCGCTTGATATTATTATTTTAGCTTTCATTAAATTATGACTTAATCTAGATTGTATTTGACATTAAATGATATATTGAGTAATCTCTATATTCGATATTTTCTTTGCTCGTGCCAGGTCCTCCATATGAAAGTACTTAATTTAAGTTATCAATTCTTCCCAAGTTCTTTCTAATTATAAATATATCATCAACAAAGATCAAGAGAATTATAAAGTCATCAACCATGGGAGAAGAACATTAAAAAAAGCTAAAATTTATGTACGGTGCTCATTTTAATGCCAAAAGTTTTTTAGAACCACTTAAGTGCCACTTTAAAAAGAAAAAAGAAAAAAATCACTTAAGTGCTAACTCCAATTCGGGTTACAAGAAATCCAATACGGCCATATTTTATTAATTTTTCAGTCCTACATGGCTCGCCAGCGTGCCTAATCAACATATAAACCTTAAAAACGCCAGTTGAAAGTTGTAAATAGTGATCATTTCAATGCCAAGTTTTATTTAAAGTGATTCTTCAGTGCTAGTCATTTTTTAAAAAAAGCGGTCACTTCGATAACAAGTATGCCACGTGAACTGGATTTTTTGAATAATATGCCAAGTCATATAAAAAAATGCATTTATAAAAGCCACATATTATCTTTGGCTAGAATTTCTCGTCATTGGCAATTTTATTTTATTTTTCATTTATATTCTAACTCTCACTCTTAGACTTTTGTCTTACCTCCTTACAGGGCATGTGAATTAAAACCCACACTTGAAATTAAATCGTCCCCACCCCAATCCCCATGAGAATGTGAGGATTTGAATCCTCACCTCCCCCTTCCCAAGTGGAAAAGGTGGCCACTAAGATACACCCCAGTTGTTTTGCCATTGACAATTAAGTAGTCATTTTTCTATGATTTAGAACTTAAATGATCCAACGAAAATTTTTGATACTAAAATAAGTATCGTACACAACTTTTAGCACTTCTATTGTTATTCTACCCATCAACCACAAACTTTTTTAATGTCGACCCGATGATCAACATTTGTCCTCTCATAACTGTTAATTATTTCTTCAATTAGAGCTCGTGTATGAACTCGATTTAATTGGAGGATGTAGATCAGTTTGTTAAACCGAATTATTAGATTAATCCCAACACACTTATCCAAAATAGAATTATCTGGATTAAAATTCCTTATTGAAGAAGTTTCCTAAATTGCATCAAGGAAGGGGTCACACGTATATGCACTAGTTGATGGGATTCATATTTTGAAAGGTATAGAATAATGACTTGTGCCTTTGCAGAGTTGTGTTTGACTAGGAAAGTACTAAAAATGTCCTAATTCTATTATATATATAAAAATTCATTCATCAACTTTTCAATTTGATCAATTTAGTCATAAGCATTTTGGCAATTTGTCAATGAAATCCTGCCGGCTAATTTTGGCCAATAAATACTAACATGATTATCGATCATCTTACATGACATGTCCAACGCTAACGTGGACAATTTTTTTCGCATGTCTTTAGTTTGTGATAGGGTTTTACTAGCATAATAGTCTTTGGGCTATTATGAGAATAATAACTTATTGTGAGCCACAAATTTTTGAAGGAGTGGGCCTCATAATAATTTATAATTATTTGTTATTTAGTTTTTTTATACTCTAGAACAGATTATTATTCTCATGGTAGATTAAAGATTGTCACTCAATCATTTTACTTTGTGGTATTGAACTTAGTCTAGTCACATGAAGTAAGCAAGAAATTTTAGAAAGAGTAATAACTTCCTTTTATTGTTTATGTGTGTTACTTTCTTGATTCCATGCATTGTCTAGTTGTTAGGTGACATTTTACGTGCTCAACCCCTTTATATTTGCCAAAAAAAAAAAAAAAAAAACAAAACAAAACAAAACAAATAAGCAATGTGTAAATTAAACTTTTAAATTTGCCTTAAGCTAATGATGAAGGAAAAAGAAAAAGAATTAAAACCCTGAAAAACCTCAAATCATGACACGTGACAAATTTATCCTAAATGACCACAAAAAATCCTAAACTCATACACCTTTGATAAATTTATCCCAAATTGCTATATTTGTAACAAATTTACCCTCCATCAGTTTCCATTAAATTTTATTATCAAATTGCTGAGTTGGATAACACATGACAGTTGACTAGTATACTAGTTTGAAATTTGACTCTCTATTTGTTACAATTGTACATTATATTTTTTTATTAATCCAATTTAGCTAAAGATATATTTATCACAAATATACCAGTTTGAAGTTTTTGACGGTCAAACAAACTAGTTTGAGGTAAATTTGTCACAAGTTTTGGGGTTTTTTGTGGTCATTTGGAGTAAATTTATCACAGGTATATCGATTTATGATTTTTCATGATCAAAAAATTAGTTTTTGATAAATTTATCATAAATGTACCAGTTTAGAGTTTTTCAAAATATTAATCCAAAGAAAAACTCAAGTTGGCTTCCTGTCCTAGAACTAGAGTGTAGCTTCAGGCCCACTTAAAAGCGCACGACTCAGAAAGCATTGAAGACGACATTTGTTTCATAGCAAGAGAGCATTTTCGAATGCAGTAGTAGCTCAATAACATGGGCTTGATTATCATGAATCTCGCAAATAGAAAAAGAAACACTTGCTTCCATTTAAGCACTTACCTATTGGTTTTAGTGTTGTCCCTGCATTTGCCGTGAGGGAGAACCTGCTTAGAAGAACCCACTTCAACACATGGAACGGGTCATGGAAAGTTTACGTTGAATCTCTTGTCATGTCATCCAGTAATGGGCCCGTTGACCCCGCGGAGAGAAGTCTACATTGGAATGCCTTCCCACAATCACCAGAAATTAATAAACATCCAAAGGGGGGTGCAACTTTATGGAGTGGATTGAATCTGTATTTGCTTATATAGTGGGGTCGCTTTGTGTCCTTAATGCGTTTGTAGGTGAAAGGTGAATGTGTGTGCGAATGCATGGAAGCTGAATTTGACTTTGTATGCCTGAGCAAGATAATACACGCATCTGCTAATATTTATAAGTATGTAGCACTTGCCCTCTTTCACTAGAGTCGTTGTCATGATTCATTCATGCACGTTTTAAAAAGAGGCGGGTAAAGAAGGGCTAATTAACATGCACTTTACTAATGTCACTTTAATCATCCTGCTTTTTTTTGGGATCTAAGTTAATTCGTCTGGACAGCGATCTCTCTCGACATGCAGAGCTCTCCTCTACCGACAATGGTAGTTTTCATCTGTTTGTTTAAACCCTAATCAACAATTTGAACCCCTTCTTCTTTTCTTTGCTGCAATGGCAATCTCGCCCACACCGTTTCCTTTCACTCGCTGCGATGACTCTTTCTTCCATGGAATTCGAGCTCTTCGGTAATTTCTCTTGTGGAATCATCCCTGTGAAACCCAATTCTCTACTGTGATGACTTTCTCTTTGTGTTACCCGCTACTGTCCTGGGGTTATGGGTACTATCCAATTCTCTCCGCCATCAATTCAGTTGCCTTTTTATTTTTCACCTAAAGCTCTGCTCTTTACCTATATGCCAAATTTCCCCAATCGTATATCAGTTTAGTCGCCCTTCTTTCCATCGGAATTCCAGTTATCAACTACTCTTTGCATGTCAACTTCTTTCCTTACCTCCTCTGAACTCTGAATTGGGACATCAATCATGGACTCTCACGATCAGGAAGAGACATCACGCCTTGCTGCCCTTTGCAACAGATTGGGCCGATTATGGTCTGAACAGGAAATCGACATATGGGACGAGTCCCCCTGGAAAAACTCGAGGAGTGCAAGAGGATATTAGTCGGTAAGATTTTCTCAAATCCCTCTATCAATTTTCAAGCATTCCAAAATACAATGAAGCGCGCTTGGCGCACAGAACAAGTAGAGATCACCCAACAGGAAACGGGCATCTATGTGGCTAAATTCAAATTAGAAAGTGATAAACATAGGGTACAAGAGGGAGGTCCGTGGTTGTTCTCTAGTAATTTGGTGATTTTTCAGTCCTGGAAGCCAAATACTCCCCTCCACTGTTATGATTTTTCCAAATGTGCATTTTGGGTTCAAGTCTTCGGCCTCCCCCTAGAGTGGTGCACAGATCAAATGTTAAGCAAGGCTGTTAAACGCATTGGGAGAATGCTGGAAGTGACAGTTGATACAAAGGAGGGAACAACATTAAAAGTGGGTTGTGTTAGGGTTGAAATTAACTTAAGCGATCCTTTGAAAACAGGGCAACTGATTCGTATCGATGGAAAAGCATTATGGATAGATTTCCGCTATGAACGGCTTCCTCATTTTTGTTACTAATGCGGACAAACAGGGCACTACGCAATGCACTGTCAGAACATACCTTTTACTTAAGCTAAGATGGCAGGCAAGGAGAAGACGGCTTTCGGTCAATGGTTGCGTGCTGAAGTTAAGGAGAACAGTCCGTACTAGCGGACTTTCTATGAAGGAAAGCTTCCCTCTGACGAGTCTGATGACGTTATTCCAGAAACTCCTCCATTTATGACCTCCAAAGTACCTACTCTGCCCCCTCCTGAAGAAGTCGCTGAAAGGGAAGGTCGTCAAGAAGGAACAAAGAAAGGGAGTGTAGTGACTACTGATTTGATCCCTGTCTCATATAAAATGAAAGGTATCCAACAGGCCCCTCTTGAAAAGGACACAAGCATTTCTATCACAGCAATGGACACAAGCATTCCAATGAAACAAAACCTACCTCTTGTTGAAGCAGTTGATGCTTTAATTCAGTAGCATAATTGTAATGCTTTGCCCCATCCAATGACGGCTACCCCAGATGGAGTACTGATTCCTGTACCTATCATGCACAAAGGACATCGAGATAAAGCTATAGCAGCTGTGAATACCAAGAAAGTGAAACCCTCTCGTCTAGCTACTAAAACAGGGACAGCAACGAAACTCAAGAGGTACAACCCTTACGACTTGTGTTCTCATGGCTCTGAGTGTTTTGAAGAAACTCAACTACTGGATACTCATGTCCTAATGGCTGATGAAGTTAGGAACTGGGCTGAGGTGGCTTGCCCGAAAAAGCCATCGGTAGCAAAATGAAACTCCTATGCTGGAACTATCAGGGACTTGGCTCTCCCCTGACGGTTCAAGCCCTAAAGACCTTAGTGGCCAAAGAGAAGCCTGATGTGATTCTTTTGATGGAAACAAAGAATAAAGAGCTAGTTCTTTCAAGAATTCAAAGAAGACTTCAGTTTCCTAACTCCCATATAATTAATCCAGTATGCATAGCTGGAGGTTTGGCCATGTTTTGGCATTCTTATATATCTCTACGGGTGGAACTAACTACTCAAGACTTTATCGATACCATATGTACAGAGACAGGGAGACGAATACTTATGCAACTGACCTGTGTACATGCACCAGCAACTCTTCACTCGCGCCAACCCTTATGGACAGCCCTTCGACGAATCGCATCCACCAACTCTTTACCTTGGGTTTGCGCAGGGGACTTTAATGAAATAACCTATCAATGGGAGAAAGTAGGTAAGAGATCCCTTGATTTTTCTCGTATGCAGTCCTTTAGAGAAGTTCTACACGATTGTGCACTAATGGATATCAAAAGCAAAGGCTGCACGTTTACCTGGACGAATAACCGAGAGGGGGATGACTTGGTTAAAGAACGATTGGAGAGGGTTCTTTGCAACTGGCACTGGAGGATCACTTTCCCTGAGGCTGAAGTCTTCGCTTTACCAGCAGTGGGTTCGAACCACAGCCCTTTGGTGCTTACTACTGATGTAAGACTGCATAGCAAAGGCAAGACCTTCAAGTTCGAAGCTTATTGGTTGCAGGATCAGGCTTGTCGGAATGTCATCGAAAAGGCTTGGTCTTCAGCTCGAGCAAAGGGCTATAAACTGCCATACAAATTAAAACAGGTCTGTTGGGCTCTTTTGAAGTGGAGTAGAGTCACTTTCTCTCAAGCAAATGAACAGATAGCAACTTTACAGCAGCAACTACAATCGTTAACAAATCAGACCCACAACTTCTATGACAAATAGCTCGTCACTACGTTGAAAGATAAGCTACACAACGCTTGGCAGCAGGAGGAACAGTACTGGGCTATGCGCTTTAGGATAAATTGGCTCCGGTGGGGTGATAAAAATACTAAATTCTTTCATGCCACTACTATTCAACGCAAAAACAGAAACAAAATCAGGATGCTACTCGATGATAATCAAAGATGGGTTAGAGATGATCGCCTTCTCAAGGAAATGACGATGGAATTCTTCTCTAAGCTCTACAAAACAGAGGGCTATCGTGATTATGGACCGATTATTGATAAACAAGAGTGTGTTGTGACCACTAATATGAATACTAAACTAATTTCAGCTGTTACCCGAGAGGAAGTTCAACTAGCCACTTTCCAGCTGGGGAAAACTCAAGCCCCGGGTCCTAATGGATTCAACGGCCTGTTTTACCAACATCACTAGGATATCTTAGAAGACGAAGTTTATTCATCGGTGCAGCAATTTTTTCAATCCGGCTTGATGCCCTCGGAACTAAACCGAACCATTATCACACTCATACCAAAATTCCCTAACCCAGAAAGTCTATACTAGTACTGACCCATTAGTCTTTGTAATTACGCCTACAAAAAATTTCCAATGTGCTCGCCAACCGACTGAAACTTTCCTTCCTGACCTCATTTCTATGGAACAAAGTGCATTTGTAAGCGGCCGTCAAATACAGGACAATATTTTAATTGTGCAGGAGGTTCTTCATCAGCTAAAGACGAGAACTAGAAAGAGAAAATTTCAGGCTGTTGTCAAGATGGACATGCAAAAGGCGTATGACCGTGTTGAGTGGGATTTTCTCAAAGACTATCTACTCAGGTTAGGATTCCATTCTACTTGGGTACAGTGGGTCATGCAGTGCATCACTACAGTCTCCATAAGTGTCAAATTTAATGGGGAACAACTGAATTACTTCCACCCGACGCGAGGAATTCGACAGGGAGATCCTCTATCACCCTATCTTTTTATTCTGATGGCGAATGTGCTGACTACTCTCATCCATCAAGCTCTCCATGTTGGAAACCTTAAGGGTATCTAGCTAAACGGGTGGTGTCCAACTCTGACTCATTTGTTTTTTGCCGATGATGCTATATTTTCCTAAATGGGTCAGTACAGGAATGCCAAGAACTAGCCAACATTCTAAATCAATATTGTCTTGCCACGGGACAGGCAATCAATCGGAATAAGTCAGGCATCTTCTTCAGTAAAGATTGCCCTGATAGACTTAAGGAAAGCTTAGCACAGGAAATCAGAATCCCGATGTTAGCAAAAATGGGAAAATACCTTGGTATCCCGTCGGACTGGGGAAGATCCAAACGCGATATGTTTGCATGGATACTTGGGAAAGTCAATGCCAAACTTGATGGATGGAAAGAAAGTCTCATTTCTAAAGGTGGTAAGAAGATTCTTATAAAAAATGTTGTACAGGCAATCCCACAATACGCTATATCAATTTTCAAAATCCCTGTTTCACTTTGCAAGTCCATTGAAAAAAAGATTGCACGTTTTTTATGGCAAAATGACAGGTGAAAGTCAAGAATACATTAGAAGAACTGGGAAATACTGAAGACCGGAAGGAAATGGGAGGACTCGGGTTTCGAGACCTCGTTGCTTTCAATAAAGCCATGTTAGGCAAATAGGCCTGGTGACTAATACAGCAACCTACTTCATTGTGGGGCAAACTCTTTAAAGGTCTGTATTTCCATTCATAGGATTTCTTAATTGCCTCAAAAGGTACTTGACCTTCCTAGGGTTGGCAGAGCATACTAGTTGGACGGGATTCCATTTTATCAAAGATTCAATGGTCGGTCGGAGATGGAACTAGTATAAAAATTCGAGAGGACCGCTGGCTTCCTAAAGGTAAAATAGGAGGAATAGATGCTGTAAAGGAACCTGAAAGAGTTGCTGATCTAATTGATACAGAAACTAACCTATGGAATATGACTTTACTAGAACATATCTTTGATGTTGAGACTATAGCAGAATTCCTTAAGATCCTTATCAGACCTCATTATACGGCAGATCATATCATTTGGCCATGCACAGTTCGAGGTGAGTTTACTGTGAAAAGTGCTTATAGTGTTATTCAGCGAGCAACATCTACTACCAACTTAAATAGAGCGTCTTCATCATATCAACCACCACAGCACCTCTGGAAAAACATCTGGAAACTCAATATCACTCCCAAAATTAAACTTTTCCTTTGGTTTTTATGCCAGAATGCCTTGCCCACTAAGGACAATTTATTCCGCAAAAAAATCAGGGATGATCCTATCTGTACCCTATGCTTAACTCAGCAACCAAAAACTTTGGAACATTTATTTTTATTATGTCCATGGACCTCACAAGTTTGGTCTCACCCCCAAATCAGTGTTCCTATATTACCCACAGATATTCATCGCATAGAGGATTGGATTGCTAATCTATTTGATAAAGGGAAGACCTTACCTGGTTTGGAGCTTCTCGTCACAATTTTATGGCAAATCTGGAAATCACGCAATAGATCCATCTTCTGCCATCAAAGTCCTGATCCTTTTCACGTTGTTGCTATAGCACTTGCCCAAGTTCGTACGGCTAACATAATCTCAATTCCTGTCCATGGGGTTGGTTCAGCTCGAAGAAATCTAGATCCCGGCACATCGTGGAGGCCCCCAATCCAGGAGTTCTGAAGATCAATTTAGACGGGGCCTTTCAGCCAGGAAGCACCAACGGATCAGTCGCCTATCTCTGTCGCGATCATAACAGTACTTTGATTGAAGGATTCACAAAAACAATACCTGCTTCTTCGGCGTTGCAGGTGGAGGTCCAGGCACTAAGTATCGCCCTACATCACTTGATGAACGCCAACAAGACTACGGATCCTCTTATAATCGAGTCCGACTACCTCGTGATGGATGAAGCGGCGCGAGATCTTCAAGCGTCGCCATGGGAGGTCAGACCCCTGATCGCCGAAGCTACTGCTATGCTCCCCTGTTTCACCCGTTCGAGTGTTATGTTTTGCAGAAGAGAAGCAAACTCTGCTGTGGATTGGGCTGCTAAGGCCCACAACAATGGCTCCTTGCCTTCTAATTGGGCTGTTTTACCCCCTACTCCCTTGTTAGACCTTGCTCTCGACGCTTTTGACGCGGGATGTAATTTTCATTTCAACTAATGCAACGTTTCTTTTCGACCAAAAAAATAAAAAACATGCACTTTACTCTTCTTTCCTCATACTGACTCTTATTATCTTAATTAAATGAGATTTTGATTTGGATAAGGATTAGACACTCTCGCAATAAAAAAGAGATGGGCTTCTTGAATGATTGAAGCAATTGGTGTGGCCTTGCAAGAAATCATCTCCATTGGAGTAAAAGTATGATATTTTTTGCGCACTTCGGACTACAAATTGAATGAGTGGTTTAGTGTTTTTTCCTCTTTTTTGGTGTCTACATCAGCAACTTTCAGCCAAAATTGATTAGAATAATTACATCAACAAATAGTCAAAAGATTTATAACTAAATGGGCAAAATTTTTGCTCTAAAAAAAAGAGGGCAAAATTGAAAAAATTATGACTGAATTAAGAGCTGTACACTAGAATTAGTACTTTTTTGACAATTTTTCCAACTTTTAGATCTTGACGAATCTAGATCTCTAACTGGACCATTTCTAGAACCTCCCTCTTCTCATATGGTTTTGAATCCACTTGAACCTTTCCTACGAGATAAAGACAGATAAAAATACCAACTATTGCTGCATTTGACTTCACCAAGCAAAATATCTCTAAGTCAGCCTCAGAACGGGATTCCTTTTCTTCCAAAAATACTTCAACCTTTGAGCCACAAACACCAGTATCCCATGTGCCTGCTATCTATATGGTGAATCCCCCTGAAGAGAAAAGGAATCAAATTCATCCGAGCTAGAATTAGTATGCCTTCATGACTCAAATCCTCAATAGAAGTTTTCGGCTTCAAAATACTACTTCGCACTCGATGATATTCCATATTCTAAATGGCTAGATGGATTGCAAGAATTTCATGCTTGGCTCAACACCAAGGCACTTTTTGTTGAAAAATCAGTATGAAATACTAACCGAGTTCATGAGCAAATTTATTGGAAGCTTAAAAGATTGGTGGAAAACTATTTATGATTAGGATCAAATGATGTTTCTACTTCAAAAAGATTTTCATTTTATGATCTAGGTTATTCACCAATTCTTTATTGTCAAACTAGAAAATCTTCTTGAGCTTATAAGATGAGAATGTTTTTTGAAAAAAAAAAAGTGCTGCTCTATACAAAGAAAGCACCTCAATAAGCATTTCCAAAAAATGCTTAAACTATTTTATACTCTTGGAGCTAATCCTAACCTGAAGCACCTATTTTTGGCCTCTATTCCACAAGATATTGGCCAAATTGTGGAAAGATTCATCCAAAATAAACAAAAGATTATTGCCAATGTTCCTCTTGGAGAACTCCGGTGGGAGATACATCTTGCCCTTGATGGTCTCTACATCCGTCGGAAGGCTTTCAGAAATTATCTCAAGAGCAATAAGGAGCTTGATTGGGCTTGTCAAAAGCCTGAATTAAGAATCAAGTGTTTAAAGAAAGATCCTTTTGATGATCCTTCTTGTGGGGCTCAATGCAATAAATAAAGACACTTCAAAATATTCTCTTTGGGACATACAAAGAAAAGGCACAAATGAAGATTTTTGCGAAAAAGACGCTAAACTCTTCAAGAAGGCATCGAAAATTTGACAGGTTTTACATTTGCAATAAGAAAGGTCATTTTACCAAGAATTGTCCAAAAGTTCAAGGAAGAAATTCTCATTTAATCTAGAAGATAGAGAAGCAAACTGGAGTATTACTCCAGGATGATGATATTGAGTCAGTCTTCTCCTTGGAAGATGAACCAACTAAGCATACTTTATGTGCTATCCATACGTGGTCACAGACTAGTGACATTGGAAGCTCATCAAAAGAACCTAAAGAAGAGGTATTCTTCTTCTTTAAACCTCCCACAATCTAAGATCTCCGTGTACCCACTTCTTCTATCCTCCCATATTTTCCCAATAAAATATACCCATCTAAGTATGACAAGCCTATTTCTCTTATTGCCCTCATAGATATTGGAGTCAATGCTTCTATTCTTGATACAAAGATACTCCTAGAAAAATATTGGACGTCATACACTCAGTATTTTAACTTTGCCTCTAAAGATATCTTTGCTACAAGAGTACGAAGTAAACTCATCACTGTGCAGTTCCTTCCCCAGTATTCTATTACTACCAAGATCCTTGACTCTAACTCGCCAAAAAAAAATATCATTATCAATTGGGATATCTTTATGCAAATTCCCAAACTTAAACTTGTGCCTAATGGACTATGGTTCAAAAGGCAGTTCTAGGAATTCGTAGACATCCAAAGATTTTTCACCACTCAGATGAGTATTTTGGATCCAATCTTGTAAACCCTTCTTGGGGTATGCGCAAATTCTCACTCAGACTTTGTCCAAAAATGCTCTAACCCTTTTGTGGAAAAATCCCAATTTCTTCATCAATCTTCCTTTCAAGAAAAACAAGGATGTTAATTCCGCCAAAGCAAGCCACTCTGGAATGAATCTAGAATATTTGCTTTTAGCACAAAAGGAATGTTTGGATTTGCTACATCAAGGGTTAATTGAGCCTTTAGATTCTCAATGGGTTTGTGAAGCCTTCTATGTTAATAAGCAAGCATAATAGAATAGAGGAAAGATGAGGCTGGTTATCAATTATCGGCCTCTTAATCACTTTTTACAAGATGATAAGTTTCCCCTACCACATCGGAATTTATTATTCTCTAGTCTCAGCCAGGCGAAAGTATAATCCAAGTTTGATCTTAAAGCTGGCTTTTGACAATTGGGAATTCATCTTGAAGATAGAAACAAAACTAGGATTTGCAGTCCGTATCATCATTTCTACTGGACAATGCTCCCTTTTGGCTTAAAAACAGCTCATTCGTTGTTTCAGAAGGCAATGTGCAGAATTTTCTAGCTTACCCTAGCTAATGCTCAAATTTACATTGACGATATCCTCCTTTATAGTCTAGATGAGGATTCTCATTGCAAATTATTAGCCCAATTTGCAAACCTGGTGCGAAAGCATGGTATTATGTTATCTCAAACGAAGATGATTATTGTCCAAAAAGAGATTGAATTTCTTAAGATGCATCTCAAAGATGAAACTTATTATCTTGGTCCTTATATTGCTGAGAAATTGCAAAGGTTTCCTAATGAAAACCTCTTCCACAAGTAGGTTCAACAATTCCTTCGGATTGTAAATTAACTTCGAGATTTTGTCTCAAAAATCAGAAAGTTTGTAAATCTACTACGACAAATGCTCGAAAAAGATGCTCTTCCGTGAGGACCATAGCAAATTAAGTTTGTACGCAGACTTAAGGAAATCCTATAGCATTTCCCTTCTTTGCAAATCCTTTCCATAGGAAAAAAAGTATTGTAGACAATGCCAGCGATGAATTTGGGTTGCTGTTCTTTTTGAAGAAATTGATGGGAAGCAACGAGTTTGTGGACACCACTCCATTAGACTTCCGTCCAAAATCACCGTTTAAAAGCTGACATGGATCCAACATGGCACTTTTAGTGACAAATGGCTCTCATGTGGTGCCACGTAAGCGCCACATTGGAAAAAGAAAATGAAAAAATGAAAAAATAAAAAAGTTTGCACTATTCATCAAGGAAGAACAGTACTTTCTTGTCTAGTAAACGAGTATCGCCATGGCCTCTCCAGCTCGAAGCTTGGCTTGTCTGACCTCAATTTTTGAAGCTCGCGGATGGTAGCAAGCCGCCATGGCCAAGCTTCGATGCTCACGGCTGCCATGACCGCTCTTTGCTCCAAACTTGGTCGAGGGTCTGACCTCGACCTTCAAAGCTCACAAGTAGTCGCAAGCCACCACCACGGCGGCCAAGCTTCGAAGCAAGTTGAAGGTCGAGCTTTGAAAGTCACAGGTGGTCACAAGTTGCCATGACCAAGCTTCGAAGTTCACAGTTGCCATGACCGATCTAGCTTGAAGCTCGACCTCGACCTTCAAAGCTCACGAGTGGTCACAAGCCGCCAAGGCCAAGCTTCGAAGCAGCTTGAAGGTCGAGCTTTGAAGCTCGCAGGTGGTCACAAGCCTCCATGGTCAAACTCCGAAGCTTGCGGCAGCCATGACTGCTTTATCTCGAAGTTTGGCTTAAGCATCTGACCTCGACTTTCGAGGCTCGCAGGTGGTTGCAAGTGACCAATGTCAAGCTTCGAAGCTCGCGGCCCCATGGCCGCTCGAGCTCGAACATAAAAATGACAGAGTAATTGCAATTGCACTATGTACGTTTTTCTTAAGCACCTGGATTGTCAGCTAAAAACCTTATGGCAACCCAACCCCCAAAAGGCACACTCCCAGTGTTCCTCTCAATTTGGTCAACAAGATCGAATTTTGCAGGGTCCTTATTTGGGTCAAAATTGCCAAATCCTTGTCCCACAACAAAGAATGTGAACCCATGCAAGTGAAGGGAATGGCTCTCAGCACCAAGAATGCTCGTGTCCTGCATGACAAGCTCAACACTGATGTTAAAAGGCAAGAACACCAGTTTTGTTCCTTTGCCCACATTTGTGTTGTTGGGTGGGGTCCCAGTGAAATTGAATATGGATTTCAGGTAGCTCGGAAAGTCCGTGCTGTAGACTCCGTTCGATTGACCAGTGCGGTGTGCTTGAAGGAGGGCAGTGGTCGGCATTGTGAAAGATACATTGTTAACAGCAGCACTCAACATTGTCCCATGTGGTCCTTGGCAAGTTTGGTTGCCTTGACATGGAATAGTTCCGAGACCGATTGTGAAGAAGAAGCTTTTGTCAACCTTCCGAGGGACATAGGCGGGAAATTGGGTGGTTGCTAGACTCCGGAGCTTCTTCGTGAAATTTGTCCCAAAGGCAGTGTCATTCAAAGAAGGGAGGGTCGGTTTATGGAGCGGATGTTGCTTAATTGAAGAAGACCGATGAGGATTGTTAAGGGGTGGTTTATATTCTAAAATGCCAGTGACGGTAGAGTCATCGAATGTACCAAGACGACTCCCATAAGGCCTTGCAGTCATGAGGAAAGTGGCTTTTGGGTAGTGGGGTTTTGTCTTGAGGACATTTGTGGTCTGTCCAGGGGCGATTAGGAGCATCTCGGTCTCAAATGGTTTCAAATAAATAGCATCAGCTTCGACCACAATGAGTGTGTGGTTTGCAATGCCAAAGAAGAGCTCATGATTAAGTGCAGCATTGATTAAGCGAAGAAGATAAGTCTTTTGTGGCTTCACTTTGAGCCTGTATGCATCTGTAGGAGTTAATTTAGTCAAATATTTATTTCATGAATCATGAATTGTATGCCTTCAGAGTTTCCATGGAAATGAGATTTTAGGAAATATAATCCATAATGCAAGCCGCGGTACCTTTGGCAGAGCAGTTATACAATGGTCCTGGAAGTCCATTGATGGCATAGGCATCGGAAGCATTAGGTCCTCGTCCTCCACTGGTTTGCAGGGCTTGAATGATGAATACCTCAGGATCCGAATTAAACCATTCATCTGAATGTTTGTACTCTTTGTTAAATTCTTGGTAATCAAGAAAGCCAATGCAAAACAACATTTAGTTCGAATCAATCTAATCTCTAATGCATTCCCAAAGATGATGGGGACTTCTTTGTGAGGTTTGGTGAATGGATAAGAAGCATTATGTTTCGGAAGGATGGTCAGAGGACCGTAGAGAGTTGACCGTAGCTATGATATATGCCCATGCCACCAAAGAGTGCCTCTTTGGCCTACAATGGTGTAGTTGTACACATAACTCTGGTCAATTTGTATCATGCATTGAGTCACATATGCAAGACTATCTACCCATCCTAACCGAAGTTGTCGAACTCCATGCCTATTTTGCATAGAAAATACATAAAAGGAAATCAATTCTCTTAGTTGAACACCAGCCTTGGACTAGACTATTATAATGCCTCTATTGACTACATTAATCAACAATGGTTTGTGGGCTATCAACTCAGTGCAATTTGTCATACTAGTGAATTGAGATGTTGTTTGGGACATGGTTAACCACTTCAATTAGAAGTCGGTTGCCTTCCTTGGCAATGACTCGTGGGCCCCAAAATTTCCCATTTATAGTGACCATACTTTTGGTGTAGCATGAACGCATTACGTTTTGCAACACAGCCTGCCAAACACATTTTCATGTGTTTAGAAATAAAAGAACGCAGTAGGAATTGTCATCGCACAAGTTCATGGACCTATCGTATACACCGTTCATGTGTAGAATACAATCTCATTTCAAAAATAGTTTCAAGGATGATATGTGCATACATTGAACTTGTAATGTCTGGTCACGCCTTCATCGGCAACAAGAGCAGGATCAGGAAGCATGAGTAGACCCATCGATGGGTGAGTCGGGTCGGGTTTGGGTCGGATAAAAAATGGGTCGACTCATATTTGACCCATTTAACCCGTTTTGACCCATATTCATGTAAAGTAAATCAAGTAATCCATATCGGACCTGACCCCACCCGTATTTAGGTCTCCATATCTTTATAGTAATTTTCAATAGTATTTATCCTCAAGAGAGTGTGTTTGGATTGTGGATGCATATTAATTTCTCCGAAATTGCAAGACCGAGCTTGTTCCTTTTAGTGATTTCCATGTTGCACTGGATAAATCACTTGGGAAACCTGGGAGCCATCCTAGGCAAGTCCTAATGTTCCAAGGCTACTGAATATATAAGGGCGGTGAGAAGAAGGAAAAATTCGGCGTCATATCCTTCAACGATCAGTTTGTTATGAAGTTCTGAGGCGCTGGATCAACCGAGCACGATAACTATGTATCTATTCCCTTACTATTATTTTCTCTTTTCATAAGTTATGTATCTTTTCCGTTGAGGAAATTTCGTTGCTGCTTATTTTGACCAATTTCCATTCTGAATCTGTTTTGCATCATGCCATCCAATCTAAAACTAATCTCATGCAACATGAGGTCCGTCTATTACGGCTGAATTTGGAGATCCAAACATTGCCCCGTATGGTAAGGGTCCATAAAAGTTCCAGATTTGCCAATTACAATTCTCATATACACGTAACAAAGAACATTGGGATACTTTCCCAAAAATCATGTAATCGAGATCGCATGCATTGAGAAAAGAGTAAGAAGAACCATAAATTATTCATTTGATCTAACCTAATTCAAATGGGATGTGGACTGCCTTCAAGGAACATCATACATACACAATGAGCAAAATCAATAGAAGACTAGCTAATGGTAGTTACTTTTTATGATAGGGAAAACACATAATGGAAGATCGTACCGGCTTCCAAAGAAGTGACAATTGTTCAGATACCACAGAAAGAAAAGGCATCTTTTGTCTAAGTGATGTCAAGAACCGCACTCTTTTCTCAAGATAAAGCCGACAACATCCTCAACAGTATCCACGACTTGCATAGGTAAACAAAAAAGAGTTCGATCAGGATGAGTGATTTTCGAATTCATTTTTAACCTTGGAAAATTTAGGGAGAAGACAAATTCCCCACAAAAAAAAAAAAATGTGCATGGCTTTGAAATACTGACATTTCGCTAGGCTGAATAGGGAAAGGGTTTGCTCAGTCATGTTTCATCCAACCAAGTTAGAATTCACAGATCACCCAGAGCATAGCAAATCAAGGTACATAAGTATGGGACACCTCAAACACTTAAGGCCATGTTTCATGGCCATGCAATTATGAAAAGGAATCCCGTTCTAAGCAATCAAATTCCTAGGAGTGGGTTTTTTTTTTTTTTTTTTTCTTTGTTGTTCGGTCTCAAATTACCAGTGAAGAGAGAAATGTCTAACGTGAGTTGCCAAATGAGGTTAAAACATGTCAAAAATGGAATGTGTCTCCAATCAACATGTACAAAGCGGAGGATAGAAACAGAGCGAAGAACCACATAAGATCCCTCAACAATTTCCCGATCATTGTCCTCCAAATGATTTTACAGTTCACACAAGCATTTTTACGAACCAATTATATAAAACTCATCAAAATCTTGCAAGTCTTTTTCAAGTCAAGCATTTTGAAGCCATTTTTATGAACTTCAAAATCCACATAAGTTACCTTAAGCCATTATTCTTATTTCTTATCCTCTTTGTGTTTTGAGTCAAAGACCAATCACAAGAACTGCAAATGGGGTGACAGCAACTCAGCCGAGTTGGTAAATGGAACTTTACATTCCCCCCCCCCAAAAAAAAAAAAAAAAACAACATGATGCTTGTCGCTGATGTCTCCACAAAGAATCCAAACAAGTTTCACAATGGCAAGAGAAAGAAAGGATTTCGCCTAGTAGAGGGATGTGATAGAATCAAGAGGCAGGCGAAACTCACATGGGAAGGATTTGAAGATGATGAATGGAGGGAGGGAGAGAGAGAGAAAGTTCTGGTTTTGTAGGATTTAAAGAGGATGAAGCTCAGACAACTGAGTGGGTAGAGTTCACAAATGTTTTCTTTTCTAGGAATTCCAGTACCACCTCTACCCAAGCAATCCAATTCTGCATTTTAAAGAGAACCCATAACCTAGGTAATTTGATTCCGCAATCATAAAATCATCCGAATATGAGTTGCAATGGGATTTCATTTCCTTTTTTTACTCCAAAGTGAACCAAACAAGGCCTAAGTGATTGCACAATGTACTATACTTCTTAATGTTTTCCTGGTGGAATCTAAGATCTGCATTCTCAACCATGACTTTCCACTAGGAACACAGATATAAAATCTCTAAACCAAAGAAGTGAACATGCCGGAATGAACACGACTCGCATACGTAGGAACCTACCATCAATTCACCCCAACATACATACAAGGAAGAGTGAGAGAGACAAAGATGTGTACATTTTGTTAAGAGTACAAATACTTACCAAGTCCGCAGGGAACTCTAAATGATTATCTTTTCCCTTGAATACCCTAGTCCTTGTTAATATAGAAAACCAAGGATCTCCTGCCTGAAGGAATTGTTGGCATATTGGTGATTACGTTTGGAAATAAATTCACTTATATAATAAACTATGATTTTTGGTATGAAATATACCTGCCATGCACCTCTAATGTCGATTTTTGGATTATCCCCTATCATGTATAGGGTTTTGAAACAACGAATTCCAAAGTTTGTAGTATTCTCCACATCTAGGTTGCTTAACAAAGATGGCATAAGATTCCTTAACACTGTCTCAGCATTTCCATAGACAAATGGATTTGGCTTCCAGTGTAATGTATACGCCAACGGAATGGGATGTATTCTGCAAAACAGGGACAAGTAAACAATGTGCAACATAAGATTGAAGATTAATGCATGTGGCTATGCTGCATTGAGGCAAATTAGGCTTACACAAGGATCTTATAGGCCAATCTTTAATTTTTTGTGGAGAATATTATATCTAACTCCACGCAGAACTAACCATTGAGAAGCATAAACCTCATTATTACCTGTTATAGATTGCTTCTAATGCAATCCTAAAAGCTCCCATACCTAGACGTTTAGCAGGAAAAGTAGCCTGCCTTTACACTTTGTCAGCTAGTCATCAGCCAGTCTTTAGTTCCACTAAGGTTTCAAAAACTCAAGATTGCAACTCACATCACAAATGGCATAGCATACCTGGTATTCTAGGTCATCATTTGCAAAAAAAAGGTGCGGTTGCTTTCCAGTCTCCTTTCCAGGAAGCCCTCCAGTTCTCAATATGTCACAGAGCACCTAAACCCAAACTTGAGTATCACAGAATTATTTTAATGTACATAGACAGATAGATAGATGATAACACTCCATTTGATCACTTCTTTCAAACTATATTTCAGCGCCCACTAGACTTCTAAAAAGATGATGACTAAAGTTGCAGAGTAGTCGCCAAACAAACAAACAAAGGCCTAGTGTCTTTTGATAATCAGTTCAAAGATTTAGAACTCGAGAGACTAAAAGCCCAGTATGGACTCAACAGCCGAATTAGATAATCTAGGAAAGGACAAGATCCATTAGAGTGGTCACAACCTGAATATCTCTACTCTAGTCAACAGAATCACTGACTAGAAATGCTGCCTGAACTCTCTGTGTTTGCACAGAAATTTTTCTCTTCGCCATCTCATTGGAAGTGATATTTTGGTCAATGTCTAGCTTAGTTGTCCATCTCTTGTATGGTGCCAGTGGATCAATGGTATCAAAGTAGCTAGTGTACTCATCAATTGACAGAACATTTCTGCATAGAAAAGATACAACCAGAAAGAGGGTCAACCAGAGAGAAATCGAAGAGAATCAAGTTGTTGGAATTCGCGTTTTGGGTGAAACAGTTTTGAAAACACAGACAACTACAATGATTTAAGGAGAGGACTCCTCTGCGATTACTCTAGTCCCTGAGAATTTGAGTGCTTTTTACTAACGTTGCTTGCTCCTATGTATTAACTAGACATTAAAGTAATATCCATCAATATCAGTTTTATTAAATACATATCTTTATCCCTATTGCCAAGCTATATCTCTCTTCCCCTCCCCCCACCCACGCACTTGCATGCACAAGCAAGTAATTGAGACATTGCTAGGTACATTTGCAAACCTAGAGAAGTTGAAAAAATATTTACTTGTATCCATATTCGGACATCACAGCAACAGGTTCTCCTTTGCCAAACAGCAACGGCAAGTTTGTTCTTGAATTTGTGCAAAAACCTCAATTAGGAAACAGATGAATAAAATAGAGAAGCATATTCGTTAGTAAAACAGAAAAGCCTATTCAGAATTCTCTTAGAATAGTTAGCACATGCATTCACTGTCACGCCCCGAACCTCGAGCACACGAACATCCCACTCTGGTCGATAGAAATTATGCGACTTCCCAGGACACATCACCGACCCATTCATTTTTATTGCACATGCGGAAGCGAAACAAATCCCCTGACAACATTTAACTTGGGATAGAAAAGCAGGCAATCAATTACAACCAAACAAGCCTTCTTATAAACACATAGGTTTATATACAACACTGGATTGTCTACAAAATGGACAGGCTCAACAAAAAGGGAACTGGCCTATGACCACCAGACACGTTCGTTGATTCTTCGATCTCTACCTCCACAAATGTCCATGGCTTCGAGTCCTCCACGACCGCCATCTAAGGACCTGAAATATTTTCCCCAAACTGGGATGAGACAATGTCTCAGTGAGTCATACCCCCTAAAACTCGATTAGGAAGAAAATACGCCTCAGGGCGCTCTAGCCACACCAATAGGATAGAGGACTTACCTCGCCTCAATTCCTTCCTGCACGTTAGTACAATTCGAACATTTCTCAAATCAAACAATTGATCCAACGATTCAATTCAATCATACCATCAATCTTTCCATTCCACTCCATACTATCTATCATTTAATACCGTCTATCAAACCAGTTGTTAATACGACATATGCTCTCCAAAGCTGTAATACATAGACGGTAGCTCGTTCAAGCTGTATAGATAGATAGCTCACCAAAGTTGTAACTGATATAATAGCTCACCAAAGTCAGAATATAAGTAGCTCACCAAAGCAGAATCGATATAATAGCTCATGTATATATATGTATATAATAATTGATCGCCCAAGCGATACATATATATAAACAAATGCTCGCCAAAGCTGATCATTCAATAATAAACCATAGAACTGGATATTCAATCCAATAACAACCAACGATTCAAACTAGTCATACAAAGCAATTACAGTGCTAAAAGCCAACACCGGGTATTTTCAAGTTAAATACCACAACTTCATCAATATCACTCAATTCCACACTTTTAGAATGATTAACCATAATCATCAATCACTCAATTTCTCAATTTAAACATACAATTGGCACAAACTGACGACACTGCTGCGATCAGCACGAAATTCTAACGACCGGCCATCTCGGCAAAATTTTCGAAATTATTAAATAATTAAATTTAATTCCGAAAATTAAATAATTAAATATTATATTATAATAATATAATTTAATAAAATAATATTTATAAATTCGAAATAATTAATTAATTAATTAATTAGGGCTTAAACAATATTACACTAATTTAATCATACAATTAGCCCTAATTAAACATCCATTAAACTAATCATACAACTAATCTAATTTACATTAAAATAAACTAATCTAACCACCTAAACCTAATTAGACTAATCTAAACACCACTTAAGCATGATTAACTTACTAAGCAGGGATTAGAGGATAAACTCACGGTTTTGCGCGCCGGTGAGTTCACGACGCCAAGGCGGTCGATAAACCCCAAAGCGGCGACACCAACAGAGGCCGGGAAGGGCTTGAAAACGGGCCACGACGACCGAAAACCCTTGCTGGTTTTCTACTTCTCTTGACCGCAGAGGCTGAACCGGTGGCTGAAACAACGAGGAAACGGGCCGATCGGAGCTCCGGCGAGCGGGTGGTTAGCAACCGGTGGCTCCCGGGGTCTTGGGGATCTTGTGGGTGGATGGAATGGGCAAGGAAAGGGTCGGAATGGGGCGAAACAGCAAGAAAACGCGAAACAAGCGGAACCAGGCAAGTCCAGGCGGTCCGGCGGGCCGTTCCTTCGTGCCCAATTTCGGGAGGCTAAAGGTCTCCTTTCGGGGCACCGTCAAGTCCTCCTGAACGGTTTGGATGTGCTCTTCACGATGGTGGGTGGAGCGTTGGCTGATTCGTCCGGGAAGATAACTTTTTACTTGGATCTTTGGCGAAATGTCGGCTGGAGCAAAAATTGGAACGAGGAGAAAACAGAGGAGAAAAACGACGGGCTTGGCTGGTCCGGTGGGTGTGTGACGGTGGAGCTGGCTCAGCTGGTTTCCTCTGGTTTTTCTGAGCTCTCAAGCTTCTTCAATAATGGAGAAAGCCTCAATTCAAGGAGGAAGAAGAGCTGCTAAACAAGGGGGACCCCAAAGGCTCCTTAGCCTTCAACACTTGTCTCTCTCTCCCTTGGCTTGCCCCCACCATCCATGGCCCTCACCCTCTGCCCTTTGCGGCCACCAATCTTCCCCAACAAGCTTGCCAATGGGTCCAAAATGTTGTGTGCCCCATGGCCTACGAATTTTGGACTTTACCTCTTCAATTCCTTCAATTCTTACTCAATTGAGCTCAATTCTCAAACAAACAAATTCAATTGAAGCCCAAATAAATCCGCCATGGTGTCCTTGTCCCTCTTATGATTTTTCTCCGTCATATGATCCAACTTGCATCCCAAAGATGCAATCAAAACCGGCCCTCTGACTTTTCTGAACAAAAACGGCCTTACTTTGCTTTTCTGCCAAAAATCTCGGTTTGTAGAAAAAATCTTCTGAGGATGAGTCGACGTTCCTAAAATGATTTGTGACATAATAGAACCTACAATTTCGATAATCGAGTTCAATTTCTCGGTTAATTTCAATCTGGCGCGATATGAGCGCGTCCTAATATACCGGGTAGCTTTTAGGAATTTTCAGTGCAATTGACATGTGGTTGATTATTTTCAAGCCACCAAGTGCATATTCGACACATTGGCGACTCTCGGTTGTCGTGGAAATCTCGAGGTTTCAAATACGGACACAGGGTACCAAAACGACAGAGAAATCGGTCTAGTGCCGATCGACAAGAATTTTGCAATTAGGTGGAATCACCCACACTTAATCACATGGCTTTGTCAAATCGACCTATCTCCAGTCTCTAGTCGATCTGTGCCGTAAGGACCCTTGCAGATTGGCATGGTCGAGCAGTCGATTCCTAGTCGAATTCTCAAGTCTATTGCGTTTAGATTCCTTAACGGCTTCACCTGATAGGCTAGTTATCTCGTGAGTGGCCAACTCAGAGAAGAGAGATATAGGTGCACAGATGAAATACCCGACTTATTCAATTGAAAACAGAATTGGAAAATCGGGATGTCACATTCACACTCTTCGATGTCTTTTCTATTCATATAATATAATATAGGTAGTGCATTTCCCTAGTATCCAAGAAGAAAGCACATGAGATGAAGATATGAGATGTGTTCTTTGATATCCACGTACATATCCAAGATATGTACATTCAATAAAGTCCAATTTCGTAGTTTTGAACCTACTAAATCATGTACTTATAAATAATTCTTTTACAGGAGAATTCTTATCAATCTAATAATACACATGCACAATTTTTATTTTGTGATTATAGATTTTA
This sequence comes from Eucalyptus sp. ANBG9806169, assembly GCA_014182395.1. Lineage (NCBI taxonomy): Eukaryota > Viridiplantae > Streptophyta > Magnoliopsida > Myrtales > Myrtaceae > Eucalyptus > Eucalyptus sp. ANBG9806169. Next base: position 33,171,218 of record CM024574.1, read on the forward strand.
ATAATCATGAGTGAGATAGATGAAAAAAGCAAATGTTATCGAAAATGCTCAGTCCTGATTTACATTAGCATGCCACATTTCTCATTGGACATTGGTCATGGAGATAATCCAACAAATCCTTACCTATTTACTAGTTGTTTAAAAGGTGTGTGGCCCTGTATGACCTGCAAATTATCTTGCTCAAAATATGAGAGAAAAACGAAACAAAGTAGTTCTGGACCTGATAACAAGCAAAATCATGAGGGCAAGCAGATTTTGTAACGCAAGAGACGAACTACCTGTGAAGGTAAAATGTTGACTCTTAGTAGTTGACCTAAGTCCTGGGCTCTTTTGGATTCAGAAAAGCCACCTCCTGCATCAGCCATTGCTATTAGCAGCGTGCAGTAAAAACTAATTATCGCTTATTCAAGAATTAACAAGCGAAATTTCTAATTTCAAGGGACAAACATATTGAGCGATTATAGGTAAGGGCGTCTCAAAATGCGTCACAGATTCAAATTGCTTGAATGACTTAAACATAAGATAGCAGCAATCTCAAAATCATCAAGACGATTACTATTAGATCTTAAAAGTACCAATACTTGCCGATAACTGAATAATCAACCACAATGAGCGTATGATGCCCAGCATGCAACTTGAAAACTTTAGTTTGACCATCATATCACGGCACTCACCGGTGATGACTCTATAGAACGGTCACATTTGCTAACACACATCAAAAGTGAGAAATGTAATAGTAAAGGTTACTAACACATTTAAGCAATCACGAACACTCACCATTTGTTAAGAACACGAAAGGTATCTTCAAATTTCCTGAAAAGATGTAGAACATAAAGTAAGTGATAGAAGGTTACAAATAGCATATACGAATCTCGATATCCGCCGCCCTTTACTGTCCATCAGAAATTTCGGTAGCAATCAGTTTGGAACGTAGAACATTGGTAGACAGGTGAAACAGCACGATCGCCAGCATGAGATAAGCCTCGCAGGTATATCAGCAAGCGATGGCGAAAGCTTTAGCAGAATCGTCAATCTCCTGAGCGCGCGCGGAGAACCGCCGACGGGAGTGTGACCGAGGAGGACCACGCCGTCGATGTCGAAGGCGATGCCGAACGAAGGCCAGCACAGCGAAACCACGATCGTCGATTCAATCACAGACGAAAAAGAAGAAGAAAAAGAGAAAAAGAGAACATCGGAGAAAATCACGAGCGTAGTCAAAGCACGACCGGAACGCACCGATCCGATTGCAAGCTAAGCCGCGAAAACGAGAGCGAGGCGAGCGGGGATGGCTGCTTTCTGCCGCGACTCCGCGAGGCGATGGTGAAAAGCCGGTACCTCATTTTCCCGTTCGCGGCGAATCGCTTCGGGAGATCGAGGAGCTCGAATCGCCGGAGATGAAGCTCCAAGAAGAACGGAATGAGCTTCAACAGTCCATAGAGAGAGAGAGAGAGTGGCCCAATCGCGCGGCGTCTTCTCGTTCGATGTTCAGGAGCCGTGAATTGGGCCCGTTGAAATGATGGGCGGGCCTGGATAACGGATCGGCCTTTCCTTCGGATCCGAGCTCAACGGTTAAGCTTGATTTTGGTGAACGTTTTTGGGCTCTTTTCTTTAGTTCTTTCATTTTTGTTGTATTTTTCTCTTCAGGCCTAGTAATTCGGGCTCCTTGTCTCGGATCCTCTCGAGAGAATCGCTAACGGCATCTTACCTGGTCCATGTACACCTAGGAATTCTCAATTGGCTAGTCGTAAATTGCCCCAGCCTAGGACTATGAAACCAATGGTTATCCCGAACCTACATCGAGATGTAGACGGTGATTCTCAAATATTGAAAAACAGGGTGTGATACGATGAACTAGGATGCAATGGAGATGGACACAAAAAAAGAACGGATTGCTTCTTTTTCTTTTCTTTTTTTCTTGTAGCGTAGTTTGGATTAGTCGCGCAAATACTTGTACGATATGAGACACACCCTAATTATAGAACAAAGTCACTTTTTCTGGCTTTTCCCTTTTCATGATTTGCCCCCTGACTAATTTAAAGATGTTGCCAAAAGTCTTGTAAAAATGTGAAGTTCTGCTCTTTTCATGGCTATATTTGATGTGAAGAACTAACATATCGAGCACCCACGACACCACTATTCTAGCATGTCTTTTTTTTTTTTTATGAAAATATTATAGCGTGTGTTTGACGACTCAAAGTCTAAGGGGATAAGCTTTTGGTGGAGGACCGAGAAAAACAATCAGGTGGAGAAATTATTGCACGCTTTACAAACTATACAAACCAATATCATCTCATTCATTAATCGGATAGATCTCCTTATGAGTTTTGACGTGTGAATTATTGAACAAAATTTCGACATGTGACTTATAAGTCATACGATACCTTTTCATACGAAATGGAGTTATAGCCTTGACCAGCCAACGAAAATTCACACTATCGTCCACAATCGAGTCCACAAAAATTTATTTCAGCGCCGACCCAGCTAAGGTAAAAGAGATTTGCAGCCAATTCATTTCTCTTTTTGAGTATTCTAAAACATCGGAAAAATAACTTTAAAGTAATCGTCTGTCTTGGATGCGCAAATCAAAAAACTACTTGTCTTAATCCTTGAGTGGGTCTATCTTTATCTATATCTCTCTTATGGTCCCATGACTCGTGTCTAAAAACGTAAAATGTCCCCAGCTAATCAGGACGATGGAACCGAGAAGTAGAATCGCACCCGTAATGACGAAAACCAAGTTTTACAAACATAATTCTGATAAAAACATTTTTCTCATTTTTTAACATGTGGATCGTTTAGGAAAATGAGTCAACAGAGGACGTTTTCATGGTCAACAAAAAATCTATGCTTGAATTCAAAAAATAATAATTTTCCTTTTAAAAAATCAAAAATCATTTTTCACTATATAACTATATCAATATTTGGACTAGAAACCATGAGTTTAAGCATGCAAAGCCTAACGCTCATTCTCAGTCCTAACATCCAGAATCAAGTCTTCAGCACCTAGTTTGGGACCCCGATGTTGGTGCCTAGGTCTCCAGCACCAATGCATGAGTCCATCGAAACCAGGGCTAGGACATCAGCGCCCATGCTCAAATACTTCAACAGGACCTCATGCTTGTATTCGAGGTACCGCACTTGACCTCACGTACCCAAGCACTTTGTTCGTGATTTGGGCTTCTATGGATGCAAGATCTATGTCAATGCTCTTCCTCATGTCGAGTCCATCAAGGCTTGACTCAGGATTCTAGTACTTGTGCTTAGTCTTCAACTCGTGTGCAAATTACTAACACTCGAATAGTATGTATCTCTAAAATATTAGATCAAATTTTCCTTTCAAAAAGGTGAAACATATTTTTCAATTCTTCTTCAGATCTTAATTAAATATCAGAAATATTGTTATTTTCTAGGAAATGACATCGTGGACAAATTTTTTTCAAAAATGTATTAATTTTTATGAAATAAACTATGCCTAGAGCTTGAGACGAGAAATGAATTTTCTAGATGTAGATATAAAGAAAAGACTTGGATTTGACGTCTTGCTGAAGGGGGTGAACTTATTACACTCGTGGTCTTGATTTTTCACAATCACTCATCATCTTTTCATAATCTGTACATTTGAAAGGTTTCGATTCTTCGAGAGTCATCTTTTTATCTATATCACTATTCTAATGACAAATCAAATTATGGTATTACTTTTCAGTTTAATCAATACTGTTTTGTTTTACTAATTAATGAGTCGTCAACTGTTGGAAGGTGGTGATCGATTTTCGTTTTCCTGTTTTTCTTTTTGGTCAACCCTGGCGATCGATTTCGCACTGCACGTGGGATATTCCAACACGCGTCGTCTGCTGTCTCTCTACCTCCTTCGGATCGACCGTGGACCGGGCCGGGTTCACGGGCCGAAAAGAGGCCTTGGGCTCCCCCAAGAATGCTGACCCACGCGGTCGTTGACTTTGTTTTTCTTTTTTCTCTTTTTTATTCCGTCTAACAGCATATGATAAAGATTTCCGTAAAATAGAATACTAGTATTAGGCAGCTACGGGCAGTTGGTTCGCTGAGCTGGGTCTACAGGGACTCGCTCGTCCAGGCTCATTTGACTTTGATACAATTTTTCCCACCATGGTGTTTTTTATATGTCGCATAACCTTAAGACGTCTCCATGTGGCCAGGAGCTACTACGCACTAGGAAGGGGACACCGGCTAATATCCTAATCACGTAAGTTATCAACCGGGGACCGAGCTTTTTTATTGGGTTAAAAAAAATTTCTTCCTTTATTATAATTAAACACGAGAGAAACATAGAAAGTTCCAAGTAAAATAAATCCTAAAAGGGCTGCAAAACCAAATAAAACCCTCAAAAACCAAAACGTATGGCTTGCAATTCTAAGCAAGCTCCCTTCTCAAAAGGTCAAATCTATTATAGTATCAAAAAACAATTGACGGCTGATCACCAAAACCACCAGTGATGGGCGTATGCCAAGATATTTTCTTCTAGAAACTATGACTTGAACTATGTATCTAGATTTGAAGTTCTCATTGAGAACTTCTCAATACAATCGTCATATGGAAACAATAACAAAAATGCACCACAAATTGAATTCTTTTTAAAAACTCCAAGAACTAGATTTAGACCAAAGAGAAATGCTCTCAAATTTAGATCTACACTTATATCAAGAGAGGAACATTTTCACCGAATCTTGGAAAAGTCATAGAACCACGTATTGAACATCCTGCTGGCTTGAGTGGTGATGATGTTCTCCCAAAATTTGTAGCTATAAGTAAATTTATTCACTACGATGAGAAAAGGAAAGCAACAATAGTGAGTGAAAATCCTTGACATTAGATTGTGAGAGAAAGAGAAGTTTCCTTGAGGAAATGTTTTAACTCCAATGAACATTTGCTAGTTCTATGGATGTGTTAGGTTATTACTAACGTTAAAAGGAGGGGAAGTTTGATGTGGGAGTAAGAATGATATTTTTCGGGTGTACGACCATGACATGCTTATTAGGAGAAATATTTACAAAAGAAACATAAAAAGAAGCCTCCTTAAGCAAGAGTCCTTTTCAAATCCCACGTAGAGTGATTTGGAAGAGTATCATGTTGATGCGGCATTGATAGGCGTTAGAAATATATTTGGCGCGATGACCACAAGCAAATTAAGTTATGTTAAGAGGATGACAATAAGGAACTTCAAGAAATTGAAAGGTGAACTTAGTAATGTACCTAAATGAATTCGATCTATCAATCCAATGAGATTCTCATGAGATTCAATTGCACATGCTATTTTTGAATATCTAAATTTAATTTAATAGGAGGCAAAAAAAAAAAGGCCACACCCACTCGAGTGATTATTTATTTCTTCCAACTCCCAGGGCATGGATAGCGTCCCACCCGGTTCCGACCGAAACCCCGCACCAAATGGACCGCTCTGGAATTCTTAAATTTTTCGGTCAAATGCCGTTCTGGAAATTCGATAAGGACATTATAACTCCATAATTTCATATCCTCCTCCTCCTCCTCCTCCCCTGTTTAAAATGCTCGTTGATGGTGCGAGAACTGGTGCAGACACCGAGCGAGTTGATCCGTAACATCGATCGATCGAGAGAGAGAGTTGATCGGTGATAGCGAGCAGGAGAGAGATGGCGGCGGTGGCGAGAGCGAGAGCGTCTTCGAGAGCACTGACGAAATCCCTGCCCCTGCTCGGTCGCCTCCCGAAGCTCTCCACCGCTCCGACTCACTCGGGCCGAGCCCTAGGCATCGTCAGGGCCTTCTCCGCCCTCGTGTCGCCGCCGTCCAGGGCGGTGGTGTACGAGCAGCAAGGTCCCCCGGACGCCGTCACCAGGTCAGAAGAGGGCCCAGCTAGTCCACCGATTGAGCGTGCGTGATTCCGATTGCGTGTGCTCGTGCATTGTGCTGTCGGCGTTACTGAGGAGCTTCGTTCTTTTTTCTTTTTTTTCTTTTTGGTTTTTTTTGGTTTTCTGTTGCAGAGTGGTGGAGGTTCCGCCAGTTTTGGTGAAGGACAATGACGTGTGCGTCAGAATGCTCTCCGCGCCTATCAATCCTTCCGACATCAACAGCATCGAAGGTTAGCGTTTCTCCTGCGTTACTGCTGTTCCGCTCGAGGTTGACCTGTCTTGAGCTTCTGTTTGATGGTGGACTGAGCATATCGCGGAGGAGTTTGATGTTTCGGGGACTTCGAGGCTACTGACATATCCGTGATGGCTTCTGTGTCCTATAAATTTGATTTTAGGCTTCGCTTCATCCTTAGAAAGTAACCTGAATTCACGATAAAAACTAAAATGATTTGCGATAATGTCCTATTTATGCCTCATGTGCGATTGGCGCCTTCTTACTCATTATTCACCCATGGACTTGATCTACGAGTGGATTATATGTCAGGATGAGTTTCTCTTTGGTTGCTGAGATATTGGAAGAGAATAAAAGTAACTGCGAGATTCTGAGGCAGCTAATGCATCTTTTATGACTTCACTGTTTGACTTTGACAATTGTTGCTCCAGTTCCTGAGGAATATTGATATGTAGTTACAAAGTCAGATCATAAATTCATCCATGTACTATTTATTACTTCACTTGAGGTTTATTTGATAATTCATGCATAAACTTTGATCTTGGTGTGTATCCGGTGAGGCCACAACTGCCTGCAGTCGGAGGACGTGAAGGAGTTGGCTCAGTACACTTAGTTGGCTCTGCCGTGAAGGATCTTTCTCCTGGCGATTTGGTCATTCCATCTCCACTCTCTTTTGGTAAAACATTCTTTCAGTATTACCTAAGTTTTAAAATGATATCAGATTAACTGTGCATCAGCCATGCTCATCTAGTTGATCACTTCTGAACAATTTCTTACTCAGCCAAAGGATATAATCTTCTATATTTGATGCAGCATGTTTAACGTTTAATTTGATTAGATGCAGAACAAAACGAGTGAAATATCAACCAAAAGAAAGATTGAAACTGTTATACCCATCTTAGTGATTGTCATCTTAAATGAAAGATACTTTTGCATTCCATTAGTACTGACTTCTTTTGTTATGCAGAACATCTGTGCCTAGCACTTAGCTCCATTGTAAATTTGAGTGTGTTGAAAGGTGAAATAGTTTTTGTGCTCAGGGACATGGCAGACTTACATTGTGAAAGACCAGAGTGTATGGCAAAAAATTGATAAGAATTCTCCTATTGAATATGCTGCGACAATTTCAATTAATCCTCCGACCGCTTTGAGAATGCTTGAAGACTTCACCTCTTTGGAACCAGGTATACAGACAGTACAGGAGTCTCTTAGCTGTCTCCCAACTTTCATCGTAAGCAATTTATCCTAAGTTGTCCTAATCAGCTGTGATCATTAGGGGATTCGATTGTGCAAAATGGGGCTACGAGTATGGTGGGTCAATGCCTCATCCAAATTGCGAAATCCCGTGGCATCCATAGCATCAACATAATCAAGGACAGGTGCTCTCTTGAAAGCTTTCAGTAACCTTGATACCACATAACTTTTGTCAAACTACTGTTGTTTAAAACTTTTGTGTAGACTTTAGATAGCAAGGGTATGTGTGGGTTTGCTTTTATTTCTCTTTTCTGTGATTTGCCTTAACCATTGCTAGGAAGCCCTTTTTTTTCCTGGAACGCATTGAGCTCTTGTCTACTCAGCTTCTGAAGTAGCTTTTGATGGTTACGCAGTCTGAATTATATCTGAAATTCAACCTCTGTGATGACAAGTTGGAACTCTTTGGGGACTGAATTACTTGTGGCAACTCTGTCTTTTCCTGTTCTAATTATGAATGTTGCTGGTGGACTAAAAGTTATGAACAATTGCCAGATGCACAAATATGTTGATTATGTTCGGCTGTGGCGGTGATATATCAATTTACAAATTGAAAATGTGCCAAAATATTTAGCATTCTGGTATCTCTGGTTTGTTTTTTGGAAGCTGGTGTGATTGATTGAGATCTCTTGCATCAAATAACAGGGAGAAGTGGACCTTGAGCTTGTGTTACTGTAGCTGACCCTTTTAAGCTTGAAGTAACACTGAGCGTGATCACTGATTTGGGGAAATTATAGTGTTTGGCTAGGTGCTACAATGGGCAGGAATTTATGTGGCTGACTGAGCATTAGTACATGCATTGGCATGCAAGAATGGTTCTGTTATGAGGGCATTTTGAGGAACTGATTATGTTGAACTTATCAAAGAAAATAAGAAGGTACTTTAGGTTCGTGTAGGTACATCAACTAACATCCTTTAATCTCCCAATATAAAGATGAGGTTTTGTTATGAGGTAACATGTATTTGGAAAGACTAGAAGGACTTGTTTTTTGAATCTATCAAAGGCAAAGGCAGTTAACTGTAGTGTGAATTGAACGGAGATCTTTCTGCATTGCTTATCAGACGTGACTTGTTACTGTTGATGCTTCTTCTACTATTTTTGCAGTCATCATGTGTTCTGGACGTTGATTGCTGGTATGTTTAGATCATCATACTGCTGGGCATTGGTAATTCCATCTTTTTCGGTTGCTGGTGGAAAGTTCCTTTTAGTATATCTAAGACCTCTCTCTGCTTTGCAACTTCTTTTGGAGTGAAATTTTCCTCCTTTTCTTTTAATTCTGTGATGAGACACAAAAAGAGGTCAGAAAACACTTTGTGGTGCTTGACGCATTAATTTAGTAGGGCTCTCTTAGCCAGCTTATTAGTTCGTGCTATGACATCTGAGCACAAATTTGGTAGAATTCTTTATTTGTTTTCCAACTTAGCAGTTAGCACTGCATATCAGTAACTAAATTGAATTTTACTGTGCTTTCGTGGCCGTCCTTTTCCTGTGACAGAGCTGGCTCTGATGAAGCAAAAGGGGCGTTGAAGAAACTTGGTGTTGAAGCCAATTAGAAATAAAGAATGTCAAGAGTCTACTGGTATCATCCATCCATTAATCCATTCTACCATATTCTCATGCATGAAACACATCCATGTTTGGCCATCGGCACTCGAGTTCTTTGTTTACATCTTATTGACTTGATACTAGGGTCGTCTAAAAGAACCCGCCCTTGGATTAAACTGCGTTGGTGGCAATGCTGCTTCCTTGGTGATGAAATTTTTGAGGTGTGACAAGTGTTAAATTCGTGTTTAGTGCTTCCCTTATCTTTCTGTAGAGAGCTGATTTAGTTTTGTTCTCAGGCGGGGAGGAACCATGGTGACATATGGTGGGATGTCTAAGAAACCAATTACAATGTCAACTTCATCTTTTATCTTCAAGGTATATTAAGAAGCGGCGAACTAAATTTTCCATCAATGGTTAGGAGGTTATTTCAGTCAAGCCATACAATTTGATTTGTCTACGTTTCGGTCTCGGTCTTGGTCAATGCCCTATAGTTTTATTTTTTTTTTTGTCTAAATTTGGCCCAAAATCTCAATTTCAGTATTTGACGCAACCAAATTTGAGCGAAAAAAATTTTCCCTAGGTCGAGACTAAGGGGAGTACATAAATCAATGAGACAATGGTTCTTATGGTTTGCAGGATCTTTCTGAGGGGATTTTGGTTGCATAATTGGATGAGTTCAAATGATGTAACAGGGTGCAGAAGAATGATAGATCACTTGCTCAAGCTAGTGCAGGATGGGAAGTTAAAATACGAGTATGTCTTCGGTAACCACCACTCAAATTACTGTATTTAGGTCTCCATATCTTTATAGTGTCTCTAATAGTATTTATCTTCAAGATAGTGTGCTTGGACTATGAGATCCAAACATCGGCCCGCTTGGTATCGGAAGGGTCTAGAAAGGTTTCAGATTTGCCAATTACGATTCTCATATACACGTAATAAGGAACATTGGGATACTTCCCAAAAATCATGTAATCAACATGGCATGGATTGAGAAAAAGAGCAAGAAGAACCATAAATTCTTCATTTGATCTAACCTAATTCAAATGGGTTGCAGAGGGAAAACACAATGGAAAGATCGTGTCAGCTTCCAAAGAATTGACGGTTGTTCAGATACCACGGAAAGAAAAGGCATCTTTCATCTAGACAATGTCAAGGACCGCACTTCTTTCTCAAGATAAGGGAGTTGGACCAGGATGAGCGATTTTCAAATTGATTTTTAGCCTTGGAAAATTTAGAGAGAAAATAAATTCCCCAAAAAAGTGGCTTCCTATCATGCACGATTTTGAAATACTGACATTTTGCTAGGCCGAAGAGATGGGCCTAGCAAAATGGAAGATTATCCACGCTGACACCTCAAAACACTTAATGTAATGTTTGGTTAATGGTCATGGAATCATGAAAGGAATCCCAAACTGTAAAATCAAATAGAGGACAATAATTGGGAAAATGTTCAGGGATCTTATGTGGTTCTTCATCCTGTTTCTATCCCTAGTTTTCCGTTATTCGCTTGTATACGTTGATTGGAGACGCATTCCCTTTCTTACACGTACAACATATTTGTTATTTTAAGAGATGGGCTTCATTCGGTGAGCATAATTCAACATGGAATTCCACTTGACTCGAACCTACGAAAAGAATTTCTGAATCAATTTAGTAATTTAGACTTTTTTTGTTTCTCAAAAAATAAATAATTCGATAAATATTTTCCTAAAAATGATTGTTTATATCACTCGAAATAACTATTTAATAAGAAATATTTTTATTATTCATAATAATTTATGTCTAGATATTTTTCAAATATAAATATTTATTTTTATGAAATGTATTTTAAATCATTCTCTTAATCAAAGATACACTCCCTTTACATCTGTGTTGTAGTTCCATCTTCACTCTCAATTGTATTAATTAATCATCCGAGTCAAAAGTAAAGCAAAATATCTTCTTCTTCTTTTTTTTTTTTTTTTTTTTTTTGCTAAGTTAATAATGAATAGAGCTTTGAACCAACATTTACATAAGATCCGGCGGCACAAAACTTGCACTCAACAAGACAACAAGTTAGAGTGAGTGGAAGGGAGCCGGATGCAAAAGAACTCCACAAGAGCAGGTCAAAGCAAAGAACAACCTAAACAACAGGCAAAAGGAAAAGAAGAGATCGGAGAGGGCCGCACAGGGCCAAGAAGACTCCAAATCTCAACCTAGACCACCAACGACAAAAGAGAAGACTCCGAGGAGTAGCCGCAATGAGGGTATCAGCGTTCGGCACCCTAGACAGGCTAGGGCTCTAACGGATTTGAAGTGTCCCCAGTTGAGAAGATAATCGGATCAATGCCCCAGCTACGCTAGAAGAGCCGCTTCTTCACCGCTAGAATGGGCAAGGTAAAGCAAAATATCTTTGTGCTCTAAATAGGCAATAATACTCTAAACAGCTTTTCATCAACAACATTTAGTTTTTCTCATGGACCAATGGCATCTGTTTTTATGGTCGTCGTAGTCAAAAATTAGATTGGAAATTAGAACACCTTTTGAATAGAGGACATTATGTAAAGCCAAAAGAAGCAACATGGACGGACTACTTTTCTTAGCCGTCGCATCAACAAACAAACGGAGAAAATGATGGAGATGCAATCCTATTTTGATGATAGCTTAGCAGTGTACTATTGCCGGCCCACATAAGCATGTGATCATCGTCTTTTACCGAGACAATGAATGATTAGATAGCCTCGTTGATGACATGGAAGTGACAAGTGGTACCTCCGCTAGTGCACCTTTTGAATGGAGGAGATTATGTAAAGCCAAAAAGAAGCAACATGTACGGACGCTTTTTCTTAGCCATCGCATCAACAAACAAAAGGATAAAATTATGGAGATGCAATCCTATTTTGATGACAGCTTAGCAATGTACTAATTTCCGGCCAACGGAAGCATGTGATCATCGTCTTTTACCGAGACAATGAATGATTAGATAGTGCATCTACTTTCGGACAAGGATGGATTCCCATTATATTATTTCGTGCCTTGGCCTACAAGCAGGCACAAGGGAGAGCATTAAATTCCAAAAATAAGCCTATTGACATTTCTCTATCGGGTGCTTAAATCAGAAGAAAAATAGCGTCGTCTTATCATGTCATGCTGTCGTCGTTACACTTAAGTAGTCGAAAATAATTGAAATGTCACATTAGATGATTTCGATGAGATTTAGCTAAAATGTTTTATTGCATTTTCCCTTGTAAGTTTAAGACTTCATTATTTCAGTTAAAAAGTTTATACCTTGATAGGTTTGAAATTTCGTTATAATAATTTGAGGAGAGATTGTGCAATTATCTCGGAAATATGACAATTCGGTTTTTTGAATCTTGTGCTCGCACTCAACTCAATACAATATATATACTTGCATCAAACTCGATCCAACTCTAATATTAAAAACTAAATTATAGTGTAAAGCTTTGAACTCCTTCTCAAGTTCTCATAAAAAATTTCAAAAATAATGATTTTTTTTTTCATTGTCCTTAGTAAAATCCTTTAAATTATCGGTTCAAGTTACATTACTGAAGTATTACAAAATTTGACACCTCCGACATGGCAATCCATATTGTTAGCTCCAAATTACATAAAAGAAGGGGTGAAGTGTTTTTCTATACATATAAAAATATTTATCTTTCTAGAACCAGCACCTTATTTAAAAATGTTTTTTATATGCAATTAAACTGTTAATTTGCAATAAGAAACTTATAGAGTTTAGGGAAAAAGAAATTACAAAAGCTATTTATAGAGTTTCAATAAGGATATGCTTTCTCTTCTAGCTCTAGCAGCCCCATTAGATTGAAATTCACTACTTCAGCCAATAGTGCAATTGCCAAGAACTTTGTATCGCGCGGACTTGACTCCTCCTACGGCTATCACACTATAGACTAAATAATTATTAGATCTCTTTCAATAGTTGTTCTCACACCTTGTGCACACAACACGGTAGACATATTCTCCCCCAAAATTATTTAACCACACTTCTAAGTGTTTACAAATAATCATTCGCTTATTTCGTCTCTTACCTAAACAATTGCATTCTCTCTAAGCACAACCACTTCTTCCATGTGTATACAAATGATTTCGGCACCCTTGCTAACTTTTAGGATCAAAACTAAATAGGTTATAATGAAGCAGTAAAGAGATAGATCTCAAGAACACTAAATGTGTTTCGATTTTTCTTGTTGCAAGCATTCAATCACAAGCTACGTTTTACTCGTAGTTTGTCCTTATAGGCCTCCAAAAACAACCCTCCTGTTTCAACCATCTGATTCAAGTCGATCACGGAATGAGTTTCATTTCATCACACCGAAAAGAGACATTTGGAGGGGCTACTCAGAGACCATCAACAAATGAAAAAATCAAAATGATAAGGAGAGTGAGCAGAAGTTGGTAAGTTTATAAATTGACTTATTATAGTGTTTGCAATTTATTTATGATGCTTGTAAAATTTCCAAAGAGTTGGTTATTCTTTAATTCATTTCAAAGTTGGTAAATTTCTAACGGCATTGATAAGTTATTGATAGGTTATTTGGCAATCAAATTGACGGTCATGCTTTTCTTTTATCGACTGTACTAGATGTTAATGTTGGCCGGGTCTGCCCTGTGTGGGGCCCAGTTAACGTTAATAAATAAAAGAAAAGGTCAAAAAGTCAAAGATGCAATAAAGGAAAAGAAAGGTGGGCTGCTCGTTCGGAGAAGACAGGAAATGGGCTGCCAAATATCGTCGGAGTTGACTCAAATTTCAATATGTTGTTATAAGACCGAGACAGATGAGTCGAGACAGACAAGTACATTAGTTTCATTTGTCAATCCGTTTTGTTCATTGAACACTTTTTCTAAATTATCTCAAATTTCTCCAATTGCGATTATGATTTCTTACTTCATATATATAAATCCGCTTTTATAGTGATGAAATGTCATTATATTGTTGATATTGAATCTCTAATATATTACTAAAGAAGAACCTCTGTGCATCTTACTATTTTTTGTGATTAGTGAAAGTTTTTGAATTGTCCATAATTTTTTTCGCATTGAATTTTCCACGTAAACTTGTCGTATTTGCTTTTGTCTGTTTTTATCATTTTGGCATTATCTTTATTCATTATGAGATTATATTGCCGGAATATATTGCCTGTTATTATAGGGGTTGAGTCGATTTTGGTCCATTTAATCTTGGGAAGAAATTGATTCTACATTAGGTTAATTTTTGATGAATTGTTGCCGGTTCTCTCGAACTTTGTATCAATAATTTTGGAAATCCATCAAGTAAGGGAAATTTTCCGCATTTTCCTTTGACTACCCTGCACTCAGTCCCGAAAGCTAGCGTCAGCCACATCTTTGATTTTTTGTCTCATCGACCAATAGCATTTGATTTTATGGTCTTCGTCGTCGTGAAAAAGTATGATTTCTGCCCCAGTCGTGTCCTCATCGGCCCAAAGCATTTTTACTTGCTTTTCCCAGAACTGCCCCAGTCAATAACACTTCAATTCGTGTTATATTATGATCTGAGAAATGGATGTTTACTGCGGGGTTCGTCCAAATCGGTTTCGTCCGGGGGCACGATAAGAAGAGATGCTCCAATATTCCTTTTTTCAAACTTTCTTGCAAGATTGATTGCATTTTTATTTTTCAGGAGTCGTGCTTTGATTGGATATATTCATGTTTCGGAGGAGGCTTGTGAAATTTTGAAGACGACTCGCATCATACTTGTCAGCATGCAGGGATGGAACTATCATATATTTTTAGTGGGGTCAATGCCCTAAAGACTGTAAGATAAGGTATTTCATTTAACAAAAGAATTATAAAGATGCGATCGAGCTATTTATTGATTTGAAGTAGTTTTTCTACGCAAAGTTTGACTTGAAATCAACGCTTTGACATTGAATCATGAATGTGAACAAAATTCGGTTTCAAATCCCTGTGCTTGAGCTTGACTCAATATAGTATATAGGGCTCGAAATTGAACTCAATTCAACTCCATTATTAAAAGCTCGATTCTACTCATTTGACTTATTACGTAGGATGTTTCTTTCTATTTTTCCTAATCATATACTATACCTTCTGCATAGCCTGGTCATGCCATTCGATTGCTTTATCTTCCGATTCTATCAAGCCTCGTGTTTGATTGGTGGTGTGGTTGTCTAGTAGTGCAATGTCTAAGCCCGATAATTTTTTGATAATTGTTTATCTTTTGACTTTTCTATTTTTTGCGTCATAAAGAAGTTTATAGTACATGGAAAGACAAGATACTGATTTTGATTTCTTGCAAGTTAGCGCATGGTCCCGTAGAGGGCGACGGGGCTAAGCCTAATTACATCGATGAACAATAGAAGTTACTAAAAAGGCAATGTGGGGTTTCATTAGGCATCATCAGTTGGATTTTATTTCTTTAGATAAACTATAAGGATCCCATCCCACTGCTCCTTTTGCTCTTCCAATTTCCATCTTTTGGCAATGGAAAACCGTAGCCACAACAACACCGATATAAATTAAGGAATCGTTATGCTAGCTGGATCCTATGAGAAACAATTGATGTCGTCTCATCCATTGATTGTCAGACTTTCAGGATTATATGTCACAACCACACTTCCATTCACTCACGGAACACTTCTTGGATATGTCCTTCCTCAGCACTTCATTTCGAGTTGGGATTAATAGTTCCCCCCGTACAGATTGGAGTATGAAGCCCACCAAAAAATCGAATAAAATAGTCCGTTCTATTTTGCCGGTATCACTAGCTGACTTAGTTCCGATGACTCTCTTCAGAATATGAGGCAATAATAGAGCAAATCTATCAAACGGTTCTCCACCAAGAGCATGAACTCTTTTATTATGTATGTTGGATTGATTGGTCGATTTACGACATTTTGTATAGAAATTACGAAAAAATGCAAATAGTTATAATTCGTTATAATTCAAAAGTTTATTTATCGAGGATCATAAAATTGCTCATGTATTATAAGAAGAAATTCGAAAAACCCTCCAACACAAAAGTTATTCATCACATCAAATCTCCAACATTGTATAGTAGAGTAGACAATCTATCGCCGTGCATCATTCAAGTTTCACACACAAACATAAATAGAAGCTTCTAAATTCATAAGCATACAATAAGATAAGAAAGACTATTGTAATTTCTATTTCATTTATTGTCTAGATTAGACAGGCCGCTCCGTCCAATGCCCACAGTCAGGGCATTTGTACTTGAAAAAAGCTGGTACTCTTCCATGCTTGCACTCCTCACAAATAAATGGGCCATCCGTGTCGGCTAATTGCCCCACCGCAACTGTTGCCACCCCCACTCGCCGCCACCGCCGCCCTTGCCACCACTGCCGCCTCCGCCGCCCTCACGGCCACCGCCCTCCCTCGGCCACCGACACTCCCTCGGTGGACACTCCCTTGGTGGCCACTGACACTCCCTCGGCGGCCACTTACACGGCCCCGGCAGCCACTTACACGGCCCCCTTCCCCCCGCAGCCCCTGCGGCCCCGCGGCCCCGGCGCCCCCGCTCCCCCTACGCCCCTTCTCCCCCCGCGGCCCTGGCAGCCCTTACGGCCCCAGCTCCCCCTTCTTCCCAGGCGGCCCTAGCTTCCGCACGCACCAGATGCAGCAGAAAAGGAAACCACAAAGCATGACGGCAACAATGACTAAACCAACAATAACCCACGTTGGGGTGTTAATGTCATCGGAATTTGGATCGATCCATGCCGATGGAGGAGGAAAGTAGTGGAAACACGGATAAGTGTGTGGACAGTTACTGTTCTCCATCAAGAAAACTCCGTGGAGGTAGTTCAATGCAAGTGGTGAGTCTACAAACATATTATGAAGCATCAATCCAAGAGCCAATTTACTCTTTTATCATGATGAATTGATCATATGATCCGAGCGCAAGATCGAAATGATTCAAGACGGAATTCAGCGAGATATAATATGAGTGGAAGTAGGTACTTGCACATAAACCTTCACAAGAAGGACCGAGCAGACCATTCAATGATGTTGCTCCAATGCTTAGGCGACCTGCAAAGAAGTGAGAATTTTCATCTGGTGGCCTCCTCGTCCTGATAACTCTCTATTGCTGCCCCAAACCCACCCCCTCTCTCCCTCTTCTTATGGGGTGAGTTAGGTAAAGTGTTTCAATCAATGCATCACTCGTCTTGATAACTCTCTATTGCTGCCCCAAACACCCCCCCTTTCTCCCTCTTCTTATGGGGTGGGTTGGGTAGAGTGTTTTAATCAATGCATCACTCATAACTCTCTATTGCTGCCCCAAGACCCACCCCCCGGTGGGTTAAGCTTGGAAATTTCATTCATGTGCCAAAGACCCAAAAAATTATCAAAATAATTATAAATCTATTGTAATTGTGTCAATTTAATTTTAAACATTTTTTTTACCAATTGAATATTAAACCTTTTATATTTATGTCCATCAGTTCGTCCGATCAAAATTGACCGGCCAGCATTAACATGAACACGAGGCGTCTTACATGGCACCATCGACGCTGACATGAATAATTTTTAGTAATATTGTAACATTTTTTTTCGATTTTTATTCCTATTTTTCTTTTTATATTTTCTTTTCTTTTTTCCTTTTTTTCTTTCTTTCGTTTTTATTTTTTTCTTCACTCCCTTTTTTCTCCGGCTAGTCACCAACGACCACTGGAAATGAAGCTTCAGGAAGAATGGAGCGAGCTTCAACTACTGTCCAGACTCGATCGTGTCTTCATGCGTGATGTTCAAGAGCTAGGAATTAGGGCCATTGAAATGATACACGTGTTTGACTATTCACGGTCTAAGGTGGTAAGATTTTGGTGAAGGGCCAAGAAAAACAATCAGGTCCAAAATGAGAAATTATTATATGCTCTACAAAATGTGTGACCCGATATCATCTCAATCATTAATCAAGTAGATCTCGCTATGAGCCCCCGAGATCCAATTGTTGAACTGGGTTTCGACATAAGATTTATAGAACATATAGTAACATTTCATGCAAAACAGGGTTACAGACGTGACTTGAAAAATAAAATTCACTCTACTATCCAAAATCAAGTCCACAGAAACTTATTTTAGAGCCGAACTGTTAAGGATATAAGCGACCCACTGTCAATTCGTTTCTATTTCGAGTATTCTAAAAATGTAGAGAAAAAATGTTCTAAGATCCTCTGAACTTAAACTATCTTAGATGGACACACCAAAAAACCACTAATCTCAGTCCTTGCGTTGGTCTATTCTTGTCCACATCTCTCTTATGGTCACGGGACTCCTGTCCGAACGATATTAAAAGACAGCCATGTGGCCAGCTAATTAGAACGGTGGAATTAAAGAAGAAACGTGGGAAAAACGATGTAAAGGCAAAGTCCATCGTCTCGTCACCGTCGGCCACGATCGTGTGTTTTTAGAATCTTGTCCCTCCGACTTTGGGAGAATTACCAAAAAAGTCCTAAACCTATTGCAATTGTGCCAATTTAGTCCTAAACTTTTTTTTTTGGCCAATTTAGTCCTAAACCTTTTATAATTATGCTAATTCAATCCATCCGGCCAAAATTGGCCGACCGGCGCTGACGTGGACGCCGGCCGGCCGACGAACGATTTTTTAATAATTTTTTTTTTTTAAATTTTTTTCGAATTTTTAATTTTTAAATTTTTTTAAATTTTTTTCCTATCTTCTTCTTCCTCCGGCTGGCCCCGCCGGCCGGCCAGGCGAGGGCCGGCGAGGCTCACCCCCGCCGGCCACCGGCGAAGCGAGCCTCGCCCGGCGACGGTGAGGTCGCCGTCACCCGGCCAAGGCGAGGCTCGGCCTTGCCCGCCATGGCGAGGTCGAGCCTCGCTAGATCTAGCGACGGTGGCCTCGCCGTCGTTGGGCGAGGCTTGCCTTCGCCGGTGGCCGCGGGGGTGAGCCACGCCTAGCACTAACAGCCTTGCCGACCACTGGCGAGGTCGACCCTCGCCTAAGGTGAGGCTGCCGTTGCCGGATCCGGCGAGGCTCGGCCTCGCCCATGGCTTGGCGAGGCCGAGCCTCGCCTTGGTTGGGCGACAGCGGCTTCGCCGTCGGCTGGGCGAGGCTCGCCCCCGCCGGCCACCGGCGAAGGCGAGCCTCGCCCGACGAAGGCAAGCCTCGCCCGGCGACGGCGAGGCCGCCGTCGCCGATCTAGCGAGGCCGCCGTCGCCGCGATCTAGCGAGGCTCGACCTCACCATGGCTAGGGCGAGGCTCGCCTTCGCCAGTGGCCGGCGGGGGCAAGCCCGCCGGCCCTCGCCTCTAGCCGGCCGGAGGAAGAAGAAGATAGGGGAAAAAAAAAATTAAAAATTCTAAAATTCTAAAATTCTAAAAAATAAAAAAAAAAAAATTATTAAAAAATAGTTCGCCGGCCAGCCCGGTGTCCACGTCAACGCCGGTCCGCCACTTTTGGCTGGATGGACTGAATTGATACAATTGTAAAAGGTTTAGGACTAAATTTGCCAAAAAAAAAAGTTTAGGACTGAATTGGCACAATTGCAATAGGTTTAGGACTTTTTTGGTAATTCTCCCCTCCGACTTTATTCGCCATCACATCGTTTTCTCCCCCCAACTGCGGGAATCTCGAGTCTGTCGCTACCCTTACGTCACAATGATGGTTCCAATGCCATAACAAAAGACGCTGGATAGACCCGACAAATGCATAAATTGAATCTAGTCGAAAATGGTCAAATTCAAATTAACATATTTGATTCATTTTGACTTATTTTCATATAATATGAATCACGTTACTCATACTTGACCTAATTCATATCTAATTTGACTCATATTTCTAAAACACTTTCATATTTAAATTAATTTAAGAAAACCCAAAATGAAATGAGAGTAAATTGTGAACTTATTTAATACCCATATTATTTTGAATTTAAGTCATTCATATAATAAAAAAATAATCTTATAACCCATTTTAACAAGTCTACCATCAAATAAACATGATATCCCGACATTTATGAAAAATTGTCCCAATTATGTCACATCGCACATACATGTGAGAAGGAAGATTGGGACGTCTCCCAAAAATCAAGTATGTAACCGACATCGCATCGGTTGAGAAAAGAGCAAGAAGAAGCATAAATTATTCCTTTAATTCTACTTGATTCAAATGGGATGCTGACTGCCTTTGGGGAACGGCATATGTGAAACGCAATAAGTGAAATACACAGAAGACTAGCGACTAATAGTCACTAATTAAGAAATGGAAAAACACAGAATGCAAAAATTGTGCCGGATTCCAAAGAATTGATAATGTTCAGAAACCACAAAAAGAAAAAGGCATCTTTTGTGTCGAGAACCGCACTCCTTTCTCAAGATAAAGTCGATAGCGTCCTCTACAGTGTCCGCCACCTGCATAGGTAAGCATAGAAGAGTTCAACAGGGGTAAGCGATTTTTGGATACACTTTCAATTGTGCATATTTTGGAAATACTGACATTTTGCTAGGCTAAAGAAGGAAAAGATTCAATCATGTTTCATCCAACCGATTTAGAATTGACCAATCACCTAGAGCATAGCAAATCAAGGTATGTAAGTATGGGAGGGTTTTTTACGCTGACAGCTCAAAACCACTTGAGGCCATGTCGGGTTCATGGTTATGGAATCATGAAAAGGAATCTCAACCTAAGCAATCAAATTCCTAGATGTGGGGTTCATTCTCTATTGTTTGGTTTCAATTTACATATGAAGGGAGAAATGTCTGATGTGAGATGCAATTTGTGGTAAAAACATGTCAAAATGGAATGTGTAAAATATTTCTTCCATCCACATATCTAAAGTGGCTCATGAAAAACTAGGGATAGAAACATAATGAAGAACCACAAACGATGCCCCGACAATTTTCCGATTATTGTCATCTAAAATGATCATACAATTCACACAATCATTTCACAAACACATTACATACAGTTCCTCAAAATCTCTTGAGTAAAGCATTTCACACATAATCTGCAACAATGAAGATAAAGCCATTCTCGCGTAACTTCAAACTACTTCACAGCTGTTACCTCAAGCCATTGTGATATTCTTATCCTTATTGTGTTTTGAGTCAAAGACCCAATCACGAGAACAAATGGAGTGACAGCAACTCAGCCAAGTGGGTTAATGGAACTTTATATCCCCACCCAAGCCAACATGATGCTCGTAGTTGGCGTCTCCATTAACACACCAGACGAGTTTCACAATAGAAAGAGAGAGAGAGAGAGAGAGAGAGAGAGAGAGAGAGAGAGAGAGAGAGAGAGAGAGAGAGAGAGAGAGAGAGAGAGAGAGAGAGAGAGAGAGTGTGTGTGTGTGTGTGTGTGTTCTGGCTTTCTAGGATTTGAAGATTTATGAAGCACAAGAGTACTGAGCGTGTTGGGTTCGTGAATGTTTTTTCCTCCTAGGAATCCCAGTACCACCTCTACCCAAGCAATCCAGTTCTGCATTAAGAGTATCCGTTAACTAGGCACTTTGATTCTATGATCATAAATCCATCCATAGATGAGTTGCAATGGCATTCCATTTCTTGTTTATTACTCCAAGGTGAACCAAACAAGGCCTAAGTGATTACACGATGTACTATACTTCTAATGTTTACATGGTGGAATCAATGATGTGCAATCTCAACCATGACTTTCCAAAGGATCATGTATTTGAAATCTCTAAACCAAAGAAGTGAACATGCACAGGATTCACTTACTTAAGAACTTACCATCAGCTCACCCCAACGTACATGCAAGGAGAGATGAGAGAGACAGATAGAGAAATGTCTAGATTTTGTTAAGAGTACGAATACCAACCAAGTTCGCAGGAAGTTCTGAATGATTATCTTTTCCCTTGAATACCCCAGTCCTTGTTAATATAGAAATCCAAGGATCTCCTGCCTGAAGGAGTTGTTATCAGTACTGGTGATTATGTCCGAAAATAAAATTACTGATATGATAAAATACAATTCTCAGTATGAAATATACCGGTCGTGCGCCTCTAATGTTGATTTTTGGGTTATCTCCTATCATGTATAGTGTTATGAAACAACGAATTCTTAGTATGTATTACTCTCCACATCTAGGTTGCTTAACAAAGATGGCATAAGATTCCTTAACAAGGTCTCAACATTTCCATAGACAAATGGATTTGGCCTCCCATACGATGTATATGCCAACAGAATGGGATGTATTTTGCATAACAAGGACAAGTAAACAATGCATAACACAAGATTGAAGATTAATGCATGTCACTATGCTGCATTGAGGTAAACTATGCCCACACAGGGATCTTATAGGCCATTCTTTATTTTTTTTTCTGGAGAATATTAGATCAAACTCCATGCAGAACTAAACATCGAGAAGCTGAAACCTCACTATCTTGAGTATTCAAGGTCATTATTTGCATAAAACAGGTGCGGTTGCTTTCCAGCCTCCCTTCCAGGAATCCATCCAGTCCTCAATATGTCACAGAGCACCTATACCCAAACTTGAGTATCACGGAATTTTTTTAATGTACACAGACAGAGATAAATGATAACACTCCCTTTTATAACTTTTTCCAAACTAGATGTCAGCACCCACTAGACTTTTAAAAAGATGATGACTAAAGTTGCAAAGTAGTTACTGAACAACCAAATAGAGCTTAGTGACTTTTGATAGTCAGTTCAAAGATTTAAAAATTGCGTGACGAAAAGCCCAGTATGGACTCAATAGCCGAATTAGATAATCTAAGAAAGGACAAGATCCTTTAGAGTGGTCACAACCTGAGTATCTCTACTCTAGTCAAAAGAATCACTGACTAAAAATGCTGCCTGAACTCTCTGTGTTTGCACATCAATTTTTCTCTTTCCTATCATATTATAAGTGCTATTCTGGTCAATGTCTGGCTTAGTTGTCCATCTCTTGTATGGTGCCAGTGGATCAATGGCATCAAAGTAGCTATGTACTCATCAATTGACAGAACGTTTCTACATAGAAAAGACACAGGCAGAAAGAGGGTCAACTGGAGGAAAGAGAGAGAGAGAGAGAGAGAATCAAGTTGTTGGAGTTCTCGTTCTAGGTGAAACATTGTTGAACACAGACGACTTAGAAGATTTATGGAGAGGAGTTCTCTGCGATTACTCAACTCCTGAGAACTTGAGTGAGTTTTATTAACTTTGCTTGCTCCTATTTATTACCTAGACATCTTCAATATCAATTTTATTAGATACATAACTTTATCCTTATAACTTTTGAAAGCTTTCAGTAACCTTGACACGATATAACTTTTGTCAAACTATTGTTGTTTAAAACTTTTGTGTAGATTTTAGATAGCAAGGGCATGTGTGGGCTTGCTTTTATTTCTCTTTTCAGTGATATGCCTTAACCATTTCTAGCAAGCCTTTTTTTTGTTGGAAGCGCATTGAGCTCCTTGTCTACTTAGCTTCTAAAGTAGATTTGGATGGTTGTGCAGCCCGAATTATATATGAAATTCAAGCTCTGTGATGACAAGTTGGATCTCTTTGGGTACTGAATTACTTGTGGCAACTCTGCCTTTTCCTATTCTAATTATGAGGGTTGTTGATGGACTAGAAGTTATGAACAATTGCCAGATGCACAAATTTATTGATTATGTTTGGTTGTGGTAGTGTTATATCAATTTACAAATCGAAAATGCGCCACAATATTTAGCATTTTGGTATCTCAGGTTTGTTTTTTGGAAGCTGGTGTGATTGATTGATCTCTTGCATCGAATAACAGGGAGAAGTGGATCTAGCTTGTGTTACTGTAGCTGACCATTTAAGCTTGAAGTAACACTAGAGTGTGATCACTGATTTGAGGAAATTTTAACTCTGAGTAGGTGCTACAATGGGCAGGAATTTATGTGGCTAACTGAGCATTAGTACATGCATTGGCATGCTAGAATGGTTTTGTTATGAGGGCATTTTGAGAAACTGATGATGTTGAATTTACCAAAGAAAATAAGACAGTACTTTAGGTTGGTTTAGGTAAATCAACTAACACCCTTCAATCTCCCGATATAAAGATGAGGTTTTTTTATGAGCTTAAAATGTGCAGAAAGACTAGGAGTTTTTTTTTTAATCTACTGAAGATAGAGGCAGTTAATTGTAGTGCGAAGTGAAAAGATATGTTTCTACATTGCTTATAAGAAGGAACTTGTTACTTTTGATTCTGCTTCTACTTTTTTTTGCAGTCATCATGTGTTCTAGATGTTGATTGCTTGTATATTTAGATCAACATATTGCAGGGGATTGGTAATTCCATCTTTTTTGGTTCCTGGTGGAACTTCTTTTTAGTAGATCTAAGACCTCTCTCTGTTTTGCAACTTCCTTGGAATGAAATTTCCTCCGTTTTTCTCAATTCTATGATGAGACACAAACGAGGTCAGAAAACACTTTGTGGTGCTTGACACATTAATTTAGCAGGGCTCTCATTAGCCAGCTCTTTAGTTCATGCTATGACATCTGAGGACGAATTTGGTAGAATTCTTGATTTCTTTTCCAACTTAGCAGCTAGCACTGCATATCAGTAACTAAATTTGGTTTTTACTGTGCTTTGATGATCGTCTTTTTCCTGTGACAGAGCTGGCTCTGATGAAGCAAAAGAGTCGTTGAAGAAACTTGGTGCTGAAGAAGTGTTCACTGAGAGCCAATTAGATGTAAAGAATGTCAAGAGTATTGGTACCATCCATCCATTAACCCATTCTACCATATTCTTATGCATGGACACATACATTTTTGGCCATTGGCACTTGAGTTCTTTATTTACATCTTATTGACTTTATACTAGGGTGATCTAAAAGAACCAGCCCTTGGATTGAACTGCGTTGGTGGCAATGCTGCTTCCTTGGTGATGAAATTTTTGAGGTGCAACAGGTGTTAAATTTGTGTCAAGTGCTTCCCTTATCTTTTTGAAGAGAGCTGATTTAGTTTTGTTCTCAGGCAGGGAGGAACCATGGTGACATATGGTGGGATGTCTAAGAAACCAATTACAGTGTCAACTTCATTTGGGGATTAATGAATAAACCAATGCAATGGTGGTTCTTATGGGTAGACCCAACAAATGATTCCAATGCCATAACAAAAGATGCTGGATAGACCCGACAAATGCATAAATTGAATGTAGTCGAAAATGGTCAAATCAACATATTTTATCCATTTTAACTTATTTTCATACAATACAAATCACGTTACTCATACTCGACCTAATTAATATCTGACTTGACGAAACTTTGGGTAGAGTAAATAGTGAACTTATTTAATACCCATATTATTTTGAATTTAAGTCATTCATATAATCAAAAAATAGTCTTATAACTCATTTTAATAAGTCTACCAACAGATAAACATGATAACTTGATATTTATGAAAAATTGTCCCCAGAGAGAGAGAGAGAGAGAGAGAGAGAGAGAGAGAGAGAGAGAGAGAGAGAGAGAGAGAGAGAGAGAGAGAGAGAGTGTGTGTGTGTGTGTGTGTGTGTGTGTGTGTGTGTGTGTGTGTGTTCTGGCTTTCTAGGATTTGAAGATTTATGAAGCTCAGGAGTACTGAGCGTGTTGGGTTCGTGAATGTTTTCTCCTCCTAGAAATCCCAGTACCACCTCTACCTGAGCAATCCAGTTCTACATTAGGAGTATCCGTCAACTAGGCACTTTGATTCTATGATCATAAATCCATCCAAAGATGAGCTGCAATGGCATTCCATTTCCTTTTATTACTCCAAGGTGAACCAAACAAGGCCTAAGTGATTACACGATGTGCTATACTCCCGAATGCTTTCATGGTGGAATCAATGATCTGCAGTCTCAATCATGACTTTCCATAGGATCACGTATCTAAAATCTCTAAACCAAAGAAGTGAACATGCTGGAATGCACATGATTCGCTTACTTAGGAACCTACCATCAACTCACCCCAACGTACATGCAAGGAGAGATGGGAGAGACAGATAGAGAAATGTCTGGATTTTGTTAAGAGTAAGAATACCAACCACGTCCATGGAAGTTTTGAATGATTATCTTTTCCCTTGAATACCCCGGTCCTTGTTAATATAGAAAACCAAGGATCTCCTGCCTGAAGGAGTTGTTATCAGTACTGGTGATTGTGTTCAGAAATAAAATTACTGATATGATAAAATACAATTCTCAGTATGAAATATACCCGTGGTGCGCCTTCTAATGTCGATTTTGGATTATCTCCTATCATGTATAGTGTTCTGAAACAACGAATTCCAGAGTATGTATTATTCTCCACATCTAGGTTGCTTAACAAAGATGGCATAAGATTCCTTAACACGGTCTCAGCATTTCTATAGACAAATGGATTTGGCCTCCCATACGATGTATACGCCAGCGGAATGAGATGTATTCTGCAGAACGGGGACAAGTAAACACTGCATAACACAAGATTGAAGATTAATGCATGTCGCTTTGCTGCATTGAGGTAAACTAGGCCCACACAGGGATCTTATAGGCCTTTCTTTAATTTTTTGTGGAGAATATTAGATCAAACTCCATGCAGAACTAAACATTGAGAAGTTGAAACCTCACTATCTTACCTGTTATAGATTGCTTCTAACGCAATCCTGAAAGTTCCCATACCCAGACGTTTAGCAAGAAAAGTAGCTTGCCTTTCCACTTTGTCAGCTAGTCATCAGCCAGTCTTTAGTTCCACCAAGGCTTCAAAAACTCAAGATTGCAACTGGCGTCACAAATGGCATAGCTTACCTGGTATTCAAGGTCATTATTTGCAAAAAATAGGTGCGGTTGCTTTCCAACCTCCCTTCCAGGAAGCCCCCCAGTTCTTAATATGTTGGAGAGCACCTAAATTGAAACTTGAGTATCACAGAATTTTTTAAATATACACAGACAGACAGATAAATCACAACACTCCATTTTATCCCTTTTTCCAAACTAGATGTCAGCACCCACTAGACTTTTAAAAAGATAATGACTAAAGTTGCAGAGAAGTTACTGAACAACCAAACAAAGCGTTGTGTCTTTTGATAATCAATTCAAAGATTTAGAACTAGCGTGACGAAAAGCCCAGTATGGACTCGACAGCCGAATTAGATAATCTAAGAAAGGGCAAGATCCTTTAGAGTGGTCACAACCTAGATATCTCTACTCTAGTCAACAGAATCACTGACTACAAATGCTGCCTGAACTCTTTGTGTTTGCACAACAATTTTATTCTTTCCTATCATATTAGAAGTACTATTCTGGTCAATGTCTGGCTTAGTTGTCCATCTCTTGTACAGTGCTGGTGGATCAATGGCATCAAAGTAGCTAGTGTACTCATCAATTGACAGAACGTTTCTGCATAGAAAAGACACGAGCAGAAAGAGGGTCAACTAAAGGAAAGAGAGAGAGAGAGAGAGAGAGAGAGAGAGAGAGAGAGAGAGAATCAAGTTGTTGGAGTTCTCATTCTGGATGAAACAGTGTTAAACACACACAACTAAGAAGATTTATAGAGAGGAGTTCTCTGCGATTACTCGAGTCTCTGAGAACTTGAGTGATTTTTATTCACTTTGCTTGCTCCTATGTATTACCTAGACATCTTCAATAGCAATTTTATTAGATACAAAACTTTATCCTTATAACTTTTAAAAGCTTTCAGTAAACTTGACACCATAAACTTTCGAAAGCTTTCAGTAACCTTGACACCATATAACTTTTGTCGAACTATTGTTGTTTAAAACTTTTATGTAGACTTTAGATAGCAAGGGTACATGTGGGCTTGCTTTTATTTCTCTTTTCAGCGATCTGCCTTAACCATTGCTAGCAAGCCTTTTTCTTTTTCAGGAACGCATTGAGCTCCTTGTCTACTAAGCTTCTAAAGTAGTTTTGGATGGTTGTGCAGCCCGAATTATACTTATGGCAACTTTGTCTTTTCCTGTTCTAATTATGAGGGTTGCTAATGGACTAGAGGTTATGAACAATTACCAGATGCACAAATTTATTGATTATGTTTGGTTGTGGCAGTGTTATATCAATCTACAAATTGAAAATGCCCCACAATATGTAGCATTTTGGTATCTCAGGTTTGTTTTTGGGAAGGTGGTGTGATTGATTGATCTCTTGCATTGAATAACAGGGAGAAGTGGATCTAGCTTGTAATACTCTAGCTGACCATTTAAGCTTGAAGTAACACTGAGTGAGATCACTTATTCGAGGAAATTTTAACTCTGGCTAGGTGCTACAATGGGCAGGAATTTATGTGGCTAACTGAGCATTAGTACATGCATTGGCATGCCAGAATGGTTTTGTTATGAGGACATTTTGAGCAACTGATGATGTTGAATTTATCAAAGAAAATAAGACAATACTTTAGGTTGGTTTAGGTAAATCAACCAACACCCTTCAATCTCCCAATATAAAGATGAGGTTTTGTGATGAGGTAAAAGTAGAAAGACTAGAAGGAGTTGTTTTTTGAATCTATTGAAGACAGAGGCAGTTAATTGTAGTGTGAAGTGAAAAGATATGTTTCTACATTGCTTATCAGAAGTGACTTGTTACTGTTGATTCTGCTTCTACTATTTTTGCAGTCATCATGTGTTCTAGATGTTGATTGCTTGTATATTTAGATCATCATACTGTAGCGGCATTGGTAATTCCATCTTTTTTGATTGTTGGCGGAACTTCCTTTTAGTAGATCTAAGACCTCTCTCTGTTTGGCAACTTCCTTGAGTGAAATTTTCCTCCGTTTTTCTTAATTCCATGATGAGACACAAAAGTGGTTAGAAAACCTGGGCTCTCATCAGCCAGCTCTTTAGTTCCTGCTATGACATCTGAGCATGAATTTGGTAGAATTCTTGATTTATTTTCCAACTTAGCAATTAGCACTGCATATCAGTAACAAAATTTGGTTTTTACTGTGTTTTGATGACTGTCTTTTTCTTGTGACAAAGTTGGCTCTGATGAAGCAAAAGAGGCGTTGAAGAAACTTGGTGCTGAAGAAGTGTTCACTGAGAGCCAATTAGAAGTAAAGAATGTCAAGAGTCTTGGAACCGTCCATCCATTAACCCATTCTACCATATTCTTATGCATGGACACATCCATTTTTGGCCATTGGCACTTGAGTTCTTTATTTGCATCTTATTGACTTTAAACTAGGGTGATCTAAAAGAACCTGCCCTTGGATTAAACTACTTTGGTGGCAATGCTACTTCCTCGGTGATGAAATTTCTGAGGTGCAACGAGTGTTAAATTTGTGTCGAGTGCTTCCCTTATCTTTCTAAAGAGAGCTGATTTAGTTTTGTTCTTTGGCGGGGAGGAACTATGGTGACATATGGGGGATGTCTAAGAAACCAATTACAGTGTCAACTTCATCTTTTATCGTCTTTTGTAACAACTACTCAAATTGCTGTATTTAGGTCTCCATATCTTTATAGTAATTTTCAATAGTATTCATCCTCAAGATAGTGTGTTTGGATTGTGGTGCATATGAATTTCTCCAAAACTGCAGGACCGAGCTTGTTCCTTTTAGTGATTTCCACGTTGCACTGGATAAATCCTAAGCAAGTCCCAAAGTTCTAAGGCTATTGAATATATAAGGGTGGTAAGAAGATGGAAAAATTATGCGTCATATCCTTCAGACAATCAGCCTGTTCTGAAGTTCTAAGGCGCTGGATCAACCGAGCATGAAAACTATGGACGTGCGGACCCCTCAAGTGCCACAACTTGGCACAAAGGGACACTTAAGTGCCATAACTTACGAAAGGTACACTTAAGTGCCAAAATCGGAGTAAAAGGGATCACTTGAGTGCCAATCCGGCCAAAAGGCTGACGTGGCTTTTTTCCGGCGAAGCAAGCCCAAAACGACGCCGTTTTGCTCGGCCGATGTGGCCAAATAATGCAAAAACGGCGTCGTTTTGGGCGGATGTGGTAAAAAAATAAAAACTAAAATTAATTAAATTAAATTAAAAATTAAATTTAGTTAAAATATTTAAAAATAATAATTTTAAAATTAAATTTAGTTAAAAAATATTAAAAAATAATTATTTTAAAATTTAAAAATTTTAAAAATTTTAAAAATTTTAAAAATTTTAAAAAATTAAAAAATTAAAAAAAAAAAGGGGGTGGGGGAGGCGGGTGAGGGATCGCCCTCGCCCGCCGCGCCCCCCGCCACCGCCGGAAGGGCCGGCGACGGCTGGTGAGGGTCGGCCGGGTCACGGCCCCGGCCGGGGGCGGCGACCTCGGCGACCGCGGCAAGGGGTCGCACCCTTGCCCGGATCCGACGAGGGTCGGCGGCCCTCGCCCCCGCGAGCCCTCGCCATTGGCCAGATCCGGGCGAGGGTCGCGAGCCCTCACCGCCGGTCGGCCGGGGTCGCCGGCCCGGCCGAGGCCCGCAACCCCGCCGACCCTCCCCCGCCATCGCCGCCCTTCCGGCGGCGGCGGGGCGGCGGCGGCGAGGGCCGATCCTCGGCCACCTCCCCACACCCCCCTCTTTTTTTTTTTTTAATTTTTCTAATTTTAAAATAATTATTTTTAAATATTTTAACTAAATTTAATTTAATTAATTTTTCATTAAATTTTTTTACCACGTCATCAAGCAAAACGGCGTCGTTTTGGGCTCGCCTCGTCGGAAAAATGCCACGTCGGCGTTTTGGCCGGACTTTGGCCGGAGTGGCACTTAAGTGATCCGTTTTTCTTCGAATGTGGCACTTAAGTGTACCTTTCGTAAGTTATGGCACTTAAGTGTCCCTTTGTGCCAAGTTGTGGCACTTGAAGCGTTCTTATCCCGAAAACTATGTATCTTTTCCCTTCTTATTATTTTCTCTTTTCATAAGTGATGCATCTTTTCCGTTGAGGTAATTTCGTTGCTGCTTATTTTCACCAATTTCCATTCTGAATTTGTTTTGCATCATGCCATCCAATCTCAAACTAATCTCATGCAACATGAGGTCCATCTACTACGGCTAAATTTGGAGATCCAAACATCACCCTGTTTGGTAAGGGTCCATAAAAGTTTCAGATTTGCCAATTACAATTCTCATATACACGTAACCTCCTAACCTTGGGATACTTTCCCAAAAATCATGTAATCGACATCGCATGCATTGAGAAAAGAGTAAGAAGAACCATAAATTATTCATTTGATCTAACCTAATTCAAATGGGATGTGGACTACCTTCGAGGAACGTCATACATACACGATGAGCAAAATCAATAGAAGACTAGCTAATGGTAGTTACTTTTTATGATAAGGAAAACACATAATGGAAGATCGTACTGGCTTCCAAAGAAGTGACAATTGTTCAGATACCATAGAAAGAAAAGGCTTCTTTTGTCTAAGTGATGTCAAGAACCGCACTCTTTTCTCAAGATAAAGTCGACAGCATCCTCAACAATATCCATGACCTGCATAGGTAAACAAAAAAGAGTTTGATCAGGATGAGTGATTTTCGAATTCATTTTTAACCTTGGAAAATTTAGGGAGAAGACAAATTCCCCACAAAAAATGAGCACGGTTTTGAAATATTGACATTTCGCTAGGCTGAATAGGGAAAGGGTTCGCTCAGTCATGTTTCATCCAACCAAGTTAGAATTCACGATCACCCGAGCATAGCAAATCAAGGTATGTAAGTATGGGACACCTCAAACACTTAAGGCCATGTTTCATGGCCATGCAATTATGAAAAGGAATCCCGTTCTAAGCAATCAAATTCCTAGGAGTGAGTTTTTTTTTTTTTCTCTTTTTTTCTTTGTTGTTCGGTCTCAAATTACCAGTGAAGAGAGAAATGTCCAATGTGAGTTGCCAAATGAGGTTAAAACATGTCAGAAATGGAATGTGTCTCCAATCAAAATGTACAAAGCGGAGGATAGAAACAGAGCGAAGAACCGCTTAAGATCCCTCAACAATTTCCCGATCACCGTCCTCCAAATGATTTTACAGTTCACACAAGCATTTTTACGAACCGATTATATAAACTCATCAAAATCTTGCAAGTCAAGCATTTTTCGCACAAAATCCACAGCGATGAAGATGAAGCCATTTTTATGAACTTCAAACTACTGCACAGAAGTTACCTTAAGCCATTATTCTTATTTCTTATCCTCTTTGTGTTTTGAGCACGTGGGAAGGATTTGAAGATGATGAATGGAGGGAGGGAGAGAGAGAGAAAGTTCTG
Source organism: Eucalyptus sp. ANBG9806169 (assembly GCA_014182395.1). Taxonomy (NCBI): domain Eukaryota; kingdom Viridiplantae; phylum Streptophyta; class Magnoliopsida; order Myrtales; family Myrtaceae; genus Eucalyptus; species Eucalyptus sp. ANBG9806169. Next base: position 33,203,225 of record CM024574.1, read on the forward strand.
GTTTTGTAGGATTTAAAGAGGATGAAGCTCAGACTACTGAGTGGGTAGAGTTCGCAAATGTTTTTCTTTTCTAGGAATTTTAGTACCACCTCTACCCGAGCAATCCAATTCTGCATTTTAAAGAGAATCCATAACCTAGGTAATTTGATTCCGCAATCATAAAACCATCCGAAGATGAGTTGCAATGGGATCTCATTTCCTTTTCTTACTCCAAAGTGAACCAAACAAGGCCTAAGTGATTGCACAATGTACTACACTTCTTAATGTTTTCCAGGTGGAATCTAAGATCTGCATTCTCAACCATGACTTTCCACTAGGAACACAGATATAAAATCTCTAAACCAAAGAAGTGAACATGCTGGAATGAACACGACTTGCATACGTAGGAACCTACCATCAACTCACCCCAACATACATACGAGGAAGAGTGAGAGAGACAGAGATGTGTAAATTTTGTTAAGAGTACAAATACTCACCAAGTCAGTGGGGAACTCTAAATGATTATCTTTTCCCTTGAATACCCTAGTCCTTGTTAATATAGAAACCCAAGGATCTCTAGCCTGAAGGAGTTGTTGGCAGCATTGGTGATTACATTTCGAAATAAATTCACTGATATAATAAACTATAATTTTTGGTATGAAATATACCTGCCGTGCACCTCTAATGTCGGTTTTGGATTATCTCTTATCATGTATAGGGTTTTGAAACAACGAATTCCAGAGTTTGTAGTATTCTCCACATCTAGGTTGCTTAACAAAGATGGCATAAGATTCCTTAACATTGTCTCAGCATTTCCATAGACAAATGGATTTGGCTTCCCGTATGATGTATACACCAGCGGAATGGGATGTATTTTGCAGAACAGGGACAAGTAAACAATGCGCAACATAAGATTGAAGATTAATGCATGTCGCTATGCTGCATTAAGGCAAATTAGGCCTACACAAGGATCTTATAGGCCAATCTTTATTTTTTTGTGGAGAATATTATATCAAACTCCATGCAGAACTAACCATTGAGAAGCAAAAACCTCACTATTACCTGTTATCGATTGCTTCTAATGCAATCTTGAAAGCTCCCATACCCAGATGTTCAGCAGGAAAAGTAGCCTGCCTTTACACTTTGTCAACTAGTCATCAGCCAGTCTTTAGTTCCACCAAGGCTTCAAAAACTCTTAAGTGTTTACAAATAATCATTCGCACACTTTATCTCTTACCCAAACAATTGCATTCTCTCTTGGTACAATCACTTCTTCCGTGTGTATACAAATAATTTTGGCACCCTTGCTAGCTTTTAGGACCAATACTTAGTGAAGAGATAGATCTCAAGAACACTCGATGTGCTTCAATTTTTCTTGTTGCAGGCACTCGATGACAAGCTACATTTAACTTGTGGTTTGTCCTTATAGGCCTCCATAAACAACTCTGTGTTTCAACCGTTTCCCCACCGTCACATAGCATTTGATTGTTTTACAGTATAACCACTACCTATTTTTTTTCGTGACGTGTTGTTGCGGCCACCTTCTACGACTCTCAACCATTTCATATTCACATATCAAAGAAATGACCTGCTCAGAAACTTCATTTAGAAAAATCCTAACTATTAAACCGCATCACTGACCTACCTCCTCTTTTTCTTTAAGGTAGCAATTTTACGTTCATATGAAATATCCTAATTAACTACTCCTGGTCAAACATTCCTATTTGGCTCCCTTGTTTCAACCATCCGATTTGAGTTGAAACGCAGAATGAATGAGTTTCATTTTCATCACATGAAAAAGGAACTTTGAGAAAGAGTATTTAGAGATCATTAGCAAAAGAAACAAATCGAAATGATAAGGAGAGGGAGCAGAAATTGGAGCTTACAAATTTAGTACAATGCTGCGAGACCTACTATAGCGTTGGCAATTTATTTGCCATACTTGTAAAACTTCAGAGAATGTGGTTATTTACTAATTCATTTCAAAGTCGGTAAATTTCCAATGGTGTCATTAAGTTTGATAAGTCATCTGACAATCAAATTGACGGTCATGCTTTCTTTTAGGGACTGTACTGGATATTTTGGTTGGCCGGGTCCGCCTCTGTGGGGACCAGCTAACATTAATAAATAAAAGAGAAAAAAGGTGAAAAAGTCAAAAAAGCAAAAAAGAATAAAAGAAAGATGGGCGGCTCGTGCGCAAAGTAGAGGACAGAGGACAGAGGACAGAGAGAGGGCACGCGGAGAAGATAGAAATCATGTAGTTAACATTTGATGAGGAAAGTACAGCCCAAGTGCCAAAACTTGGCACGGAGGAACACTTAAGTGCCCAAAGTTAGGAAAGTAACACTTAAGTGCCAGTTTCGGAGTAAAGTGGAACACTTAAGTGCCACTTTGGCCAAAATCCGGCCAAATGGCTAACGTGACAATTTTCCGGCGAGTTGGGTGCAAAACGGCGTCGTTTTGCACGCTGACATAGCTAAACAATACGAAACGACGTCGTTTTAGTGCCAACGTGTTAAAAAATTAATATAAAAATTAATTAAATTAAATTAAAAATGAAATTTATTTAAAACATTAAAAAATAAAAAAACTAATTTAAAAAAATTAAAAAATATATTAAAAAATAAAAATTAAGAAAAAAATTAAACTTATTTAAAACATTTAAAAATTAAATAAAAATATTTAAAAAATTTTAAAAAATAAAAATTAAAAAAATTTTAAAAAAATTAAAAAAAAAACTAAACTTATTTAAAACATTTAAAAATTAAATAAAAATATTAAAAAAAACTAAAAAAAATTAAAAATATATATTAAATAAACTAAAAAATTAAAACATTTAAGAACTAAACTTATTTAAAACATTTAAAAATAAAATAAAAATATTTAAAAAAATTATAAAAGGGGGGGGCTTCCGGCGACAGTGGCGAGCTCGGCCCTCGCCGCCGCTTTTTTTTAATTTTTTTAATTTTTAATTTTATTTTTAAATGTTTTAAATAAGTTTAGTTTTTAAATGTTATAAATTTTTAGTTTTTTTAAAGAAATTTTTTAAATTTTTAGTTTTTTTTTTTTTTTTTTTAATTTTATTTTTAAATGTTTTAAATAAGTTTATTTTTTAAATGTTATAAATTTTTAGTTTTTTTAATATATATATTTTTAATTTTTAGTTTTTTTTTTTAATTTTTTTAATTTTATTTTTAAATTTTTAAATTTTTAAAATGTTATAAATTTTTAAATATATATTTTTTTTAATTTTTAGTTTTTTTAATTTTTTTTTAAATTTTTTTTTTTTTAATTTTTTTATTTTTTTTAAATGTTTTAAATAAGTTTAGTTTTTAAATTTTATAAATTTTTATTTTTATAATATTTTTAAAAATTAGTTTTTTAAATTTTTAGTTTTTTAATATTTTATTTTATTTTTAAATGTTTTAAATAAATTTAGTTTTAAATTAAATTATATTAATTTTTATATTAATTTTTTTAACATATCAGCGTGCAAAATGAACGCCATTTTGCACCAACCTCGCCGGAAAATTGCCACGTCAGCCATTTGGCCTGATTTTGGCCGGATTTGCACTTAAGTGATCCATTTTGCTCCGATTTTGGCACTTAAGTGTCCCTCCGTGCTAAGTTTTGACACTCCAGGTGTCCGCAACTCACATTTGATTAACTGAAAAGGGAGATTTGGTGTTTCAGTTTACTTATTGTTATCGGACCAATGAAGATGTCATTGACAGATAAAGATGCATTCAGCTTGATCTCTTTTATTTTGGCACACCTGCAAGTTTTATCACCCAATTGTGTTTTCTCGTTTTTCTTTTCTTATTTTCTACTCCTTTTTCCACTTTTTATTTCCTTTCCTTCCATGAGAAAGTTCCAAAATTTTGGATAAGCTAGGGGACAAGGTCAGTTGGTATCAAAATAAGTGGAAGAACCTCAGTAATCCAGAAGAAATGTCATCGTTCAGTTTGTTATTATTTAAAAAAGTTCTTTTCAATGTTTCATGCGTCGTAGACAATTTACTCATCATATGTAAAGGATGCAGTCTTAGAGCATAGGTCACGTGGTCCACCAAGTTAACTTGGGTGGGCGGAGTAGAGTTATTTTCTTCTACTCATTTAACTTGTTACATAGGATTATTCTCTCTCTCTATTTTTGATAACTCACACAATACTTTTACTCAATCATCTATGATATACATGAAAACTTACTAGTTGAATCGATAAGTACCAATATATAAGGTTTTGAGGTTGTGATCTATAAAATTTGACCTGATGAGACGTCTGTAGGCATGTACAATTTTGAATAGAAGAGAAACAGCAGGTCAATAAACAACAAAAAGGAAAAGAGGAGAGGGAAGGCTTTGTCTACTTGATTTCACTAGAGAATTTTAATTGGATAATTTGTAGTTAATAGGACGAGGCTTTGTGAACCCGAAATGTGTTTTCATGAGTAATTCATTGAAAAACCATACCTTCTGCAAAGCATGGCCATCCAACCTAGTGTTTGATGGGTGGGGTGGTTATTTAGTTTAGCATTGTCTAGGCGTAGTACTTTTTCGATACTATGACATTGTTTCTCATTTTCTTTTCCTTTTTTCTTTTATTGTGTCACAAGGAAGATTATACTTTAAATGGATGTCAGACCCATGAAATATCCTATTAACCTCATGTACCTAGTGAGGTTTGAGCTAAAACTCGGTTTGTTGGTACCAACATGAATTGTTTGCAGTGGTTAGTGAGGAAAGCCGAACTTATGTTGTGCATATTACCCCCAAACATTTTTCTATTCCTTAAGATTTTCTATTCTAAAAAAAGCAATGGAAATCTAATTGGTGGATGATGTATTTCTACATCCTCCCTATTTTTGGGCAGTTTGAAAGTCACTTAAAATAGGAATTAAAGTAGTCGATCACTCAAGAATTTATTTTTCAATCGTGAAGATTTTATTTCAGGTAGAGTGTAAAGTCAATTTCTGCCACTATTTTGACTTTTGATTCGTAGGTTGACTCTTGGCTTTAACTCCCACAATAATTTAGCCGATTGTATGCTTGAAAAGTTCTTAATTTAGCTGGATTGGGAACAAATTAGTTTTCATCAAAATTGTGAAATACCTGATGAAACATATTGTTTCATTATCCTTCTTGTATAACTACGCTAAATAGAAAGGGGAAAAAGGAAGAGAGAAGGCTTATCTATTGATTTATAACTAGGCTTGGTCAATTTCTGGTAATAACATGTTTATCTATCTTGGAAGCTTTTATCTAAGGCAGATTAGGCACCAAGCACGTAGAATATCTTATTTATCTCATGTAGCAGGTATGGTATGAGTTAATGACCAGGGGAATGTTGCTTCGATGTGAAAATGTTTGCATTTGGTGATGTGAGAAATTCCCATGAGATTTATATTTTTATATGATACCGGTTCCTTTTATATATAGATCATTTATCGTATTTCGATCTCAACAAACGCAGTTGGACCCATATATTTGACTTTCATAAGTATCTTTCGAGAAATTTAGAAGAGCCTCTATCTGTGTTCTTGCATATAGTATACATTGACAGAGATTAAACACAAAGACATTAGTTGATATGTATTACTGGTTGGTTTGATTGCATAATTTTATCATCTTATTGCTTTTTTTCAAACTTTCTTGCAAGATTGATTGCAGTTTTATTTTTCAGGAGTCGTGCTTTGATTGGATATGTTCATGTTTCGGAGGAGGCTTGTGAAATTGTGAAGACGACTCGCATCATACTTGTCAGCATGCAGGGATGGAACTATCATATATTTTTAGTGGGGTCAATGCCCTAAAGACTATAAGATAAGGTATTTCATTTAACAAAAAAATGATAAAGATGCGATTGAGCTATTTATTGACTTGAAATCAACGCTTTGACATTGAATCGTGAATGTGAACAAAATTCGGTTTCAAATCCCTGTGCTCAAGCTCAACTCAATATAGTATATAGGGCTCGAAATTGAACTCGATTCAACTCCATTGTTAAAAGCTCGGTTCTACTCATTTAACTTGTTACATAGGATGTTTCTTTCTATTTTTCCTAATCATATATTGTACCTTCTGCATAGCCTGGTCATGCCATTCGATTGCTTTATCTTCCGACTCTATCAAGCCTCATGTTTGATTGGTGGTGTGGTTGTCTAGTAGTGCAATGTATAAGCCTGATATTTTTTTTATAATTGTTTATCTTTTTACTTTTCTGTTTTTTGTGTCATAAAGAAGTTTATAGTACATGGAAAGACAAGATACTGGTTTTGATTTCTTGCAAGTTAGCGCATGGTCCCTTAGAGGGCGACGTGTCTAAGCCTAATTACATTGATGAACAATGGAAGTTACTAAAAAGGCAATGTGGGGTTTCATTAGGCATCACCAGTTGGATATTATTTCTTTAGATAAACTATAAGGATCCCATCCCACTGCTCCTTTTGCTCTTCCGATTTCCATCTTTTGGCAATGGAAAACCGTAGCCACAACAACACCGATATAAATTAAGGAATCGTTATGCTAGCTGGATCCTATGAGAAACAATTGATGTCGTCTCATCCATTGATCGTCAAACTGTCGGGATTATATGTCACAACCGCACTTCCATTCACTCACGGAACACTTCTTGCATATGTCCTTCCTCAGCACTTCATTTCAAGTTGGGATTAATAGTTCCCCCCGTACAGATTGGAGTACGAAGCCCACCCAAAAAATCGAATAAAATAGTCCGTTCTATTTTGCCGGTATCACCAGCTGACTTAGTTCCGATGACTCTCTTCGGAATATGAGGTAATAATAGAGCAAATCTATCAAACGGTTCTCCACCAAGAGCAGGAACTCTTTTATTATGTATATAATTCAAAATTTTATTTATCGATGACCATAAAACTGCTCATGTATTATAAGAAGAAATTCGAAAAACCCTCCAACACAAAAGTTATTCATCACATCGAATCTCCAACATTGTATAGTAGAGTAGACAATCTATCACCGTGCATCATTCAAGTTTCACTTACAAACATAAATAGAAGCTTCTAAATTCATAAGCATACAATAAGATAAGAAAGACTATTGTAATTTCTGTCTCATTTATTGTCTAGATTAGACAGGCCGCTCCATTTAGTGTCCACAGTCAGGGCATTTCTACTTGAAAAAAGCTGGTACTCTTCCATGCTTGCACTTCTCACAAATAAATGGGCCATCCATGCCAGCTAATTGCCCCACCGTAGCCGTTGCCACCCCAACTCTACCGCCGCCGCCTCTGCCGCCACCGCCGCCGCCTCCACCACCCTTGCCACCTCCGCCGCCCTCATGGCCACTGACACTCCCCCGGTGGCCATCGACACTCCCCCCGCGGCCACCGACACTCCCCCGGCGGCCCCTGCGGCCCCTGCGGCCCCCGCGCCCCGGTAGCCCCGACAGCCCCCGCGGCCCCGTGGCCCCGGTGGCCCCCGCAGCCCCCGCTCCCCCTTCTCCCCCTGCGGCCCCGGCCGCCGCGCGCGCCAAATGCAGTAGAAAAGGAAACCACAAAGCATGACGGCAACGATGACTAAACCAACAATAACCCACGTTGGAGTGTTATTGTCACCAGGTGGTGGAGGAGGAAAGTACGGGAAACTCGGATAAGTTTGTGGATAGTTATTGTTCTCCATCAAGAAAATTCTGTGGAGGTAGTTCAATGCAAGCGGTGAGTCTACAAACATATTATGAAGCATCAATCCAAGAGCCAATTTACCTTTTTATCATGATGAATTGATCAAATGATCCGAGCGCGAGATCGAAATGATTCAATACGGAATTCAACGATATATAATGTGAGTGGAAGTAGGTGCTTGCACATATACCCTCACAAGAAGAACCGAGCAAATTGGTGAATGATGTTGCACCAATGCTTACGCAACCTGCAAAGAAGTGAGAATTTTTGCCTGGTGGAGGTAGCGCTATATATGCCCCGCAACGCTCCCTCCCTCCCTCATGGGGTGGGTTTTTTTTTTTTTTTTTTTGGCTGAAAGATAATAATTTTCATTACTAACCAACTAAAGGGGCACCATTAGTTGAAGAGTCTAAACATAGAATTAAATATAGAGAACGAAGAGAATTAGAAGTCCAATTGCTGGAAAGTGACCTGGCTCGGTGGGTTAGGTAAGCGTTTTAACAAATGCATCACCATTCTTTTTTGAGGATGTAGTGTAATGATTGAAGCATCTTGTCAAAAGTTGGGAAATTTTATTCACATGCCAAAATAGGAAAAATTATTTTTAAAAAATCATAAATCTATAAAATTGTACCAATTCAATTATAAATATTTTTAAATCAATTGAGTACTAAATCTTTTATATTTATATCAATTCAATTCGTCCGATCAAAATTGGCCGCTTAGCACTAAAATGAACACCGGGCATTTTACAGGTCACTGTCAATACTGACGTGGATAATTTTTAATAATATTTGAATATTTTTTCAATTTTTATTCCTATTTTTCTTTTTATATTTTCTTTTCTTTCTTTTTTTCCTTTTCACTTTCTTTCTTTTTTTATTTTTTTTCCTTTCACTCGCTTCTTCCTCCAGCTAGTCGCCAGCGACCACCGGAAATGAAGGTCTAGGAAGAACGGGGCGAGCTTCAACTACTATCTAGGCTCGATCACGTCTTCATGTGTGATGTTCAGGAGCCGGTAATTAGGCCCATTGAAATGATACACGTGTTTGACTAATATGGTCTAAGGGAATAAGATTTTGGTGAAAGGCCAAGAAAAACAATCAGGTCTGAAATAAGAAATTATTATATGCCCTACAAAATGTGTGATCGAATATCATCTCAATCATTAATTAGGTAGATCTGAGCCCACGAGATCAATTGTTGAACTAAGTTTCCACATGAGATTTATAGACCATGCAGTAAAATTTCATGCAAAATGGGGTTATAGATGTGACCTGAAAAATAAAATTCACTATACTATCCAAAATCAAGTCCACAAAAACTTATTTTAGAGCCGACCTGCCAAGGATATAAGAGAGCCACTGTCAATTCGTTTCTATTTCGAGTATTCTAAAAACGTAGGAAAATGTTCTAAGATCCTCCTGAACTTAAACTGTCTTAGATGGACACATCAAAAGGCCACTAATCTCAGTCCTCGTGTTGGCCTTTTCTTGTCTACATCTCTCTCATGGTCACGGGACTCCTGTCCGAACAATACTAAAAAACAGCCACGTCGCCAGCAAATTAGAACGATGGAATTAAACGCATGAGGCAAATAATGCGACGAGAAAGAAACCGGCGAGGGGACATGACCGGAGGAAAGAAGCACCCATTTTCTCTCTGCTCAACCTCACTTCTCTTTTAGCAGAACAGAGGAAATAGATGGGTGTAAAAGTGGAGAAAACTTGTGGATGTAGTCTGAGCTGCTTGTGGATATAGCATGACCAATCTCTTAAGAGTATATATAAACAAGTGTTCCTAGCTAACTTGGTAGTAAAAATGCATAGTTTATTGCATAAAGAAGCTGGAACAGCTCCATATCATCGGTTGTTCAAACAAGTTTAGAGTGACGTCAAAGTCCACTTTTGACCTCCTTACCCTTCTAGCCAAACTTGTCATGCTGGGCAAAGTGACGTTACTCTGATCTCAAGCTCAATCACATTGTGACAATAATAAAAAAATATTGAAGACAAGGCATAGCGTTACTCCTGATAATTACGCAAAGCGCGAGAATGATTTAAGATCACGAGACATTTCAAATAAGAGCAATCTTTTTTATTATTACATTCTAATTATCAACGATATTATATTAGAAATTTTTAAGATTTTCTATAGAATATTATCCTATGATAGGGACAACTATGATATTATTGTTGATTATTTATATCAATTAAGATTTTTTTATAGAATATCATTCTTTGATTGTACATATCTTAATTGATAAATATCACCTTCGATAGTCTCTACAAAGCCTATAAATAGCTGATGTAATCTTCATTATGATATATCAAAATATACACTATTCCCTTTTTCCACATTCTTATATTTAACTTTTTGCACCTGGTGCACTCCGGTTTTTACAAGATTGAAGACTCCGATACCAAGTTGAGAAATAAGAAAGATATGTAGAAGAAGGTAATTATCACGTGTGTTACTTTGTTATTTTCGTGGTATCAACTCTTATTTGGGATTATGATAGAATTTGGATCCCATTGGTCATGAAAAACCATGAATCTTCTGATGGAACAGGGAAATTTTTGCCTTTAACATCCATCACTGCTGCCTCGACTCCATTGACCCAAAGGCAAGTCCACTTTTCTATAAAATTCGCTATCTAATATGAGAATCTTTCTTTGTGGGACATTCTTATTTTTCTAGATGTAAATTAATTTGTGTAGACTTTAATTTATAAAGACGGGGAATCTATGGTCTCTAATCTCTCTGTAGTGGGATAGGGATCTAAATTATTCGAATAGATAGGGATCTTAAATTATCCGAACCACTTTTGCCTCGTCTTACTTTGCGGAACGGTGCTTTAAATTTCTTTTTCCGAGCAACAAGCAAAAGTGGCACCACCCTCTTCCCGTGTTCTCCAAAATAACCCTGGTGACGTCACGTCGCCTCAGCACCGCTTCGTAATGCGCCAAGGTCATTGATGTCCATCTACCTCGCGCAAAGGTGTTAGCGAATATTCTCAATTTTGCTCCTTGTTCTCGACCAAGAGAGCAGCTCCAGGCCCACTTGACAGCGCATGAAACAGAAAGCAGTGGAGACGATGATTGCTTCGTAGGTAGAGAAAAGTTTCGCATGCAGTCCAAAGGAGTAGGAGGAATCTTTTGCATATAATGGGTCACACGCGAGCGACGCGAGCTTGATTATCAAGAATCTCACGAATTAAAAAAAAGGAAAAATACTAATAGAAATCTCGAATCATGCTCCTCATGATGCTAATGCCTCAATTTTTTTCCATTTGTGTGGTAAAAAATCCTAAAATTTTATTTGAGTAGCACATGTACCATTTATCACAATTCCGTCCAATATCACCGTTAAAAATTTGCATTGATCTGATGTAACATCATCAATATTTTTCAAGAAAAAGTGGCACTAATGTGGCACCATGTGAGCACCGCATCAAAATAAAGATTAAAAAGAAAATGGAGAACTAAAAAAACCAACCAAAACAAAAATAGAAAATTCGAACTGGAGGAGAGAGAGAGAGATTGCTGACGGTCAGGGTTGTTGAAGGGGCTCCACCACCATTCCAACTTCGCTGGCGAGAGCTGCCGGCCTCTTCGGGCCATCGGTGAGGGTCAGCCAGCGCTTGCATGGATACCTTGACACTCGTTGTCTATGGTTGAAGCGGATGAAAAAGTTGGCACAGGACAGGGGAGAGCAATATGTGCTGATGTCGAACAGAAAAACCGGTTTCTTACAACTCGAACATGCTTTCAATTTGTGAAGAACGTAGTATTTCTCTTAAGAAAGAGTAGATACAACTCCACTGCAATGGCATGTAGCATCATAAGATTCGATACAGCGCCCTCAGACGCCACACCCCACAACTCCCGCCTCCACTGCCCTTGCCGTCCTACCGGCCCCCTCACCGTTCTGTTGCCCGCCCAACCCCTCTTTGGTCAAAGGCAACCCCGATGATACTCGTCTCTCCCTCTTGGTTCTTTGTTTTCTATATCTCTACAACTTGTTTCTTTGTTCTCTATTCTCCACGGCCGTTGAGCTCAAGGACCATGAACTCTGCTGTAGTATCGTGCTCAAGCAGCATCTCAGGCAAGCTCTGACATGCCACTCGAATTCGATGACATCACGGCTTCAAGGTCAATCTTGGATTTAGATATTAGACGAAAACGTGATTTATTATTGAAATATTCTAACATTGCGTGTCAAGCTACGCTCGTGGCAAGGAGCTCAAACTCAAATCTAGGGGATGAGCTTTGCCGCACATTGAGCCCGACCTCAGATTTGCGATCAAGCTCCGCCCCGCTGTCGAGCTCAAAGAGTGCAAAGAGGCCCGGACGAAGGGAAGATGAAGACGCGGGGTGCGGGGACTAGCTGTGGAGGCTGTTATCTGATTTGGGCACGTCCAAAACTGGGCAAGGTGTCTACAATTGGGTAACGATAATCATGTGAGAGTTGGCCAACCCTCGTTGAGGGCCCATGGGGTCCGACAGCCCTTGCCAGCAAAGCCGAAACGGGCGGCGACGTCCTTTAAACAACCCCGACCATCTGTAATCTCTCTTTGTCCTCTGGTTCGAATTTTCATTTTTTCTTCGGGTAGCTTTCTTTGTTTTTCTTTCTCTTTTCAATCTTCTTCTGATGTGGCGCTCACATTGCGCCACACCGGCGCTATTAGTCCTCAACAAAAACTTAATAATAGGACGTCAAATTTTTAAAAGGCAACCTTAGGACAAAATTGTGATGAAGGATATAAGCATTATATGGGTAGAGGTTTGATGTTTTTAGAGACAGGATAAAAAAAAAAAAAAAAAAAAAAAAGCTTGGACTACTATGAAAATAACAGCTTTGTAGTGAATTATAAATTCTTTAGGGAGTAGATTCTATGACAATTATAATTATTTGTTATTTGATTTTTGTGGTCCAAAACATACTATTGCATTGAGTTCTTTTACTTGGGAATAGGGAATGGGAAAAAGACTTGTGGCATGATAAATTGTTATGTTATTATCATGTTTCCAATTCTCTCGTTTCTCAATCATCCCTTCTTAGGTAAATCCTCACTTAAAAAGAAAAATCGTTGACAAGTTGATGGGGGGATAGAAGACAGCCATTATAATAAGAGGCCACCTAATGAAAATTCATACTTCTTTGCTGGTTGTGTGAGAATTATACTAATAACATCACTCACTAGTTTGCTCAATTCTTCTTGATAAGGTACGCACAAGCACCTCCTTCGACCCTTCGATTTATACTATATCCTATTAAATTCCATTTTCAATCATCTCGCTCTCACACTCTGGTCATATAATCTTCTCGATCTATGTGATCAAATAATTGTTTCTTTTCTAATAAAGTACCGCCCTCTTTTTTAAGAACTACTTCTTTTCTAGTGGGAATTGATGTTTCAAAATATGTTTGTAAACTCATCACTTGCATAAAACTACAAAGAGTTTTCTTGACAAAGAAAAATAAAGGTGCACATGACAATTATTTTTATTTTTGTTTCAAAACTATTTTTCTATTTCAAACTTGTTTCCGAACAAAAAAATCCGTTTGGTGGCGCGATTTCATCTTTCTATTTCTAGAACAAATTTTTAGTTCGTAAATAGGTTTGGAATAGAAATGAAAAGTAAAAACAATATTTTCCATTTATGGAATAGAAATAAGAAATAAAAACTCTTCTTATCGCTCATCCTCTTTAATAGTTGATTAGCCACTCACTGTCTGCCGCTCGCCATCGCCACCGCCATCTGCGGTCACCACTCGAGATAGAGAAATATTGTGTCATTATCAAACGAAATTCTATTTCGAGAATAAAAATTTTGCGTCGTTATCAAACACGTATTTTTGCTCAAAAACTCATCCAAAAATAGAAATAGAAAAATTTATTATTATTCTAGAATTCAATTTCTGCTCAAAATTATTATCATCTGCGTCCTAATTATCTACAAAATTGCCCAGGCTACTATTACTTCCTCCCTTCATTTTTCCTGAATTTGGCATCGTCCAACAACAACATTATTTCGTGGTGGGGTACTCCAGGATGAGTCATCATCGGCATAGTAGTCCTTTTCTACAATTGTCGTGGTCCTAAGGGCACAAACAGCACTTTGTCGATAAAACCACGAATCTCCTTTGGTACGGACAAGGGCCTGTTTGGTAACCAACCAAACAACAGTCTGATTCTATTTTTTTAAGGAGTAGTTTTGGAATAGAATCACGTGTTTGGTAAAAATTTTATTAAAACAAATTTCTATTTTTTGTTACCGAAAGTAGATTTAGACATAATCAAGAATAAAAAAAAAAAAAAAAAAAAGTAACATGAGATATATAGACCATATAGTAACATTTCATGCAAAATGGGGTTATAGACGGGACCTGAAAAATAAAATTCTTGAACTTATTTTAGAGCCGACCTGCTAAGGATATAAGAGACCCCACTGTCAATTCATTTCTATTTGGAGTATTTTAAAAACGTAGGAAAATGTTCTAAGATCCTCCTGAACTTAAGCTGTCTTTGTGTTCATCTACTCTTGTCTACATCTCTCTTATGGTCACGGGACTCCTGTCCGAACGACACTGAAAAACAGCCATGTCGCCAGCTAATTAGAACGATGGAATTAAACGATGAAACGTGGGAAAAATGACGTAATGGCAATGTCCGTCCTCTCGTCACTGTTGGCCACGATCGTGTGTGTTTAGAATCTTATCCTTCTGACTTGATTCGCCATCACATCGTTTTTTCCCCCCAACTTTTGGACTCTCGGGCCTGTCGCTACCCTTCCATCGCAATATAGATTCCAATGCCACAAGAAAAGACAGCTAGATAGATCCGACAAATGCATAAATTAAAAAATGATCCAATTCAAATTGGCATATGTTATTACCAACCAAAAAAAAAAAATTAGAGAGAAATGTCTCAATCTAAGCAATCAAATTCCTAGATGTGGGGTTCATTCTCTATTGTTTGGTTTCAATTTACAAATGTAGGGAGAAATGTCTCAACCTAAGCAATCAAATTCCTAGATGTGGGGTTCATTCTCTATTGTTTGGTTTCAATTTACAAATGTAGGGAGAAATGTCTGATGTGAGATGCAAAGTGAGGTAAAAACATGTCAGAAATGGAATGTGTAAAATATTTCTCCATTCCACATATTTAAAGTGGCTAATGAAAAACTAGGGATAGAAACTGAATGAAGAACCACATACGATCCCCCAACAATTTCCCGATTATTGTCATCTAGAATGATCATACAGTTCACACAATCATTTCACAAACACATTACATACAGCTCCTCAAAATCTCTTGAGTGAAGCATTTCACACATAATCTACAACAATGAAGATAAAGCCATTCCCGCGTAACTTCAAACTACTTCACAGCCATTGTGATATTCTTGTCCTTATTGTGTTTTGAGTCAAAGACCCAATCACGAGAACAAATGGAGTGACAGCAACTCAGCCAAGTGTGTTAATGGAACTTTATATCCCCACCCAAGCCAACGTGATGCTCGTAGTTGGCGTCTCCATTAACAGACCAGACAAGTTTCATAATAGCGAGAAAGAGAAATATCTCACCTTGTAGAGGAATGTGAGGGCCATGGAATCAAGAGGCTGGCAAAACTCCCATGGAAGGATTTGAAGATGATGACTATGGAGAGAGAGAGAGAGAGTGTGTGTGTTCTGGCTTTCTAGGATTTGAAGATTTATGAAGCTCAGG
Organism: Eucalyptus sp. ANBG9806169; assembly: GCA_014182395.1. Classification (NCBI taxonomy): domain Eukaryota; kingdom Viridiplantae; phylum Streptophyta; class Magnoliopsida; order Myrtales; family Myrtaceae; genus Eucalyptus; species Eucalyptus sp. ANBG9806169. Next base: position 33,218,597 of record CM024574.1, read on the forward strand.
AGTATTGAGGGTGCATTTGGAAAGACTTTTAGGGAAAGTCTTTGGGGGAATGCAAAGGCCGTTGGGTGAAAGATATTTTCCAAAATGCAAGTTGTGTTTGGTAAATAGTATTGTAAAAGTCCCTTGTAAAGTAGCTTTGAGTAAAATAGTGTTTAGAAAAAAGAAGAGTTGGCCGGCCAAGAACAAGTAGTCGCCGACGAGGAGTAAGCGGTCCGACGAAGGGCGGGCGGTCCGATGCGAGCCGTTCGGTGAGGGTCGCGGCGACCAAATCTGCGACTAGATGGGTCGCGCGAAGGTCGCAACCTCCGCAAAGGTCGCTTGAAGGTCATGGCCAACGACCAGATCTATGTCGCGACCTCTGCGAGGTCGCCCGAAGGTCGCAGCCGGCGACCCATCAGGTTGCGCGCGAAGGTCACAGCCGGCGACAACATCTGGTTGCAACCGGATGAGTCGCGCGAGGTCGTGACCTCCGCGGAGGTCGCTTGAAGCATGGCCGACGACGCAGATCTGGTCGCTACTAGATCCGCGTAGCGACCAGATCTACGTCACGACGTTCGCGAAGGTCGCCTAAAGGTCGCGGTCGGCGACCCATCTGGCCGCAGCACGAAGGTCGCGGCCGGTGACCGAGATCTGCGACCAAATGGGTCGCCGTCACGACCTCCGCAGAGGTCGCCCGAAAGTCGCGACCGGCAACCACATCTGGTCGCGCGATCCTCAAGGTCGCAACCTCCGTGGCAACCTCTCGATCGGGGTCACACGACCCTCGCCGAAGGGTCGCGCGGCTGCGGCAGAGGTTGTGGCGCGGCGAGCGTGACGGTCACCAGTGACTGTGTGCCCTTCATCGACAATCGCTCATGAAGAAGAAGATAGAAGAAGATGAATAGTCAGTGCAAAATCGAAAAACCGAAAAATCAACGAGGACAATTTAGGAAGAAATTTTTTTATTTAAGCTCAGCGCCCAGCATGCCGAGAAGGCTGAAAGCCCAAGGCAGCCCCCCACCTACCTTGGGTTTTCAGCCTTGGGAAGGTTTGACATTCCCCAAATGGGGTTTGAAAATTTTACCAAACACCCGCTGAGCGTGTTGGGTTCGTGAATGTTTTTTCCTCCTAGGAATCCCAGTACCACCTCTACCTGAGCAATCCAGTTCTACATTAGGAGTATCCATTAACTAGGCAATTTGATTCTATGATCATAAATCCATCCAAAGATGAGCTGCAATGGCATTCCATTTCCCGTTTATTACTCCAAGGTGAACCAAACAAGGCCTAAGTGATTACACGATGTACTATACTTCTGAATGCTTTCATGGTGGAATCAATGATCTGCAGTCTCAACCATGACTTTCCATAGGATCACATATCTAAAATCTCTAAACCAAAGAAGTGAACATGCTGGAATGCACACAATTCGCTTACTTAGGAACCTACCATCAACTCACCCCAACGTACATTCTAGGAGAGATGGGAGAGATAGATAGAGAAATGTCTAGATTTTGTTAAGCATACAAATACCTACCACGTCCATGGGAAGTTCTAAATGATTATCTTTTCCCTTGAATACCCCAGTCCTTGTTAATATAGAAAACCAAGGATCTCCTGCCTGAAGGAGTTGTTATCAATACTGGAGATTATGTTCGGAAATAAAATTACTGATATTATAAAATACAATTCTTAGTATGAAATATACCCGTGGTGCGCCTCTAATGTCGATTTTGAATTATCTCTTATCATGTATAGTGTTCTGAAACAACAAATTCCAGAGTATGTATTATTCTCCACATCTAGGTTGCTTAACAAAGATGGCATAAGATTCATTAACACTTTCTCAGCATTTCTACAGACAAATGGATTTGGCCTCCCATACGATGTATACACCAGCGGAATGGGATGTATTCTGCAGAACAGAGACAAGTAAACACTGCATAACACAGGATTGAAGATTAATGCATGTCACTTTGCTACATTGAGGTAAACTAGGCCCACACAAGGATCTTATAGGCCTTTCTTTAATTTTTTGTAGAGAATATTAGATCAAACTCCACGCAGAACTAAACATTGAGAAGCTGAAACCTCACTATCTTACATGTTATAGATTGCTTCTAACACAATCCTGAAAGTTCCCATACCCAGACGTTCAGCAGGAAAAGTAGCCTGCCTTTGCACTTTGTCAGCTAGTCATCAGCTAGTCTTTAGTTCCACCAAGGCTTCAAAAACTCAAGATTGCAGCTAGCGTCACAAATGGCATAGCTTACCTGGTATTCGAGTTCATTATTTGCAAAAAACAGGTGTGGTTGCTTTCCAACCTCCCTTCCAAGAAGCCCCCAGTTCTTAATATGTTGCAGAGCACCTAAACCCAAACTTGAGTTTCACAGAATTTTTTGTAATATACACAAACAGACGGATAGATAATAACACTCCATTTTATCACATTTTCCAAATTAGATGTCAGCACCCACTAGACTTTTAAAAAGATGATGACTAAAGTTGCAGAGCAGTTACTGAACAACCAAATAAAGCGTCGTGTCTTTTGATAATCAGTTCAAAGATTTAGAACTAGCCTGACGAAAAGCCCAGTATGGACTCGACAGCCGAATTAGATAATCTAAGAAAGGACAAGATCCTTTAGGATGGTCACAACCTAGATATCTCTGCTCCAGTCAACAGAATCACTGACTACAAATGCTGCCTGAACTCTCTGTGTTAAGGCAGCAATTTTATTCTTTCCTATCATATTAGAAGTGCTATTCTAGTCAATGTCTGGCTTAGTTGTCCATCTCTTGTACAGTGCCGGTGAATCAATGGCATCAAAGTAGCTAGTGTACTCATCAATTGACAGAACGTTTCTACATAGAAAAGACACGAGCAGAAAGAGGGTCAACTGGAGGAAAAAGAGAGAGAGAGAGAGAGAGAGAGAGAGAGAGAGAGAGAGAGAGAGAGAGAGAGAGAGAGAGAGAGAGAATCAAGTTGTTGGAGTTCTCATTCTGGATGAAACAGTGTTGAACACAGACAACTAAGAAGATATATGGAGAGGACTTCTCTGCGATTACTCGAGTCCCTGAGAACTTGAGTGATTTTTATTCACTTTGCTTGCTCCTATGTATTACCTAGACATCTTCAATAGCAATTTTATTAGATACATAACTTTATCCTTATAACTTTTGAAAGCTTTCAGTAAACTTGACACCATATAACTTTTGTCAAACTATTATTGTTCAAAACTTTTGTGTAGACTTTAGATAGCAAGGGTATGTGTGGGCTTGCTTTTATTTCTCTTTTCAGTGATCTGCCTTAACCATTGCTAGCAAGCCTTTTCTTCTTCTTTTTTCTGGGAACGCATTGAGCTCTTTGTCTACTAAGCTTCTAAAGTAGTTTTGGATGGTTGTGCAGCCCGAATTATACTTGTGGCAACTCTGTCTTTTCCTGTTCTAATTATGAGGGTTGCTAATGGACTAGAAGTTATGAACAATTGCCAGATGCACAAATTTATTGATTATGTTTGGTTGTATATATCAATTTACAAATTGAAAACGCCCCACAATATGTAGCATTTTGGTATCTCAGGTTTGTTTTTTGGAAGGTGGTGTGATTGATTGATCTCTTGCATCGAATAACAGGGAGAAGTGGATCTAGCTTGTAATACTCTAGCTGACCATTTAAGCTTGAAGTAGCACAGAGTGTTATCACTGATTCGAGGAAATTTTAACTCTTGCTAGGTGCTACAATGGGCAGGAATTTATGTGGCTAACTAAGCATTAGTACATGCATTGGCATACCAGAATGGTTTTGTTATGAGGGCATTTTGAGCAACTGATGATGTTGAATTTATCAAAGAAAATAATATAGTACTTTAGGTTCGTTTAGGTAAATCAACCAACACCCTTCAATCTCCCAATATAAAGGTGAGGTTTTGTGATGAGGTAAAATGTGTAGAAAGACTAGAAGGAGTTGTTTTTTGAATCTATTGAAGACAGAGGCAGTTAATTGTAGTGTGAAGTGAAAAGATATGTTTCTACATTGCTGATCAGAAGTGACTTGTTACTGTTGATTCTGCTTCTACTATTTTTGCAGTCATCATGTGTTCTAGATGTTGATTGCTTGTATATTTAGATCATCATACTACAGGGGCATTGGTAATTCCATCTTTTTTGGTTGCTGGTGGAACTTCCAGTTAGTAGATCTAAGACCTCTCTGTGTTTGGAAACTTCCTTGGAGTGAAATTTTCCTTTGTTTTTCTTAATTCCATGATGAGACACAAAGGTGGTCAGAAAACACTTCGTGGTGCTTGACACATTAATTTAGCAGGGCTCTCATCAGCCAGCTCTTTAGTTCCTAGTATGAAATTTGAGGACAAATTCGGTAGAATTCTTGATTTCTTTTCCAACTTAGCGGTTAGCACTGCATATCAGTAAGTAAATTTGGTTTTTACTGTGTTTTGATGACAGTCTCTTTCCTGTGACAGAGTTAGCTTAGATGAAGCAAAAGAGGCATTGAAGAAACTTGGTGCTGAAGAAGTGTTCATTGAGAGCCAATTAGAAGTAAAGAATGTCAAGAGTCTACTGGAACCGTCCATCCATTAACCCATTCTACCATATTCTTATGCATGGACACATCCATTTTTGTCCATTGGCACTTGAGTTCTTTATTCACATCTTATTGACTTTGTACTAGGGTGATCTAAAAGAACCTGCCCTTGGATTAAACTACGTTGGTGGCAATGCTGCTTCCTCGGTGATGAAATTTTTGAGGTGCGACAAGTATTAAATTTGTGTCTAGTGCTTCCCTTATCTTTTTGAAGAGAGCTTATTTAGTTTTGTTCTCGGGGGGGAGGAACCATGGTGACATATGGTGGGATGTCTAAGAAACCAATTACAATGTCAACTTCATCTTTTATCTTCAAGGTAAATTAAGAAGCAGCAAACTAAAAATTTTCTGCCTATCGTTATTAGGTTATTTTAGTCAAGCCTTACAATTTGACTTGTCTATGTTTCGGTCTCAGTCTTGGCAATGCCATATAGTTTTATTTTTTGTTTAAATTTGGCCCAAAATCTCAATTTCAGTAGTTGACGCAACCAAATTTGAGCGAAAAAAATTATCCCTGGAATTGAGACTAAGAGTAATGTATAAACCAATGCAACAATGGTTCTTATGGTTTGTAGGATCTTTCTTTTGAGGGGATTTTGGTTGCATAATTGGATCAAATCAAATGATGCAACAGAGTGCAGAAGAATGATAGATCACTTGTTGGAATAAGTGCGTGATGGGAAGATAAAATACGAGTTTGTCTTTTGTAACAACTACTCAAATTGCTGTATTTAGGTCTCCATACCTTTATAGTAATTTCAATAGTATTCATCAAGAAAAGTGCCAAAAAAGTCTTAAACCTTTTGTCTTTGTACCGATTTAGTCCTAAACCTTTTTATGTTGTGCCAATTCAGTCCTTTCCAGCCAATTTTGACTGGATTTTGCTAAGCCTGGACGATGGCCGACTTACATGGCCTGATCGGCGTTGACGTGGACAACAATTGGCACAAATCAGCCGAGGTCGACGACTAGCTGGAGGAATAAGGAGAAGAAAAAAATTCAAAAAAAAATCAAAAATATTAAAATATTATTAAAAGTTGTCCACATCAACGTCGATCGGCCATGTCGGCCGACCGACGTCTAGTCAGCAAAATCCGGCCAAAATTGGCACAACTTAAAAAGGTTTAGGACTAAATCGGCATCAAAAAAATCTTTAGGACTAAATTGGCACAAAAACAAAAGGTTTAGAACTTTTTTGGCACTTTTCCCGTATTCATCCTCAAGATAGTGTGTTTGGATTGTGGTGCATATGAATTTCTCCAAAACTGCAGGACCGAACTTGTTCCTTTTAGTGATTTCCACATTGCACTGGTTAAATCACTGGGAAACATGGGAGCCATCCTAAGCAAGTCCTAAAGTTCTAAGGCTACTGAATATATAAGGGCAGTAAGAAGATGGAAAAATTCTGCATCATATCCTTCAAACAATCAGCCTGTTCTCAAGTTCTGAGGCGCTGGTTTAACCGGCCACAAAAACTATATACTTTTCCCTTCTTATTATTTTCTCTTTTCATAAGTGATGCATCTTTTCTATTGAGGTAATTTCGTTGCTGCTTATTTTCACCAATTTCCATTCTAAATTTGTTTTGCATCATGCCATCCAATCTCAAACTACACTCATGCAACATGAGGTCCATCTATTACGGCTGAATTTGGAGATCCAAACATTGCCCCGTTTGGTAAGGGTCCATAAAGGTTTCGGATTTACCAATTACAATTCTCATATACATGTAACAAAGAACATTGGGATACTTTCCCAAAATTCATGTAATTGACATTGCATGCATTGAGAAAAGAGTAAGAAGAACCATAAATTATTCATTTGATCTAACCTAATTCAAATGGGATGTGGACTGCCTTCGAGGAACGTCATACATACACGATGAGCAAAATCAATAGAAGACTAGCTAATGGTAGTTACTTTTTATGATAGGGAAAAAATAGAATGGAAGATTGTACCGGCTTCCAAAGAAGTGACAACTGTTCAGATACCACAGAAAGAAAATGCATCTTTTGTCTAAGTGATGTCAAGAACTGCACTCCTTTCTCAAGATAAAGTCAACAGCATCCTCAACAGTATCCACGACCTGCATAGGTAAACAAAAAAGAGTTCGATCAGGATGAGTGATTTTCGAATTCATTTTTAACCTTGGAAAATTTAGGGAGAAGACAAATTCCCCACAAAAAATGTGCACGGTTTTGAAATACTGACATTTCGCTAGGCTGAATAGGGAAAGGGTTCGCTCAGTCATGTTTCATCCAACCAAGTTATAATTCACAGATCACCCAGAGCATAGCAAATCAAGGTATGTAAGTATGGGACACCTCAAAACACTTAAGGCCATGTTTCATGGCCATGCAATTATGAAAAGGAATCCTGCTCTAAGCAATCAAATTCCTAGGAGGTTTTTTTTTTCCTTTTTTTTTCTTTGTTGTTCGGTCTCAAATTACCAGTGAAGAGAGAAATGTCCAACGTGAGTTGCCAAATGAGGTTAAAACATGTTAGAAATGGAATGTCTCTCCAATCAACATGTACAAAGCGGAGGATAGAAACAGAGCGAAGAACCACATAAGATCCCTCAACAATTTCCCGATCATTGTCCTCCAAATGATTTTACAGTTCACACAAGCATTTTTACGAACCGATTATATAAAACTCATCAAAATCTTGCAAGTCGAGCATTTTTCGCACAAAATCCACAGCGATGAAGATGAAGCCATTTTTATGAACTTCAAACTATTGCACAAAAGTTACCTTAAGCCATTATTCTTATTTCTTATCCTCTTTGTGTTTTGAGTCAGAGACCAATCACCAAAACTGCAAATGGGGTGACAGCTTACCAGAATCGTCGTACAATCTCCTGAGAGCGCTCGGAGAACCGCCGACGGGAGTGTGACTGAGGAGGACCACGCCGTCGATGTCGAAGGCAATGCCGAACGAAGGCCTGCACAGCGAAACCATGATCGTCGATTCGATCACGGACGAAAAAGAAGAAGAAGAGAAAAAGAGAACATCAGAGAAAATCACGAGCGTAGTCGAAGCATGACCGGAACACACCGATCCAATTGGGAGCTAAGCCGCGAAAACGAGCGCGAGGCGAGTTAGGACGGCTGCTTTCTGCCGCGGCTCCGTGAGGCGATGGTGAAAAGCCGGTGCCTCATTTTCCCGTTCGCGGCGAATCGCTTCGGGAGATTGAGGAGCTCGAATCGCCGGAGGTGAATCTCCAAGAAGAACGGAGCATCTTCTCGTTCGATGTTCAGGGGCCGTGAATTGGGCCCAGTGAAATGATGGGCGGGCCTCGATAACGGATCGGCCTTTCCTTTGGATCCGAGCTCAACGGTTAAGCTTGATTTTGGTGAACGTTTTTGGGCTCTTTTCTTTAGTTCTTTCATTTTTTGTTGTATTTTTCTCTTCGGGCCTAGTAATTTGGGCTCCTTGTCTCGGAACCTCTCGAGAGAATCGTCAACTGCATCTTTGGTGCACCTGGTGCATGTACATCTAGGAATTCTCAATGGGCTAGTCGTAAATGGCCCCACCCTAGGACTATGAGACCAATGGTTATCCCAAATCTACACTGAGATAGACGGTGATTCTCAAATATTGAAAAACAGGGTGTGATAACGATGAAATAGGATGCAATGGAGACAAACACAAAAAATGAACGGATCACTTTCTTCTTTTTTTTCTTTCTATTTCCTTGTAGCGTAGTTTGGATTAGTTGCGCAAAATACTTGTACTCTATGGAGACACACCCTGATTATAGAACAAAGTCACTTTGTCTGGTTTTTCCCTTGTCATGCTTTGCCCTCTAGCTAATTTAAAGATGTTGCCAAAAGTCTGGTAAAACTGTGAAGTTCTGCTCTTTTCATGGCTATATTTGATGTGAAGAACTAACATATCGAACACCTACGACACCACTTTTCTAGCATGTCTTTTTTTTTTTTTGAAAATATTATAGCGTGTGTTTGACGACTCAAAGTCTAAGGGGACAAACTTCTGGTGGGGGACCGAGAAAAACAATCAAGTGGAGAAATTATTGCATGCTTCACAAACTATACAAACCAATATTATCTCGGTCATTAATCGGATAGATCTCACTATGAGTTTCGATGTGTGAATTATTGAACAAAATTTCGACATGTGACTTACATAGGCCATACGATACATTTTCATACGAAATGGAGTTGGTCAATGAAAATTCACACTTTCGTCCACGATCGAGTCCACAAAAAATTATTTCAGAGTCGACCCAGCTAAGGTAAAAGAGATCTGCAGCCAATTCATTTCTCTTTTTGAGTACTCTAAAACGTGGGAAAAATAACTTTAAAGCAATCGTCTATCTTGGGTGTGCAAATCAAAAACTACTTGTCTTGGCTCATTTGGTTCAAACTTTCCTAGAGGACTTTGGGCTCCTAAAGCCCCTTGGGGAAAATATTTTGTGTTTGACATGTATTTTTGAAAGCTCATTTGCCCAATGTCAGCATTCCCAATGCTGGGAGAGGCTGCTTTGAGCATTGGCATTTTGGAGATACGATTTCATTGTTCATCTTTTTCTTCCCCACCCATCTTCTTTGCTGTTCGCTTCTTCTTCCCCCGCCTGAGAGTCGACTAAGCCGCGGTGGGCAACCGAGGCCGATCGGCCGTCGAGAAGCCTCGCCCGAGGTTGCGCAACCTCGGGCGAGGGGGCCTGAGGTCGGGCGACCTCGGGCGTCGCCTGGGTCGCGTGACCCAAGCACCGCTGCCTAAGGTCAAGCGACCCAGGCGATGCCACCTAAGGCCGCACGACCACAAGCTACATTTTACTCGTAGTTTGTCCTTATAGGCCTCCAAAAACAACCCTCCTGTTTCAACCATCTGATTCAAGTCGATCACAAAATGAGTTTCATTTCATCACACGGAAAAGAGACATTTGGAGGGGCTACTTAGAGATCATCAACAAATCAAAATGATAAGGAGAGTGAGCAGAAGTTGGTAAGTTAATAAATTGACTTATTATAGTCTTTACAATTTATTTACGATGCTTGTAAAATTTCTAAGGAGTTGATTATTCTTTAATTCATTTCAAAGTTGGTAAATTTCTAACGGCATTAATATTGATAGGTTATTTGGCAATCAAATTGACAGTCATGCTTTTCTTTTATCGACTATACTAGATGTTAATGTTGGTTGGGTCTGCCTATGTGGGGCTCGGTTAACGTTAATAAATAAAAGAAAAGGTCAAAAGTCAAAAATGCAATAAAGGAAAAGAAAGGCGTGCTGCTCGTTCGAAGAAGACAGGAAATGGGCTGTGACATTCGGTCTAGAATCGAAGGCCAAATATCATCGAAGTTGACTCAAATTTCAATATGTCGTTATAAGACCGAGACAGATGAGTCGAGACAGGCGAGTCCATCAGTTTCATTTGTCAATCCGTTTTGTTCATTGAACACTTTTTTCTAAATTATCTCAAATTTCTCCAATCGCAATTAGGGTTTCTTACTTCATATATATTAATCCGCTTTTATAGTGACAAAATGTCATTATATTGTTGATATTGAATCTCTAATATATTACTAAAGAAGAACCTTTGTGCATCTTACTATTTTTTGTGATTAGTGAAAGTTTTTAAATCGTCCATAATTTTTTTCATATTGAATTTTCCATGTAAACTTGTCGTGTTTGCTTTTGTCTGTTTTTATCATTTTGGCATTATTTTTATTCATTACGAGATTATATTGCGGGAATATATTGCCTGTTATTATAGGAGTTGAGTCGATTTTGGTCCATTTAATCTTGGGAAGAAATTGATTCTACATTAGGTTAATTTTTTATGAATCGTTGCCGGTTCTCTCGAACTTTGTATCAATAATTTTGGAAATCCATCAAGTAAGGGAAATTTTCCGCACTTTCCTTTGACTACCCTGCGCTCAGTCCCGAAAGCTTGCGACAGCCACATCTTTGATTTGTTGTCTCATCGACCAATAGCATTTCATTTTAGGGTCTTCGTCGTCGTGGAAAATGATGATTTCTATCCCAATCGCGTCCTCACTGGCATCTTTGATTTTTTTTGTCTCATCAACCAAGAGCATTTGATTTTATGGTCTTCTTCATGAAAAAGTATGATTTCTGTCCCCATCGGCATCTTTGATTTTTTTGTCTCATCGACCAATAGCATTTGATTGTATGGTCTTCGTAGTCGTGAAAAATATGATTTCTGCCCCAGTCGTGTCCTCATCGGCCCAAAGCATTTTACTTGCTTTTCCCAGAACTACTCCATAATTGCCTCGAACGCGTTGACGCAGCCACATTCTACGACTTTTAGCCATTTTGTCTTCACCTATCGAAGGGATGATCCAGTCAAAAATGTTGTCCAGCAAATTTCTTGTTCTCCCCATTTTTTTGAAGTTGATAATTTTATGCTCAAATGAAAATCCTAATTAGCTACTCATGATCAAATATTGCTATTTCTCTCTCCTCTTTCATTATAGTCCGATTCAAGTCGATAGCAAAGAGAAAAGAGGGCATGTCTCGACAAGGCTTGAGCCTCGGCGATAGTTGGCGAGACCTCCAGCTCACCAAATCGGTAGGCCCGAGCACGCCTGATGCCAATGAGTTCAAGGCTCACTAGATTGGCAAGGCTCAAGCCTCACCTAATGCCAGCGAGCTCGAGCCTCACTTGACCAGTCATTGGCCATCGCCGTGCAGCTGTGGCGCCCAAGAGAAAGGAGGAAGAAGAAAGGGGAAAAATAAAAAAAAAGAAAATTAAAATATAAAAATAAATATAATTTCGATTTTTATATTTAAAAAAATAAATTAAAGAGGGAAGAGAGAGATTATGAGGCTTTAGTTGAAAATGAGTTCTAAATCCAACTCATTTAAAATCCATTTATCTAAAACCTTCATTTTTTAAACCCATTTAACTAGTTTCTTTAAAAAATGACTCATATATAACATGTTTATGATTTAAATAGGTCATATATTAAAATCCATTTTGCCACTTCTAGCCATAAGTGGGTTGATTTATTGTGAAAGTTTCGAACTTTGTCGAGTCCATTTGCCGAGAGTGCGAAGCATCGCGTTGGCCGAGTCAACCAGGGTTTTTCCGGGCTTGTGCGTAATGTGGAAATAAGAAATTGTTCCTCACCTTCCAGATAAACCGAAGGATAATAGCTACCAGTTCAAAGGTCAGATCTTTCCTTGTCCTGCCACGGAAGATTCTGAAGCCACACTTCAATTCGTGTTATATTATGATCTGAGAAATAGATGTTTACTGCGGGGTTCATCCAAATCGGTTTCGTCCAGGGGCACGCTAAGAAGAGATGCTCCAATATTCCTTTTTTCAAACTTTCTTGCAAGATTGAATAAAGTTTTATTTTTCAGGAGTCGTGCTTTGATTGGATATGTTCATGTTTCGGAGGAAGCTTGTGAAATTGTGAAGACAACTCGCATCATACTTGTCAGCATGCAGGGATGGAACTCTCATATATTTTTAGTGGGGTCAATGCCCTAAAGACCGTAAGATAAGGTATTTCATTTAACAAAAAAATTTATAAAGATGCGATCGAGCTATTTATTGATTTGAAGTAGTTTTTCTACGCAAAGTCTGACTTGAAATCAACACTTAGACATTGAATCATGAATGTGAACAAAATTCGGTTTCAAATCCTTGTGCTCGAGCTCGACTCAATATAGTATATAGGGCTCGAAATTGAACTCGATTCAACTCCATTATTAAAAGCTTGATTCTACTCATTTGACTTGTTACGTAGGATGTTTCTTTCTATTTTTCCTAATCATATATTGTACCTTCTACATAGCCTAGTCATGCCATTCGATTGCTTTATCTTCCGACTCTATCAAGCCTTGTGTTTGATTGGTGGTGCGGTTGTCTAGTAGTGCAATGTCTAAGCCCAATAATTGTCTAATAATTGTTTATCTTTTTACTTTTCCGTTTTTTACGTCATAAAGAAGTTTATAGTACATGGAAAGACAAGATACTGGTTTTGATTTCTTGCAAGTCAGTGCATGGTCCCTTAGAGGGCAACGAGGCTAAGCCTAATTACATCGATTGAACAATGGAATTTACTAAAAAGGCAATGTGGGGTTTCATTAGGCATCATCAGTTGGATTTTATTTCTTTAAATAAACTATAAAGATCCCATCCCACTGCTCCTTTTGCTCTTCCGATTTCCATCTTTTGGCAATGGAAAACCGTAGCCACAACAACAACGATATAAATTAAGGAATCGTTACGCTAGCTGGATCCTATGAGAAACAATTGATGTCGTCTCATCCATTGATCGTCAGACTTTCAAGATTATATGTCACAACCGCACTTCCATTCACTCGCGGAACACTTATTGGATATGTCCTTCCTCAGCACTTCATTTCGAGTAGGGATTAATAGTTCCCCCAGTACAAATTGGAGTACGAAGCCCACCCAAAAAATTGAATAAAACAGTCTGTTCTATTTTGCCGGTATCACCAGTAGACTTAGTTCCGATGACTCTCTTCTGAATATGAGGCAATAATAGAGCAAATCTGTCAAACGGTTCTCCACCAAGAGCAGGAACTCTTTTATTATGTATGTTGGATTGATTACGACATTTTGTATAGAAATTATGAAAAAAAAAAATGCAAATAGTTATAATTCAAAATTTAATTTATTGATAATCATAAAACTGCTCATGTATTATAAGAAGAAATTCGAAAAACCCTCCAACACGAAAGTTATTCATCACATCGAATCTCCAACATTTTATAGTAGAGTAGACGATCTATCACTGTGCATCATTCAAGTTTCACACACAAACATAAATAGAAGCTTCTAAATTCATAAGCATACAATAAGATAAGAAAGATGATCTATCAACGTGCATCATTCAAGTTCCCACCATCCCTACCCCCATGGCCACCCCTGTGGCCCCCGCGCCCCTGTGGCCCCCGCTCCCCCTGCAGCCCCTGCTCCCCCGCTCCCCCGCGGCCCCTGTGGCCCCTTCTCCCCCTGCAGCCCCTTCTCCCCCCCGGTCCCCCTTCTCCCCCGGTCTCCCTTCAGCCCCCGCCGCTGGATGTAGTAGAAAAGGAAACCACAAAGCATGACGGCAACAATGACTAACCCAACAATAACCCACGTTGGGGTGTTTTTGTCATCAGATGATACGGAATTCGGATCGATCCATGCTGATGGAGGAGGAAAGTACTGGAAACTCGGATAAGTTTGTGGATAGTTATTATTCTCCATCAAGAAAACTCTGTGAAGGTAGTTCAATGCGAGCGGTGAGTCTACAAACATATTATGAAGCATCAATCCAAGAGCCAATTTACCTTTTTATCATGATGAATCGATCGTATGAGCCGAGCACGAGATCAAAATGATTCAACACAGAATTCAGTGATATATAATGTGAGTGGAAGTAGGTGCTTGCACATATACCCTCACAAGAAGAACTAAGCAAATCGGTGAATGATGTTGCGCCAATGCTTACGCGACTTGCAAAGAAGTGAGAATTTTCGCCTAGTGGAGGTAGCGTTATATATGCCCCGCGACGCTCCCTCCCTCCCTCATGAGGTGGGTTTTTTTTATTATTATTATTGGCCAAAAGATAATAATTTTCATTACTAACCAACTAAAGGGGCCCCATTAGTTGAAAAGTCTAAACATAAAATTCAACATAGAGAACAAGGAGAATTTGAACTCCAATTGCTGGAAAGTAAGCGGGCTTGGTAGGTTAGGTAAGTGTTTTAAGTAATACATCATTTTTTTTTTAGGATGTAGTGTAATGATTGAAGTATCTAGACAAAAAGTTGGGAAATTTTATTCACGTTCCAAAGATAGGAAAAAATATCAAAAAAAAATCATAAATTTATTATAAATGTACCAATTCTATTATAAATATATGTTTAATCAATTAAGTACTAAATCTTTTATATTTATATCAATTCAGTTCGTCCAATCAAAATTGGCTGCTCAACACTAAAATGAACACAATGCGTTCTACGGGGCACCGTCAACACTAATGTGGATAATTTTTAATAATTTTTTAATATTTTTTAGATTTTTATTCCTATTTTTCTTTTTATATTGTCTTTTCTTTCTTTTTTTTTTTTCTTTTTCTTTCTTTCTTTCTTTTTCTTCACTTGCTTCTTCCTTCGGCTAGTCGCTAGCGACCATTGGAAATGAAGCTCCACGAAGAACGGGGCGAGCTTCAACTACTGTCCGGGCTTGATCACATCTTCATGTGTGATGTTCAGGAGCCGGGAATTAGGCCCATTGAAATGATACACGTGTTTGACTAATACGGTCTAAGGGAATAAGATTTTGGTGAAGGGCCAAGAAAAACAATCAGGTCTGAAATGAGAAATTATTATATACTCTACAAAATGTGTGATCCAATATCATCTCAATCATTAATCAAGGTAGATCTCGTTATGGGCCCATGGGGTCAATCGTTGAATTGGGTTTCAACATGAGATATATAGACCACACAATAACATTTCATGCAAAATGGGGTTATAGACGTGACCGGAAAAATAAAATATACTCTACTATCCAAAATCAAGTCCACAAAAACTTATTTTAGAGCCGACCTGCTAAGGATATAAGAGACCCACTGTCAATTCGTTTCTATCTCGAGTATTCTAAAAACGTAGGAAAATGTTCCAGGATCCTCTGAACTTAAACTGTCTTAGATGGATACATCAAAAAACCACTAATCTTAGTCCTCGTGTTGGTCTATACTTGTCTACATCTCTCTTTTGGTCGCGGGACTCCTGTCCGTAGTGAAACGTGGGAGAAAACGACGTAACGGCTAAGTCCGTCGTATCGTAGCTGTCGGCCACGATCATGTGTGTTTAGAATCTTATCCTTCCGACTTGACTCGCAATCACATCGTTTTTCCCCCCAACTTTTGGACTCTCGGGTCTATCGCTACCCTTGCATCGCAATAATAATGATTCCAATGGCACAAGAAAAGACCGCTGGATAGATCCGACAAATGCCTAAATTAAATCTAATGAAACATAATCCAATTTAAATTAACATTTTTTTTTTTATTTTGACTCATTTTCATGTAATATAAATCAAGTGACTCATACTCGACCTCACTCATATCTGACTTGACTTATAAATATAAAACACTTTCATATTTAACTTAATTTAAAAAAAAAAAACTCATGGATAAATTTCAAAAAATGACCCAAAGTGCTCTTATTTTCTCAAATAGGGGCCCTGTGACTTTGTTTGAATAAGGACTGAAGTGGTTTTGGTTGTTTCAAATAAGAGCCTGAAGTGATTTTGGTTGTTTCAAAATAAGGACCCAACCTCACCGGTTGCCAACCAGTTAAATTTTTCGACCGGTCAAGGGTATTTTCGTCATTTGGCATTTTCCCTTTTTTTTCCCTTTTTCTTTTTCTGGTTCTTCTTCTTCCTCTTTGTCAATGGCTGCCGACCATTGGCGATGCCCATAAAGGGTTAGGTGAGGGTCGCCTTCGCCGGTGAGGGCCATCCACGCTAGCCACAGGCGAGGGATGGCGTTGCTTGGGCGTGGCAACCCTCAACTAGGGGCCATCTACAAGGTCGACTCTCGCTAGCTACTAGTAAGGACCGGCGTGGGTGGCCCTCGCCCAGCCCTCTGTGGGCATCACTGGTAGTCGGTCGGCCACTGGCGAAGAGGAAGAAGAAGAACCACAAAAAATAAAAATAAAAAGACAAAAAAGGGCAAAAGACGAAAATACTCTTGATCGCTGAAAAGTTAGGTCCTTATTTGAAACAAACATAACCACTTTATGTCTTCATTTAAAACAACATCCACTTCAAGCCTTTATTTGGGAAAGTGATGGCACTTCGGATCCCTATTTGAAACAATGTTCACTCCGCACCCTTATTTGAGAAAAAGATGGCACTTCGGGTCTCATTTTGGAATTTTAGTAAAACTCATACCCAAATAGAAGTGAGAATAAATTATGAACTTATTTAATATCCATATTATTTTGAGTTTAAGTCATTCATATAATTAAAAAAATAGGCTTATAACCCATTTTAATAGATCTATCATTGGATAAACATGATATCCCGACATTTATGGAAATTTCTCCCAATTAACATTGCATATACATGTAAGAAGGAAGATTGGGACATCTCCCAAAAATCAAGTATGTAATCGACATTGCATCGGTTGAGGAAAGAGCAAGAAGAACCATAAATTATTCGTTCAATCCTGCTTGATTCAAACGGCATGCTGACTGCCTTTGGGGAAGGACATACGTAAAACGCAATAAGCAAAATACACAGAAGACTAGTGACTAATAGTCACTAATTAAGATATGGAAAAATACATAATGGAAAGATTGTGTTGGATTCCAAAATATTGATAATGTTCAGATACCGTAGAAAGAAAAAGGCATCTTTTGTGTCAAGAACTGCTCTCCTTTCTCAAGATAAAGTCGACAGCATCCTCCATAGTGTCTACGACCTGCATAGGTAAAAATAAAAGAGTTCAATTGGGGTGAGCGATTTTCAGATGCACTTTTAACCTTGGAAAATTTGCAGAGAAGACAAATACCCCGTAAAAGTCACTTTCAATTGGGCATATTTTGGAAATATTGACATTTTGCTAGGCTGAAGAGGGAAAAGGTTTAGTCATGTTTCACCCAACCAATTTAGAATTGACCAATCACCCAGAGTATAGCAAATCAAGGTATGTAAGTATGGGAGGATTATCCACGATGAAAGCTCAAAACCACTTGAGGCCATGTTTGGTTCATTGCCCTGGAATCATGGAAAGGAATCTCAATCTAAGCAATCAAATTCCTAGATGTGGGGTTCATTCTCTATTGTTTGGTTTCAATTTACAAATGAAGGGAGAAATTTCTGATGTGAGATGCAAAGTGAGGTAAAAACATGTCAGAAATGGAATGTGTAAAATATTTCTCTATTCCACATATCCAAAGTGGCTAAGGAAAAACTAGGGATAGAAACAAAATGAAGAACCACATACGATCCTCCAACAATTTCCCAATTATTGTCATCTAAAATGATCATACAGTTCGCACAATCATTTCACAAACACATTACATACAACTCCTAAAAATCTCTTGAGTAAAGCATTTCACACATAATCTGCAACAATGAAGATAAAGCCATTCCCGCGTAACTTCAAACTACTTCATAGCCGTTACCTCAAGCCATTGTCTTATTCTTGTCCTTATTGTGTTTTGAGTCAAAGACCCAATCACAAGAACAAATGGAGTGATAGAAACTCAGCCAAGTGTGTTAATGGAACTTTATATCCCCACCCAAGCCAACGTGATGCTCGTAGTTGGCGTCTCCATTAAGGACCAGACAAGTTTCATAATAGCGAGAAAGAGAAATAATCTCACCTTGTAGAGGAATGTGAGGGCCATGGAATCAAGAGGCAGGCGAAACTCCCATGGAAGGATTTGAAGATGATGAATATGGAGGGAGAGAGAGAGAGAGAGTTCTGGCTTTCTAGGATTTGAAGATTTATGAAGCTCAGGAGTACTATGTGTGTTGGGTTCGTGAATGTTTTTTCCTCCTAGGAATCCTAGTACCACCTCTACCTGAGCAATCCAGTTCTGCATTAAGAGTATCCGTTAACTAGGCACTTTGATTCTATGATCATAAATCCATCCAAAGATGAGCTGCAATGGCATTCCACTTCCCGTTTATTACTCCAAGGTGAACCAAATAAGGCCTAAGTGATTACACAATGTACTATACTTTTGAATGCTTTCATAGTGGAATCAATGATCTGCAGTCTCAACCATGACTTTCCATAGGATCACATATCTAAAATCTCTAAACCAAAGAAGTGAACATGCTAGAATGCACACGATTCACTTACTTAGGAACCTACCATCAACTCACCCCAACGTACATGCAAGGAGAGATGGGAGAAACAGATAGAGAAATGTCTGGGTTTTGTTAAGAGTACAAATACCTACCATGTCCATGAGAAGTTCTGAATGATTATCTTTTCCCTTGAATGCCCCAGTCCTTGTTAATATAGAAAACCAAGGATCTCCTGCCTGAAGGAGTTGTTATCAGAATGGTGATTGTGTTTGGAAATAAAATTACTGATATGATAAAATACAATTCTCGGTATGAAATATACCCATTGTGCGCCTCTAATGTCGATTTTGGATTATCTCCTATCATGTATAGTGTTCTGAAACAACGAATTCTAGAGTATGTATTATTCTCCACATCCAAGTTGCTTAACAAAGATGGCATAAGATTCCTTAACACGGTCAGCATTTCCATAGACAAATGGATTTGGCCTCCCATACGATGTATACGCCAGCGGAATGGGATGTATTCTGTAAACAATGCATAACACAAGATTGAAGATTAACGCATGTCACTTTGCTACATTGAGGTAAACTAGGCCCACATAAGGAGCTTATAAGCCTTTCTTTAATTTTTTGTGGAGAATATTAGATCAAACTCCATGCAGAACTAAATATTGAGAAGTTGAAACCTCACCATCTTACCTGTTATTGATTGCTTCTAATGCAATCCTGAAAGCTCCCATACCCAGACGTCCAGCAGGAAAAGTAGCCTGCCTTTGCACTTTGTCAACTAGTCATCAACCAGTCTTTAGTTCCACCAAGGCTTCAAAAACTCAAGATTGCAGCTGGCGTCACAAATGGCATAGCTTACCTGGTATTCGAGGTCATTATTTGCGAAAAACAGGTGTGGTTGCTTTCCAGCCTCCCTTCCAAGAAGCCCCCAGTTCTTAATATGTCGCAGAGAACCTAAACCCAAACTTGAGTATCACAGAATTTTTTTAATATACATAGACAGACATATAGATGACAACACTCCATTTTATCACATTTTCCGAACTAGATGTCAGCACCCACTAGACTTTTAAAGAGATGATGACTAAAGTTGCAGAGCAGTTACTGAACAACCAAACAAAGCATCATGTCTTTTGATAATCAGTTCAAAGATTTAGAACTAGCGTGACGAAAAGCCCAGTATGGACTCAACAACTGAATTAGATAATCTAAGAAAGGACAAGATCCTTTAGGGTGGTCACAACCTAGATATCTCTACTCCAGTCCACAGAATCACTGACTACAAATGCTGCATGAATTCTCTGTGTTTGCACAGCAATTTTATTCTTTCCTATCATATTAGAAGTGCTATTCTGGTCAATGTCTGGCTTAGTTGTCCATCTCTTGTACGGTGCTGGTGGATCAATGGCATCAAAGTAGCTAGTGTACTCATCAATTGACAGAACATTCCTACATAGAAAAGACATGAGCAGAAAGAGGATCAACTAGAGGAAAAAGAGAGAGAGTCAACTGGAGGAAAGAGAGAGAGAGAGAGAGAGAGAGAGAGAGAGAGAGAGAGAGAGAGAGAGAGAGAGAGAGAGAGAATCAAGTTGTTGGAGTTTTCATTCTGGATGAAACAATGTTGAACACAGACAACTAAGAAGATTTATGGAGAGGACTTCTCTGCGATTACTCGAGTCCCTGAGAACTTGAGTGATTTTTATTCACTTTGCTAGCTCCTATGTATTACCTAGACATCTTCAATAGCAATTTTATTAGATACATAACTTTATCCTTATAACTTTTGAAAGATAGCAAGGATATGTGTGGGCTTGCTTTTATTTCTCTTTTCAGTGATTTGCCTTAACCATTGCTAGCAAGCCTTTTTTTTTTTTGGGAACGCATTGAGCTCCTTGTCTACTAAGCTTCTAAAGTAGTTTTGGATGGTTGTGCAGCCCGAATTATACTTGTGGCAACTGTCTTTTCCTATTCTAATTATGAGGGTTGCTAATGGACTAGAAGTTATGAACGATTGCCAGATGCACAAATTTATTGATTACGTTTGGTTGTGGCAATGTTATATCGATTTACAAATTGAAAACGCCCCACAATATGTAGCATTTTGGTATCTCAGGTTTGTTTTTTGGAAGGTGGTGTGATTGATTGATCTCTTGCATCGAATAACATGGAGAAGTGGATCTAGCTTGTAATACTCTAGCTGACCACTTAAGCTTGAAGTAACACAGAGTGTGATCACTGATTCGAGGAAATTTTAACTCTAACTAGGTGCTACAATGGGCAGGAATTTATGTGGCTAACTGAGCATTAGTACATGCATTGGCATGCCAAAATGGTTTTGTTATGAGGGCATTTTGAGCAACTGATGATGTTGAATTTATCAAAGAAAATATGACAGTACTTTAGATTCGTTTAAGTAAATCAACTAACACCCTTCAATCTCCTAATATAAAGATGAGGTTTTGTGATGAGGTAAAATGTGTAGAAAGACTAGAAAGAGTTGTTTTTTTAATCTATTGAAGAGAGAGGCAGTTAATTGTAGTGTGAAGTGAAAAGATATGTTTCTACATTGCTTATCAGAAGTGACTTGTTACTGTTGATTTTGCTTTTTTGCGGTCATCATGTGTTCTAGATGTTGATTGCTTGTATATTTAGATCATCATACTGCAAGGGCATTGGTAATTCCATCATTTTTGGTTGCTGGTGGAACTTCCTTTTAGTAGATCTAAGACCTCTCTCTGTTTGGCAACTTCCTTGGAGTGAAATTTTCTTCTATTTTTCTTAATTCCATGATGAGACACAAAAGTGGTCAGAAAACACTTCGCGGTGCTTGACACATTAATTTAGCAGGGCTCTCATTAGCCAGCTCTTTAGTTCCTGCTATGAAATCTGAGGACGAATTTGGTAGAAATCTTGATTTCATTTCCAACTTAGTAGTTAGCACTGCATATCAGTAACTAAATTTGGTTTTTACTGTGTTTTGATGACAATCTTTTTCCTATGACAGAGTTGGCTCTGATGAAGCAAAAGAGGCGTTGAAAAAACTTGGTGCTGAAGAAGTGTTCACTGAGAGCCAATTAGGAGTAAAGAATGTCAAGAGTCTACCGGAACCATCCATCCATTAACCCATTTTACCATATTTTTATGCATGGACACATCCATTTTAGCCATTGGCACTTGAGTTCTTTGTTTACATCTTATTGACTTTGTACTAGGGTGATCTAAAAGAACCTGCCCTTGGATTAAACTGCGTTGGTGGCAATGCTGCTTCTTCGATGATGAAATTTTTTAGGTGCAACGGGTGTTAAATTTGTGTCAAGTGCTTCCCTTATCTTTCTGAAGAGGGTTGATTTAGTTTTGTTCTCTGGCGAGGAGGAACCATGGTGACATGGTGGGATGTCTAAGAAACCAATTACAATGTCAACTTCATCTTTTATCTTCAAGGTAAATTAAGAAGCAGTGAACTAAAATTTCTGCCTATGGTTATGAGGTTATTTCAGTCCAGCCTTACAATTTGACTTGTCTATGTTTCGGTCTCAGTCTTGGCAATGCCCTATAGTTTTATTTTTTGTTTAAATTTGGCCCAAAATCTCAATTTCAATAAATGACGCAACCAAATTTGAGTGAAAAAAAAAAAATTATCCCTAGAACTGAGACTAAGAGGAATGTATAAACCAATGCAATAATGGTTCTTATGGTTTGCAAGAACTTTCTTTGAGGGGATTTTGGCTGCATAATTGGATCAGTTCAAATGATATAACAGAGTGTAGAAGAACGATAGATCACTTGCTGGAACTAGTGCATGATGGTAAGTTAAAATACGAGTTCGTCTTTTGTAACAACTACTCAAACTGCTATATTTAGGTCTCCAAAACTTTATAGTAATTTTCAATAGTATTCACCCTCAAAAACTGCAGGACCGAGCTTGTTCCTTTTAGTGATTTCCACGTTGCACTGGATAAATCACCGAGGAAACATGGGAGCCATCCTAAGCAAGTCCCGGAGTTCTAAGGCTACTGAATATTTAAGGGCGGTAAGAAGATGGAAAAATTCTGCGTCATATCCTTCAGACAATCAACCTGTTCTGAAGTTCTGAGGCGCTGGATCAACCGTGCACGAAAACTATGTATCTTTTCCCTTCTTATTATTTTCTCTTTTCATAAGTGATGCATCTTTTCCGTTGAGGTAATTTCGTTGCTGCTTATTTTCACCAATTTCCATTCTGAATTTGTTTTGCATCATGCCATCCAATCTCAAACTAATCTCATGCGACATGAGGTCCATCTACTACGGCTGAATTTGGAGATCCAAACATCGCCCCGTTTGGTAAGGGTCCATAAAGGTTTCAGATTTGCTAATTACAATTCTCATATACACGTAACAAAGAACATTGGGATACTTTCCCAAAAATCATGTAATTGACAACTGTGGACTGCCTTCGAGGAACGTCATACATACACGATGAGCAAAATCAATAGAAGACTAGCTAATGGTAGTTACTTTTTATGATAGGGAAATAATAGAATGGAAGATTGTACCGGCTTCCAAAGAAGTGACAACTGTTCAGATACCACAGAAAGAAAAGGCATCTTTTGTCTAAGTGATGTCAAGAACCGCACTCCTTTCTCAAGATGAAGTCGACGGCATCCTCAACAGTATCCACGACCTGCATAGGTAAACAAAAAAGAGTTCGATCGGGATGAGTGATTTTCAAATTCATTTTTAACCTTGGAAAATTTAGGGAGTAGACAAATTCCCCACAAAAAATGTGCACGGTTTTGAAATACCGACATTTTACTAGGCTGAATAGGGAAAGGGTTCACTCAGTCATGTTTCATCCAACCAAGTTAGAATTCACAGATCACCCAAAGCATAGCAAATCAAAGTATGTAAGTATGGGACACCTCAAACACTTAAGGCCATGTTTCATGGCCATGCAATTATGAAAAGGAATCCCGTTCTAAGCAACCAAATTCCTAGGAGTGGGTTTTTTTCTTCCTTTGTTGTCCGGTCTCAAATTACCAGTGAAGAGAAAAATGTCCAACGTGAGTTGCCAAATGAGGTTAAAACATGTCAGAAATGGAATGTGTCTCCAATCAACATGTACAAAGTGGAGGATAGAAACAAAGCGAAGAACCACATAAGATCCCTCAACAATTTCCCGATCATTGTCCTCCAAATGATTTTACAGTTCACACGAGCATTTTTACGAACCGATTATATAAAACTCGTCAAAATGTTGCAAGTTGAGCATTTTTTTGCACAAAATCCACAGCGATGAAGATGAAGCCATTTTTATGAACTTCAAACTACTGCACAAAAGTTACCTTAAGCCATTATTCTTATTTTTTATCCTCTTTGTGTTTTGAGTCAGAGACCAATCACAAGAACTGCAAATGGGGTGGGTGACAGCAACTCAGCCGAGTTGGTAAATGGAACTTTATTGCCCGCCACCACCCCCCTCCCCAAAAAAAAAAAAAAAAAAGCCAACATGATGCGTGTCGCTGATGTCTCCATAAAGAATCCAAACAAGTTTCACAATGGCAAGAGAGAGAAAGGATTTTGCCTAGTAGAGGGATGTGAGGGGCTATAGAATCAAGAGGTAGGCGAAACTCACGTGGGAAGGATTTGAAGATGATGAATGGAGGGCGGGAGAGAGAGAAAAAGTTCTGATTTTGTAGGATTTAAAGAGGATGAAGCTCAGACTACTGAGTGGGTAGAGTTCGCAAATGTTTTTCTCTTCTAGGAATTCCAGTACCACCTATACCTGAGCAATCCAATTCTGCATTTTAAAGAGAATCCATAACCTAGGTAATTTGATTCCGCAATCATAAAACCATCCGAAGATGAGTTGCAATGAAATCTCATTTCCTTTTCTTACACCAAAGTGAACCAAACAAGGCCTAAGTGATCGCGCAATGTACTATACTTCTTAATGTTTTCCAGGTGGAATCTAAGATCTGCATTCTCAACCATGACTTTCCACTAGGAACACAGATATAAAAATCTCTAAACCAAAGAAGTGAACATGCCGGAATGAACACAACTTGCACACGTAGGAACCTACCATCAACTCACCCCAACATACATACGAGGAAGAGTGAGAGAGACAGAGATGTGTAAATTTTGTTAAGAGTACAAATACTCACCAAGTCAGCAAGGAACTCTGAATGATTATCTTTTCCCTTGAATACCCCAGTCCTTGTTAATATAGAAAACCAAGGATCTCCTGCCTGAAGGAGTTGTTGGCAGTATTGGTGATCACATTTCGAAATAAATTCACTGAATTAATAAACTATAATTTTTGGTATGAAATATACCTGCCGTGCGCCTCCATTGTCGATTTTTGGATTATCTCCTATCATGTATAGGGTTTTGAAAAACGAATTCCAGAGTTTGTAGTATTCTCCACATCTAGGTTGCTTAACAAAGATGGCATAAGATTCCTTAACATTGTCTCAGCATTTCCATAGACAAATGGATTTGGCTTCCCGTATGATGTATACGCCAGAGGAATGGGATGTATTCTGCAGAACAGGGACAAGTAAACAATGCACAACATAAGATTGAAGATTAATGCATGTCGCTATGCTGCATTGAGGCAAATTAGGCCTACACAAAGATCTTATGGGCCAATCTTTAATTTTTTGCAGAGATTATTATATCAAACTCCATGCAGAACTAACCATTGAGAAGCGGAAACCTCACTATTACCTGTTATAGATTGCTTCTAATGCAATCCTGAAAGCTCCCATACCCAGATGTTCAGCAGGAAAAGTAGCCTGCCTTTACACTTTGTCAGCTAGTCATCAGCCAGTCTTTAGTTTCACTAAGGTTTCAAAAACTCAAGATTGCAACTCACATCACAAATGGCATAGCATAACTGGTATTCTAGGTCATCATTTGCAAAAAACAGGTGTGGTTGCTTTCCAGTCTCCTTTCCAGGAAGCCCTCCAGTTCTCAATATTTCACAGAGCACCTAAACCCAAACTTGAGTATCACAGAATTATTTTAAAATACACAGACAGATAGACAGATGATAACACTCCATTTTATCACTTCTTTCAAACTATATTTCAGCGCCCACTAGACTTCTAAAAAGATGACAACTAAAAATGCAGAGTAGTTACTGAACAAACAAAACAAAGCCTAGTGTCTTTTGATAATCAGTTCAAAGATTTAGAACTCGCGTGACTAAAAGACCAGTATGGACTCAACAACGGAATTAGATAATCTAAGAAAGGATAAGATCCATTAGAGTGGTCACAACCTGAATATCTCTGCTCCAATCAACAGAATCACTGACTACAAATGCTGCCTGAACTCTCTGTGTTTGTACAGCAATTTTTCTCTTCGCCATCTCATTAAAAGTGCTATTTTGGTCAATGTCTGGCTTAGTTATCCATCTCTTGTATGGTGCCAGTGGATCAATAGCATCAAAGTAGCTAGTGTACTCATCAATTGACAGGACATTTCTGCATAGAAAAGGTACAACCAGAAAGAGGGTCAACCGGAGAGAAATAAAAGAGAATCAAGTTGTTGGAATTCGCGTTCCAGGTGAAACAGTATTGAACACGGACAACTAAAATGAATTAAGGAGAGGACTCCTCTGCGATTACTCAAGTCCCTGAGAACTTGAGTGCTTTTTATTAACTTTGCTTGCTCCTATGTATTACCTAGACATCAAAGTAATAACCATCAATATCAGTTTTATTAAATACATATCTTTATCCCTATTGCCAAGCTATATCTCTCTTCCCCTCCCCCAACCCACAGACCTGCATGCACAAGCAAGTAATTGAGACATTGCTGGGTACATTTGCAAACCTAGAGAAGTTGTAAAAATATTTACTTGTATCCATATTCGGACATCACAGCAGCAGGTTCTCCTTTGCCAACAGCAACGACAAGTTCATTCTCAAATCTGTGCAAAAACCTCAATTAGGTAACAGATTAATAAAATAGAGAAGCATATTCATTAGTAAAACAGAAAAGCCTATTCAGAATTCCCTTAGAATAGTTAGTACATGCATGCGCACTCTTCTATGTCTTTTCAATTCATATGATATAATATATGTAGTGCATTTCCCTGGTTTCCAAGAAGAAAGCACATGAGATGAAGATATTAGATGTGTTCTTTGATATCCACGTACACATACAAGATGTGTACATTCAATAAAGTCCAATTAGATGTGTTCTGGACCTGATAACAAGCAAAATTGTGAGGGCAAGCAGATTTTAATAACTTGACAAAAAGCAAATGTTATCGAAAATGCTCAGTCCTGATTTACATTAGATGACGAACTACCTGTGAAGGTAAAATGTTGACTCCTAGTAGTGACCTAAGTCCTGGGCTCTTTTGGATTCAGAAAAGCCACCTCCTGCATCAGCCATTGCTATTAGCAGTGTGCAGTAAAAATTAATTATCGCTTCTTCAGGAATTAACAAGCGAAATTTCTTATTGCAAGGGAGTAACATATTGAACAATTATAGGTAAGGGCATCTCAAAAGGCATCACAGATTCAAATTGCTTGAATGACTTAAACATGAGATGGCAGCAACCTCAAAATCATCAAGACGATTACTATTAGATCTTAAAAGTACCAATACTTGCCGATAAGTGAATAATCACCACAATAAGCATATGATGTCCAGCATGCAACTTGAAAACTTTAGTTTGACCATTATATCACGGCACTCACCGGTGATGATTCTATTGAACGGTCACATTCGGTAACACATATCGAAAGTGAGAAATGTAATAGCAAAAATTACTAACACATTAAAGCAATTACTAGGACCTATTGAGGTCTACCAATCAGGAACACTCACCATTTGTTAAGAAAACGAAAGGTATCTTCAGCTTTCCTGAAAAGATGAAGAACGTAAAGTAAGTGATAGCAGGCTATCAAATAGCAGATACGAATCTCGATATCCATCGCCCTTACATCATCAGAAAATTCGGTAGCAATCAGCGAAAAAGACATGCATTAAAACACGCCAAACGGCAAGATCACCAGCACGATATAAGCCTCGCGGGTATATCAGCAAGCGATGGCGAAAGCCTTACCAGAATCGTCGTACAATCTCCTGGGCGCGCGCGGAGAACCGCCGACGGGAATGTGACCGAGGAGGACCACGCCGTCGATGTCGAAGGCGATGCCGAACGAAGGCCTGCACAGCGAAACCACGATCGTCGATTCGATCACGGACGAAAAAGAAGAAGAAGAGAAAAAGAGAACGTCGGAGAAAATCACGAGCGTAGTCGAAGCATCACCGGAACGCACCGATCCGATTGCGAACTAAGCCGCGAAAACGAGCGCGAGGCGAGCGGGGACGGCTGCTTTCTGCCGCGGCTCCGCGAGGCGATGGTGAAAAGCCGGTGCCTCCTTTTCCTGTTCGCGGCGAATCGATTCGGGAGATCGAGGAGCTCGAATCGCCGGAGATGAAGCTCCAAGAAGAACGGAACGAGCTTCAGCAGTCCACAGAGAGAGTGGCCCAATCGCGCAGCGTCTTCTCGTTCGATGTTCAGGGGCCGTGAATTGGTCCCGTTGAAATGATGGGCGGGCCTCGATTTTGGTGAACGTTTTTGGGCTGTTTTTGATGGCTTCTGTGTACTATAAATTTGATTTTAGGCTTCGCTTCATCCTTAGAAAGTAACCTGAATTCACGAGAAAAACTAAAATGATTTGCGATAATGTCCTATTTATGCCTCATGTGCGATCAGCGCCTTCTTACTCATTATTCACCCATGGACTTGATCGACGATTGGATTATATGTCATGATGAGTTTATCTTTGGTTGCTGACATATTGGAAGAGAATAAAAGTCTAACTGCGAGATTCTGAGGCGGCTAATGCATCTTTTATGACTTCACTGTTTGACTTTGACAATTGTTGCTCCAGTTCCTGAGGAATATTGATATGTAGTTACAAAGTCAGATCATAATTCATCCATGTACTATTTATTACTTCACATGAGGTTTATTTGATAATTCATGCATAAACTTTGATCTAAGTGTGTGTCCGGTGAGGCCACAACTGCCCGCAGTCGGAGGACGTAAAGGAGTTGGCAAAGTACACTTAGTTGGCTCTGCCATGAAGGATCTTTCTCCTGGCGATTTGGTCATTCCATCTCCACTCTCTTTTGGTAAAACATTCTTTCAGTATTACCTAAGTTTTAAAATGATATCAGATTAACTTTGCATCAGCCATGCTCATCTAGTTTATCACTTCTGAACAATTTCTTACTCAGCCAAAGGATATAATCTTCTATATTTGATGCAGCATGTTTAACATTTTCAACCTGGTGAAAATTTGATTAGATGCAGAAGAGAAACGAGTGGAATATCAACCAAAAGAAAATCAAAATTGTTATACACACTTTAGTATTCGTCTTCATAAATAAAAGATACTTTTGCATTCCATAAGTACTGACTTGTTTTGTTATGCAGAACATCCATGTCTAGCACTTACCCATTGTAAATTTGAGTTTGTTGAAAGGTGAAATAGTTTTTGTGCTCAGGGACATGGCAGACTTACATTGTGAAAGACCAGAGTGTTTCGCAAAAAATTGATAAGAATTCTCCTATTGAATATGCTGCAGCAATTTCAATTAATCCTCCGACGGCTTTGAGAATGCTTGAAGACTTCACCTGTTTGGAACCAGGTATGTAGACAGTACAGAAGTCCTCTTAGCTGTCCCCCAACTTTTATCATAAGCAATTTTTCTAAGTTGTCCTAATCAACTGTGATCATTAGGGGATTCTATTGTTCAAAACGGGGCTACAAGTATGGTGGGTCGATGCCTCATCCAAATTGCGAAATCCCGCGGCATCCATAGCATCAACATAATCAGGGACAGGTGCTCTTTTGAAAGCTTTCACTAACCTTGACACCGTATAACTTTTATCAAACTTTTGTTGTTTAAAACTTGTGTAGACTTTAGATAGCAAGGGTATGTGTGGGTTTGCTTTTATTTCTCTTTTCAGTGATCTGCCTTAACCATTGCTAGCAAGCCTTTTTCCCCCTTTCTGGGAAAGCATTGAGCTCTTGTCTACTTAGCTTCTAAAGTAGCTTTGGATGGTTACATGGCTCGAATTATATCTGAAATTCAAGCTCTTGACAAGTTGGAACTCTTTGGGGACTGAATTACTTGTGGCAACTCTGTCTTTTCTTGTTCTAATTACGAACGTTGCTGGTGGACTAAAAGTTATGAACAATTGTCAGATGCACAAATATGTTGATTATGTTTGGTTGTGGCAGTGGTATATCAATTTACAAATTGAAAATGTGCCAAAATATTCAGCATTCTGGTATCTCAGGTTTTTATGGAAGATGGCGTGATCGACTGAGATCTCTTGAATCGAATAACGGGGAGAAGTGGATCTTGAGCTTGTGTTACTGTAGCTGACCCTTTTAAGCTTGAAGGAACACAGAGTCTGATTACTAATTCGTGGAAATTATAATCTCTGGCTAGGTGCTACAATGGGCAGGAATCTATGAGGCTAACTGAGCATTAGTTCATGCATCAGCATGCAAGAATGGTTCTATTATGAGGGCATTTTGAGAAACTGATTATGTTGAACTTATCAAAGAAAATAAAGGACAGTACTTTCGGTTAGTTTTGGTACATCAACGGACATCCTTCAATCTGCCAATACAAAGATGAGGTTTTGTGATGAGGTAACATGTATAGGAAAGATTAGAAGGACTTGTTTTTTGAATCTATTGAAGGCAAGGGCAGTTAATTGTAGTGCGAAGTGAAAAGATATGTTTCTGCATTGCTCATCAGAAGTGACCTGTTACTATCGATGATGCTTCTACTATTTTTGTAGTCATCATGTGTTCTAGATGTTGATCGCTGGTATGTTTAGATCATCATACTACGGGGCATTGGTAATTCCACCTTTTGTGGTTGCTGGTGGAAACTTACTTTTGGTATATCTAAGACCTCTCTCTGCTTTGCAACTTCCTTGTAGTGATTTTTTTAATTCTGTGATGAGACACAAAAAAGGTCAGAAAACATTTTGTGGTGCTTGACACATTAATTTAGTAGAGTTCTCGTCAGCCAGCTCATTAGTACCTGAGTGACATCTAGAATTAATTTAGTAGAATTCGTAATTTCTTTCTCAACTTAGCAGTTAGCACTGCATTTCAGTAACTAAATTTGGTTTTTATTGGGCTTTCATGACCCTTTTTTTTCCGTGACAGAAACTCGGTGCTGGAGAAGTGTTCACTGAGAGCCAATTAGAAGTAAAGAATGTCAAGAGTCTACTGGTATCATGCATCCATTAACCCATTCTACCATATTCTCATATGCATGGACACACATCTATGTTTAGCCATTGGCACTTGAGTTCTTTATTAACATCTAATTGACTTGCTACTAGGGTGATCTAAAAGAACCTGCCCTTGGATTAAACTGTGTTGGTGGCAATGCTGCTTCCTTGGTGATGAAATTTTTGAGGTGCGACAAGTGTTAAAAGTAGTGTTGAGTGCTTCCCATATCTTTCCGAACTCATTTCGTTTTGTTCTTAGGCAGGGAGGAACCATGGTGAGATATGGTGGGATGTCTAAGAAACCAATTACAGTATCAACTTCATCTTTCATCTTCAAGGTAAATTAAGAAGCGGCGAACTAAATTTTCAACCTACGGTTATGAGGTTATTTCAGTCAAGCATTACAATTTGACTTGTCTATGTCGGTCTTGGTCAATGCCCTATGATTTTATTTTCTGTCTAAACTTGGCCCAAAATCTCACTTTCGATATTTGACGCAACCAAATTTGAGCAAAAAAAATTATTCCTAGAGTCAATACTAAGAGGAATGTGTAAACCAATGTTTCCATATATTCAATCGTGCGGGGAGTTTTTTTTTTTTTTTTTTTTTTGTGGGGGTTGTGGTGAGAAAATCATGCGCGTGAGATCAAGAGATTATCCACATGGATTTCTTAGGGCCAAAGAATCAATATCACTTGATCCCTTAATCGAAAGTAGTAATTGTGGCATAGCTCAGGCATCTTTAAGCCTGCAGTAGGTGCTGAACATCAGAAGAGAAACTTGTACCCATAGGAGGCGTTCTAATAGAAGATCTAGAGCAAAGAAGAAGGCATAGAAACAATGGTTCTACTATTGTCTCATTCTTGATTTCATTGTGATATCTCATGCTAAAGTTCAATTGTACCCATAGGAGGCGTTTTAGTAAAAGATCTAGAGCAAAGAAGGCATAGAAACAACGATTCTATTATTGTCTCCTTCTCGATTTCACTGTGATATCTCATGTTCAATTGTACAGTCAGTACTGCTAACTTCTGGAATTAATTCCTAAATCATAAAGCACATCTGGAGTGTACGATAATGGTTGTTATGGTTTGCAGGATCTTTCTTTGAGGGGATTTTGGCTGCATAATTGGATGAGTTCAAATGATGTGACAGAGTGCAGAAGAATGATAGATCACTTGCTGAACTATTGCGTGATGGGAAGTTAAAATACGAGTATGTCTTTGGTAACCTCTACTCAAATTGCTGTATTTAGGTCTCCATATCTTTATAGTAATATCCAATAGTGTATTGTCAAGATAGTGTGTTTCGATTGTGGATGCATATG